>CM051234.1:561487915-562104021 GCA_027917425.1 Gastrophryne carolinensis
TGTATATTTTATATTTCAGAAAATATACGTGTAAACATTTGGTATTTTGGTATTCTGGTAACACTGCACAGAGGGAACAAGTAGAACAGAGGAAAATTGGGTAATTAAAGTTAGAATCAACTCTAGCCAAAACTTTTTCTGATTTATGGATACAGTTAGAAAGGTTAAGCGCCACTGCAATGTTTCTATTGTATAGAATTCTGCATTGCCCAAACAGAAAGTTTATAGAACAGAATTGAATGTCAATGGAAAGTGAAGCTGGCTACAGCATTTCAGTACGAATGCACAGTTGTTGCATGGGGCCCTTAAAGCAGGACCCTAGTAGAAAAAGAAAGAATCTTCAGTGAGTTGTTTGAGAGAGCTTAACCCTGTGCAAATGTTGTGGAATAGTATGCAGATATTGTGCTCCTGGACTACATGGAAGCAACCATCTTGCTACACAGCTGACAGCCTTGCTTACACCACACCAAACTAAGAGAGATACATGTCTTAGAAACACTGAGCATCATCTCTGTCATGCTGCACACACACGCACTGAATAAACAGCTGATGTAACAAAGGAAATCTGTGTGAGGGAGGAGCTGTTACTATGTAGCTTTATGTTATCTTAATCTTGTAGCAGCCACAGAGAATTCAGACAGTGGAAACAATGTATCTTCAACATATCTATGTGATTTCTGCTGTGATCAGAAAGCAATGAGTCA
Organism: Gastrophryne carolinensis; assembly: GCA_027917425.1. Taxonomy (NCBI): domain Eukaryota; kingdom Metazoa; phylum Chordata; class Amphibia; order Anura; family Microhylidae; genus Gastrophryne; species Gastrophryne carolinensis. The sequence goes on from CM051234.1 coordinate 561,488,620, forward strand.
TTACAGCTGATGCCTTACTACTTCTGGCTAGAAATAAAGGACATTTGAGGGAATTTTTACTGTGAGACTTAGCTTTTCAGAAACAGGGCTCTCAGTTGCAGAGCAAGATGGCAGCTACCATGCAGTTTTGGAGCACAAAATCTGCATGCTATTTCAGGGAGCTTTAGGGTAACAATTTACTGAGTTTAGATTTTTTGACTAGATGTCTGCTTTAAGCTACAACTTAACATCCCCCTACAGCTATGTGGGGCTGTTAGGTGGGCCATCAACAACAGTAAGTTTAAGGAACAACTCGGGTTCCTGAAAAAAGCAAAGAGCAATTATCACTTATCGAGTTCTGTGGACTACAGCCCTCTGGTTTCAATGCTACAGTGCTGACAGCGCATTTCCCATCTGGTCCTGAGCATCCCTCAATGAATACAAATCAATGGGAGACACTCGTGAGTGGTCATGTGATGCACCCCCTGCTATCAATTACTGTATTTTTTGCCCTATAAGACACACTATTTTCCCCAAAAGTGAAAATGTCAGTGCATCTCATTGGGCGAATGAAAAAAAAAAAAAACCTGAAAAAAGTATACTTATTACTATATTATACTATACTATACTATATTACGCGCCCGTTGTCCCCGTTCTGTCGCTTCCACCATCTCTCTGGCTGAGACACGGGTGTTTGTGTCAGCATGCACTGACACCCGAGAAGCAGTGGCGGTGCTGGAAGTCAGAGTGGAGACACAGCGGCACTGCCTTTCACGTGTCAGCGCGCTGCCACAAACACTTGTGTGTCAGGACTCTGTAGGATCAAACCTGCAAGCTGCAAGGTAAAAGTTACATTTTTTGAGTCTAGACAGGAATTTTAACCACTACTGACTAAACTAATGCTGGAGAGAACATCAGATGACACAATCAAGTTGTAGTAACAACAGAAAGGCTAATGGCTTGTAGGATTACGTTATCTTGTTGATAAAAATGTCATCCACATTTCTGGCAAAGCAATAAAACTCGACACTGGATGCATATCTGGTTATACAAAGGCTGCATAAACAGAAGTACTAGTGTGGGAAACCAAATCCGCCTACCTCCACACATTTGTAAATAACTCTTATTGACTTGACAGCTATTCTTTGCAAGACAATGGGTTTCTTTTGCTGTAGTGCTGCTCATGGCAGGTTTACATGCACCAATTCCTATTGGATTTCACAAAAGTGCAGCTTATGCTAAAAATCTACTTCAAATTATTTACTGTACAAAAAATGACTTGAGGGAAACAAAAACCTCTAAGACGCCCCTTTAGTTCCCCATTGCTCAGCCACATATACCAACTGAAACAAAAAAAAGACAATTCTGTGAGTAATCACCTGTGGAATTGCTTTTACTATGCATGGCACAGCCTGCTTCAAGAAGTCCTTACATACGGGTTATTCCGCCACAAGGTGGCGCAGTGCACTGCAGAAGAGTTGTGGCTCCTCCCGGTACCATATAAAAACATATGACCAATAGACCTATCCAGCGTTGACAAACAGTTATTCAAGAAGCTGGGAGATAATAAAGGTAAAAAAGGTAACAAACCCCAACTAACTTGGAACAATCACCAAAAAGAGGCAACCAAGAATAACGATAACAAGGGTGGGGTGAAGCAGGCCGTGCCATGCATAGTAAAAGCAATTCTACAGGTGAGTACTCACAGAAGAAGTCCTTACATATGGGATGTCCAACAGCAGTGTCCGTAAGGTAGGGTGGGATCGCCAAAGAGTAACAACAGGCAGTTCAAACCACTACCGCCTGAAGTACCTTGCGGCCAAAAGCAGCATCAGCTGAGGCCTTAACATCAACCTTGTAAAACTTGGAAAAAGTATGAACAGAAGACCAAGTTGCGGCCTTACAAACTTGTGCAAGAGAAGCTTGGTGCTGAAAAGCCCAAGAAGCACCAATAGCACGAGTGGAATGAGCAGTAACCCTAAAAGGAGGAACTTTCCCCCTAGTAGAATAGGCCTGCTCCACCGCCTGATGGATCCACTTGCTGATAGTGGATTTAGCCGGAGGCAAACTCTTCCTAGGTCCAACAGGAAGAACAAAGAGCATCAGATTTCCTGAAAGACTCATCCAAAGAATGAAGGGTCCGCTCCTTGGAATTAGCAGGGTTAGGACACAAAGAAGGCTAAACAATGTCCTGATTGAGATGAAAAGCAGACACAACCTTAGACAAAAAATCTGGCTTATGCCGAAACACCACCTTATCCTGATGCCGCTCAAAATAAGGAGGTTTGATGGAAAGCGACGCCAGCTCAGAAACTCGCCTGACCGAAGTAATAGTCACCAAAAAGACCACCTTAAGAGTCAGAATGGGCAAGGCAGCCCCACGGATAGTCTCAAAGGGAGGACCCTGCAGAGCAGACAACACCAGATTCAAGTCCCAAACTGGTAGCACAGGCGCACGTGGCGGACGCACATGAGTAACTCCCTGGAAAAAAGTCTTAACCAACCGGTGATTGGCAAGGAACCATTGGAAAAAAATTGCCAGAGCTGACACCTGTCCCTTGAGGGTACTAAGTTGAAGGCCGGAATCTAAACCATGTTGCAGAAATTCCAGAATCCTGGGGATAGAAAACACCCGACAAGGAAAAGACTTGGACTCACACCAGGCAATGTAAGCATGCCAGACCTTGTAGTAGATAAAGGACGTGGACTTCTTCCTAGCCCTAATCATGGTATCAACAACAGAAGCCGGCAACCCCTTATCCATCAAGATGGAGGTTTCAGGGCGTGGCCGGGCATGGAGGAGTGAGGCTGTCTGTGGCGTGAGCTCCCTCCGGCCGACCGACTAATCCCAAAATATCAGGGCACCCACCCACCTTAACCAGGTAACCCTAACATGGCTAAGAAGCGGAGAGGCCAGAAAATCGCTCCATCCCCTCCAGCACGCAAGATCAGCTCTTACCTTGAAGCTGGAGGAAGGAGAAGAGAGGTCGCCGAGAGCAGCAAGATGGCGGCGGCGCGGCTGGTGGCAGAAGAGCCGCATGACATGACGCGGATTGGAGAGGCCGGGGCTGCGCTCGATCCGGGGGTCCCCTGTGTGGAGGACGCACCAGCCTGCCGTGCTGCTACATCCCCGGGGAGAGGTGAGGAGGGCTGCGACGAGCGACGGGTGTCGGGCCCCACGTCTGATCCGGAGCCCGTTGAGTCGGCTGCTGGCGCGCCAGTGAGGAGCGGGCGGCCGCGTGAAATAGAAAGATCCCCGCTGGGGGGGGGGGTTAAGGCGGGGAGATGCAGTCTAACGCCGGGGACGGGAGCCGCAAGAGATCAGGGGCTGCTGCTGCGGAGCCTGTGCAGCTGCGGCCCGGCTCCCCAGCATGGAGTACCCACGTGGCCAATCACAGCCCCGAAGGATCTATCATAGGGCAGATAACTATCTCAGACCACGCGCCTGTCTCGGTCACCATCTCCATCCCAGATACCCCACCCCACAGAGGTCATTGGAGATTGAACAATTCGCTCCTGCAGGACCCTGAGGTTAGGGCCAACATTCAGAAGGCCATCGTGGACTATTTCTCTGTTAATGTCACCGAAGGGGTCTCACGGATGTCGGTGTGGGAGGCCCACAAGTGCGTGGTCAGGGGCCTACTAATTAAACATGGTTCGCGCCTTAAAAAAATGAGGAATGAACAAGTTGCCCGGCTGACTCAGGAGATACTGATTACTGAAACTAGACACAAACAGACCTTGGACAAGGAGCTGGGGGCCAAGTTGGTGAATCTTCGGGAGTCCCTCAGGGATATCTGCCTCACTGAGGCTAAAAAACGTGCGGTTGGGAGTCGTAGATTCTTTTCCGAATATGGCAACAAGTCGGGTAAGGCCCTAGCTAGAGCACTGAAAGCTCAACGTGGTAGGAATTTTATCTCGGTTATTCAGGACCCCAAGAGGGGCAGGAAACACTTGACGTCTGATAGCGGTGGCCTTCACGGAATTCTATGAAAACCTCTACAACTTACCCCAGGAGCGTTCGTCTACACATCTGGAACGTATTGCTTCCTATATTCGGGAATCAGAACTCCCTAGACTCAATAAAGAGGTGATTAACGCCCTCGAGAAAGAAATAGAGATGGAGGAATTCATGAAGGCCATTAAAGGCACTAGACCAGGATGGGCACCGGGCCCAGACGGTTTCGACTTGGGGTATTATAAGGAATTCACGGAGCTACTCGGCCCTCAATTTGTGGCCTCCTTTGGTTCCCTGAAGGATGGATGCCCCCCGCCTAGAGACACACTCCATGCCCACATCACGATCATCCCGAAGGCGGGCAAGGACCCGATGCAGTGTGGCAGCTACAGGCCCATTTCTTTATTGAACTGCGACCTGAAAATATTTAACAAGGTGATTGCGGACAGACTGGCGCCCCTTATCCCTCATCTCGTCCATTGGGACCAGGTTGGCTTTGTCCCTACAAGGGAGGGTAGGGACAACACCACGAGGGTCATCAATTTGATCCACCAGGCGCGTACGGGGGGGACGGGTACTTTGCTCCTCTCAACGGACGCAGAGAAGGCGTTTGACAGGGTCAGCTGGGAGTTCCTGTTTGAAACCCTCAGCCATATTGGCCTTGGAAAACATATGACTAACTGGATTAAAGCTTCCTACTCTTGCCCTTCTGCGTCTGTCATAGTAAACGGGCTCCCCTCCGAACCATTTAATCAATCAAACGGGACGCGCCAGGGATGCCCACTTTCACCATTAATCTTCGTCTTGACTTTAGAACCACTCCTGCGCACTGTCAGGAAGAACGCGGATGTGGCTGGAGTTCGGGTCGGCCACGTCGAACATAAGGTGGCAGCGTATGCTGACGACCTGATTTTCTTCATCTCCAGGCCGGAAACCACTCTGCCCGTCCTGCTGGGGGAGCTTCGGGACTTCCAGGCAGTGTCCAACTATAAAATAAATTACCAGAAATCCTCAGCCCTTAACATTAACATTCTCCCCAAAAGAATAGAGCAGATCTCAAAGACCTTCCACTTCAAATGGGAGGAGGAGGCGGTGACTTACCTAGGGACGCAAATAGCGGCTCAGCCTCAGAAGATATATGGTCTCAACTTCCCCCCGTTGTTGAGGAGGCTGGAGGAGGACCTTCAGAGGTGGAATAGGAGTGCATTTACCTGGTTCGGCCGGGTGAATATTGTTAAGATGAACATACTACCCAGAGTGCTGTATCTCTTCCAGGCCCTTCCAATAGAGGTCCCCCACTCATTCTTTAGGAGATTAGCGGGGTTGTGCTCGAGGTTTGTATGGGCTGGGAAAGCACACCGATTGGCAGCATCCCTCCTGACCCTTCCCAAGGCTCGGGGTGGCTTGGGCCTCCCAGATTGGAGGCTGTATCACGCTGCGACTCACCTGGTCCGGGTGATCGACTGGTGCAGGCACTCCAAGTTGAAACAATGGACACACATTGAACAAGAAGCCTCGCATGCCTTCCTTCCGGGACTCCCTTGGATCCCATCAAGCCAGCTCCAAATTCTTAACAAACACCCGACGATAGGCCCCACAAGGAGGGTGGTAGCGAGGGTCTTTTCGAGTTCAGATATCTCCCCCTCCCTGTCACCTCTAGCGCCGGTGATAGGGCACCCAGATTTCCCGGCCAGTCCGACCGTGTCCTCCGTTCGTGGACACACCAAAATTGTTACAGGCTCATGCATATGCGTGAAGGGGGAGAGTGGTGCGGGCCGGGGGATTTGGCGGCTAGGCACGCGCTCCCGCCGCTTAACTTCTGGCGGGCTTTCCAGCTGTCCCACTATCAGAAATCAGTGGGCCGACCGGACGAAGCTGATAGACCATTGACCCCTTTTGAATGACTATGCATTGGGGTGGGCCATTTCAGAGGAGCTTTGTCGCATGCCTATTCCCTGCTTAGTAGCCCCCTGGAGTCGTTTGTGCCCCTTTGCGTGAAGAGATGGGAGAGGGAACTTAACAGAAACTTCTCAGCAGAACAGAGGCAAGCTATGTTCCAGTTGGCTCATACGTCCTCTATTTCGAGCAGATATCAAGAAACCTCATATAAAATTCTGACCCGATGGTATTACGTGCCATCTAGATTGGCCAAGATGTTACCCTCTTCCAGCCCCCTCTGTTGGAGATGCTCACGTGAGAGGGGCACAATGCTCCATATGTTCTGGAACTGCACTGGCCTCGCTAAGTTTTGGGACAATGTCCGGAAAATAGTTCTACACCTGACCGGGATCGAACTGGGAGAGGACCCGGCCAGCTACCTCCTTAACTTGGCCCCCGCCTCGATCTCCAGGAGGGGCAAATCCCTTCTGGCCCCATTGCTGAATGCCGCAAAGTCTTGTATACCTGCGTGTTGAAGATCACCCAATCCTCCGACAACAGCGATGTGGCTGGCTAGAGTGAGGGATGTGAGCAGGATGGAGGAGCTTACGGCCTCAATGAAAGACACCCTTGACAAATACAGAGAGATTTGGTGTGCCTGGGATCAGTTTACCCTATCGACGGATTACCTTGAATATCTCCAGGAGTGAGCCGAAGTGCTTCAGAGTGGGTCCTCCCCCCCCCCCTACCTCGCTATCCCGCTACCTCAATCCTTCTCTCTTTCTGTCCTTCCAATCCCCGCCCCTTCTTTTCTCTTTATTCTTAGTCTTGTCGTGTATATGGTTCAAGATGTTGTGGCTTGCTCGAGCATTAAAGTTGAAAAATGTACTCAGTGAGCTACGGACAGCCTCACTTCTCTTATTTGTTCCTTTTTGTCATGATGTTTATTATTATACTGTGCAAAATGAAAATAAAGAATAATAAAAAAAAAAGATGGAGGTTTCAGCAGCCAAGCCGTTAAAGCCAGCGTTTGTAAATTGGGGATGGCACAGTTGTCCCTGAATGAGCAGATCTGGATCCTTGGGCAAGACATACTGATCTACTGCCAACTGCACGATGTCTGCGAACCACACCCTCCTTGGCCAACATGGAGCCACCAGAATGGCTGGTACCCCTTCCTGGGCTATCTTGCGCAGCACCCTGCCCAGCAGAGGAAGGGGAGGGAACACATAGAGAAGCCAAAACTCCGTCCAAGGCATTGCTAGCGCATCCGTGGCGAAGGCCAGAGGATCCTGTGACAGGGAGACAAACCTGGGAAGCTTGTGATTGTGGAGGGACGCAAACAGGTCCACATCCGGCTGACCCCAGCGGTGACACAGGGAGTGAAATACCTTGTTGCTGAGGGGCCATTCTCCCAGCCGAGACGTCTCCCTGCTCAGGAAGTCTGCCTCCTGGTTCTCCACCCCCGGAATGTAAACCGCCGAGATGCAAGGGACATTCTCTTCCGCCCAAGACAGTATCAGGGACACTTCCTTGAGGGATCGCATGCTCTGAGTCCCTCCCTGATGATTGATGTAGGCAAACGCCGTCTGATTGTCCGAGCGGATCTGAACAGCCCGACCATGAAAGTGTATGGTCATCTGAGAAAGAACCAACCTGATCGCCCTCAGTTCCAGACATTGATGGGACCATGGGCCTCCTGGGGGCCCCACCGACCCTGGAACTTCAGAGACTCCCAAAAGCCCCCCCCCCCCAAACCGGTCAGACTAGCATCTGTGGTGACAGTCTCCCAGCACGGAGGCAGAAAGGTCCTGCCCACTAGAAGGTTCCTTGAGTCCAGCCACCACGAGAGGGACTGTCTGGCCAGGGGGGACAGAGCAAGTTCCTGATCCAGGGACACAGAGTCCCTATCCCAAACTGACAAGATATGCAACTGAAGAGGTCTCATGTAAAACTGAGCAAAGGGGACTGCCTGGAAGGAGGACACCATCAGGCCCACTAACTGCATCCCTTGCTGGATGGAGGGATGGGGACCCAAGAGCAGAGCCCGTGCCTGCTGCTGAAGGCTCTCCACCTTCTGCTGGGGCAGGAAAACCTTGACCTGAGAAGTATCAAGAGTCATGCCCAGAAAGGACCTCACCAAAGACGGAGATAGTGAAGACTTGGGATAGTTGATCTCCCAGCCTAAGAACTCGAGAGTGGTGGTCACCACCTGAGTATCCTTCTCGGCCTGATGAAGAGACTGAGCCGCAATCAGAATGTCGTCCAGGTAAGGGAGGATGCGAATGCCCTGATTCCGCAGCAGAGCCATCACGCCCGCCAGCACCTTGGTGAACACCCGAGGCGCCGAGGTGATACCGAAAGGTAAAGCCACAAACTGGTAATGCTGATCCTCTAGAGCGAACCTGAGAAATCTCTGATGACATGGAAAGAGTGCCACGTAAAGATAGGCATCCTTGATGTCCTACTTGTAACCGGAGGACACCACCTACTGTATCCACAGATGCGGAGCCTCCAGACGTGAGCAAAGAGCTGAAGCCGTCCCCCCACCCGGATGGGTGAGGGCGCCTCCTCATGCCTGAGGGGGCTTGGGAGAAGGTTTGGGCTGACCCCATGAGAGGTCAGGCGAAGCGAAGCAGGTAGCCCAGCCTGGGCCGCAATGATACCCTGGGCACACGGCATGCACACCGCGGCACTGTTACTCAAAGGGGATACCCCACACATGGCACACAGCCGGGATTGCCCCGAAGGACCCCCGAGCACGCTATCCCCAGAAGCCTCCATATGGTGATTAACACAGGCGCAATAGACCAGCACAGGGTAAGGGCTAATAAAAAAGCCACCCGAGATGCCCCCCGAGCCAGTAAGGGGGAGATGAGGGGGGTTAAGGAACAGAACCGGGAGAAACCACAACCCACAGTTGTCCCACCTGAAAGACATAAGTAACATGCACATAAGCATCCCGCAGCACATGCCCCAAGGAACAAAACCCCCAAAAGGGGTTCTCACGGACCAAGTAGACCGAAGGATCACCAGCCGCCAGGCCACAGGAGGAAGAGATCACCATCGCAGCCCAGGGAGGAAGAGGGACCCCGGAAGTGCAGCAGACTCAAGATGGCGCCGGCAGAAGAACCTCGAGGGGCAGGCCTTGGAGGGACAACGCGATACGCGTAAACTCCGGGCCCCGCCCCCCCCAAAGAGCGCGAAAGCGGTGCTCACGTGACCGCGCCAGCGCCATCACAATGCAACAAACGCACTCAAGTTATAGCGCGGTGGCGAAAAACACAGTTAAAAACACAATTTAAGACACAATAAAAAAACACTCTCCGCTACCACCCGCCCGGGGAGGAGAGCGAGCAGGCAGCGGCGAGAGCCAGGCCAGGGACGGGGGGGGGGGGGCCCAGACACCAGAGAAACAAGGCACACAGACCCCAAAACACTCACCCCCTCAGAAGCTAGGACAGGAACTCCGCATCCCTCAGCAGGCTCACCATAAAGCCTATGGCCGGCTAACCTTTGTGGTACAGGGTCTGCGGCTTGGAGCAGCGCTCCTTGAGCCTAGTGCTCCTCTACCTTCACCCGATCCGTCAGCCGAGGCTGGGAGGCACAGAGGGTCCAGAAACGGGTGGAAATAGACATGCAGGGCCGCAGGCTTGGTTGCCCCGCTCTCCTGCGCAATATAAAGAACCATCTTCTATCTTCGCAGAATCACTGCAGAGGAAACACTGGGTAGGTCTATTGGTGATCCTGTTTTAATAAGGTAGCGGGAGGAGCCACACTTCTGCAGTACACTGCGCCACCTTGTGGCGGAATAACCCATATGTAAGGACTTCTTGAAGCAGGCCGTGCCATGCAATAGGAAAATGTACTAACCTGGACCTAGAGGAAAGTCTGATCCCACACCAAAAGCACTGTGCTGCAGTCCCCGCATCTCGTGTCTGGCCTGTTGCAAATCGTGACAGTCTCAATGGCCAATCACAATAGCAACAGCATAGCCACAGCTGCTGTGAATGGGTGACTTGACAATCGCTTACAGTGTTTAGCAGGGGCAGACGCTCAGGACGCTCTGCTGTGGGATCAGGCTAACCTGGTCCTCTGATTAAACTTGTAAATAAGACACATCATTTTGAAAAAAAAAAAACTAAACACATCACAATGCAAGATTTCAGAGCACTAGTCTCCATCTTCTGATCTGTATATTTCCTCCTTTAATATGTATGAGGATAAAGCTTTGATCATTAAAGCTCTAAAGGGGTGAAAGAACAACTGGATTCTCTATTACTCTACTGCAAAGAAAGCAGTGGCCACATTCGCTTCTAAAATTTTACCCTGGCCTCAAAAATATACTATATATACAGTTTTATCACACCATTATAGTCCAATGACTAGAATGATTCTTATTATTTGAACTTTATTGCGCTGCAGTGGAATGTGCTCCAAAGGCAGTAACATCCACCTGAAGCAGAGAGCTCTCCAATACTACGTGGAGAAGGTTTCACAATTTAATAATTTAACCCACTAAATGTCCACACTTTTGACACCTATATCAAATTGTGAATGTGCACGTTTTCACTAGAAGTCTTCAAACTTTTAACCATGTGGGGATTCTTTTAACTAAAAATTTGAACTTTTTACGATTAAAGTTTGAACTAAGATACCCTTTCTTGTCTTTTAATGAGCAGCCTTTACTCAAGCCGTTTACCCAATAAAACACAATAATGTACCTTAATTTTTCTTCCTCTTCGTGCTGAGAATTCTTTTCTTTTAGTTCCGTAAAGGTGGGATTTCGTCCCCGATTTCTCCGCTTCCTGCTTGGAGCAATATCTGGAGAATCATCAGGGCTATTAATAAGAGATCGGCGTCTTGATACAGTAGGTTTAGCTGGAAATAAAAAAAATTACATTACAAAGTGCATCTACAATATCCATATTAAATTACATATAAAGCTTGACTCCATACAGTTGCTATCAGTTTTGACCCACTGTAATATGGTAAAATCTTGCTTTATTTCCTGTTAGGGTGTTCAAGTAAAGATGGATAGAAAAAATACAATTCTGTGATTACTCACCTGTAGAATTGGTATTATGAGTATACAGTACATCCTGCTCCAAATCTAATGCTTACACTTGGGATATACTCCGCCAGATGGCGCTGCACTGCAGAGACATGGAAAAATAGGCTCCTCCCGGCCCCTCAAACACCCAGGGACCTCCCACAAATCCCCAGCATTGAAAAGCAGTTAATGAGAAGCCGGGAGAATTAAACAATTCAAACTATCAACTATAACAATGATAACAATCACCATACAGGGGATCCAAGAAAAGGCAAATCAAAAGTGGGTTGGAGCAGGACGTACTGTATACTCATAATACCAATTCTACAGGGTGAGTAATCACAGAATTGTATTATTCTTAGTATACAGTACGTCCTGCTCCAAATCTAATACTTACACTTGGGACATCCAATAGCAGTGTCCATAAAGTAGGGTGGGATCCCAAATAAAAATCAGCAGCAGACAGTTTAAACCACTGCCGCCTGCAGAAACTTTCAACCAAAAGCAGCATCAGCTGAGGCCCTAACATCAACCTTGTAAAACTTTGAAAAGGTATGAACAGAAGACCAAGTAGCGGCCTTGCAAACTTGTTCAACAGAAGCCTGGTGCTGAAAAGCCCAAGAGGCACCAATAGCACGAGTGGAATGAGCAGTAAGGCGGAAAGGAGGATTCTTCCCCTTAGCAGAGTAGGCCTGAATCACAGCCTGACGAATCCACTTGCTGATAGTAGACTTGGCAGGAGCCAAACCCTTCCTAGAACCAGAAGGGACCACAAAAAGAACATCAGTTTTCCTGAAAGGTGCAATGGCCACCAGATATTACTTCAGACACCTAACCACATCCAAAGAGTGCAAAACCCTATCCTTAGCATTGCTAGGATTAGGGCACAAAGAAGGAAGAACAATATCCTGATTCAAATGAAAGGCAGACACTACCTTAGGCAGAAAGTCAGGTTTGAAGCGAAACACCACCTTGTCCTGGTGTCTCTCATAGTAGGGGGGCTGAATGGAAAGCGCCGCCAACTCAGATGCACACGTCTGACAGAAGTGATAGCCACCAGAAATACAACCTTGAGCGTAAAAATTGCCAAGGCAGCATCCTGCACAGGTTCAAAGGGAGCACCCTGCAAGGCTGACAGAACCAAGTTCAGATCCCAAACAGGCACCATAGGCTTACGTGGGGGGCACACATGAGTGACCCCCTGGAAAAAAGTCCTGAGTGCTGAGTGCTGAGCAAAAGACTTCTGGAAGAAAATAGCCAGGGCAGAAACCTGAGTACTGAGTTGGAGCCCCATCTCCAACCCATGCTGCAGGAACTCCAGAATCCTGGGAATAGAGAACACACGACAGGGAAGAGACTTAGACTCACACCAGTCAATGTAGGCACGCCAAACCCTGTAATAAACAGCCCCTTCTCCATCAAGATGGAGGTTTCAGCAGCCAAGCAGTCAAAGCCAGAGTTTGTAAATTGGGATGGCGTAGTGAGCCCTGAGTGAGCAGATCTGGCACCAAGGGCAGAGCGTACTGATCTATTGCCAGCTGTACCATGTCTGCGAACCTTCTTGGTCACCTGGGGACCACCAGAATTGTTGGCACCCCTTCCAGAGCAATCTTGCGCAGAACCCTGCCCAGCAGGGGGATTGGAGGGAAGACATACAGGAACCGAAAGTCCTGCCATGACATTGCTAGCACATCCGAGGTCAAGGCCAGAGGATCCTGGGACAGAGACAAAAGCTGGGAGCTTGTGATTGTGGCGGGACGCAAACAGATCCACATATGGTTAGCCCCAACGGTGACACAGAGATTGAAACACCCTGCTGCATAGGGATCATTCTCCCTGGCGAGAGGTCCCCCTGCTCAGAGAGTCCGTCAGGCGATTTTCCACCCCCGGGATGTACACCACTCATATGCAGGGGACATTGGCCTCCGCCCAAGTGAGGATCAGAGCCGCTTCCTGGAGGGCCCCCTTGCTCCGGGTCCCTCCCTGATGATTGATCTAGGCAACTGCAGGTGAGTAGTCAAGTGAGCCAGAACTAGCCTGATCGCCCGCAGTTCCAAGACATTGATAGGTGTGTGGGCCTCCTGAGGGCCCCACCTCCCCTGGAACCGCAGGGACTTCCAGAAACCCCCCCAACCTGACAGACTGGCATCCGTGGTGACCGTCTCCCAGGAAGGGGCAATAAAGGATCTGCCCCCCAACAGGTTCCTTGAGTCCATCCACCACGAGAGGGACCTCCTTACCAGGGGGGAGAGCACACAGACCCTGTCCAGGGACGCTGGGTCCTTGTCCCATACAGACAATAGGTGAAGTTGCAGAGGCCTCAAGTGGAACTGAGCATAAAGGACCGCTTCGAAGCATGCCACCATCAGGCCCACCAGCTGCATCCCCTGCCTGATGGAGGGATGGGGACAAGCTAGGAGGGACTGAGCCTGTGCAATCAGACTGTCCACCTTCTGTTGAGGAAGGAAGATCTTTGCCTGAACTGTATCCAGATTCATTCCTAGGAATGGAGTTACCAAGGAAGGGGACAGTGAGGACTTGGAGGTGGTTGATCAACCATCCAAATGACTCCAGAGTGGACACCACTAGCTGAGTATCCAATTCTGCCTGATGTAGAGACTGGGAAGTGATGAGAATGTCATCCAGATAGGGAAGCACGCGGACGCCCTGACATCTGAGCAGAGACATCACGCCAGACAGCACCTTGGTGAACACCCTGGGAGCTGAAGTGAGGCCGAAGGGCAAGGCCACAAACTGGTAGTGTTGATCCCTCAGAGCGAACCTGAGGAACCTTTGATGACCTGGGAACACAGGAATATGAAGATAAGCATCTTTGATGTCCACAGAAGTCATGAAATCCCTTTGGCGCAGGGAACTGATGGCAGAGCGCAGAGTTTCCATGCGAAAGCGCCTGCCCCTGACAAACTTGTTGAGGATCTTCAAGTTCAGGATGGGCCTGACTGAACCATTTTTTTTTGGGTACTGTGAATAGGTTGGAATAAAAGCCCTTGCCTTTTTCTCTTAAGGGGACCTGGCAGATGACCCCCAGCTCCAGGAGGCCTTGCACTGCTTGCACTAGCTCCTGAGCTGACACAGGGTCCTGAGGAATCCAGGATCTGATGAACCTTGGGGGGGGGGGGGGGGGGGTTGCCAGGCAGCAAACTCTATCTTGTAACCAGAGGACACTACCTCCTGAATCCACCGGTCTGAGACATGAAGCCTCCAGACGTGAGAGAAGTGCTGCAGCCGTCCCCCCACCCGGATGGGTGATGGCGCCCCATCATGCCTGAGGGGGCTTGGGAGAGGATTTAGCTTTGGAACCCCAGGAGCAGCCAGGACGTCCACGTCCTCTGCCTCTACCCCAGAAATCTCCCCGGGCCCCAGGGAAGGACACCCCCTTCCCTGTCTTGCACCGCGGTAAGGGGAGGAGAAGGAACCCTGACCCCGAAAGGGCCGCCTGTGCTGGGGTAACCTTCCTCCCTTAGCAAAAAGGCCCAGGCGGTCCCCAAACAGGCGCAGTCCTTTAAAGGGAAACCCAGTGAGGGCCTTCTAGGCAGCATTGTCAGCAGCCCACTGGCGCAGCCAAACCAAGCGGCGTATAGCCACCACAAGGGCAGAAGTTCTGTCACACATTCTGATGGTGTCATCCAATGCTGAGAGGACAAAATTTACAAAAACATCACAACTGGAGAGTGCATTAAATACCTCACAAGGCAAATCATCAGGGGCACTATCAAGCATATTTCTGATAAGGGTTCTAGTGGCCACAGCAGTAATGGCAGAGGCACAGACCGGGCACAGCGCCTTCCCCGCACATGCAAAGGCGTGGGATGCCAGCTGGTCAATGCGCAGGTCCTCAGCATCCCGCAGGGTAGTAGAGTCAGGGAAATGCATGACAGAGGTGTTAGCTAGCCCTAGGATTGGGGCATCCACAAGGTTATGGAAATGTGCCTGCTCTGGAAATTCCAAACGTGATTTTGCTGTATGGAAAAGCTCCCCTCTTTGCCTGGGAGCCTCAACAGGGAGAGAGATGGACAGAACCTCAAAAATCTGGGTCAATAATCTGTCAGTGTCATCCGGGACCCAGGGGGTCAGAGCCAGAATCGTCATGACCCCTTGGTCTCTCATCAGATGAGCCTGAATCAGAAAAGAGCTCCCTTTCATCAGACGGGGTATAGCCACAAAGATTCCAAAACTCGTCAGTTCCCATAGGGAAAACAGTGACATTAGGCGTCAAGTGCCGCTTCTTAGCAGGGGCCTTACGTGCTAAAGACTTAGCAATCAACTGCTCAACAGTAGCCAGTCTAGAAGACACATCAGGCTGAGAATCCTCACTAGTATGCAACTCAGCTGGAGTGAGGTTTAAGCTTGGGGGAGTAGGTGAAGCGAAACGAGGTGCAGCCACTGGCAGGCCAGATTGCAATGCAAGCACCTGCCCAGCACAGGGTACACAGACCCGCGCCTTGTCAGCGTCAGCATGAGGCTGCCCACATGCTACACACAGCCGGGCTTGTCCCGAAGGGACCCCGGTTACATTATCCTGGGCCTCCATATGGTGATTATAGCGGCGCTATACACCGATAGGGAATAACGCTATATAGCAACCCCGGATGCCCCAATAACCCGCTAGGGAAGTGGGAGTATTATTTTTACAAGGCCTACAAGTTATATACTAATACAGGGCCAGGAGCAGCCAAAAGGGTTGGCACCGCCTGAAAGACATAAGCAGAAAATACCTGTAAGCACACAGTAACAAAAGTGAAAGATATAAAGCCGCCCACGAGGGCACTTACGGACCGCGGTAAGTAGGGGTCCGTCGCGCATGGGCCAACAAAGCAGGATAAAGATGGCGTCTGTACACCTTGAGGGGCCGGTATCAGCGATGACACGGAGTGCGCCATAGACGGGCCTGCACCCCCCTGAAGAGGGCGATGCCAGAACGTGCAAGCAGCCAATGATGGCGCACCAGTGCCTGAGGTAATGCCGCCGCCAAGCGCGGAACCAAGTCAGCGCGTGGCGGCTGCAATTTAAAAAGAAGCCAGTAAAGACAAGTCAGTGCGGCGGCTGACACAAGACTAAACAGAATGGAAAAAGAGTGTAAAACACAGAATGCATAGCATTACATATTTACACCCCCCCCTCTTTTCCCCGGAAGGCTACAAGGTGGATGAGGGAGGACAGCGGCCACTTAAACAGGGCCCACCGATGGGCAAGGGGGCACATAGAGGCTCACCATAAGCCTGAACCGACTACCCTTTGGTGGGGGATTGCGGTAGAGCAGCGCTGCTGTGCTGCCTACCTTCACCCGAGTTACTAGTGGAACGGGTGGGAATAGTCCTACAGGGCCACAGGCTAATAGCCCCGCTCACCTGCGAGTAGAGAGTCATTTCTCGTCCTTCGCAGCCAGACTACAGAGAAATTCTGGGGATTTGTGGGAGGTCCCTGGGTGTTTGAGGGGCCGGGAGGAGCCTATTTTCGATGTCTCTGCAGTCCAGCGCCATCTGGCGGAGTATATCCCAAGTGTAAGTATTAGATTTGGAGCAGGACGTACTGTATACTAATAACACCAATTAATTAGTTAGCCTTTTAGCTTAAATATCACTCAAGTGCAAAGGGTACTTCCCATTAACTGCCAGCCTACCTAGAGAATGCCAGGCCATTTTTCAACATTAGGCACTATAAATGTTTAACCCTGATTTCCTCAGGCATTTGCAGGAAAATTACATTGGCAGAGTTTGCGCTTTAACATGAATCGATTGTCATATTTGATTGTCATGTTTTCAGTGTTTTTTTTAAAGAGACCTCGGAATCTAAAAGACTACTTCTTGGGATATTCTGAATTCGGAAGCCCCAATACACTCATCTTCTCCCGGAGCATTTGCCACATCTCTGCGCCGTGGCCGCATCTTCACGCTGTATGGGGCGACCTGGGGGGGGGATGCACACAGTGGGGTAATTTAATTCGGTATGCTGCTGCATAGAGGAACAACACACTACAAAGTCAAAGTTGGATGTTTTGTTTCTTTAATATTTTGGGTGACGTTTAAAAAATACCATTTTGTGAATACTCACCTGTAAAATGGGTATTATAAGTATGTCACACACCCCACTTCAAACATTAATAATTACAATAGGGTTAACTCACCGCTAGGTGGCAGCATTGCAGAGAATCTCCAAAAATTCAACAGGCCCCTCCCGGTCTATGCATACCTGGTACCTCCCAACAATCACCCAGTATTAGAACAGCAGTAAGACAAGGTACCAGGAACAAACAATGCAACCCTCAACGTAACGAACTAAACTTCACCATATAAAGAGCCAGGATACCAAAAAGGGCGGGTGAAGTGGGGTGTGTGACATACTTATAATACCCATTTTACAGGTGAGTATTCACAAAATGGTATTATTCTAAGTATGTCACACACCCCACTTCAAACATTAATAATTACAATAGGGACATCCAACAGCAGTGTCCAGAAAAGGGTGGGTATCCGACCAGGCAATAACGCAGAAAAAACTCAAACCACTGCAGCCTGCAAAACCTTGCGGCCAAAAACAGCATCCGCTGAGGCCCGCACATCAACCTTATAGAACTTAGAAAAAGTATGAACAAAAGACCAAGTTGCAGCCTTACACACTTGTTCAACCGAAGCCTGGTGCTGAAAAGCCCAGGACGCACCAACCGCACGAGTAGAATGAGCAGTAACGCGAAAAGGAGGATCCTTCCCCTTAGCCGAATAAGCTCCAACAATGGCCTGACGAATCCATTTACTAATGGAAGACTTGGCCGGAGCCCAACCCTTCCTAGGCCCACAGGGCACAACGAAAAAGGCATCAGTCTTACGAAAAGAAGACGTAGCACGCAGATAGTACCTAACACAACGTACAACATCCAAGCAGTGCAAAGCACTCTCCTTGACATTCTTAGGCTTAGGACACAAGGAAGGAAGAACAATGTCCTGGTTAAGATGAAAAGCAGAGACCACTTTAGGGAGAAAGTCTGACTTGAAGCGAAAAACCACTTTGTCCTGATGATCCTCGAAATAAGGAGCCTGAATAGACAAAGCTGCCAACTCTGGAACACGCCGAACCGAAGTGATGGCCACCAGAAAGGCAACCTTCTGAGTAAGAGTGGACAGAGCAATATCCCGCAAAGGCTCAAAAGGAGAAGCCTTAAGAGCAGAAAGAACCAAATTCAAATCCCACACTGGGAGCAAAGGCCGCACATGCGTAACCCCCTGGAAAAAGGTCTTGACCAAGGAATGGCTAGCAAAAGACTTGCAAGACTTACCTTCAAGGTACTCAGCTGAAGACCGGAGTCCAGCCCCGACTGAAGAAAATCCAAAATCCTAGACACAGAAAAGACCCGGCAAGGCAAAGACCTAGCCTCACACCAATCAATATAAGATCTCCAATACCTGTAATAGATGGAAGAAGAAGATCTCTTCCTGGCGCTAATAAGAGTCCGAATGACCGCATCCGAAAGACCCTCCTCCTTTAAGATGGAGGTTTCAGCAGCCAAGCCGTCAAAGCCAGCGTTTGTAAACTGGGGTAACATAGTTGACCCTGTGTGAGAAGATCCGGCCGAAGAGGCAGATCAAACTGATCTACGGCCAGACGAACGATGTCTGCGAACCACACCCGCCTTGGCCACCTTGGAGCCACGAGAATGGCGGGAACTCCCTCCAGAACCAACCTTCGCAGAACCCTGCCTAGCATGGGAATCGGAGGAAACAGATAAAGAAACCCCAGGTCCCTCCAGCTCAGGGCCATGGCATCCACCGCCAGAGCCAGAGGGTCCCGGGACAGGGACACAAAGGACGGAAGCTTGTGATTGTGACGAGAGGCAAACAGATCCACCTCCGGCGTCCCCCACCGGAGACAAAGCGACCGAAACACCTGGGGATGGAGAGACCACTCCCCCCGACGGGACGCACACCGGCTCAGAAAATCCGCCTCTGTGTTTTCCACTCCCGGAATGTAAACTGCCGAGATGCAAGGGACATGAGTCTCCGCCCAGACTAAAATCAGAGACACCTCCCTGTGGGCACCCAGACTGCGAGTCCCTCCTTGGTGATTGATGTAAGCAACCGCCGTCTGATTGTCTGATCGAACCTGAACCGGCAGACCCTGTAAATGATGCGTCAAGTGAGACAGAACCAACCTGATGGCTCGCAATTCCAGAACATTGATGGGCAAGTGGGCCTCCTGAGGGTCCCACTGCCCCTGAAACTGAAGATCCTTCCAAAAACCTCCCCAGCCTGACAAACTGGCATCCGTGGTGACAGTTTCCCAAAGCGGGGTCAGAAACGACCTGCCCTTCAGAAGGTTGTCCGAGACCAACCACCACAGAAGGGACTGCCGAACCCGAGGGGACAACCGGAAGGACCGATCCAACGACCCCGGACGCCGGTCCCAAGACGCCAAAAGATGAAGTTGAAGAGTCCTCGTATGAAACTGTGCAAAGGGAACTGCCTGGGAGAGAATCAACCCCACCAGTCTCATCCCCAGACGAATGGACGGATGAGGATGGGAGAGAAGCAACTGGGCCAATTCCTGAATCAGCAGAACCTTGGCCTGAGGGAGAAACACTCTGTGCTGGCAGGAGTCCAACGACATCCCCAGAAAGGTCACCACCCTGGCCGGAACCAGCGAGGACTTGGGATAATTGATCACCCAGCCGAACCTCTCCAGCATAGACACCACCATGCTAGTGTCCCCCTCTGCTTGACTGAAGGAAGGCGCCATGATGCGAAGATCGTCCAGGTAAGGCACAATGCGAATCCCTTGAGCTCTGAGCAGGGCCATCACCCCCGCCAACACCTTGGTGAACACTCTCGGAGCAGAGGTGAGGCCGAATGGAAGAGCCACAAACTGAAAATGCCGATCCTCCACCACGAAACGAAGGAACCGCTGATGAGCTGGGAAAATCGGAATGTGCAGGTACGCATCCTTGATGTCTATGGACGTCATAAAGTCCCCCTGCCGAAGCAAACCGATCGCAGACCGCAGGGTTTCCATGCGGAACTTCCGGGGACGAATAAACCTGTTGAGAAACTTCAAATCCAGAATAGGACGGAAGGACCCGTCCTTTTTGGGGACAGTGAAGAGATTGGAGTAAAACCCGCGCCCTACCTCTGAAGAAGGAACCGGGCAAACGACAGCTAAGTCTAGAAGATTCCTTACCGCCGCCAGGAGCCCCTGCGCGGCCAAAGGATCCAAAGACACCCGAGACCTGAAGAACCTTGGAGGAGGACGGGACTCGAACTCCAACTTGTAACCGGCCGAAACCACCTCCCGGATCCATCTGTCCGAGACCTCCTGGTCCCACACCCGGGAGAAAAGTTGCAACCGTCCCCCCACCCGAACGGGTGAGGGCGCCCCCTCATTGCTGGGCGGGCTTGGCAACTGGCTTGGGCTTGGCGCCCCAGACGCGAACGGGACGGCCACGGCCTTTACCCCTATTCCAACTGGCGCCCCTGGAGGCCGAGAAGCCCGCACCCCTGCCGGCTCCGGCTCCCCGAAAGGACGGATTGAAGGAGACCGTCCCCCGAAAGGAACGGCGAAATTTCTTGCGCTTAGGTAACTTACCTCCCTTGGCAACAGAATCCAGCCTCTCACCAAAAAGCCTCAAACCCAAAAAGGGAAGAGCCGTGAGCGATCTTTTAGAATTAAAATCCGCCGTCCACTGTCTCAACCACACACAGCGACGGATAGCCACCAGCAAGGCAGTAGCCCTACCACACATCAACATGGCATCCTCCTGAGCGGCCAGGATAAAGGACAAGAAGGAATCACAGCGCTTAAGCGCAAGAGACTCATCACAGGTAGGCTCGAGATCCACACCCAAGTCCCTGACAATAGACCTGACCGCAAAAGTCAAAAGAGCCGAAGCACAGACAGGCCTTAACACCGAACCCGCACATACAAAGCCATGGCGGGCCAGCTGATCAATCCGGCGATCCTCGCCGTCCCTGAGCGAAGTCGTGTCAGGGGAATGCACGACCGCCGTGTTGGACAGTCCCAAGACCGGAGTATCTACCTCAGGGGGGACAGACCAACGCTTCATCAATTCCACCGGAAAAGGATACTTCCTATCCCAGCTAGACGGCACACCGACGAGACGCGTAGGTTGCTCCCATTGCTTGAAAACAATCTCTTCAAAATGCTGTTGGCTGGGAAACTCCAAGCGCTGCTTGGACACCCCAAAAAGCTGACCCTTAGGCCTAGGAGCAACCACCGGAGGATCCAAATCCAAAACCTCAAACATCTGAGTCAGAATAGTAGATGAATCGAGAGGAAGGCCCTCAGCCTGATCCCCCTCAGCACCCAGCAACTGCTGAACCTCAGAATCTTCTTCCTCAATGAGTTCACCATCTTCAAGGGGACGATCCGACCAATCCAGATCTCCAATAACTTCCTCATCTGAATCCGGCGGAGACAGATGCTTCCGCTTAGCTGGAGCCTTCTGAGCGGCCATTGCGGAAAACCTTTTCTCAAGGCTGGTCAAACGGGCACATACCTCAGATTGCGAATCCCCGCCCAGGACAACGTCACACGGGGTCCGGAATAAGCGAGGGGGAGAGGGAGATGGCGCGGCCGACGAAGTGCTAGGCACCGGAGTACTGGACTGCCGTGCAATGTTCCGCTGTGCACATGGGATACACAAAATGACATCATCTCCCTGGAGCGGAGTCCCACAACCCCCGCACACCTTGGATTGTCCCGAGGAACCATTTCCGGTATCTGTGGCAGCCTCCATGTGGTGAAATTTATGGTATTCGCGGAACCCAAGGATTTATGCAGTACGCGACCCGGGATGCCCCCTAATTATCTAAAATTGTCTAAAAATCCTGACCCAGGGGAATTAGCATAAAAAAATTTATATATATATATATATAACCAATGAAGGAAAAATATATATAATCCTAGAAAACAACCCCCCACAAGCCAGGTATATAAGACCGGGAGAGCCCTGCCAGACGGGATCCCAGGATCTGAAAGACACAAAAGAACAGGGACAACAGTCAATCCAGGCACAGTAATACCTATGAAAACATACAGAAATATCATACCAATACAACCCCCCCCCCCCATTAACCATAGACAAAAAGAGATGGTTAATATATCCAGCCAGCACCTTAAAAAGGCGGGCGGGAGCGAGGAGGAGGGAGAAGGAGGGGGACGTAAGGTGGGGGGCCAGGCCACCAGTCCTATGTGACCCAAAACAACCCCGCAGGCTAATCTGCCAGAACCGCCTACCTGGAGAAGAGCACAAGCGCAGAGAGGCACCCGCAGCAAGATGGCGGCCCGAACACCGCTCCGTGTCTGCGAGGGAGGAGAAGACGAGCCCCGGGAGCCGAGAAAGCCCCGCCCCTCCAAACAGGCCAATCAGCGCGCGGCCCGCGCGCGACGCGGTCCCGCCCCCCTTGCGGCGTCACGAACAGCCAGACCAGCGAAACCGCGCTACCTTGCAAGACGGGACCGGCGGAGCAACCTGCCGGTCCCAAGTGCGCAACACACACACACACTTTCAATCTCTCTCTCACCCCTGAGCAGGCCGGACACGCCAGGCTGCCAGCGCCGAGCACGGCGCTCAGCCAACAGGCGGGACCGCGGCGCGGCGCAGCGCGCCGCGAGGCCCCGCCCCCCCGGCTCCTGAGGGGAGAACCGCCAACTCGCTCAAGCAGCCCTGAAGTAAAAAAAACACACACACAAGGCAGGTCAAGTCAAACACGCCACAGTAAACAGCGCAGGAGCCCTCACAAAACCAGCCAGTTAAGCAGCCACCATGACACCGGTCCCAAAGTGCGCAACACACCCCGGAGTAAGGAATAAACTACTGTCCCAGGGCTAGACACAACCTGTAACCGCTAACTACCACTAGTTAAATGGGGGCATCCCACATCCGGATCACCACTCCGGGAATCCCGCTATGCCCCGCAATGAAGGGTCGAGCGGAGGAGCTAATCTCCAAGGCACCAAAGGTGCCGGCTACCTTTTGCCCGGCCTACAGCCGAGGCTGGGAGGCTGCCAGTTAACAAGTATGTTACAAAACAAGAGCCGGGCAGAAATAGACCACGGGGGGGGGGGGGGGGGGCGGGGGGATACCCCGGCTACCTGCAAGCAGGAGACTTCTTTCTTCTGTCTTGTCGCCACCTTGCAGAGAACAACACTGGGTGATTGTTGGGAGGTACCAGGTATGCATAGACCGGGAGGGGCCTGTTGAATTTTTGGAGATTCTCTGCAATGCTGCCACCTAGCGGTGAGTTAACCCTATTGTAATTATTAATGTTTGAAGTGGGGTGTGTGACATACTTAGAATATCAAGAAAATCATATTGCATGTAAAAGTCCCATTCCTCCCATAACGATACCCTATATGTATCGGTAGTTAAAATGTATAAATAAGCAGAACAAAAACCACATTTTCTTAAAATATTAATTTGAAAACAGGAAGAAACAGGATAAATCTGAAAGCACAAGGCCCCTTGAACAGAATACCCAACATGCATAGGTACTTTTAACCTTTGATTCTCAAGCCTACTTGTGATTTTGCCACCCTCTATTGACAGGCTACTTTTCACCATTTTGTGCTAGGAATGTTTAACTGTGATTTTTGCAGGAATTTCCAAGAAAATTATACATTGCTTTGTTCAGTACAAAATGTAAAAAAAAATAATATTTTTCAAACTTTGTCGTGTTTTCTTTAAAAACATTTTTGAAAGGAAACCATATAGCGCAAGAAATCCCCTTCCTCCTGGTTACAATTATATCACATATGTATTAGTAGACCCCCGTTCCTGCCCAGGAGACTACCCAAACTAAAAAAAGTGCTTTATGACATTTTAAAACTACTATCCAGACCATCAAGTGTACCATTTTTAAAATGGGGGGGGGGGGGGCACACTTTTATTTTAATTTTTAAAGGTTATTTTTAAATGGTCTGGGGTCCCTCCTATCCAGTAAAAGCAGCCCAGGCACTAGCTATGGGAGCTTGTAGACCAGGAAGCAGAGGCCAGCCAGTGTGGTCCCCAGCCCGGATGACTTTAAACCCACATAGCTCTAGTGGGCCGTGGGCCCTCCGGCTGTGGGGAGGCAGGTAATGAGGCCTAAGCGTAATAGCAATTCACCCACTTGCAGCAGGTGACAAGCTAGTCCCTTGTGCCCTGTAATCTGGTAGAGGGGTCTTATGGTTCCCTTTCCAATTCACAGAGTTAAATGTAAAAAAACATACACACAGCCCCTGGCTTCCGGTGATTTTTCCGTCTCTCTGATAACTTCCCCCTGCTGGGAGGGGCCTTCTTCAATAGGTCCAATAACATTCCATATTAACTCACACGTATTGGTAGATTTTAGACATAACCTGTTATTCCACCAACATGTTTGGCTGAATAATGTACAGTAATTACGGTATATACTTTAAACCACACATGCTCAACCTGCGGCCTCACGTGGCCCTCAGAACCATCTGACCTAGTGTTAGGAAAGTGAGAGGGGTAACCTCATGTGTAAAGGTAGATAAATAGAGACATAGTAAGGATGGGTCACTGCATGGAGAGTTATATAGAAGGGAGCATTAGCAAATAGAGTTGATAGCCGTGGTTTAGAGGAATGTGGTGACATTGATTGTACATCACCACTCCTGGGTGAAATCTCTTGTACAATAAATTGGTAAAATGCTTTTTTTTATAATAATTGTATGCTTAGCATTGGTGGAAGCATAGATGGATTAAGTATTGGGACACATATATTCAGAGATGTAAACCAATCAGCATGTATATTGGTAGCATGTAGGGATTGTTACATATGAATGTAGGAGTGTGAAGGACATATGAGTGGAATTTGTGGAGACTGTGGGCGTCCTGATTGTTGTACACAAACTTCATTATGCTATTCCAAATGAAAATAATTCTACAACATTTTAACAATTTTTTTAAGTGTCCCACGCTCTTCAAAATGTTAATCACCCCTGCTTTACACCATAGAATCTGTAATGTCTAAAACATTCCTTTTGTGACTCTTTAGTCCATATAACAGTCTTCTGCTACATGAGATACTCCTCTTTGAAACCCATTTTTTGTGTTAAAAATAATTAGAACGTTTAAATTGGGATTTCAATTTCGGCCTTCCTACTCTGTGGCTATCTGCTGGTAACATAGGCCCTATAGTCTTTTCCTTACCAGAATCCAATCAAGTCAACCAGATAGGCATTAGGCGTGAGACAGAATAGGAGCACTGAGACAGTAATTCATCTAGGGCTTCCTAACAATTTTTAAATGGCAAATATTCCAAAATAAGGATGCTTCTGGGGAAGTGTTTGTGTGTGTGTGTGTGTGTGCACCAATTAGCATAGGCAAACTTCCAGTAAAAAACACTGCCAAATGCAATGTTAAACATCACTTAAACTCTAAAGTGTTAATATAGCTTTGGTACATGGGTGAGTTATATGACATTGGTTGTTTGATTAACTGGTGATTGTAGTGAGGTCATTTTAAACGATTATTATTATTTGATTATTGTTTATTCATATAGCCCCATCATCATGATGCTGACCTGGAAATTTCTCAGGATACTGTGATCATATAGACAGTACATGTTTACACTTATTTAAATCAAAGGCTTCTTTAAGAGAAAAAGTTTGTCTTTGTCTATCACTGAAGGAGTCGAAACAAGAAGCAATCCTTCAAGCTCACAGACATGCCACTCTCCCACATTGTAAATGTGTCCTGTTCCATCCTTCAAAGATAAGAGACTTCGTTGAGCAGACACATTAATTTCTTTGACGCTTTGATAAATACTCAGATAAACTAAGAATTACTGGAAAAATTCTGTTGACCTATGTCAGAGTTGCAAAAAAACCCAAAAAAACAAAACCAGACATAGCATGTGCTCCTCTCCTAAGCAAAGGCCTGGCTTATATCACACAATGTTGTACACATTAGGGGCTGAAGAGTACAGCAAGATGAAAGGATTCAGTTCAGAGCAATTGTTGCCACCTCCTTGTCCACTTACAGTATCTTCCTCTGACGATTTTTTCTACATCTTTCTGCACTGACTACTCAAGGTGGACAAGGCGAGGAAAGCACTTTGTTGAAGTAGAGAAAAAGTGAATGTGATGTAAAGAAAAAAAAGAGAAAACATTCTAATAAATAGACTGTGGTTTGTTTACATGTTTCACACAACGGAAATCATTTAGTTGTGATTTGCATATAATAAATAAAAAAAGTAAATAGCAAAATAATATTATAAACAACATCACTATATAAGGAATGAATGAATGCTAATGTATTGCTCACTGAGAAGGTATGGGGATCCATTTATTAATAGGATTCAGATTAAATTCATATCAATGGTCGGTGGGGTGTGGAAGAGAATGGTGATCCCCTAGCATAGGACCTGTGCCATAGGGCAAAAGGGCTGATAACAGCTAAAATCAGAGTACTACCCTTCAGCCCTGGGATTACCAGCTCCTATGCTTGGTGTGCTGGTAAGCTTTGGGAAGGGGTAGACCCCTTACCAGTTCACCAACAGTCATAAAAATTAAAAAAACGACATTAAAACATGCACCCAGGGTATAGAAAAGCCCACGCTACCACTAGAAGAGCAATGGACCAAAGGGGTAAACTGGCAGGGCTGGCTGGTCGATCCCTGAGTTACAAACCCCTAAGGCTGGTGCCTGGGCTCATTGCCTCTGGGGTGAGATACACCTTTAAAAAAAAAAGTAAAAAATAATAGTTAAAAGAAAAACGAAACAGAAAAACAATCCTGCACATTAGTTTTATTGGAAAAAAAACATGCCGGCATTTGCAGCATGACCTTTTTTATTAAAATAAGCCACCAAGAAGCCGCTGTCATTCATTTGACACTGATGCAAGAGGAAAATAAAAAACTTTCATGCAAGAAAAAAAACTCTCACAGAGCAGATCATTCTCGCATGGCATTCTCTCAGTGAAAGGTTGTTTTGCATGTGTCCCCTAATCATACAAGAAATTTTCTCTGGAGAGAAATTCTCTCATGCAGGAATGATTTTGCACCAAAGGGAGTTTTTTGGTGCCAAATAGTCTATGCTGCAGCAACTGAACGATGAACTAGCTCATTATTATTCTTTAAGATCATGCTACAGTACTTGCCATCAGTTTTAACTAAATTCGATAAAGCATGAGATATACACCTTCATACCTAACAGGAGGGAAGTTGTGCATCCCTTCATAGGCCTTGCTGACCTCTCTTAAAGTGGACCAACACCCAGGGGGGATCGGCCCGGAAATCTATAAGATTCCTGGACCGATCAGATCCCTCCCCGCGGGACATCCCGATTTCGGAACCCCCCAGGAGGCCCACAAACCTTACCTCAGCCCCGTTCCATCGGCGCATGCACGAGCCGCGGCCGCGCAGGCGCGCTCCCTGTTAGAGGGAAGCGCGAGACGCGGCCTCCAGCGCTCAGAGCCAGCTGAGCTGGTATGCGCGTCCAGGCGGCCTTGGACGCGCATACCACAGCGGCTCTGAGCGCTGTGATTGGCTGGCGCGGTCACGTGGGAGCGGTGAGTTTTTTTGGGCTTTCTGGGGGGTTTCAGACAGCGGGGCACCCCCGATCGGGGTGCCCCACCGAAGTGGACCAAAACCCAGGATAGTCAAAATCCTGGGTGTTGGTCCACTATAAAACATACATTTAAGTTTTGGTGTTATTACATGACTTTGTCCCTAAAGTTATAGGGCATAGGTGTAGTTACGGCTTCTTTTTCTGGCTACTCCCCCTGACCCAACCACCAAACCTGCTTACTATTAATTTTGTAATACTCACAAAAGCAATTTTGTCTGGGGAGGCCTCACTAACCACTTGTATTTTTAGTGTTTTTGTCAGATAAGTAGAGGCATTCCAGCTGTTTAAATGTGATCCTTTTGAATTGTTAGTTATCATAACTGAGATTTATAGGTTTGACTTTTTGATGCTCATTTATTTTTACCACTATATGGATTGTGGTGTGCATAAATGTTCCATCTAAATACAAATGCAAGGTTTCTCATACTTTCAATTCTTTGATTTCTTTTTAAATAAACAGGAGGATGAATAAGGAAATTACAAGGACTTGAAAGGATTCAACTGATGAAATGAAAAACAAGTTGAAGAAAATACAATTCTGTGAGTACTCACCTGTAGAATTGATTTTATAGTATACAGCACGTCCTGTTCCAGTAAATTCCTTACACTTGGGTTATACCGCCACAAGGTGGCGCAGTGGACTGCAGAAAGACTTGTGGCCACTCCCGACCCCATAAATAGCCATGTACCTCCCACCAATTTCCAGTGTTGACAAGCAGTTATACAAGAAGCCGGGAGAATTAAAAAAAATGGATAAGAACCCAAAATGAACTTTTGAACAATCACCATACAAGAAAAATGATAACAAGGGAGGGGTGGAACAGGACGTGCTGTATACTATAAAATCAATTCTACAGGTGAGTACTCACAGAATTGTATTTTTCCAAGTATACAGCACGTCCTGTTCCAGTAAATTCCTTACACTTGGGACATCCAAAAGCAGTGTCCGTAAGGTAGGGTGGGATCCCCAAAGAGCAATGGCAGACAGTTTAAACCACTGCCGCCTGAAGAACTTTGCGGCCAAAAGCAGCAACAGCTGAGGCCCGAACATCAACCTTGTAAAACTTAGAAAATGTATGAACAGAAGACCAAGTAGCGGCCTTACAAACTTGTTCAACAGAAGCCTGGTGCTGAAAGGCCCAGGAGGCCCCGATAGCACGAGTGGAATGAGCAGTAAGGCGGAAGGGAGGCTCCTTCCCCTTAGCAGAATAGGCTTGCACCAACGCCTGACGGATACACTTGCTGAGTGGATTTAGGCGGAGGCAAACCCTTCCTAGGTCCAGAAGGAAGAACAAAAAGAGCATCAGTCTTCCTGAAAGATTCAGTAGCTACCAAATAAAACTTCAGAACCCTGACCACATCCAAGGAATGCAGAGTCCGCTCCTTGGAATTAGCAGGATTAGGACACAATGAAGGCAAAACAATGTCCTGATTGAGATGAAATGCAGACACAACCTTAGGCAGGAAATATGGCTTATACCGAAACACCACCTTGTCCTGGTGTCGCTCAAAGTAAGGAGGTTTAATGGAAAGTGCTGCCAACTCAGAAACACGCCTAACAGAAGTAATAGCCACCAAAAAGGCTACCTTAAGAGTCAAAATAGGCAAAGCAGCCTCACGTAGAGGCTCAAAAGGAGGATCCTGCAAAGCAAATAAAACCAAATTCAAATCCCAGACTGGTAACATACACTTACGTGGCGGGCGCACGTGAGTAACCCCCTGGAAAAAAGTCTTAACCAAACGGTGGTTGGCAAAAGATCTTTGGAAGAAAATAGCCAAGGCTGAAACATGTCCCTTGAGAGTACTAAGCTGAAGGCCCAAATTCAAGCCATGCTGCAGAAATTCCAGAATCCTGGGAATAGAAAACACCCGACAGGGAAGAGACTTAGACTCACACCAAGCAATGTAAGCACGCCATACCCTATAGTAGATAAATTACAAGGATTCTTCCTAGCCCGAATCATGGTAGTAACAACAGAGGCAGGCAGCCCCTTATCCATCAAGATGGAGGTCTCAGCAGCCAGGCCGTCAAAGCCAGCGTTTGTAAATTGGGATGGCGTAGCTGCCCCTGAGTAAGCAGGTCTGGAACCCTGGGCAGGACGTATTGATCTACTGCCAACTACACAACATCTACGACACACACCCTCCTTGGTCAACAGGGGGCCACCAGGATGGTTGGCACCCCTTCCTGGGCTATCTTGCGCAGCACCCTGCCCAGCAGAGGAAACGGAGGGAACACACAGAGTAGCCAAAAGCTCCTCCAAGACATAGCTAGGGCATCCATGGCTAAGGCCAGAGGGTCCTGGGACAGAGAGACAAAGACTGGAAGCTTGTGATGGGACGTAAACAGATCCACATCCGGCTGACCCCAGCGGTGGCACAAGGAGCGAAACACCCTGCTGCTGAGGGACCATTCACCCAAATGAGAAGTCCCCCTGCTCAGGGAGTCCGCCTCCAGATTTTCCACCCCCGGGATATACACTGCCGAGATGCAGGGAACATTCTCCTCCGCCCATGACAGTATCAGAGACACTTCCTCGAGGGCCCTCTTGCTCCGGGTCCCTCCCTGATGATTGATGTAGGCAACTGCCATCTGATTGTCCGAGCAGATCTGAACAGCCCGAACCGAAGGTGTAGGGTCAATTGGGCTATAACCAACCTTACCGCCCTCAGTTCCAGAATGTTGATAGGAGTATGGGCCTCTTGGGGGACTCACTGACCCTGGAATTTCAAGGACATCCAGAATCCCCCCCAACCTGTCAGACTGGCATCTATGGTGACAGTCTCCCAGCAAGGGGACAGAAAGGTCATGCCCACCAAGAGGTTCCTTGAGTCCAGCCACCACAAGAGGAACCGTCTGGCCAGGGGGGACAGAACAAACACCTGATCCAGGGACACAGGGTCCCGATCCCAAACTGATAAAAGGTGTAGCTGCAGAGGTCTCATGTGAAACTGAGCATAGGGTATCACCTCGAAGCAAGACACCATCAGGCCCACCAGTTGCATCCCCTTCCGGATGGAGGGATGAGGACAAGAAAGAAGGAACTGGGCCTGAGCTTGAAGACTCTCCACCTTCTGTTGAGGGAGAAAAACCTTGACCTCAGATGTATCCAGAGTCCTGCCCAGAAAGGACCTCACCAGTGACAGGGAAGACTTGGGATGGTTGATCACCCAGCCAAAGGACTCTAGTGTGGACACCACCATCTGGGTATCCAGTTCTGCCTGATGGAAGGACTGAGACATGATCAGAATGTCGTCCAAATAAGGAAGGATGCGAATGCCCTGATATCTCAACAGAACCATCACACCCGCCAGCACCTTGGTGAATACCCTGGGAGCTGAGGTGATACCGAAAGGTAAGGCCATAAATTGGTAGTGCTGATCCTCCAGATCAAACCTGAGAAATTTCTGATGACCTGGGAAGATTGGTACATGAAGGTAAGCGTCCTTGATGTCTACGGATGTTATGAAGTCGCCCGGGCCCAGAGTAGCGACTGCTGAGCGTAGGGTCTCCATGCGAAAATGCTTGAATCTGACAAACTTGTTGAGGTGCTTTGAATCCAGGATGGGCCTGAGGGAGCCATCCTTTTTGGGAACAGTGAATAGATTGGAATAGAAGCCTCTGTCCCTTTCCCTGAGAGGCACAGGGCAGAGGACCCCCAACTCCAAAAGGTTTCGGACCCCAAGCCGCAAGCCCTGAGCTGACAGGGGGTTTTGAGCCATCCAGGATCTGATAAATCTTGGGGGCGGCCAGGCTGCAAACTCTATCTTGTATCCGGAGGACACCACCTCCTGAATCCATCTGTCTGCTACATGTAGCCCCCAGACGTGAGCAAAGAGCCGAAGCCGTCCCCCCACCCGGATGGGTGAGGGTGCCTCCTCATGCCTGAGGGGGCTTGGGGGAGGATTTGGGCTTGGGACCCCATGAGAGCCCGGAACGGCCTCGTCCTCTAGCCCTGTCCCAAAAGTCTCTGCGTGCCCCAGCAAAGGAAACTCCTCGACCAGCCCTGGAAGCGCGGAAGGAGGGGAGAGAAGCACCGGTCCCCCGAAAGGGCCGAGACGGCTTCCTTTGTTGAGGCAGCCTACCACCCCTGGCAAACAGGTCCAAGCGTTCACCAAAGAGCCGCAGCCCCTTAAAGCGAAAACCAGTGAGGGCCTTTTTAGCAGCATTATCAGCCACCCACTGACGTAGCCAAACAGAGCGTCGTATAGCCACCAACAGGGCAGAAGTCTTACAACACATTCTAATGGCATCATCCATGGCAGAAAGGATATATGCAATAAATTCATAGCAAAGCAGGAGAAATCTATAATCCTCACCTCCCGCGTCATCAGAGGCACCATCTATGAGACACTTAAGCAGCCCTTTAACAGCAATAGCCGTTATGGCAGAGGCACAAACCGGGCGCAGTGCAGTCCCCACACAAGCAAAAGCATGACAGGACAGCTGGTCCAAGCGCCGGTCCTCACCATCCCGCAGGGTAGTAGTGTCAGGTGAATGCATGACTGATGTGTTAGACAACCCTAGGACTGGCGCGTCCACCTCGGGAGGACATGACCAATGCTTAATCACATCAGCGGGAAAAGGATACCTCCTGTCCCAACTCTTGGGCACCCCAGGTAGCTTACTAGGGCGTTCCCACTCTTTGAGCACCAGATTATTAAAGTGATTCTGCTCAGGGAACACCAAGCGTGGTTTAACAGAATGGAAAAGCTCACCCTGCTGCTGCGGAGCCACGACAGGAGGGGAAATACAAAGCACTTCAAAAATGTGAGTCAATAACCTGCCAGTGTCATCTGAGGACCATGGGTCTTCTCCAAAGGGAGACCCGGTACCACCATATAACTTAAACTGTTCCTCAGAGGATTCTGAATCAGAGAATAATTCCCCCTCCTCGGGGGGGGGTAAAAGCCAGAAAATGAGTAAAGTCCCTCATCCTCCACAGGAAAGAGGGAAGCAGCGGGAGATAAATGCCGCTTCTTAGCAGAAGCCTTACGCAGGGCTGACCCAGCAATATGCTTTTCAATGCTGGCCACCCGTGAAGCCAAGTCATATTAAGACTCTTAGGGGCTAGTGTGCCCCTGACTGGGAGTCAGATGCAAGCGGGGTAGGCGAAACAGAAAGGGGCGCAGCACCGGGACCCGTAGCAGATGACCCAGGCTGCAGCGCAAGTACATGCTGGGCGCAGGTCAAACACACCCTGACACCATCACTAACAGGGGATACCCCACACGCAACACACAGCTGGGCTTGTCCCGAAGGAACCCCAAGCACATTGTCCCCGGAAGCCTCCATATGGTGAATAGATACAGGCATAACGGCCAATACAGGGACACAGCTAGCAATAGCCACCCTTTTTGGGATGCCCCCCAAAGCCCGCTAGGGAAGATGGGAGATAGCTAAGGGGCAGGGCTGGGAGAACCACAGTCAAAGGTGACCCGCCTGCAAGACACAATAAGTACAAGACACAATAAGTACAAAATAAACATCCCCAGCGCATACAGAGTAAAGCAATATAAAAACCCCGTAAGGGACTCACAGACCAAGCGGACAGATCGCCCAAAGAGATACAACACAGCCAGACCGCGTCGCAGCACTGCAAGGACGAGGCCACAAAATGGCGCCGGCAGCAGTACCTAGAGGAGCGGACCACGAGAGTATGACGCAGAACGCGTCAAAGACAGGGGTCTTGCGGCCCGGAGAAATGCTCCTTCAGCACCTGACCCTAGTGCTGTCCTACCTTCACCCGAACCGTCAGCCGAGGCTGGGAGGCAGTGGGTCCAGAACGGGTGAAAACAAGCCTGCAGGGCCCTAGGCATTAAAAGCCCCACTCCCTGCGCAATAGAGAGCCATCTTCTATCTTCGCAGTCCAGACTGCAGAGAAACACTGGAAATTGGTGGGAGGTACCTGGCTATTTATGGGACCGGGAGTGGCCACAAGTCTTTCTGCAGTCCACTGCGCCAACTTGTGGCGGTATAACCCAAGTGTAGGGAATTTACTGGAACAGGACGTGCTGTATACTTGGAAAAAGACTACTGCCCTAGTCTGTTTGATAGCAAGCATGGCCACTGTGGCTTACCAGGCTTGCTCATGCTGGGAGCACTGAGGGCTGCTGTGAAGGAATGGAATTAACAGGTGGGGCAAAACTTCGGAGCCCTGCTATCGTTTTCACAGTGCACTGCAGGAATTGGAGAAGGCGCACATGGAACATTAGAGTCTAGGCAATGGCAATAGTATGCCCTGGAACATTGCTTGAAGTAAACACTTCACTATTTAAATGTAACTATAGACTGGCTTTCGTGTGTCAGCGCATGCTCACAAAAACACTCGTATGTCAGCACGCTCCGGCTCGAGCATGTAGCGTGGTGGCGGAGCTGGAAGCTAGAGTGGGGACGTTGTCTGATGTTTTCACCCCACTTTTGGGGTAAAATTGTACGTCTTATAGGACCAAAAATACGGTATGTTCTTACGTGTTGTTACACTGATTATCTTGAGGCAGTTGAAACATGAACTCTGTAATCAATGGACAGATTATAGATTTGCCACTTAAACTTTGTATATTTAGTATCTAGGTGTGCCAAGGCACACTCGCATGATCCCGCCTCAGCACCATCCCCTTCATTGCATTGTATGGAGTGGGCATGCTGCGGGGCATAAGTATGGCCGCCATCTTGTACTGGAGAAGCTTGCCAATCTCTAAGTTTTTTCTTTGCCTGAACAATAAAGTTCTCACACACCCATTTTCTACATAATTGTGACAGTTTTGGGGGCATCCAGATTGTTGGAGTCCCCCGGTGCATAGATCCCTGCAACCTCCCACAATCCTTACTTGAACCTCAACCCCTGGGTGATATGCAACCCCGCAATTGCAATGGTCTTGTGGCCAACGTCGATTTCAATTTCCCAGCAGCTGGACTTGTCTGGCCCATGTGGCCGCCAACGGCCAATAGTGGGGCCGCATTTTGCACAGGGATCAAGGTGTGGGTAAGGATTGCAGGGAGTTGTGGGGGATTCCCGCAATCTGGATGCCCCCTGAGACTGCCAGAATTCTGCCCCACACCCAATAAATAGAAAATGGGTGTGGGACCGCTTTAAGAACTCTTGAAATTGTGGTCAAAGTTCGAGAAGGATGTAGCGAGTTTCTAAACTTCTCAATGCCCAAAAATCTATTATCTATCTATCTATCTATCTATCTATCTATCTATCTATCTATCTCTTTCTCTTTATATATAATAGAACTCACTAAAAACAAAAGGGTATTTTATTGTTTAATGGTTTTCAAGCAAAGCAAACAAAGACACTATTCCAGAGGAAATCCACACAAATAGCTTCCTGTAGATTGATTGGAAAAAGATGGATAACACTGGACAGATGTAAACAAATCATCATTGAAATGGCACACACTGTTGACTTCCATGCTGTTGATGTTGTATAAAATGTTATGATTGTGAGTTCGCTGGGCAAGCAGAGAATGAGGCAATCACAACATAAGCAAAGCAGTAACTGCATAAATCATGCTGAAGAGCAAGTCAGTAACTAGATAATAAACACATTCATATTATCGGATATGAATGGAACTGTTCCCACATACATAGTACAAAATTTAAAAAGACCATAGGGTCAGTGCCACTGCTGGAATAAACGCTTGCCAACCCTAAATGTTATAATTAAATCATATATAACATATGTAACAGTTCTGTTCATGCAGACCTTTCTCTGGATCTTGTAAAACAACATTACATGGCAGGGGCTTATGGTTGACGATTTTATCACCCAACCTGAGGCAGACTAAAGCAGGACACTTTTTCACTGCTTACTAAAAATGATGTCAGGCAGCAGCCAATTGAGAGTACTTCTGAATGAATGTGTATACAGGAAATTAAGTTCTGAGAATATGAGAATGAGGCTTAAATTCGGTTGCCCCTACAGATAATAATGGGAACCCAGGACCAAACATCATTCCCAGCTGGTAATGTGGAAGCAAATAGCGCACCTGTCCCACCAGAGGTCCCTTTAAATGGACCAAAGAGTGCTCATATGTACCCTTCCCCAGGGCTATTCAGATTGCTGCACATAAAAATTAACTTACCTTTTTCTAACATCTGCCGTGGTCGATTTCCCCCCCTCAATCAGTGAGGTGAGGTGGATTTAAAGCTTTGAGTGGGTGTAGGGCAAATGTATATCTGCATTTTCTGTATTAACTCCTTCACAGACAGTGGTGCTAAATAAATAAACTATAATAACAACAATAATAAGAAATAAACTGTGCACTTTTTAGACCAAAACACAAAGAAATAGTTAAGGGGATCCTATAACAATCGACACTCAGAAAGGTTCATGGCAGAGGGACAGCATGCCACATCTAGTATGGCCTTAAACCTATGATCAATGCGAAGCAAGAACAAAAATATCTCACAAGCACACACCGCACCCAACCAAATGTCAGGCTTAACATATAGATAACTCATGGTAATACAGGAAAAAGGGGACCACGCCACCATGTCGGGGGATACTTCAGAAAAAAATGGCTTAGTTAGATAGAGCTGACCTGTGTTTGAAATGTTACAACACCAATTGCTAAAACGTGGGCCACTGTTTACATGTAAAAAAAAAAAAAAAAAAACAATGAAATGATTCGGAAATCATATATATATATATATATATATATATATATATATATATATATATATTCAGCATAGAGCATGAAACACATATCAGAAGTTAGACTTTTTTTTATTACATTTGAAAATATTAAATGTATAAATTAATGGCAGCAAAACATCTCCAAAAAGTTTGAACAGGGTTAACAACAGGCTGGAAAAATACGTGGAAAAATATGTGAAACCTGTGTAAAAAAAAATACAATTCTGTATGATAAATACAATTATGTATGATAACAATCACCATACAGGGGATCCAAGATGATGCAAAAAACAAGGGTGGGGTGGAGCAGGATGCACTGTATACTCATAATACCAATTCTACAGGTGAGTAATCACAGAATTGTATTATTCTTAGTATACAGTACGTCCTGCTCCAGGGAGAATACTTACACTCGGAACATCCAATAGCAGTGTCCATAAAGTAGGGTGGGATCCCCAAAGGTAACAGCAGACAGTTTAAACCACTGCCGCCTGCAAAACCTTGCGGCCAAAATCAGCATCAGCTGAGGCACTAACATCAACCTTGTAAAACTTTGAAAAGGTATGAAAAGAAGACCAAGTAGCGGCCTTGCAAACTTGTTTAACAGAAGCCTGGTGCTGAAAAGCCCAAGAAGCACCAATAGCACGAGTAAAATGAGCAGTAAGGCGGAAGGGAGGATTCTTCCCCTTAGCAGAATAGGCCTGAATCACAGCCTGATGGATCCATTTGCTGATAGTAGATTTGGCAGGTGCCAAACCCTTCCTAGGACCAGAAGGGACCACAAAAAGAGCATCAGTTTTTCTGAAAGGTTCAGTAGCCACCAGATAGTACTTCAGACACCTAACCACATCCAAAGAATGCAAAACCCTCTCCTTAGCATTACTAGGATTAGGGCACAAAGAAGGAAGAACAATGTCCTGATTCAAATGAAAGGCAGACACTACCTTAGGCAGAAAATCTGGCTTGAAGCGAAACACCACCTTGTCCTGGTGTCTCTCATAGTAGGGGGGCTGGGTGGAAAGCGCCGCCAACTCAGACACACACCTAACAGAGGTGATAGCAACCAACAACTTTGAGAGTAATAATGGCCAGGGCAGCATCCTGCACAGGTTCAAAGGGAGCACCCTGCAAGGCTGACAAAACCAAGTTCAAATCCCAAACAGGCTCCATAGGCTTACGTGGAGGACGCACATAAGTAACCCCCTGGAAAAAAGTCCTGATCAGAGGATGTTGAGCAAAGGACTTCTGGAAGAAAACAGCCAGGGCAGAAACCTGACCCTTCAGAGTACTGAGTTAGAGCCCCATCCCCAACCCATGCTGCAGGAACTCCAGGATCCTGGGAATAGAGAACACACGGCAGGGAAGAGACTTAGACTCACACCAGTCAATTTAGGCACGCCAAACCCTGTAATAAATGGAAGAAGAAGACTTCTTCCTAGCCTTCATCATGGTATCAATAACCGAGGTAGACAACCCCTTCTCCATCAAGATGGAGGTTTCAGCAGCCAGGCCGTCAAAGCCAGAGTTTGTAAATTGGGATGGCGTAATGGGCCCTGAGTGAGCAGATCTGGCACCCTGGGCAAAACATACTGATCTACTGCCAGCTGCACCACGTCTGTGAACCACACTCTTCTTGGCCACCAGAATTGCTGGCACCCCTTCCAGAGCAATCTTGCGCAGAACCCTGCCCAGCAGGGGGAATGGAGGAAAGACATACAGGAGCTGAAAGTCCTGCCATGACATTGCTAGGGCATCCGTGGTCAAGGCCAGAGGATCCTGGGACAGGGAGACAAAGGCCGGGAGCTTGTGATTGTGACGGGACACAAACAGATCCACATCTGGTTGACCCCAGCGGTGGCACAGAGATTGGAAAACCCTGTTGCAGAGGGACCATTCTCCCTGGCGAGAGGTCCCCCTGCTCAGAGAATCTGCTAGGAGATTTTCCGCCCCCGGGATGTACACTGCTGATATGCAGGAAACATTGGCCTCCGCCAGGTCAGGATCAGACACACTTCCTGGAGGGCCGTCTTGCTCCGGGTACCTCCCTGATGATTGATGTAGGCAACTGCCGTCTGGTTGTCCGAGCGCCCCTGAACAGGCAGGCCCCGAAGGTGAGGAGTCAGCTGAGCCAGAACTAACCTGATCGCCCGCAGCTCCAAGACGTTGATAGGTGTGTGGGCCTCCTGAGGGCCCCACCTCCCCTGGAACCACAGAGACTTCCAGAAACCCCCTCAACCTGACAGACTGGCATCCGTGGTGACCGTCTCCCAGGAGGGGGTCAGAGAGGATCTGCCCCCCGCAGGTTCCTGGAGACCAGCCACCACGAGAGGGACCGCCTGACCAGGGGGGAAGGCGCACAGACCCGGTCCAGGGACGCTGGATCCTTGTGCCATACTGACAAGAGGTGGAGTTGCAGAGGCCTCAAGTGGAACTGAGCATAAGGGACCGCCTCAAAGCATGCCGCCATCAGGCCCACCAGCTGCATTCCCTGCCTGATGGAGGGATGATGACAAGATAGCAGGAACTGGACCTGTGCAATCAGACTGTCCACCTTCTGTTGAGGAAGAAAAATCCTTGCCTGAACTGTATCCAGATTCATTCCCAGGAATGGAGTCACCAAGGAGGGGGACAGAGAGGACTTAGGGTGGTTGATCACCCATCCAAATGACTCCAGGGTGGACATCACCAGCTGAGTATTCAATTCTGCCTGATGTAGAGACTGGGAGGTGATGAGAATGTCGTCCAGATAAGGCAGCACGCGGATGCCCTGAAACCTGAGCAGAGACATCACTCCAGCCAGCACCTTGGTGAACACCCTGGGAGCTGAAGTGAGACCAAAGGGCAATGCCACAAATTGGTAGTGTTGATCCTCTAGAGCGAACCTGAAGAACCTTTGATGACCTGGAAACACAGGAATATGAAGGTAAGCATCTTTGATGTCCACAAAGGTCATGAAATCCCCTGGGCGCAAGGAACTGATGGCAGAGCGCAGAGTTTCCATGCCAAAGTGCCTGCTCCTGACAAATTTGTTGAGCATCTTCAAATCCAGGATGGGCCTGACTGACCCATCTTTTTTGGGCACTGTGAAGAGGTTGGAATAGAAGCCCTTGCCTTTTTCTCTTAAAGGGACCATGCAGATGACCCCCAGCTCCAGGAGGCTGTGCACTGCCTGCACCAGCTCCTGAGCTGACACAGGGTCCTGAGGAATCCGTATCTGATGAATCTTGGGGGTGGCCAGGCAGAAAACTATCTTGTAACCGGAGGACACTACCTCCTGAATCCACCGGTCTGAGACATGAAGCCTCCAGACGTGAGCAAAGTGCTGAAGCCGTCCCCCCACCCGGATGGGTGAGGGGGCTTGGGAGAGGACTTAAGCTTGGGGCCCCAGGAGGAGCCAGGACGTCCACATCCTCTGCCCCTACCCCAGAAGTCTCCCCGGGCCCCAGTAAAGGAAACCCCCCTCTCTTGTCTAGCACCACGGTAGGGGGAGAAAAAGGAGCCCTGACCCCGAAAGGGCCGAGACTGCCGCCTGCACTGGGGTAACCTGCCTCCCTTAGCAAAAAAGTCCAGGCGGTCCCCAAACAGGCATAGTCCTTTGAAGGGAAAACCAGTGAGGGCCTTCTTGGCAGCGTTGTCAGCAGCCCACTGGCGCAGCCAAACCGAGCGGCGTATAGCTACCACAAGGGCAGATGTTCTGGCACACATTCTAATGGTGTCATCCAAGGCAGAGAGGACAAAATTCACAGAAACATCACAACTAGAGAGTGCATTAAATACTCCCACAAGGCAAATCATCAGGGGCACTATCAAGGATACCTCTGAGCAGGGTCCTAATAGCCACAGCCGTAATAGCCGAGGCACAGACCGGGCGCAGCGCCATCCCCCACACATGCAAAGGCATGGGACGCCAGCTGGTCAATGCGCCGGTCCTCAGCATCCAGCAGGGTAGTAGAGTCAGGGGAGTGCATGACAGAGGTGTTAGATAACCCTAGGACCTGGGCATCCACTTCGGGAGGGGATGACCAACACTTTACCACATCAGCAGGAAAGGGATACTTCCTATCCCAACTCTTAGGTACACCGGGAAGTCTACTGGGACGTTCCCATTCCTTGAACACATGGTTATTGAAATGTGCTTGCTCTGGAAATTCCAAGCATGACTTAGCAGTATGAAAAAGTTCCCCCCTTTGCCTGGGAGCCGCAACAGGGGGAGAAATGGACAGAACTTCAAAAATCTGGGCCAGCAATCTATCAGTATCATCCGGGGCCCAGGGGTCAGAGCCAGAACCGTCATGCCCCTTGGGCCTCTCATCAGATGAGTCGGAGAATAGCTCCCCTTCGTCCGAAGGGGCATAGCCACATAAATGCCAAAACTCATCAGCTTCCATAGGGAAAAGAGTGACATCAGGCGTTAAGTGCCGCTTTTTTGCAGGGGCCTTACGCGCCAAGGTATTAGCAATTAACTTCTCAACACTAGCCAGTCTAGAAGACACATCAGGCTGAGAATCCCCGCTTGTATGCAACTCAGTGGGAGTGAGATTTAAGCTTGGGGCAGTAGGTGAGGTGAAACGAGGCGCAGGCCCAGCCACTGGAAGGCCGGATTGCAGTGCAAGCACCTGCTCGGCACAAAGTACACAGACCTGCACATTGTCAGCGCTAATAGGGGACACCCCACAAGCTACACACAGCCGGGCTTGTCCCAAAGGAACCCCGGTCACATTATCCTGAGATGCCTCCATATGGTGATTATAGCGGCACAATAGGCCGATAGGGATTAACGCTATACAGCAACCCGGGATGCCCCAATAACCCGCTAGGGAAGTGGGAGTAATTACACTAGGCCTCACAAGTTAACCAACTAATAGAGGGCCGGGACAAGCCAATGGCTTCGCCCGTCTGAAAGACATAATCAAAGGGGGCCGTAAGCAAACAATAATTAAAAAAGGTAATAAAGCCGCCCACGAGGGCACTTACGGACCACGGTAGGTAGAAGCCCGTCACGCAGAAGCCGAACAAGCAGAAAAAATGCCATTGGTATACCTCGAGGGGCGGGCCCGCACGAGCAATGACGCGGAACGCGCCAGAGACAGGCCCCGCCCCCTCGAAGAGCGCGAAGCCAACACGTGACAGGCAGCCAATGACAGCGTCTGAGGTAAGGCCGCCGCCAATCGCACGCGGCGGCGGCAATTTCAAGTATAATAAAGTAATACAAGTCAGCACGGCGGCTGACACAGAGCATAATGTAAAGAAGCATAAGCCTAAAACACGTATATACATATACACACACCCCCCCTCTTTCCCCCCGAAGGCTACAAGGAGAATGAGGGAGGACAGCGCCACTTAATGTAGGGCCCACCGATAGACAGGGGCAAGGGGCATCCCATAGAGGCTCACCATATGCCTATACCGCCTACCCTTTGGTGGGGGATTGCGGTGGAGCAGCGCTCCTAAGCACCAACGGCGGTGCTGCCTACATCACCCGACCAGCGCAGCCAAGGCTGGGAGGCACATTACTAATGGAACGGGTGGGAATAGTCCTACAGGGCCGCAGGCTAATAGCCCCACTCACCTGAGAGACGAGAGAGCCATATTCTTGTCCTTCGCAGTCCAGACTGCAGAGAAATTCTGGGGATTGTGGGAGGTCCCTGGGTATTTGAGGGGCTGGGAGGA
Organism: Gastrophryne carolinensis; assembly: GCA_027917425.1. Lineage (NCBI taxonomy): Eukaryota > Metazoa > Chordata > Amphibia > Anura > Microhylidae > Gastrophryne > Gastrophryne carolinensis. Next base: position 561,530,405 of record CM051234.1, read on the forward strand.
GCCTATTTTCGATGTCTCTGCAGTCCAGCACCATCTGGCGGAGTAGTACCCGAGTGTAAGTATTCTCTCTGGAGCAGGATGTACTGTATACTAAGAATATATAGAACAATCTCACCAGCTTCAGTGCATAATATTATCAAGAGAAATCGAGGTGCACAAGGGACGAGGCCAACAATACTGGTACATTTCTGCACTGATATGGGGGGAGGTTCACAGCGGGCCTCCCAAATCAGGATGCCCCAGGGAGACGAAATCAGGTAACTCTGGAGTCTTTCTGGTCCACTTTAAAGGTCAAACAAATTTTCATACTAGGCAGCATGACCCCATCAACTTAACTACAAATCAATATGACAATAAATAGCTGTGGAATATGTTGGCGCTATATAAATATTATTATTATAATAGTAGGCATTTCGTTTTTTCCCATATTTTTGAAGGTGATTACTGGATATATATTTTTATATCAAGGGCTTAGTTAAAGTGGACCAATCACCAGGATTTTGAGTATCCCAGTGATTTGTCCTCTTACCTGTGTATGTAAAACCCCCCAGACCGCCAACACCACTTACCTTGTCACTGCAGACTCTCATCCTACACATAAACAATAAAACTATGGCAAAGTGACCCCTTTTAACAGGGACTTGTAGCTCCAGCAGAAAAGAGGGGTGAATGTCAAGTCATGCACAGGTAGGGTTTGGTTAACAGTTTGTTGTGGCTAGAACTGGCCCCTTAAGAGTCTGGCTATCTTGGCTCCTCTCCCTGCCTACTTGCGGTGGCTTAATCATTTATTTAGCTCATGAAATTTCTGATCTTTCTGCAATAGCTGCCTTTGCCTCTATACCTATATCTTGGATCTATTTGGACTGTTGTTACCTTTAACCCTTTAAATGCCAAGCACGTCGTTTCTACGTGGTTGCTTCTCCTACCGTTAAGTGCCAAGCACGTAGAAACTACGTGCCTGGCATTTCCCCCTGATAGTTAAAAAATAGAAGAAAAAAAACACTTACCTCTGGTATCCAAGTGAAGCTGGGGGTCTCCTCTTCCTGGGAGGGGGGGCATCCGATCCCTCCCCCGTTGTCCTCCGTCTTCAGAAGGGGGCACGGAACCTCCCCCCCCCCTTTCCACCGCTGAAAGTAACCTGTAAAAAAAAAAAAATTTCATTAACTCACCTCCGCGTCGATCCCTCCGTCCGCCTCTTCTCTTCACCGGGGTGGGGTCCGAACCCCCTCCCCCCCGGACTCCGCAGGCTTCAGGTGAGGACCCTCTTCCGGGTCCTCACCTCCTCCTCTTTCACATGCAATATGGTTTTCTTTAATAAAATAATTTTTTTATTTCAAATAAAGGAGTCAATTTTTTTTTTACTTAATAATATTGTAAAAAACTAAATAAAATTTACAAACAAGACATTTCATGTTAAAGCCTAAACTCTGCTGCAAAAAAATATATATATCATTTTCCTGAAAATTCCAGCAAAAATGGCGCAAAACATGGTGCAAAATGGGGAAAAATGACCTGTCAACAGAGGGTGACAAAATCTCAAGTAGGCTGACAATTAAAAGGGTTAAAAGTAGCTATGCATGTTGGTTATTATTCTGTTCGGGGGACCTTGAGCATTCAGACTTAGCTTGTTTTTTTTTTGTTTGCATATTTATATTTTAGGAAAAGGTGTTTTTTATTAAGCTTTTTAATACATTTTTTAGGGAAACCCTGCGCAACCAAAGAATTCTTTGAGGGATTAATTCCAGAAAGATGAGCCCACTACAACAAGCTGGGCATGCTTAGAAAGCTTAACGTGTGTACTTTCAGGGAATACATGGTTTATGGGGGATATTCCAAATGTAAAGGGTTGTTTTGGTTGAAAAATCGCAAGTTGCACACTTTGTCTGCAAAGCTGGAATTTTCAAGTAAAATTACCGTTACGCACATGCTTTACTTTGGGGTGTTTGGCAACTCTTCCCTTGACAGTAGCTATGCATGTTGGGTATCGCTCTGTTCGGGGGATGTTGCTTTTTCAGATTAAACTTGTTTTATCTTGTTTGTATATAGTTTTTTTTAGGAAAATGTGGCTTTGATTCTGCTTTTTTATCCTTTTTTTAGGGAAACTCTTTGCAACCAAAGAATACATTGCGGGATTACTTCCAGAAAACTATGGCCACATCAACAAGCCTGGTACACATAGAAAGCTTGTGGTGTGTACTTCCAGAGAATATATAGTTTGTTGTGGGTATTTCAAATGTAAAGGGTTGTTTTTCTGGAAAAACTGCAAGGTGCGCATAGCGCATAGCACAGTTGTATTTTATCTGAAAATCCCCTAAAGCGCTTTTTCAGTTTGGGGGAGTCTCCTGGGCAGGAAAGGGTGTCTACCAATACATATGTGGTACCGCTGTAACCAGGAGAAATTGGGATTTCACACGCAATAAGATTTTATTGAAAAACTTACATTTTTTATTACAAAAAAACACTACAAATTGTAAAAAATAGATTTTTTTTTTTTGCACATATTTCACCCAAAAATATTGAGAATACACCTAAAAAATGACAAACATGACAGACATTTCAAGTTAAAGCCCAGACTCTCTTGAAAAAATAATATATCATTTTCCTGGGAAATTCCTTCAAAAATCACATTTGAACACGGGGAGCGCAAAATAGTGCAAAATAGTCTGGCAACAAAGGGTGACAAAAACTCCAGGTAGGCTGGCACTTAAAGGGCAATTTCAAGTATAATAAAGTAATACAAGTCAGCACGGCGGCTGACACAGAGCATAATGTAAAGAAGCATAAGCCTAAAACACGTATATACATATACACACACCCCCCCTCTTTCCCCCCGAAGGCTACAAGGAGAATGAGGGAGGACAGCGCCACTTAATGTAGGGCCCACCGATAGACAGGGGCAAGGGGCATCCCATAGAGGCTCACCATATGCCTATACCGCCTACCCTTTGGTGGGGGATTGCGGTGGAGCAGCGCTCCTAAGCACCAACGGCGGTGCTGCCTACATCACCCGACCAGCGCAGCCAAGGCTGGGAGGCACATTACTAATGGAACGGGTGGGAATAGTCCTACAGGGCCGCAGGCTAATAGCCCCACTCACCTGAGAGACGAGAGAGCCATATTCTTGTCCTTCGCAGTCCAGACTGCAGAGAAATTCTGGGGATTGTGGGAGGTCCCTGGGTATTTGAGGGGCTGGGAGGAGCCTATTTTCGATGTCTCTGCAGTCCAGCACCATCTGGCGGAGTAGTACCCGAGTGTAAGTATTCTCTCTGGAGCAGGATGTACTGTATACTAAGAATATATAGAACAATCTCACCAGCTTCAGTGCATAATATTATCAAGAGAAATCGAGGTGCACAAGGGACGAGGCCAACAATACTGGTACATTTCTGCACTGATATGGGGGGAGGTTCACAGCGGGCCTCCCAAATCAGGATGCCCCAGGGAGACGAAATCAGGTAACTCTGGAGTCTTTCTGGTCCACTTTAAAGGTCAAACAAATTTTCATACTAGGCAGCATGACCCCATCAACTTAACTACAAATCAATATGACAATAAATAGCTGTGGAATATGTTGGCGCTATATAAATATTATTATTATAATAGTAGGCATTTCGTTTTTTCCCATATTTTTGAAGGTGATTACTGGATATATATTTTTATATCAAGGGCTTAGTTAAAGTGGACCAATCACCAGGATTTTGAGTATCCCAGTGATTTGTCCTCTTACCTGTGTATGTAAAACCCCCCAGACCGCCAACACCACTTACCTTGTCACTGCAGACTCTCATCCTACACATAAACAATAAAACTATGGCAAAGTGACCCCTTTTAACAGGGACTTGTAGCTCCAGCAGAAAAGAGGGGTGAATGTCAAGTCATGCACAGGTAGGGTTTGGTTAACAGTTTGTTGTGGCTAGAACTGGCCCCTTAAGAGTCTGGCTATCTTGGCTCCTCTCCCTGCCTACTTGCGGTGGCTTAATCATTTATTTAGCTCATGAAATTTCTGATCTTTCTGCAATAGCTGCCTTTGCCTCTATACCTATATCTTGGATCTATTTGGACTGTTGTTACCTTTAACCCTTTAAATGCCAAGCACGTCGTTTCTACGTGGTTGCTTCTCCTACCGTTAAGTGCCAAGCACGTAGAAACTACGTGCCTGGCATTTCCCCCTGATAGTTAAAAAATAGAAGAAAAAAAACACTTACCTCTGGTATCCAAGTGAAGCTGGGGGTCTCCTCTTCCTGGGAGGGGGGGCATCCGATCCCTCCCCCGTTGTCCTCCGTCTTCAGAAGGGGGCACGGAACCTCCCCCCCCCCTTTCCACCGCTGAAAGTAACCTGTAAAAAAAAAAAAATTTCATTAACTCACCTCCGCGTCGATCCCTCCGTCCGCCTCTTCTCTTCACCGGGGTGGGGTCCGAACCCCCTCCCCCCCGGACTCCGCAGGCTTCAGGTGAGGACCCTCTTCCGGGTCCTCACCTCCTCCTCTTTCACATGCAATATGGTTTTCTTTAATAAAATAATTTTTTTATTTCAAATAAAGGAGTCAATTTTTTTTTTACTTAATAATATTGTAAAAAACTAAATAAAATTTACAAACAAGACATTTCATGTTAAAGCCTAAACTCTGCTGCAAAAAAATATATATATCATTTTCCTGAAAATTCCAGCAAAAATGGCGCAAAACATGGTGCAAAATGGGGAAAAATGACCTGTCAACAGAGGGTGACAAAATCTCAAGTAGGCTGACAATTAAAAGGGTTAAAAGTAGCTATGCATGTTGGTTATTATTCTGTTCGGGGGACCTTGAGCATTCAGACTTAGCTTGTTTTTTTTTTGTTTGCATATTTATATTTTAGGAAAAGGTGTTTTTTATTAAGCTTTTTAATACATTTTTTAGGGAAACCCTGCGCAACCAAAGAATTCTTTGAGGGATTAATTCCAGAAAGATGAGCCCACTACAACAAGCTGGGCATGCTTAGAAAGCTTAACGTGTGTACTTTCAGGGAATACATGGTTTATGGGGGATATTCCAAATGTAAAGGGTTGTTTTGGTTGAAAAATCGCAAGTTGCACACTTTGTCTGCAAAGCTGGAATTTTCAAGTAAAATTACCGTTACGCACATGCTTTACTTTGGGGTGTTTGGCAACTCTTCCCTTGACAGTAGCTATGCATGTTGGGTATCGCTCTGTTCGGGGGATGTTGCTTTTTCAGATTAAACTTGTTTTATCTTGTTTGTATATAGTTTTTTTTAGGAAAATGTGGCTTTGATTCTGCTTTTTTATCCTTTTTTTAGGGAAACTCTTTGCAACCAAAGAATACATTGCGGGATTACTTCCAGAAAACTATGGCCACATCAACAAGCCTGGTACACATAGAAAGCTTGTGGTGTGTACTTCCAGAGAATATATAGTTTGTTGTGGGTATTTCAAATGTAAAGGGTTGTTTTTCTGGAAAAACTGCAAGGTGCGCATAGCGCATAGCACAGTTGTATTTTATCTGAAAATCCCCTAAAGCGCTTTTTCAGTTTGGGGGAGTCTCCTGGGCAGGAAAGGGTGTCTACCAATACATATGTGGTACCGCTGTAACCAGGAGAAATTGGGATTTCACACGCAATAAGATTTTATTGAAAAACTTACATTTTTTATTACAAAAAAACACTACAAATTGTAAAAAATAGATTTTTTTTTTTTGCACATATTTCACCCAAAAATATTGAGAATACACCTAAAAAATGACAAACATGACAGACATTTCAAGTTAAAGCCCAGACTCTCTTGAAAAAATAATATATCATTTTCCTGGGAAATTCCTTCAAAAATCACATTTGAACACGGGGAGCGCAAAATAGTGCAAAATAGTCTGGCAACAAAGGGTGACAAAAACTCCAGGTAGGCTGGCACTTAAAGGGTTAAGTGGGGGGGGGGGGGGGGGAGTATTGACCCTGGGATATCCCAGAAGTGATAGTACTCGGGGTTGAATGTTGTGTGGCTGTGTAGTATATCTAGTGCCGTCAACAACAGGAAAGTGTGTTCATTTTGTTGAGACTCCCCTGCTGTATAGATGGTGCATCGCACCAAAATTGCTTTATGTTTCCGCACACTCTAATCCAGTCAGCTATGGTTGTGCATACTACAACAAAGCATCAGCAGTCACATCCCTGTTTTCACAGCAGCGTGCCTATACAAATGGATGAGCGTGGGAGCATGCACTGCTGCAAGTATGCAGAGAGAGACCGGCGGAAATGTATGCAATTGCTGGCAATTTGGGGGGGGGGGCACACACAGTGGAGCATGTAGTTGGTTGGTCCTGGAGTCTTTTACACTCCAGGGCCAGAGCAATCGGTGATTGGTCCACTTTAAGTTGTTCTTAGACCTCCCAGTTATGGGATAAATGGAGTAAGTATTTGTAGATCTTTGAAAAAAAAATAAACTAGTATTTTTTAGCACACACAACTGGGGATAGCATTTTAATTTCTTGCAAACCTTATTAACTAATGTTTGATGTAACCTTAGATATCTTAAACAGTAACTCTAGGTCATCGAGGTAGAGCCAAAAGGGAATCTTAACAGTGTTTTATGTATATTTTAACACAATCTATTCTGCACCTCTATGACATAGCTGTTATAGATTCACATTTTGCTTTGCCAACAGAAGGTGAGGAGATATATATATATACACACATATATATAGTTATGCTTGAAAACTATAATATTCAGGGAAAAAGGGTTTTATCTAATTTATTGAGTGAATTTAATAAGCTCAAATACCGCTGTGCTTGAAAGTTCCTGAACCCCTCATAATTTCTACATATATTTTACCTACTTTAGATGTCTAACCTTTAATAAAGAAACCAAATCAAACAAATAAGTAAATAAAATTACACCTGGTTATATATTTTAGAATGCAGAAGAAAAAATAATTGAAAACATGACTGTACTCATTTGGACACTTGCCATAAACAAATGCCCTTATATGTTTAACTATTCCATCAGTACTCTCTTCTGCCTCAAAAAAAAATCTGTATCAAAGGCCTACCCCTATAAACTCACCAAAAATGAAATCTACAGTTCTACGTTATGTCATGCATTTTTTGTTATGGATACCTGTCAAAAACTTACAGTCACAGTAAAAATTATCCCATGTCACTCACTAGAGTACAATGATATCAGCACACATTACTAATCAACTGTTTGAGATTCTTGTGAATTGGACATGGGAAAACATTTCAAAAATATAATAAGACAAAGTAAAACATAATTTCTATAAGAAACAATTAGGAGCACTATTCAGCCAGCTCAGAGAGAGAAAGAAGAATGCCCACATCCAACATTACTGTTCAATCTGTCAAGATACTATAAATAATAAACTACGGAAAAGCACTTTAGTGGATAATAGGTCTCAGATAACTAAAAAACAACTTCTTAGCTTTCACCAGCTGTATAATTGGGGTCTCTATCTATGACCCATGTCAATGTGTTTTACTGCGGTATAATGCAGTCATTGTTGCACTGTAAGCCAGGTAATGTCTTCTGCTGTATGGTCCACGTCCCTTTAAGTTCATATCAGACTGATTCACACAGCAGGGCCTGTGTATATGTGTGTGTGTGTGTGTGTGTGTGTGTGTGTGTGTGTGTGTGTGACTTAGCAGCTGGTTTACAGTTATTGCACTGGTGCCTAGCAGTTCACTACTATCTGTATTTGGTAAAAAAAAAAAAAAACAGACTACATTATTTTGTAGCACCCTTAATTTTTAGGTTTAAAGACAATTTTTTTTACAAAAAAAAAAAAACAATTTTAGTTATTCATTGTAAAAGCTTCCTCTCTCAACATTCCTTCCTGGGACAGGTTCTTATGGGGTTAATGTTTGAACCTGGTAGGGGATAAACTGAAATGTTAAGAAGTTTGGTAGCTCTTCCCCACTGGTAAAGTTACACCAGTTGTAGCAAGCAGAGTAGAAATGCTCCATTTAGATGATAGACCCATAAACCAAAGTGTAAACAGTCTTTAGAATGATAGCATATATATGACACCAAAACAAAAAAGTAATGTGAAGCAACCCTAGGGGCATATGCTATATCCCAAAATATATGTAAGTAAAACCTTTTTTCTTTCTCTGTTTTTCTCTTTATTATGTGACACAGGTATTTATGGGGATGACCCAAAGCAGTCCCAAAATGGAGAGCAAGTGAAGCAAATTTCATGTACACAAATTGCAAAAAGTCCTTAAGCCAGACCAACATCCTCACAAGAAACCATGCCCCTATACATACCCTCCCCAAGGCAATTCAGATTGCTGCACATAAAAATTCATTAACTTTTTTGTCCCTCTGGCCGTAGTCGATTTTCCACCCTCAAATGGCATCCTATGGACCTGCCAATAGCCTGCAAAGAGAAAGTGCTGCTGGGCTTTCTGCCACTGTGCATTGTGGGATATGTTGGTTAGAAACAGGCAGCAGCACGTCTGGGATGCTGGGAAATAAAGCCTTTTGGGTGCTCCAAGAAGAAAAAGGTAGGTAACTAATAAAAACACTTTGTTGACTGTAGGCTTGGAAGTATAATGCTGCCACCATTCTGTGAAGTTAGCTAGTGGAAGACAATGGGATTCAAGAAAAGCATTTTCAGTGATATAAACAAAACATTAAAACAATGTTAGCTAAGAAACTCCCCTGATTGAGGTAATTGCAACCCAACAGAGACTTAACAAGGTGGCCCTTGACAGTCTGTAAGAATCTGATTTAGTCCCATGATAAAACTGGCTAACTGAAAAAAAGAAAAACTCCTGTGAAGCCTGTGAAATCAAGCATTTGTTGAGTGGTGACCAAAAGATAAAACCAAGACCTGACCCATGAGCATACTTTAGTCTCGCAAAAATGCAGCCCCACATAAAAACACTTTTTAGTTCTTTCAGCAGTCGAACAAAGCCTCCCAAAGGTTGTAGTACCCCAAACACCTTTTCAGCCTTAAACATAGCCCTATGTTACAAAGATAGATTAAAAAAAAACATAAAGGGCACTGCAGCCAGGTTGAGCAGGTCCGTGAAAAACCTGTGTGCCTTAGCCAAGAAGGAATCTCTAAGACAGCTGACAATCTTGGCCAAAAAATCAACCTCCTCACAGAAGGAAAATACCATTTTGTGAGTACTCACCTGAAAAATGGATATTGTTGGTGTGCCACACACCCCGCTTCACTTCTTAAATATTCATTACTTCATGGGTTAATCCACCGCAGGTGACGTAGTGCAGAGAGGAAGTCTTGTAACGAGCCCCCTTCCGGCCCATATATACCTGGTACCTCCCTTCAATCACCAGTATAATCAAAAAGCAGTAATACAAGGTACCAGTATTCCACCAGTAACCTCAAAATCAAATTTGATATAAAAAGGCTTCACCATATAAAGGCTTCGGTAATACCGAAAAGGGCGGGTGTGAAGCGGGGTGTGTGGCACACCAACAATATCCATTTTTCAGGTGAGTACTCACAAAATGGTATTATTCTTGGTGTGCCACACACCCCGCTTCACTTCTTAAATATTCATTACTTCATGGGACATCCAAAAGCAGTGTCCACAAGGGAAGGGCATCTCAAGGCCAGGTGAAGCATAACTTAAATGACTGCAGTCTGCAGAACTCTGCGGCCAAAACCAGCATCCGCTGAGGCCCGCACATCAACTTTGTAAAACTTAGAAAAAGTGTGAACAGAAGACCAGGTGGTGGCCTTACAAACCTGTTCAACAGAAAGAAGACCATCTTCTGAGTCAGGGTAGATAAAGCAATATCTTGCAAAGGCTCAAAAGGAGGAGCCTGAAGAGCAGAAAGAACCAAATTCAAATCCCAAACCGGGAGTAATGGTTTCCTGGGAGGCCGCACATGCGTAACCCCCTGGAAAAAAGTTTTAACTAAAGGCTTAAGCGCAACACGCTTCTGAAAAAAGATAGATAAGGCAGAAACTTGCCCTTTCAACGTACTTAGCTGAAGACCAGAGTCCAGCCCAGATTGTAAAAACTCCAGAATCCTGGAGACCGAAAATACCCTACAAGGAAAAGATCTCATCTCGCACCAAGCGATATAGGCTTTCCAGGTCCTATAGTAGATGATAGAAGAAGACCTCTTCCGGGCACTGATCAGAGTCTTAACGACTGAATCAGAAAGACCCTCCTCCTTTAGGATGGAGGTCTCAGCAGCCAGGCCGTCAAAGCTAGCGCTGGTAAATTGGGGTAACACAATCGACCCTGAGTGAGCAGATCGGGCCGAAGAGGCAGAACGACCTGGTCCACTGCCAGCCGAACGATGTCTGCGAACCACACTCGCCTCGGCCAACTTGGGGCCACGAGAACGGCGGACACCCCTTCCAGAGCCAACTTCCGAAGCACTCTGCCTAGCATGGGTATCGGAGGAAACAGGTACAGAAACCCCAGATCCCCCCAGCTCAGGGACATGGCGTCCACTGCCAGAGCCAGAGGATCCTGGGAGAGCGACACGAAGTTCGGGAGCCTGTGATTGTGATGAGAGGCAAACAGGTCCACCTCTGGTGTCCCCCATCGGCGACACAGTGAGCGAAATACCCGAGGATGGAGGGCCCATTCTCCCCGACGGGGAGAGCCCCTGCTCAAGCGGTCCGCTTCCAGGTTCTCCACTCCTGGGATGTATACCGCCGAGAGACAAGGAACATGGGCCTCTGCCCAGGTCAGGATCAGGGACACCTCTCTGAGAGCACTCAGGCTGCGAGTCCCTCCCTGATGATTGATGTAAGCAACCGCTGTTCGATTGTCTGAACGCACCTGGACCGGAAGGCCCAGAACGTGCTGAGTCAGGAGAGCAAGCACCCGACGGATGGCTCTCAGTTCCAGAATATTGATGGGTAAGTGGGCCTCTTGAGGTCCCCACTGCCCCTGGAACTGCAGCTCCTTCCAGAATCCGCCCCATCCCGACAGACTGGCGTCCGTGGTGACAATTTCCCAAAGGGGGGCCAGGAAAGACCTGCCCTTCACGAGATTGGTCGAGACCAACCACCACTGGAGGGACTGCCGGACCCGGGAGGACAACTGGAAGGGCTGATCCAGCGACTAAGGCTGCCGGTCCCAAGACGCCAACAGATAAAGCTGAAGCGTCCTCGTGTGGAATTGAGCAAAAGGAACTGCCTCGAAGGAGGCAACCATCAACCCTACCAGCCTCATCCCCAGACGGATGGACGGCCGAGGATTGGAGAGTAGGACCCGAGCCAACTCCTGAATCAGAAGAATTTTGGACTGAGGGAGAAACACTCTGTGTTGATGAGAGTCTAACTGCATCCCCAGAAAGGACACCACCCTGGCCGGAGCGAGGGAGGACTTGGAGAGGTTGATCACCCAACCGAAACTTTCCAGCGTGGAGAGCACCACCCTGGTGTCTTTCTCCGATTGATCGAGTGACGGAGCCATGATAAGAAGGTCGTCCAAATAAGGTACGACACGAATGCCCCGAGCTCTGAAAATGGCCATGACCCCTGCCAGCACCTTGGTGAACACTCTTGGAGCTGAGGTAAGGCCAAACGGAAGTGCCACGAATTGATAATGCCGATCCTTCATCATGAATCGAAGAAAACGTTGATGAGGGTGGCAGATGGGAACATGCAGATAAGCATCCTTGATGTTTATGGACGTCATGAAGTCCCCTTGCCGAAGAGAGCCGACGGCAGTGCGCAAGGTTTCCATGTGAAACTTCCGAAAACGGATGAACCTGTTGAGTAACTTCAAGTCCAGGACGGGACGAACTGACCCATCCTTCTTGGGGACTGCGAACAGATTGGAGTAGAAACCGAGGCCCATCTCTAAACGCGGTACCGGCCGGATGACCGCCATCTGTAACAGATTCTCTACCGACGCCAGGAGCCCCTGTGCGGCCAAAGGATCGATGGGCACCCGAGACCGAAAGAACCGTGAAGGAGGGCGAGACTCGAATTCCAGCTTGTAACCGGACGACACTATCTCCTGAATCCATCTGTCCGGAACCTCCCGGTTCCAAACCTGGGAGAAGTGTCGCAATCGTCCCCCCACCCGCACGGGTGAGGGCAGCCCCTCATTGCTGAGCGGGCTTACCAGCAGGTTTGGGCTTGGAGCCCCAGGCCTGGGCGGGACGGCCACGGCCCCTCCCCCGCGTCCAACCTGTACGACTGGTAGAGGGAAGGGAAGCCCCCCTACCCGCTCTGTATCCTCGAAAGGACGGCCTACCAGAAGCTGCCCCTCTAAAGGGGCGTCGAGGCCTCTTGCGTTGTGGCATCTTACCACCCTTTGCGACTGAATCAATTTTCTCCCCGAACAGACGCAACCCCAAAAAGGGGAGAGCTGTGAGCACCTTTTTAGAAGCTGAGTCCGCCGACCACTGTCGCAGCCATACTGACCGACGAATAGCGACCAGCATTGCCGCTGTCTTGCTACTCATAGCCAGCGCATCGTCCTGAGCGGATAGAACGTAAGACACAAAAGAATCGCACTGCTTAAGCGCAGCGAACTCATCACAAGCGGGATTGAGATCCTCGCATAGCCCCTGGATTACAGATCTTACTGCTAAAAGAAGAAGGGCCGAAGCGCACAGGGGGCGCATCGTTGACCCAGCATAAACAAAGCCATGGCGAGCATACTGGTCAATCCTACGATCCTCCCCATCTTTAGGGACAGAAGTCTCAGCAGACTGTACCATAGCGGAGCTAGATAGCCCTAGCACAGGGGTATCGACTTCAGGAGGGACGGACCAAAGCTTCAGCAATTCTGGCGGAAAAGGATAACGCTTTTCCCAACTGGAAGGGATTCCAGATAACCGCGTGGGATGTTCCCATTCTTTAAGGACCACCCTCTCAAAGTGGTGCTGTCTGGGAAAAACCAAACGCGGCTGAGGCTCTTTAAACAACTGACCCTTTGGCAGGGTGACAGCCTCAGGCGGATCTAAATTCAGAATTTCAAACATTTGAGCCAGAATGGAGGGGGTGTCAAGGGCAACCCCCGCCGACCAATCGCCAATCGCATCAGCCTCAAGCTGATCTGCCGGCTCATCTGACTCCAAGAGGAATTCACCCTCATCCGGGGAGCCATCGGACCATTCCACAGGCTCACACAATTCGTCCTGAGGAGCCGAAGATACCGGAGTCAGGCGCTTCCGTTTTGCAGGGGCCTTCAGCCCCGCTTTAACGGGCAATACTTCCCGAAGACTGGCCGATTTTACCACCACCTCGGATTGCGAATCCCCACCTTTGACAGTGTCATGCGGGGTCCGGAACAGGGAGGGAGAGGCAGGAGATGATGAAGGTTGCGACGGGTCAGCAGCCGGATCAACAGACTGACGCGCAATAATCTGCCTTGCACAAGAAATGCAAATAAAGATATCATCAGCAGGGAGCGCAGCCCCACATTTTACACACCCCCTGGACGGCTCTGACGAGTCGTTTCCGGTAGTAACAGAAGCCTCCATATTGGTGATTTATGGTATCGCAAATACTGGGACTTTTAAGGCATAAGCCAACCTGGGATGCCCCCTTATAAAGAATGTCCCGGAAGGGAGGGTATTTGTAAATACACTTTTTTTTTTTTTTTTTTTTTTTAAGAGAAAAGGTCCCCCTTAACAGTCTCAAAATATATATATATATGTATATATATATCTAAAATGTGCAATTTCATATATAAAGAATGACTAGCCAGGCAATATAGAGCCGGAGGGCCGCAATAAAAGAGGGATCCCAGGATCTGAAAGGAAAGAAAAACAAAACCATCAGATCCCTTGTGAGTGTAACATATGCAGCATGTTCACAATAGCATGATAAGAGTGCATCCTTAAAAGCTTGCCCCATAAGAAATCTCACTCTCGGCCCCACAAAAGCGGGGTCGCTTACCTGACAGCCAGACCGGAGGGACATGTAGCAGCCGCAGCAGTAGAACACAAAACCCATGTGTTGCTGCAGCGCGCGCCCCCCCCACGTGACCTCTCTTAACAGAGACAGGAAGGAAGTGAGGCTGGGGCCGCCGAGCGCCGCTTCCGCCGGCACCACGCCCCTCCCCCCCCCGCGTCACAGGGAGCCGCCCCGTTCCATTCATTGAGGGATTGCCACCAGCTGCGCTGGCTGACACACAGCCAGGCGGCGGAGGAGGGGGAAGGAGACATAAGCGCAGCCACACAGGCTGCCGCACGGAGCAGCGGGGAAGGGAGGGAGGCGGGAGGGGACGCATCTGAAGTGAAAGCACAGCAGCTGAGCGCGGTCCGCTGCCCCGCCCCCATAAAGCTGACCAACACACTGGCCATCTCTAAAAAGTATCTGCCCGGAGCTCCAGCATAACAGACAAAGCGCACCATGCTGCTGCGCAGTCTGCTTCTATGCACAAAGTGAACACACAGAAAAAAGACAGCAATACAGTGAAAACACTATACAAGATACACAACCCTCTATACCCCCCCCCCCCATAGTGAAGGGAGAAGGGACCGAAACGGGAGAGTAAGGGGCTACGGGGACCCTCGGGACAGGGGCATCCCATTTCCGGATCACCATGCCGGATTGCCGCATTGCCCCCAAAAGAGGGGGACGAGCGGAGGAGATAAGCTCCTAGGCACCAATAGTGCCGTCTACCAATTACCCGGTGAGCAGCCTAGGCTGGGAGGCTTCCTATCCACCATAAAGGTATACAAACTCAAACCGGGCAGAAATAGACCAAAAGGGGGGTGGCGGGGTAAGAATACCCCGACCTACCTGTAAGCAGGAAACTTCCAACCTCTGTTTGTCAAGCAGAGAGAAAAATACTGGTGATTGAAGGGAGGTACCAGGTATATATGGGCCGGAAGGGGGCTCGTTACAAGACTTCCTCTCTGCACTACGTCACCTGCGGTGGATTAACCCATGAAGTAATGAATATTTAAGAAGTGAAGCGGGGTGTGTGGCACACCAAGAATATAGCTACTGCGGTGGACAGACAAACTGAATGTCTTACATGTAAAGAACGAGGCTGTTGATTCAGTATACCGGGTCTTTAGGACAAAACAATACCCTTCAAATGAGTTCAACGACAAACATGTGTTTCTGTATGGTTTCAACAGTTCCCTTGTTTAATAAAATGTATCTATATGTTTATGGTTGGTGTGCTTTAAAGCTGACCAAAGTTTCCTTTTTTGTTTCAATTTTGGCAGGAAGACAGTCTCAACACTTTCTACACTTGGGATGCGGAATGCTGGTCACTTCCCCCTACTGCTGGTTTCACCCGGATGATGACTGAATGAAAGCACAGTGGTCTGTAGACTGACTTCCGGGACATTTCCCCATCCAAATAGGCTTGTGTCTGTTGTCACTTCCAAGCACTGTCCTGGAGAACAGCCATACTAACTGACTTGTGGCCTATGCCACTGAAAGAGCAAACTTCTGACTTCCAGAGACCAGTCCAAGGATTCCACACATTAGACCTCACTGGTCAAATCAGCTAGATGCAGCAGTCTGTCATAGACTAAGACAACACAACCACATATAATGGTGGATCATTGGGTTCTCAACCTAGAAAACCTTCTGAGCATCCCACCAACAGTTATTGGTTGCCCAGTGGTAACTAGTTTTCTGCCTCTGTTCCTGGTGTCATAGTCAGAAAAACCAGCCTAACCTGGGACTTCCAGTACACATTGATATGGTACCAAAAAGGAAATGTTTATCGCAATGGGAACACAAATTTATTAAAATACATTAATAGGCTTATGCCCAGCTTTTAGGAGACTTGGCATTATAAACACAGAATTCTTTGAGTAAAATCATATCTTCTGATATTGCTCCTGATCTTATGTTTCTTTTCCCACAAACACTTCGCTTCTGAACCATATTTACTCCATTCACACATTTAAAGGTCAAGATCACACCTCATCTTTCCACCATATTTGTTGTGTGCCTTTGGATCCAGTCTATCTGAATAATATATATTTTTAGGTGAGGTCTCGAGAATTGTAGGCAAACAAGGAAAAGCACCACCACTAAGCAAAGACAATATTAATCTTAAGCACAGAGTGGGTGAAAATGTATACAAAGGGGAGACTCCTGTGATCTCAGACTGCAAGCAAAACAGGTTGCACACCTCCAATTCAATTATCAATGAGCTTTGTTAATTATAACACTAAAAGACAACATACACCATGAGACAATTAAAAACAATACAAACTGGACATGTGCAACAACACCTACATAACAAATCCAGAATTGTATTGAGAATATATACCCTTTGTGCCTCTCTCATCAGCAGTCAGTAACAAACCCACAGGGCAAAAGCCAATTCTGAAGTGCAAATGCAAATTCAAAATTCAGTCCTTTAAAAAATCCTATTAAGGCAATTGGAGGAGAACAGGAAGAGGGTAAGAAACATGGAGGGTATTATTATTAAACAAGCATATCACCCGATCATGCTGTAGGTGTGCAGCACACCCAGGGCACCCATGAATTCCAAGATGTGCCAATCTTTTTTTTTTTTATCTCACCAACCCATGCTACCCCACAGCCACACTTCCTGTCCCACCAATGCCCAACGCGCATACGCACTGTGACCGCCAGGGCATCATGGCGCCACCAGGGAACCAGGCGTGACCAAGCCGGGCGAGACTGGGCCTCTGTACCGTATATTTGAACAATTATATTTATGTCCAAGGTTCTCACATGTTTACATATTGAGGTTGATTCAGAGCCAGGTGAGAATTCTCACTCCTTTTTTTTAGGAGAGAAAACAGTCATTGACTTTCATTTTTAATGGGGTGTAAGTTTTTACTTTGTGTTCTGAATCAGCCCCAAGGTAGACAATGAAAGTCAACGGCAGTTTTCACTACTAAAAAGGAGTGAGCAATCTCACCTGACTCTGAATCGATCCCATTGTCTGATTATTCTTTCAAAACAGGAATACAATATTATAATTTGGGAAGGGTTATCCAAATAATTTTTTGAGCCTCTGCAATTTTAGGGGAGAGCAAGATTTAAGAGACTTTCTCACTAAATATGCAATAAAGCAGACAAACTGTACTGTGCTTGTGATTTGTTGTTGCTAACTTGCTATGGTGAGGTGCATTTTTTTTTCTTGACAAATTCATACACATCAGCTTATTGAAAGTTCAAACAAATTTGGAGCTGTTCATGTTAAATGTGTTTGTATTCTTAATAGATCACTACTTATAAATTTGAAAATAAAATACTCAAACCTCATTAGAAACAATCTGCACCTCAGCCAAGGGAGGTTTTACAGTGGGGCATCTCAATTTGGGATTCCACAGGGGAGGGGCTGCAGCAAGCAAGGGTTTTCTTCCGCTTTAAGAAAGCCCTTTTAGCCTAAAGACATTTCAACAAAACGGATTTAAATTCCCAAAATATTCATTTTAAGACATGTTCAACTGAAGAAGAAGAAGAAATGCAGTCCTAAAACAACACATGATGAGTCCATACTGTCACGGACCGGATGGAGCGGACTCGGGTGTGGATCAGCTTTAACTGTGGAACCGATGGCGGGTACCGTGTCAAGGGAGTGGAGTCTAAGGGGCCACCGGTATTCACCAGAGCCCACCGCAAGGCAGGTTGGTCTTGTGCGGCGAGTGACTCCCAGGTCGCTACCCCCTAACAGCGGCCCAGTCCCACAGTCAGCCGAGGTTCAGTGAGGTACACAAGTGGCAGGCAAAAAGGCGTAGTAAGTACAGGCAGAGATCGGGGCTGGCAGCACAGGTTCGCGGTAAAGGTGAGTAGCTGAGGTCGGGGCAGGCAGCAAAGGTTCAGAGTCGGGGACAGGCAGAGGTCGGTACACGGGTGAGCAATCCAAGAATGTCTGACTTTCAACAGGCATGGAGAGACCAAGATCCGGCACTGAAGGAAAGGAAGTGCCTCTTTAAATAGGGGAAGTGGATGCAGGATTGGATGAGCAGGCACCAATCAGTGCTGTACAGGCCCTTTAAATCTCAGGAATCCAGTGCGCTCACCCTCTAGTGGACAGAGACGTGCGTGCACCTGAGCATGTGAGGAGGAAGCATGGGGGGGAAGGGCGGCAGCTGAATGCAGCCATGAGGAAGTGCTGCAAGATGGATGACGGCTGCATGCAGCCATGGAGGTAAGTGACTTGCTGTGAGACGGGCGTGCAGCGCTCGCCCTAACACATACGTTTAAATATTTTACTCTAATAATATAATCTTTCTAAACACCAAAGGCTGGCATGCAATTATTTAGATATTGAGAATTATATATCTATTGGCTTAGACCTCACTTTTTTTTCAAGTGTCCTTGTCACAACATGTAACTGTACATTTTGAACAGCTTTCTAATAATACATATTAATAAAAAGTGGTGTGCCTGAGCTAGCTGTAGGGTATGGTGAAAAGATAAGGGCTGGCCATTTATTTGTAACCTTGTATACTGGTCACATTACAGGGACATTCTACAGACATGTTTTTGTGTCTAGAGTGCTTCTTTGAAACTCTATTGTATTGTAGTAATAAGCCAGTCAACAGAAAGCCTCTGGTGAAGCAGAGCTGTTACAAGGAGAAATATACTTGAAATCTGTGGTCATACATTGTTCCTTTTACATTGTATCGTACAATGTTTTCCTAATTACTAAAGAAAATGTACTGATCAAAGTATTGGTAAATATCTAGTATTTTAAATGATCAAAATTGGCCTAAGTAACTAGAAACACTGACAAAGATGCCACCTTGCACCACCCAGTATTAGATTTACAAATGAAATCAAATGTAAAAACACATTTTAGCAAGTCTGGCTTTTATTTTATTTGACCTACCAGAAAAAAGTCTACGAGAACAGAAAGTGAGCTGTTTGTTTTAAAACATGCAGCCAAGGTCTATCGATGATGTAAGAATATACATAGTTGGTACATGTACAAGAACATTCAGGCAGCTTTTATTTTATGGAAGAGACCAACCTCAGAGCTACTATAATCTGGCAAAGTGAAAAACATAAGAAAGTAAATGCTTTCCTTAAAATCATAGTGTAGAGCTGCATTGTTTAAACCATCTTCATAGCTTGAAGCACTTTCCAAAAGGATTCTCAGAACGTAAACAGCATATCATAACTGAGCTTCGAAATGTAGATATTATACTGCAAAATGTTCATTCATAATGTTGTTACATGTGAAAACCCCTAAATAGCTAAGGCACACAAACTTTTCAAGTCATCTGTCAGAATAAAACTGGTGTTCTCAGTGAAACAAGACCACAATTATCAGGCTTGCCAGAGATGTGAAGCAAAGCAAAAATGTACTTTTATTCATAAACCTTTAGGAATAATCATAGCATTCTATACAGGATGATTTATTGCCACAAATTAAAGTAAAAAGTAGTATTATCAGACAGCATTCACGTTAATGCCAACAGTAAAAACAAATCAGTTATAAAGTTATCCTTTACCCAGAAAGGAGGTTTATGTTGTCACTTTCTACCCCCAGCCCAGTGCCCCAAAATAGCCTGTGTTTGTTTTTTTTTACTAAAGCATTTGCCTCATTTTCATAACAACACAAACTGGATGCAGTATGGCATTCAAATGGCAGCATATGGCTGACTGGCAATGCAACAGTGCCCCCCTGGAGCTATCCAGCAATGATTCATTCAGTTACACAGTTTAGCATTGAGTGTCAGCCATATCAGTTATAACAACTGCAATAAATCTGAAAGCACAAGTTAAACTGCCACATACATCAGTACACCATGTGGCAGTTTAGCTTGTAACAGAATCAATTGCTGGAGAGCACCAGGGGGATGCCGCTGCATGGCTAGGGAGCCATATGGCCACCATTCGAACATATTACTGCTTTTTTCACTAAAGCCTTTGCCCAATATTCATAAAAAAACAGGAACCAGTCCGAATGGCAGCCGTTTGCTAATTCATTCAGTTACAAGCTAAATTGTCACATAATGGCAGCTAGGTTGAAGTGCTTTCAGATTTATTGCAGTTATTATAACTGATAAGACTGATCCCCAATGCTGAGCTGTAATTACTGTATCATCACGGGAAAGATACAAGATACAGACTGAAAGACATATCTTCAATTATTATGGGGCCATCCACCTCTCTAGGATATCAGGCTAGTGCAGGAATGAGAGAACCAAATTATGGATCCGAGATCCTCTTATTTGCCCAAAAAGCCTATAGGTCCTGCAACTCAGCAACCGCCAAAATCAGAAAATGGGTTACAAGCTGGTGTCAAGGTGGTGCAGCATTCCAGGTCTGGAATTCTTCTAGATGTCAGCCCACTTAGTTGGAGATACGAATGTGAGGAAGGAACCCTCCATGTGGAAACAGAACACGCCCCCCTCGATCTCACTGAGGTTATCCAGAGTCAATGATATTTACCAGATGGAGGATCTCAGCTGAGAAATACTAATGATAAATTCACTCAGAACTGGAAAAGTTGGATCAATTTAATGAATTCCCTTGAGTACCTGGATTTATAGAACAACATAATAAGCTGACCCTCTATGCAGATAAATGTATAGCTTAATGTATAGCTTATAGTCCTCTAACCCCCCTCCCCCTTTATTCTTTATTTTATTGTTATTTCTTTTTCTTCTATGCCTTTTAATTCAATTTTACAAATAGTTGAAAAATATGGCACATTGGCCAGGACCGCTATGTGTGTTTCTGTGGCAAATTTCTCTAAGAAAATGTGATGAATATATGCCTCACAACATTTTTTTTTTTAGACTGTACGTTTCAGATGTACTTATATATGTATGCTTATCCCAATCATATAAATAAAGAATTAAAAAAAATAAAAAAACCCTCCGGTTGTTCACTTCACCATATGCTCAAGTTCTATTAGGATTTGGCGCTGCAGAATTGTTCGCTACACAGCTGAAAGCAGTGAGAAATATTCCAATTACTAAGACCCACATCTTAAGCTTATAATGCTGGGGAAAGTAATGTATTGTTCTCATTAAAACAAACCACTTCACTCATTCAAATAAAATCAATGTGAGTATCCCACCTTGCCTCCCTACCCAACGGATCAGCACTGGAGCGCTGCACATAAGCAATTTCAAGGCAAAGCTTATAGTGAAGTAAAAGTAGGGGAGGGGGTTGGCAGACGGAGACGTTTTTAACAATCTGCCTGGAAATGGGCTTTAAAATGTGGTGTCTGTAGCACAAGCGCAAGGAATTTTTTAAAGCAGTACCTAATTGTGACTTGCAAAAAATGGAACACTAAGTGTTTTATTCCATATAAAATGACGTGATCGGAGGGAAAAACGCAAAAGGAAATGTGTAATCTTAACATGTTTATACCAACATCTATATATAGGCAAGTTTATAGCCAAAACAAAGAAATAATGAAAAGGTAATTTAGGAATTATCTGGGCCAATAAGTGTTGTTTAAAGCCCAGTCCCTCTCTGTGAGGCCAGACAAATAGCACAGCTGCTAAAGTTTACTTCACTTTACATAACTAGCACAAAATGTTATGTTAGAGGGGGACAACTTGTGAAGTGGCACAGGTGAACCATGAATGAACACAACCGCTTTGTACACTTGTCAAACAGAAAGACACTTGAGCCATTACATTTCCATGCCCGGTAAACCATGGTTTGTTTAAAACATATTTTAAACACACAAACTTTGGTCCAATGGCACCCAGTCTCACCACTGCATGCATACCCCTTAAATTTGCTGATTTAAAGAGCAACCCTTGTACTATATTACCTATATGCCCCCACCTTCTGGCCATGTGGGGCCTCAGTACCCAATAAAGAAGCCAGGTGGATAAAAGTAGAGCAGAATTAGCACCAAGGTTTCCAGGGCAGTTAGACAGTAGTTGTGATACTGGACAAATTCCTGATGTAAGTACCACAGACACTGCTTTTGCTGTTCACTTTGATAGCCAATATTTGCCAATGGGACCATATCAAATTATATTTTGGATGTTCTAGAACAACAAGAAGCCTCATGCAAAAAGTGGACCAAAACAAAGGTTTTTCACTTCCGTGGGTTTTGGTCCACCTACCATACGTTTGCCCCATAAGACGCACCTAGGATTTGGAGGAGGAAAATAAGACAAAAAATATTCTAAACCAAATGTGCTTAAACACCCCATTACAGGCAGTGTGGTATAATCCCCCACTCCATGGGCAGTGTGGCATTCCCCCATCCCCTTAGGCAGTGTGGCACTTCCCCCTCCCACGGCCAGTGTGACATTCTCCTCCTCCCATTCCCCATAAACAGTGTGGCATTCTCCCCTCACATTCCCATAGGCAGTGTGGCATTCTCCTCCTCCCATTCCCTATAAACAGTGTGGCATTCTCCCTCCCCTTTCCCATAGGTAGTGTGACATTCCCCCCATCTCATAGGCAGTGTGGCATTCTCCCCTCCCATTCCCATAGGCAGTGTGGCATTCCCCCCATCCCCTTATTCAGTTTGGTATTTCCCCCCACTCTCATTCCCCATAGGCAGTGTGGCATTCCCCCCTCCCATTCTCATAAGCAGTGTGGCATTCCCCCATCCCATTCCCACAGGCAGTGTGGCATCCCTCCCCCCATTCCCCATAGGCAGTGTGGCATCCCCCCTCCCATTCCCTATAGGCAATGCGGCATTCCTGCCCTCCCATTTCCCATAGGCAGTGTGGTATCTCCCCATCCCATTCCGCATATAGGCAGTGTTGCATCCTCCCATCCCATTATTCAGTGTGGCATTTCCCCCAACCACCCAGAAAAAAAGGTATACTTACATAAACGCTGTCCTCGCTCTGGCTTCTGGCGCAGTGTTTGTGTCAGCGTGTGCTGGCAACCAAGAGACAGTGGTGGCGCTGGAAGCAAAAGCGGGGACAGAGGACGCAAGGCCCATGTAAGTATACTTACTTTTTTTCCACTTTTTTTGTTTTTTTACATTCACCAATAAGACGCACTGAAAGTTTCCCCCCACTTTTGGGGAAAATAGTGCGTCTTACATGGCGAACAATACAGTAATTTGGAATGCCCCACTGTATGTATCCCAACAGATCATTGATTAAACTCATAATTCCTGCATTCCCACAGTGCAGGCAGTCAATAAGTGTGTTTGGCTACCTTCTGTGATGTCAGTGTGGCGAAGAACTGAATAGAGTGAACACACTGCTGGCCACATCTCTGCTCACAACTCTAGCTGCCCATTCATGAATGCGCCTATCAAAATGTTGAGCAGGGCCATAGCACGGGCATGCATGGTGGAATCGGCAACTACATAAATAACTGTGGTGATCGCCGGGTTTCTAAGCGGATGTCCAAGGGTGAGGGAATAAGTATTTTAGACTTCAAAACCACCCAAGGTGGGTTTTAGTCCACTTTAACAACCAACTCCAGTTAAATAATTAACTTGTTAAGAAAGGAGCTTTGTAGAGAGACCTGTTTAAGCCCATGATTCTCGCTGACACCTCAGATGGGAGGGAAACATCACAAGTAATGTTCTTTATTAGACAACTTAAAGTTGGACTATAGCACAATTGCCGCAAAATAGAAGGGACAGGATGCTTAATCACGCTAATTATATTTACTCTATTCTACAAATCACACTTAATAGAAATGTAATTACATGGTAGCCACCTGAAAGGCTTACATGAACTGAACATAGGATGCAAACGACAGATGAAAAATAGCTCTTACACTGGGCCAAGAGTTTGAAAATAACACTCATGTATCAAACTGTCAAATGGTTTTCGGTTCCCACTTCCAACTGTTTACCTTTTTGTAAGCCAAATTAACCCAAACTTGATACATGGCTTTTAGTTGTTACTTACAATCTGCATTAGTGTGAACATCTCATTCATTATGAGAACTACTGTGATATCCCCCAGTTTCAAGATCTGCTCAAATAAGGCAACTTTTTCCAATATCAGCCAATAATGACGCTGGGTGCAGATTGCCTCTCCATATTAAGCAAACAACTGCAGCAGCAAACTCACATGTAAATATATATAACTAAATACGCACAATACACAATCCCCTCGATTCAAAGAGCAAAAGTTAATTGATTTCGGATCGAGATTCGTAAGTTTGGGTGGGTGTTAGTCATTTTTTTCTGTTTTTTTGGCCATTTACGACTCGCACGAGCCTACGTTCGAATGCGTATATGCTCTTACGATCATCGCAAGTTCGTTCCTAAATTTTAGGATCAAAACGTAAAACTTAGGATCAAATCCTAAAACTTAGGATCAAAACGTAAAACTTAGGATAATCGAATGGGTTTAGGTGTGATTCAGAGAACAGTTTTCAAACCTCTAAAGACGTTTTAAAAGAAAGCCACTGCCGACACCTTTTAGCAGTCGGATTGCTGTTCTTGAACAGGTTTTTTGGCTATGTGGAGGAGTCTGCGCGTCTTGAGCTCCAATGAACTGCATGTATCAGCATGGCCGAGGCCATAAATTGTATGGCAATGCATACCTGATTCATGTATGCCTTATAAAAGCATTTTAATGTGGACCTTAATTAGTCCTTTGCATGTAAACCTTTATTTTGCAATCTATTTGCGTTAATTAAAGAAACTTATGTCCTTTGGTATTTATTTTAAAATTGATGTACTAGAATAATATTTTTAGATTGAATTTATTGGTGTAGTTGTTTACCTTTGCTTTGTTTAATTATTTAAGCTCATCTTTGGTCAGATGCATCACACTTACTGAGGAGAGGAGAGCGGGATAAAGTGCAGGATGTGGGTTACTGCTGTATTTTGCACAGACACAGCAGAGCTGGGGGCACGGAAAGGTCAGAAATCAAAGAATGCAGAGCAACACAGTCACAAGGCCCTTTCTGTTTGCAGGCTGCCCGATAATACCTGACCCGCCATCTTGGCTGTTTCTAGACTCATAACATGCAGAAGTTGCTGGGTGTTTTTTTATATTTGAGAACAATCTGTATGGAGAGGGTGTGGGTAACCACACACAAAATTTTAAGTTGTACCATTTGAAGCCAAAATATTAAAATTAAATCCACAAGTAAAAAATGCAAGTTAACTAAAAATTAAACAAAGTAAGATTTACTTATGCAAATGCATTCATTAATGGTTGGTTACTACAAAATGAAAGAAATAAAGAAAAATAAAAGACCAAATATTTAGAATGCACTTTAATGAGGTAAGTTTGTAGTGCGCAGCCGCAAGATCAGAAGGATTTACGTCCAGACAAAAAAGGAAAAAGGGCAAAACCAATGTTGCAACCTGAGAAAGGAAACGGAAAATTCAGGATGGAAACTGACATAGGTCTGATTCCCGAACTGCCATACGAACGGACGTACATTTTAGGATAGAAACGTATTTGCTTATAGAATCACTCGCAAGTTCATACGAACGCACGAGCGTACGGGAAAAATAGGATGATCGGCACCAAAATCCAAGCTGTTACATGTTTCTTTGAATCGACCCTAATAACTCAATACACACAATGCTGCCACAAATTACAAATATTGGGGTTATTTCCCCTGTGAGTTGGCGATCCTGCCAGGACATCAGGCCAGGCAACACAAACTATGCTCTACATCACAGCTAACAGCTTTCCCCATAGTAGCAGATGAAAGAGAGGCTCTTTCCTCCATTCATCGTGAAGCGGACTGCATTTGATGACTCATAACCAACAGCTGCCCCAAGCTAGGTATGTCCAAATGGTCCTATTTGGTTAATACCTTTACCCAGATTTGCTATGGCAATTGCTGCAAATGGGCAGACCTATTTAAGGTCAAAAGGTGTTTGCATGGGTTGACTTTTGAATTATCTGGTTATGGGTAAAGTTAGTAGTATTTGAATATCAAGCCAAAGGTTTCCAAACCCAGCACCTGTGTCGTGAAATGGCTGTGTAAGCAAGAAAAATCCTAACAAACTTTTTACTTGGGAAGAACAGTGAGAAGGATAAGTTATCTGCCTCCTGCTAAATTTCCTTTCTTGTCATCTTTCATTCCGGGGCACACCTTTCAGCTACGCATGGGTTAACCTCAGCTGGGGGAACTGCAAAATCTAAAAAAAATGAAAGCTCCTCCTGGCCTATATAAGGCAGGCTGTGCCAGGACACTCACAGTTTTATCAAAAGGCAGCTCAGACACAGCCGTGTCAAGACTCTTGTCTAGAACTATACTGAAACCCTGACCAACCATGCCATAGGCAACAACAGCAACCAACGCAGTCGCAACATAAAAGCTGGGCGGAATGGAAGATGACAGGAAAGGAAAAGAGTACACAAATTTCCCTTTTCTTGTCCCTTCCATTTCGGGGAAACCAACATTCAGCTACGAATGGAACATCTGAAAGCAGTACCCTCTTTCTCAAGTTGGGACAGGCTAACTGCTTCAACCATAACAAGTTACATCAGAACTGAAAAAATTGGTCTAGGCCCCTGGCGAGGGGTTCACCACTGACTGCAACAGTTTACGACCAAGAGCGGCATCGCCAAATGCCCAGACATCAACTATCTAAAACTTGATAAAGGGGTGGAGGGAGAACCAAGTCGCTGCTTTTGCATACCTGGTCTACAGATGCCTGGTGCTGGAAGGCCCAGGACACAGCAATCACCCTGGTAGAGTGAGCAGTGACCCGGAAGGGTTACTTTTAGGTAAGGTTTGCACCTTGCCTGCCTGATCCACTGACTCATAGTAGACCTAGCAGCTGCCAGGCAGTCGTCTTGGTCACCAAGAAAGGTGATTTAATCGAAAGCGATGTCAGCTCTGATACCCGCCGGTTGGATGTAATCACAGGAAAAAAAACAACCTTCAAAGTGAGAGTCCCCAAGGAAGCCTCCATGGATTCAAAGGGGGGCCTGAAGCCTGATAGGACCAGGTTGATAACCCAAGGCAGGACCAACCTTATTCATAGAGGGGATGTACAGTGCCCTAACCTGTAATCCGAAAGCGGCCTCTGGAAAAAAATGGATAAGGCAGATACCTGATCCTTAAGGATGCTGAGTTGCAAACCAGTGTCCCCTCCCAGTTAAAGGAAATCCAGTATTCTGGGCACCAAGAACCTCCTACAGGAGAAAACCTTGGATTTGCACCAAGTCACGAAGGCCCTCCAAAGTCTTGTTGTAAATTCTAAAAGATGATTGCTTCCACGTCCAAATCAAGGTCCGAATTAGAGTTGCAGACAAACCCCTCTCCTCCAAGATGCTGGTCTCCGCAGCCAAGCTGCTAAAGTAAGAGCTTGATAATTGGCGTGCCGCAAAGGACCCTGCTATAGTAGATATTAACGGCTGGGAGGGCGCCAAGGGGGCTCCGCTGCCAACCTTACCAAAACCGTGAACTACATCCTTCTGGCCCAGTGTGGGGTAATTTGGATGATGGGAATCCTTTTGCGGTTTACCTTCTTTAACAGAAGCGGTAAAGACGGAAGCGTGTAGAGTAGGTTGTACCCTGACCAAGGGATGGCCAGGGCATCGACAGCCATGGCGAGGGGTCCTGTACCCTGGACACAAAACTCTGGACCCTATAGTTATGCTGGGATGCAAACAGGTCAACCTTTGACACTCCCCAGTGGTGGCAGACAGTTTGAAACACCTCCTTGTAAAGAGACCATTCCTCCCTGGTCCACAGTCCGACCGCGAGCGTGTCATTGCACAGCCTACCTTATATAGGCCAGGAGGAGCATTAGCATTTTTGATATCTTGCAGTTCCCGCCTATGGCTGAGGTTAACCCACGTGTAGCTGAATGGTAATGCCCCGGAATGTAAGGGTCGAGAAACCAGCCCAAACAAGTTGCTACAGCTGTTCAGGGGTCAGAGGTTAAATTCATAATATAAAGGTAGCATTGAAGGTACTGGGACTTGTATACCGTTTTGGGGTTGTCAAACCAGTAACAGCAGCGAATGTATTAATTCTTTACGTAAAGGGACTCACAATGACAATAATTAGCCAGCAAGCAGCTCACCTGATGCCTGTCTCATATGTCAATACTCCATTTCCAGTAGTATAGGGTAAAAGCCATAGCAAAGCTCCAATCATTGACCATTTTTGTTTTATTTATTCTTCGAGGACAATGCAAAAAGTTGTCCTACAGCTACTCCCTTGCGGCTCTCAGCATGCGTGAGCATGTCAAGCCAAAGTGGTCCAGCAGCTATCTCTGTCCACAGCAGGGCATGCTCATAACTCATACAGCTGCTCCATGACAAATCCTTCCTAGCTCAGCCACGACCCAGAAATGGAAGAAAATAAAACAGTTTTGCTTAGCATAAGCTATTTACACACAATCATAGATTCACAGGTGCTTTGAAATGGCTTAATATTTGCTGGTTCCATGGGGGATAATGTAGGAGGAAGTTAGTATGTGCCTGGGCAGGGAAAAACAAAATTGTTGAGTTTATATTTTTGTTAAGTATACTTAATCTGAAGCAGTGACCAGGGACCAAGAATGAGCAGACCTCACAGCATACTGTCCACACAGAAAGGCCACCACATATTCTCACCACATATACCTACCCCCCCCCCCCCCCCCCCCCAAATCAACAGTTCTCCCAAATTGGATACTCACACATCTCAGACTGGGCCAGCCAATGGTTGCCTGAAATTAGGCCAAGCTCAAGACCTTAAACTGGAATAACACCCTCAAAACAGTTGTTTTGCATCTGGATAGTGCATCTGTGATATCCAGATTGCTGCTAAAAAAATGCTCATCTTTTTTATTTTCTTTAAAAAAAGGTTTTTGCTAGTTTCATGGTGGTGCCTGGGGGCTGTATGGCGGGCCAAAACAGAAGCCACTGGAAGGGGGATGGCCCGGTGCGAGTGCTGGCACATGCCCTCTCAATGGGCCAACGCCTGGTCCGCCCCCTTCCAATTGGGCATACACAGACAGCGCATTTAGAGACAGCAGGTGTGCGCCGCTCGCTCAGGTACTTGGCTTATGCACAGCCCCCAGGCGCCACCATGACACTAGCAAAATAATTTGAGGGTGTTATCCCAATTTAATACAAAAAAATTAGACAACAAAAATGTATGTTCATCACTTTGCTAGAAAATAAAAAAAAAAAACATTTTGACATGGAGCAAAATCAGCCAAGGCTTTAAAATGGCTGATCCTACATGTATACATTCCTTGTTGTTAACAGAAAAACAATTTACAGTAAACTTAAATTCAATTAATAATGCTCTAAATATGTACAGTTTGCCAATAATCAACTAATGCAGTAAAACAAGAAATATCAACAAGCAGCCCTAAAACAAAAAATCTATTACTTTTCCATAAAACATTTGATCCACAGTTGAACCCAAAACGTGTCTTCAGCAGCTTTGGAAATATCAGGGAATCTTAGAAAAAGGTGGCTATCAAAAGAGAAATGATAAAAGAAGATAATTGAACATGGGTTAAGGGATCTAAGTGGGCTGATCTCAGGAAATAATCAGATGGGAATTGGACAAGAATAGTCAATAGTTACATACAAAGAGATAAGGATTTTTCCATCTGCATCCGGCATGTGTTGGCATATATGGTGGAGAAGGTTAGGTAAGATACTGTGATAAAGACACATAGGAACACATATGATGCACTTGGAAGATGCATGGTGACCCCAGCAATTTAGAGCTGGCTTAGACAGCTTATTCTGCAAAGATGCGAGTAGTCATAGCTTTATAGGGCACGTACCATGGATGTGCATGCCACTGACAATGCAGCAGTCCTTCTTTATTTTTCAGCCATTTTCACGGATTTGCAGTGTTATGAGTTTGTTTAAGGACCACCACAAGTTGTAGAAGATTTCTACAGGCTATTTCTGTAGGGGCATTTAGGAAGTAGTTGTCGATGGATAGGACATGGGACTTTGAGATGGGCTTTTGGAGAGTGGTGGCAAAAGAGGAAAGTGGTGGCAGAAGAAGTGGGGTCTTTTGATAAGTCTGTAAACAACGGTCCTTGGGTAGCTCTTTTACACCAAGAAGTGGAGGACCTGATCAGAAAACAGATAAAGGATTTGTCTTTCTTCTATTGGCTGCTAAATAAGCCAATGCGAAAGCCTGGAAGTCCAGGCCTCATTTATTAAAGTTAAAATTATACTAAAGGCAAGCCCGATTGTTGTCCTTTTGTCTCGGGCTACATGTTGCACTGTCCTAAACATCAATCCTTTTTCACAAAGACACTGTAGTTCCCAAGTTATCATTAAAAATATTAGAGCATTTGCAATTCACAGAAAACAATGCAGAGAAACAGTGGTTGTGGCAACAGCAGTGCAATGTAAGCACACTGTGACCCCACAAGTAAGATAGGAGAGAGGAGAGCAGGATTTCAGAGTTGCAGAGAAAGGCAGCAAATCAGGATGTCTGGGCAGCAAGTGGGGGAGGGTGTTTCCATTCTTGGACCACTAAAGGTTGATTAATGAACCAGGTCAGCAGGGTGGGGACTGAAAGTTGAATAAGGAAGTTATTTTCCTCACTAAAAAGACAGAAAGAGAAGGAATCACAGTGCACCAGCCACTCAATGACAGGTAAGCGACTGCTATTTATTATTTAACTTTTGGCTTGTCAATCACTTTAAGAAAAGAATGAATACATTTTTGTCAATGAAAGGCTCACAGGTGTTTTGGTGGACACATTCCCTACATTTCAACAGATCTGTTGACTATGCTAATAACCATCCTAGCAATGGAAGCATGGGGGGGGGGGGGGGCTACTAGACATGTGGGGATGAGGGAGATAGAGAAGACGTATACTTCTTTTTCTTGCTGCTAAGCTTTATGGAGAATTATGTACATTCCCAGACCCATTTCCATCCCTTCCGCTTTTTCCCATTTTCTTGCTCTTCCTTTTTCCTCTTCTTCTGTTTGATCATTTTAGTCTTTCTTTAGAATTGTTTACTGGATTGATCATCATTAAAGAGGACCAAAACTCACATTTGTTCTCCCTAGGGAGAATTGTTCTCCCTATGAAGAGAACCTTTTGCCAATTTCCACTACGCCTGCTTCACTCTAACCCCAGATAATGTAAATCAAAACCTATGGCGATCGGCCCAGGAATCTATAAGAATCCCCCGGGACATCCAAAATCAGGATGTCCCGCTGTGTGAAACCCCCCAGGTCGCCCATACACTTACCTTGTTTCCCGGGGTCAACGGCACATGCATGAGCTGTGGCCGCATCCCTGCTATCCCTCTAGCAGGGCGCGTACCCGCGCCAGGCATTTGTGAATGGCTGGTGCGGGCACGCTCCATGTTAGAGAATAGCAGGGGATATAACTGCCAGCACCAGTGTTTAAAAAGTCCAAAATGTATTGTGACCACTAAAAATGTAATGCAATGAATAAAAACTGAACCAACAAGGACACAAACAAGCAGGTACACATTTTTATACAGTGCATCAGATTTGCTCACAATACATTTTTGTGGAGGGGTAGTGCTGGCACAAAAAGATTTTCTGCTATACATGGAAAGGAGCGCTGCAAAGCTGTGATAAATATGTATTAAAAGTCACAAACAGAAATAGCTATTTTCCATTGGTCAGCACATGATCACCACTGGAGTACAGGTGCACAGGACTTGCTGACCTGCCTTGGAAATATTTAATAAGCATTAGGGATGTTTTTTAGACCAGATCCACAAATTCCTTCCAGTATAGATAAGTTGTAGTAATAGCCTGTAAAGGAAGCAGGTGGAGAGCTATATTTACATGTCTCATTGAACTTCACCATTTAGCTATGACTTGTCACCCTGCTTTTCCTGCTGTATTACAGTTCTGGCATTACACAAGACACATTTCACATCCTATCACTTGGCCTGTATCAGCACTTACAGTAAGAGTGGAAACCATTGAATATTTAAAGAATTAACTGAAGCATGATACTAGAAACCTTGAAAGAGCTAATCAAATAAAAATTGCCCATTGTTTATAGTAGGTTTATGATAACAGTAAGCAAGGTTGTGAAAGAAAATCATTTACTCTAAAAACAAATTCCTCACTATGTTCCTAACATTTAATCATATATAAACTTTATTTACTTTAACCAATTATGATCCAGTCAGTCTCAAGCCTTCTACTTCCATTCTGGTATTTATCACCTACGGCTTTACACATTTCACTTACTTATAAGACACATAAATAGTAGTAATACTAAATAAAAACATTTAAACGTGACAGATCTTAAGTACCTTAAAAAAATCAACCCCAACCCTGACCATACAGACTTGGTTGTTGACTAAAGAGAAAGTTCTGGAGATTCTTTCTGAAGATCTTGGGTGCTGCTGTAAGACAGAGCAGCAAACTGAAGCAAAATAAATGTAGGCAGAGCAAACGGGCAAGTCTACATAATAAACTTTTCTTGTGTTGTTTCATTGTATAGAGATCTCTCAGCCAGCCCGGGGAATATTTACCCTGGCTCACGTTTACTGGGAAAGTTTAAAGACCGTGGAAGTCTCATGAAATCGTTTTTAAGGAAATGCCTTTTTTTTGTAAAGGTGTGTGTTTAGAGGGTCAGAAAGCTTGCTTTACTATCAAACAGAACAATTTGTACAGTGTAGAATTACCAGTTGGGTGGGAAGGTGATTTCGTCCTATTTGCTGAAGACCCTGTAAACCAGGGAAACAGTCTTGCACAGTTGAAAAACGAAACTCTCCAAATCTCCAGTGTCCCATCTGCATACATGAAACTGCATCATTACTACATCCACCCAAAGCTGAAATGCTGCCTCACCAAATTTCTCCTGATCGCAGCCATCTTGGGAGTACCCAGGAGGCTTCTTTTCCCAGCATCCCAGACGTACTGCTGTCTGAATTTAAAGCAGAACAAAATCTCGGAATTTGACTTTCCCGAGCTTTGTTCCTTGCCCCCCGGAGCTGTACCTTGTAAGGGCGTTAGTACGGTAAAATGGATGTAAAAGCTGTTACCCAGCTTCCTCGGCAAACACTTGGGCAGATGATGCTGACAATAAAACAAAACCTCACCTATTCATCACTTTTCACAACCAACTTGCATAAGGTACAAAGTAACTCGGCGGGGATGTAATATCACTTTAAGTGTATTATTCAGTCTTATCCATAAAGCACCTTAAGTGTTAAAAATCAGCAAACGATTTGTGTAGATCCCGTCACCGAATTAAATTGAATGATGTACCAGAAATTCACATGTAGCTGAGCAATACGGTGTAGGTCCTCTTTAAGCCACACCCAACCTCGTACTTATGGGCATTACTTAGGTCCTCACGCAAAACATAAGTGGGTTCATCGCTTTTGTTTACACAAATGCAGGGGGTTCGCCGCTGCAGTCCTAGTTTCCGATCTAGCAGAAAATCACAGGCACTGCTATTGTGAAAGGTTGACATGATTATGGAGTGGATTTAACACTATGGGCTAAAGTGCATCTTGGAATAAAAAGGGCAATTTAGGTAAAACATGAAACAAGAGTTTTTACCTCTGAATCGACTCCAAGGAAGAAAATTAAGTTGATTGCACTTTTTCTACAAAAATAGTAGCTAACTTTTTGTACCTGGTGGCGAATCATTTATTTTTGCATCAAGTGCAACAAGTCCCATTTTTAGGCACCCTTTAGATAAAAGTTTTTAATCATTTCTAAACCAATGCATTATTCATGTCACTTTTTTATATGTATACGTGGAATTTAATTATGTCGTATATAAGGACATATTACAGCGGCTAACCTGAATGAAAAAATTTGTAGAACAAATTGGCTGTTCAGACGTTTTTTTGCACCTCACTGTTCTAATATTATCATTTATTTCATAAAAGAAAATCATTGCATTAATTTACTCCTTACCAGTCTCCTTTGTGACCTCTGAACTTTTAATATCCTCATCTGTAGAGCCACTGAAGTCATCAGACTTGATTATGTCACTGACAGGAACCGTATCAAATGGAATAGAACTGGTGCTGTGTCGGGAATATGAAGCACGAAAAAAAATGAAATATTGTACTATAAAACTGGCATGCATGGTTAAACATGAAATTTAGGGGCTACTTTTCAAAAAACACATTATAGAAGTGCTGGCTGGCAGTAATACATGTAAGTGCTGTTGGTGGTACTTCATGGGCAGGACTAAATAAAGAGGTTTAGCGAGAGAGCACCTGTGTGTGGGTGGAAACTCCGGTGATTTCCCAAAGACAGATTTCACAAAAATACAATTCTGTGATTACTCACCTGTAGAATTGGTATTATGAGTATACAGTACGCCCTGTTCCAAATAGATTACTTACACATGGGTATTACTCCGCCAGATGGCGCTGGACTGCAGAGACATCGAAAAATAGGCTCCTCCTGGCCCCTCAAATACCCGGGGACCTCCCACAAATCCCCAGCATTGAAAAGCAGTTAACGAGCAGGGGATCCAAGATAATGCAAAACCAAGGGTGGGTTGGAGCAGGACGTACTGTATACTCAATATACCAATTCTACAGGTGAGTAATCACAGAATTGTATTATTCTTAGTATACAGTACGTCCTGCTCCAAATAGATTACTTACACTTGGGACATCCAATTGCAGTGTCCATAAAGTAGGGTGGGATCTCCAAGAAAAAGTAACAGCAGACAGTTTAAACCACTGCCGCCTGCAGAACCTTTCGGCCAAAAGCAGCATCAGCTGAGGCCCTAACATCAACCTTGTAAAACTTTGAAAAGGTATGAACAGAAGACCAAGTAGCGGCCTTGCAAACTTGTTCAACAAAAGCCTGGTGCTGAAAAGCCCAAGAGGCACCAATAGCACGAGTGGAATGAGCAGTAAGGCGGAAGGGAGGATTCTTCCCCTTAGCAGAGTAGGCCTGAATCACAGCCTGACGAATCCATTTGCTGATAGTAGACTTGGCAGGAGCCAAACCCTTCCTAGGACCAGAAGGGACCACAAAAAGAGCATCAGTTTTCCTGAAAGGTGCAGTAGCCACCAGATAGTACTTCAGACACCTAACCACATCCAAAGAATGCAAAACCCTCTCCTTAGCAGTGCTAGGATTAGGGCACAAAGAAGGAAGAACAATATCCTGATTCAAATGAAAGGCAGACACTACCTTAGGCAGAAAGTCAGGTTTGAAACGAAACACCACCTTGTCCTGGTGTCTCTCATAGTAGGGGGGCTGAATGGAAAGCACCGCCAACTCAGAAACACGCCTGACAGAGGTGATAGCCACCAGAAATACAACTTTGAGCGTAAGAATGGCCAGGGCAGCATCCTGCACAGGTTCAAAGGGAGCACCCTGCAAAGCTGATAGAACCAAGTTCAAATCCCAAACAGGCACCATAGGCTTACGTGGAGGGCGCACATGAGTGACCCCCTGGAAAAAAGTCTTGATCAGAGGGTGCTGAGCAAAGGACTTCTGGAAGAAAATAGCCAGGGCAGAGACCTGACCCTTCAGAGTACTGAGTTGGAGTCCCATCTCCAACCCATGCTGCAGGAACTCCAAAATCCTGGGAATAGAGAACACCCGACAGGGAAGAGACTTAGACTCACACCAGTCAATGTAGGCACGCCAAACCCTGTAATAAATGGAAGAGGAAGACTTCTTCCTAGCCTTTATCAAAGTATCCACAACCGAGGAAGACAGCCCCTTCTCCATCAAGATGGAGGTTTTAGTAGCCAGGCCGTCAAAGTCAGAGTTTGTAAATTGGCATGGCGTAGTGAGCCCTGAGTGATCAGATCTGGCACCAAGGGCAGAGCTTACTGATCTACTGCCAGCTGTACCACGTCTGCGAACCACACTCTTCTTCGCCACCTGGGGGCCACCAGAATTGCTGGCACCCCTACCAGAGCAATCTTGCGCAGAACCCTGCCCAGCAGGGGAATTGGAGGGAAGACATATAGGAACTGAAAGTCCTGCCATGACATTGCTAGAGCATCCGAGGTCAAGGCCAGAGGATCATGGGACAGTGAGACAAAGACTGGAAGCTTGTGATTGTGACGGGACGCAAACAGATCCACATCTGGTTGGCCCCAACAGTGACACAGGGATTGAAACACCCTGCTGCATAGGGACCATTCTCCCTGGCGAGAGGTCCCCCTGCTCAGGGAGTCCGCCAGGCGATTTTCCACCCCCGGGATGTACACAGATGATATGCAGGGGACATTGGCCTTCGCCCAAGTCAGGATCAGAGACACTTCCTGGAGGGCCCCCTTGCTCCGGGTCCCTCCCTGATGATTGATGTAGGCAACTGCCGTCAGGTTGTCCGAGCGCACCTGAACAGGCAGGCCCCGAAGATGAGTATTCAAGTGAGCCAGAACTAACCTGATCGCCCGCAGTTCCAAGACATTGAAAGGTGTGTGGGCCTCCTGAGGACCCCACCTCCCCTGGAACCGCAGGGACTTCCAGAAACCCCCCAACCTGACAGACTGGCATCCGTGGTGACCGTCTCCCAGGGAGGGGTAAGAAAGGATCTGCCCCCCCAACAGGTTCCT
Source organism: Gastrophryne carolinensis (assembly GCA_027917425.1). Lineage (NCBI taxonomy): Eukaryota > Metazoa > Chordata > Amphibia > Anura > Microhylidae > Gastrophryne > Gastrophryne carolinensis. The sequence goes on from CM051234.1 coordinate 561,566,669, forward strand.
TGAGTCCATCCACCACAAGAGGGACCTCCTGACCCGAGAAGAGAGCACACATACTCCGTCAAGGGACGCTGGATCCTTGTCTCATACTAACAATAGGTGAAGTTGCAGAGGCCTCAAGTGGAACTGAGCATAAGGGACCGCATTGAAGCATGCCACCATCAGGCCCACCAGCTGCATCCCCTGCCTGATGGAGGGATGAGGACAAGATAGGAGGGACTGAGCCTGTGCAATCAGACTGTCCACCTTCTGTTGAGGAAGGAAAATCACTGCCTGAACTGTATCCAGAATCATTCCTAGGAATGGAGTTACCAAGGAAGGGGACAATGAGGACTTGGGATGGTTGATCACCCATCCAAATGACTCTAGAGTGGACACCACCAGCTGAGTATCCAACTCTGCCTGATGTAGAGATTGGGAAGTGATGATAATGTCGTCCAGATAGGGAAGCACGCGGACGCCCTGATATCTGAGCAGAGACATCACGCCAGCCAGCACCTTGGTGCACACCCTGGGAGATGAAGTGGGACCAAAGGGCAAAGCCACACACTGGTAGTGTTGATCCATCAGAGCGAACCTGAGGAACATTTGATGACCTGGGAATACAGGAATATGAAGGTAAGCATCTTTGATGTCCACAGAAGTAATGAAATCCCCTTGGCGCAGGCAACTGATGGCAGAATATAAAGCCGCCCGCGAGGGCACTTACGGACCGCGGTAGGTAGAGGTCCGTCGCGCATGGGCCAACCAAGCAGGTTAAAGATGGCGTCGGTATACCTCGAGGGGCGGGCCGGTATCAGCGATGATGCGGAGCGGGCCCCGCCCCCCCGAAGAGCGCAAAGCCAGGACGCCGCACCAGCGCCTGAGGTAATGCCGCTGCCAAGTGCGGAACATAGTGTGACATAAAAGGCGTGCGGTGGCGGCAAATTTGAAAGACGGTAAAAGGAAGGCAAGCCAGTGCGGCGGCTGACACAAGGCAGAAAAAATTAATTATAAAGCGTAAAACACAGAATGCATAGCATACACATTTACACACACACAACCCCCCCCCCCCTCTCTTTTCCCCCGAAGGCTACAAGGAGAATGAGGGAGGACAGCGGCCACTTAAAATACCGTTTTGTGAGTACTCACCTTTAAAACGGGTATTATGAGTGTGCCATACACTCCACTTCAGTATTCATGACATCTGGGTAATCTCCAGTAGAGGGCGAACTTCTGCAGAGATGAATATGCAAAAAGAAAGCCCCTCCCGGTCCACATATACCTGGGACCTCCCACCAATTCCCCAGTGTATAAAAGTAGTAAAGGGACCAGGAAGAACCAATTATAACCTTAACAATGAAAACCAATGGTTCACCATATAAAAGCCCCAGAATACCTGAAAAAAGGGGTGGGGCGAAGTGGAGTGTATGGCACACTCATAATACCCGTTTTAAAGGTGAGTACTCACAAAACGGTATTATTCTAAGTGTGCCATACACTCCACTTCGGTCTTCATGACATCTGGCACATCCAATAGCAGTGTCCGTCATGGATGGGAACCACAAACAGTAAAGAATAGGGTTGATTCAGAGACACATTCGTCCAGGCTTCCGTAGCTGTCTGTGAAAGTTTTGGTGTTTGTCATTTTTTTGCTTTTTTTCGTTCATTTTTCATTAGTACGAACGTTCGAGAATGCGCTTTCGATGAACGGAAGCAAATCGGAACATTTCCGTTAGTTCGGATCATTTTCCAAGCAAAATTGGAAATTTTCCATTCGTTCAGAAAACTTCCGTTGTTGGGATGGGTTTCCGTCTGATTCAGAGAGCTGATTTCCGACGGATCACCACCCTATAAATCCGTTTCATTTCCGATCCACTTACGGAACCTTTTAGGGCTCGGATTGCTATTGTTGAACATGTTTTGTGGCTATGTGGAGGAGTCTGCGCACCTTTAGCACCAAGGCATTGCATGTATCAGCATGGCTGAAGCCATAAATTGTCTAGCAATGCATACCTGAATTGTAAACATTTATTTTTCCACACATCCATATAATTGCTATATTTTTTTAGACTTATGTCCTTTGTGAATTATATTTGGATTGCTGAACTTGAATCTTAATGTGTTGTAGGAGTTATTGTTTTAGTTGGTTACCTTTGCTTTGTGCAATTATTTTATATTTGGTTGCAGGAACTGCAAGATGTGCCACCGGCCCTTGCTTCTGATGCCCGTTCTTTGCCTGCAGAATGCGGGCCAGGGGTTCTCTAATCGGGCACTATGCAAAACCCGGCCCGTGGTGGCAAGGGCCCTCTGGCTTTTGAAGTCCAGATTTAGGTGTTTGGACCATACAGGGGGGGGGGGGGGGCACTGCAGTATGACCCAAACAAGGTTATACGAATATTTTAATTTACGTTTTTTAACAGGGACCACACATGCCAGAGTGGCACAACGGAGTGTCAGGGTTCTTCAGTTGGTGGGCGAGATGCAGGAGCTGAGCAACTTGTTGGGGACCACAGATGAATAATAATGTTCTGTGGCCTGCCATTGCTATGTATTTTGTTTTTTATAGTTGTAAAAATTGTAACTTTTTAAAATTTTTATACATTTTTAATTTTATGATGGAATTCCCCCCAAAAAAGGAACAGTGTCATTTCATTTACAAAATACATTAACACAAAACTAATGGGCCCAGAAATATTTAAAGATGAATATTCACATGACCGAGAAGTGATTTGGGTGAGATTTAAGGTTCCAAAAGGGAAGATGGAGGATAGTGCTAAGTGATTTAGCTAAACATTGTAGTAGAAGTGAGGGTGGCAAATATGTAGGCAAGCACTTTAATGAGTTAAGTTTGTAGTGCGCAGGCGCAAGATCATAAGGATTCCGTCTGGACGATTATTTATTGAAAAAGGGAAACAGAATCGAGCGGGAAACGTAAAGGATTCGTTGGAGGATACGATGGGAAAAGGGCAAAAACTAAAGCCTACGTTGTAACATGTGGAAATTAATGGAAAAGTCTGGATGGAAAATGACATCCTCGTAATTCGAAATCTGCCGTACGAACGGACGGAAACTTTACACAAGGTTTTCAATGCATGCATAGAATCGCTCGTACGTTCATACGAGAACGGAAACATTTCACAAAAAAAACTGATCGGCACGAAATCGGAAGCTTTTTTGTGTCTCTCTGAATCGAGCCTAATGTACCAACTCAAACCACTGCAGCTTGCAGAACCTTGCGGGCAAAAACAGCATCCGCTGAAGCCCGCACATCAACCTTGTAAAACTTGGAAAAAGTATGAACGGAAGTCTAAGTAGCAGCCTTACAAACTTGTTCAGCAGAAGCCTGGTGCTGAAAAGCCCAGGACGCACCAACAGCACGAGTAGAATGTGCAGTGACCCTAAAAGGGGGAGACCTCCCCTTAGCAGAATAGGCCCCAACAATGGCCTGACGAATCCATTTGCTAATGGTAGACTTGGCGGGCGCCAAACCTTTCCTGGGCCCACAGGGCACCATGAAAAAGGCATCCGTCTTGCGGAAGGAAGAAGTAGTCACCAAATAGTACTTCACACAGCGAACAACATTGTGCAGAACCCTCTCCTTGTCATTGTTAGGCTTAGGACACAAGGAAGGGAGAACAATATCCTGATTGACAAAAGAGCAAACTTGGTTAAAGGGTGGACTCGAGATAATACTCCACTCAAACACCAATATATAAGCCGCGCTGCTGATTTTATAACACACTAATCATTTAACCTAAATATCTCAACAGTAATAAGGGTATAGATAAAAAGTCCACCGCAGGGAGCCTTCAGGCCAAGTCAGTACAGCCCAAAAACAATATGACACAGTAAAACCATATATAATATAGTATGGCTCCGCGGAGAAATCAATAACAGTCTTAGCAAGTAAGCAATCCTCCGCCTATGTCTTCACCACAGTGCTTTCAGGCATTGAATGTGTCCCAGCCACCAGGTATTTAAATACACGTACCAGAAAACTTCTTGCTCATTAGCATATAATCATAGGAAAATCCTTGCAGACCACCTTCCTTCTTAAATCAAAGCTCCGTAGTTGGCTGAGCCAAAAGGTTTAAACAGCATATGCACGGGGAATAAAAACGCACATAGCGTAACACCGTTTAAGAATTAAAAACTTTAAAAGCTATTTATTGCGCTTACCACATAAAAAGAATATTCATACACCAAATATCCACATCCAGGCTTGCCGCCTTCCTACACACTTAGGGAGCGTTGCCTTGTATTTCTCCTCCAGATAGTTTTTCTACAACACCGCGCCGCCCCGGCCGTGGGCAAGCGCTGTTAATTCCGGAGCTCACAGCTGACAATGGACGTGCGTCGTGACGGTGTGGTGAGGCCCCGCCCAACGCGTTTCGTCTATTCAGACTTTGTCATTAGGCTGCGGGCCCACCACACCGTCCTTAATTTATTCACCTCGCACTGATGACGTGCGAGGCAAGGTTAACTCTAGCCGCTCCGGGGAGATTTTTTTTTTTTTGTTTTTTTTTTTGTTGTGTACAATGAGCCGCTAATTCAAGGTGTCTCGGCTCTTACTTTACAGAGACATACTATTGGCAATAAGAGATCCAAAATAAGAATTATTATAATTGACGGGGAAGAAATTAAAGGCAATGCTTACCTACTATTTATAATAAAACTTTACACTTAAAAAACTTTTTTTCTATAAACATCCACATTTTAAACATTATTATAACTCCAAACGATATATTACATTTGGATGACAGCTAACTGCACAAACTATAAATAAATGGAACTAACCACTAAACTACAACTGGCATATAAAATCCTTCATACATCTCCTTAACCATAAAACCATAAAAATAACTCGGGTACTGTTATGGATATGGTGGGGTTTTATAGGTGTAAGAAATGCATGGGATGTAAAACCTGTGATGACAATATACCCCGTACCTTTAAGGAATTTAGATCATTAACGACGGGTGATAAATATAAGGTGAAACAGTTTATAACATGTAACAGTGTAAATGTTGTCTACCTCCTGGAATGCCCATGTGGACTTCAGTATATTGGTAGAACAAGTAGGACTCTTAAAATTAGAATAAGAGAACACCTTTACAACATAAGGAAAGGGGTTGAGACACATAGTGTCTCGGCACACTTTAAAATAGCACATGGCTGTAACCCAAATGGGATAAAATTCCTTGGGATAGAGGTAGTGAAACTGGGTCTGAAAGGAGGCAATCTAATCAGGGCCCTTTCCCAGAAAGAATCACAGTGGATATTCAAAATGAAAACCCTTGCCCCTTTTGGACTCAATATAGAGTTTGATATAAATTGTTTTATAGGTAAACATTAATATTTTATATTTTTCCATATTATATTTTTCCATTTTTTATTCCCTGTATCCAGTAGATTAGTCCTTTACATAAGGTAATTATATATAGTTAGGTTAGGGCAATAGGTTCTCAGCTAATAATAAATAATTGTTTTTTAATTGTTTATTGAATTATTATTAACTATGTTTCATCGAATAAAATTTTTTTAATGAAGTTATTACTATGGTTAAGGAGATGTATGAAGGATTTTATATGCCAGTTGTAGTTTAGTGGTTAGTTCCATTTATTTATAGTTTGTGCAGTTAGCTGTCATCCAAATGTAATATATCGTTTGGAGTTATAATAATGTTTAAAATGTGGATGTTTATAGAAAAAAAGTTTTTTAAGTGTAAAGTTTTATTATAAATAGTAGGTAAGCATTGCCTTTAATTTCTTCCCCGTCAATTATAATAATTCTTATTTTGGATCTCTTATTGCCAATAGTATGTCTCTGTAAAGTAAAAGCCGAGACACCTTGAATTAGCGGCTCATTGTACACAAAAAAAAAAAAAAAAAATCTCCCCGGAGCGGCTAGAGTTAACCTTGCCTCGCACGTCATCAGTGCGAGGTGAATAAATTAAGGACGGTGTGGTGGGCCCACAGCCTAATGACAAAGTCTGAATAGACGAAACGCGTTGGGCGGGGCCTCACCACACCGTCACGACGCACGTCCATTGTCAGCTGTGAGCTCCGGAATTAACAGCGCTTGCCCACGGCCGGGGCGGCGCGGTGTTGTAGAAAAACTATCTGGAGGAGAAATACAAGGCAACGCTCCCTAAGTGTGTAGGAAGGCGGCAAGCCTGGATGTGGATATTTGGTGTATGAATATTCTTTTTATGTGGTAAGCGCAATAAATAGCTTTTAAAGTTTTTAATTCTTAAACGGTGTTACGCTATGTGCGTTTTTATTCCCCGTGCATATGCTGTTTAAACCTTTTGGCTCAGCCAACTACGGAGCTTTGATTTAAGAAGGAAGGTGGTCTGCAAGGATTTTCCTATGATTATATGCTAATGAGCAAGAAGTTTTCTGGTACGTGTATTTAAATACCTGGTGGCTGGGACACATTCAATGCCTGAAAGCACTGTGGTGAAGACATAGGCGGAGGATTGCTTACTTGCTAAGACTGTTATTGATTTCTCAGCGGAGCCATACTATATTATATATGGTTTTACTGTGTAATATCCTGATTGAGGTGGAAAGCAGACACCACCTTAGGAAGGAAATCCGGCTTAAAACGAAAAACCACCTTATCCTGGTGTCTCTCAAAGTAAGGGGCCTGAATCGACAGGGCCGCCAACTCAGAGTCACGCCGAACAGAGGTAATAGCCACCAAGAAAGCAACCTTCTGAGTGAGAACCGAAAGAACAATATCCTGTAGCGTCTCAAAAGGAGGACCCTGCAGAGCCAAAAGAACCAAATTCAAATCCCAAACAGGAACTACAGCCTCCTGAGGGGGCCGCACATGCGCCACCCCTTGGAAAAAGGTCTTAACCAGCGGGTGTAAAGCAAAAGACCTCTGGAAGAAAACAGACAGAGCAGAAACCTGTCCTTTCAAGGTACTAAGCTGGAACCCAAAATCCAGATTATGCTGAAGAAACTCCAAAATCCTGGGTATAGAAAAAACCCTGCAAGGCAAGGCCCTAGCCTCACACCAATCAATATAGGACCTCCAAGTCCTATAGTAAATGCCAGAAGAGGACCGCTTCCTAGCCCTAATCAGGGTCTGAACAACAGCCTCAGACAAACCTTCCTCTTTCAAGATGAAGGTTTCAGCAGCCAAGCCGTCAAAGCCAGCGTTTGTAAATTGGGGTAAAGTAGATGACCCTGAGATAGCAGGTCCGGCAGCAAGGGCAGCCGGTACTGGTCTACGGCCATCCTTACGATGTCTACGTACCAAACCCTTCTTGGCCACCTTGGAGCCACCAGAATCGCTGGTGCCCCTTCTAGAACCAGTTTGCGAACTACCTTGCCCAGCATGGAGACAGGTGGAAACAGGTACAGAAAACCCAGGTCCTTCCAAGCCAGTGACAAGGCATCCACTGCCAGACACAGAGGATCCCGGAAGTTTGTGATTGTGCCTCGAGGCAAAGAGATCCACCTCCGGAGTCCCCCACTTGCGGCAAAGAACCAGAAAAACCTTAGGGTTGAGAGACCACTCTCCGTGGCGAGAGGATCCCCTGCTCAAGGAATCCGCCTCCGTGTTCTCCACTCCCGGAATGTAGACTGCCGAAAGGCAAGGAACATTGCTCTCCGCCCAGTGCAGGATCAGAGAGACTTCCCTGAGGGCACTCCTGCTGCGAGTCCCTCCTTGGTGATTTATGTAAGCTACTGCCGTTCGGTTGTCCGAACGAACCTGACCCGGAAGACCCCGTAAATGTGGGGTCAGCCGAGCCAGAACCAGTCGAATGGCTCTGAGCTCCAATACATTGATGGGGGTGTGAGCCTCCTGGGGACCCCACACCCCGCTGAACTGATGACTCTTCCAATAACCTCCCCAGCCCGACAGGCTGATGTCCGTGGTAACCGTCTCCCAACAAGGGACCAGAAAGGATCTGCCCTTCACCAGATTTCTCGAGTCCATCCACCACCGAAAGGACTGCCGAACCCTGGGAGACATCCTGAAAGGTTGATCCAATGACTGTGGGCACCTGTGCCAATACGTCAATAGGTGAAGTTGAAGAGATCTCATGTGAAGCTGTGCAAACGGCACCGCCTTGAAGGAGGATACCATCAAACCCACCAGTTTCATCCCCTGTCGGATAGAGGGACAAGGATTGGCCAGAAGAAGGCGGATCAGGCCCTGAATCCCCTGCACCTTGGCCTGGGACAGAAACACTCTGGCCCGAATGGTATCCAGATTTATGCCCAGAAATGAAATCACGCGAGACGGGGAGAGAGAAGACTTGGTGCGGTTGATCACCCACCCGAACCTCTCCAGGGTCGACACCACCTGGTGGGTGTCCAGCTCCGCCTGATGGAGGGAAGAAGCTGATATCAACAGATCGTCCAGATAAGGCACAATGTGAATGCCCTGAGATCTGAGCAGAGCCATTATGCCCGCCAAAACCTTGGTGAAGACCCTGGGTGCCGAGGTCAGAGCTACAAACTGACAATGTTGATCCTCCACCGCAAATCGGAGGAATCCATGTGCCTGAAAAATCGGAACATGCAGATACGCATCCTTGATGTCTATGGATGTCATTAAACCCCCTTGGCGAAGGGAATTGATAGCCGAGCGCAGAGTCTCCATGCGGAACTTTTTGGCTCTGAGAAATCTGTTGAGAACCTTGAGAGCTAGAATAGGTCTCACCGAACCCTCCTTTTTGGGAACCGTGAAAAGGTTGGAGTAGAAACCCCTGCCTCTCTCCGACAGAGGCACCGGGCATATAACCCCCATGTCCAGAAGGTTTTTTACTGCTAACAGGAGCCCCTGTGCAGCCTGAGGGTCCGAAGGCACCCGAGACCTTAAGAATCTTGGGGGCGGCCAGTACTCGGGACTCCAGTTTGTACCCGGAGGAGACCACTTCCAAGATCCAATTGTCTGTGACCTCCCGGGCCCCGACCTGGAGGAAGAGACACAGCCGTCCCCCCACCCTTGCGGGTGAGGGCGCCCCTTCATTGCTGAGCCAATTTAACGGCAGGCTTGGACCCCCAGGCAGGTGCGGGACGTGCCCGACCTCTGCCTCTGTTTCGGGACGAGCCCCTGACACCTGAGAAGGCCAAACCCCTAGTCGCTCTGGCCCCTCGAAAGGAAGGAGTGAACGAGCCCGCCCCCCGAAAGGGGTGGCGCTGTTTCCTCCGCTGAGGTAACTTACCTCCTTTGGCAACAGCATCCAATTTATCTCCAAACAGCCGCGAACCCAAGAAGGGAAGAGCTGTGAGCGACTTCATGGCTCCAACGTCCGTTGTCCACTGGCGGAGCCAAACCAATCTGCGCATAGCCACCAGTAAGGCTGACGTCCTACTACACACGACAATAGAGTCTTCCATCGCAGCCATGACAAAATCCATGAACAATTCGCATTTCTTAAGGATAGCAAACTCAGCGCCAGCTGGATCAAACTGAGCGTTATTCAGCCAGTCTCTGATAAGAGACCTGGTAGCAAGCGACACCAGGGCAGATGCACTGCCGCAGGGCCAAGCCCACGTTGGCAAATGCGTGGTACGCCATCTGATCAAGGCGCTTATCCTCGCCATCCTTAAGGGAAGTGGCGTCAGGGGTGTTCAGCACAGAAGAGTTGGTCAAACCTAAAACAGGCGCGTCGACCTCGGAAGGAGAAGACCAGCGCTTAACCGCCTCCATCGGAAAAGGATATTTCTTATCCCATCCCTGAGGCACACCAGGAAGCCGACTGGGCCTCTCCCATTCTCTAAGGATCAGCACATCAAAATGACCCTGGGTAGGGAATTCCAGACGGGGCTTGCAGGCCCAAAAAAATTCCCCCTTCTTAAGAGGGGGCGCCTCAGGTGGTTCAATATCCAACACCTCCAATAAATGTGACAAAACAGTGGCAGTATCTACGGCATCCCCCAGCGCCTGCCCGACATTGGAATTCCCAGACTGAACATAGTCAGCCTCTGATTCCTGATAGAATTCCCCCTCCTCTAACGGGGAATAATCTGACAAATCAGCGGACTCGTCGTCAATATCCCACAATGGCTGGGCCGATGACAAATGTCTCCTTTTTAGCCTGGGCCTTCTTGCCCACCGTGCTAGCAATAATTTTCTCGATGCTGGCCAACCTAGCTCAAACATCAGAAAGCGACTCCCCACTGGTACCAATGTCACTTGGGGTGCGGATAAGGTGGGGAGGGGAAGGCGATGAAGCGAGAGGAGCCGACCCAGAAGGCTGGGTACCAGACTGCCGCGTTATGGCCTTCTGTGCGCATGGTATACAGATCAGCACATTCTCCCCCGTAAGGTATACCCCGCACCCCACACATGGCCTGGATTGTCCCAGAGGGATCTCGAGCCCAGTATCCTGCGGAGCCTCCATATGGTGAATTTTTGTGGTCAGTCACAAGACCGCAGGGAATTACGCATAAGCAACCTGGGATGCCCCTTAAAAGTCCCAGTGGGAGGATTTTAGGTGGACAATTTTACACTAGGGACCCCAGGAGCAGGAGGGACCCCCTAACATGCACATATACAGGGCAACCTGTAACACACAAAACAAGCAACATAAGTGCAGAGCTGTGTAAAAATGGCCATAACCTTACATGTAAAAAAACACAGCATTTAATCTTGCAGCCACACAATATGTATATACAGATATATATATATATATATATATATATATATATACCACATCCCAGCCAGACAGTGTAATTAAAGCACACACACATGTTCCAGACCAGTGGGGGCCACCGCTAAAGAGGAGCCCCCACACACACAAGCTAAGGAAGTGGCCATCGGGCCCTTACCACACCGATTGCCATGTGGCCTGCTCAAGAAGATGGCCCCCACGCAGCCTCGTGCCTGAGGAGGGAGAGCAGGCGGGACAGCGCAGAACGCGCGTTTGCCAAGGCCACGCCCCCTCCCTAGAAAACGAGCACAGCAATTGCGCCAAATAAGGGGGCGGGGCTACCGCGGCGAGAGCCCGGCCCCATCCCTTCCCGAACGCAGCCTGAGGGGGAGAAGCTCCCCCAGGCTGCCATTAGTCCCTGGTATGCCAGTAAGGCAGTAAGACCCTCTCACACACACACACACAGTAAAAAACACTCAGCGTACAGGGACACAAACTGGGGAAAACGAAATATCGGCCAGGCCAGGCCAGGCAAGCCGGCCATAAGCCTAAAGGGACAGGGCATCCCACACCAGGATCATCAAGAAACCTGGATAACCACCTACCCCATAGTGAGGTCTCACGGTGGAGCAGTGCTGCTGCTGCACCCATAGGGTGCTCCTACCTTCACCAGGACCCGCAGCCTAAGCTGGGAGGCTCAATATAGGGCAATTTAGAAGGGTCCTGGCAGTAATAGGGATGATAGAAGGCTGGGCGCGAGCCCGGCTTACCTGTAAGTAAAGAAGTCTTCATCTTCTGTCTTGTTGCCTTCCCTGCAGAGAAGGAACTGGGGAATTGGTGGGAGGTCCCAGGTATATGTGGACCGGGAGGGGCTTTCTTTTTTTGCATATTCATCTCTGCAAAAGTTCGCCCTCTACTGGAGATTACCCAGATGTCATGAAGACCGAAGTGGAGTGTATGGCACACTTAGAATATAGGGCCCACCGATGGGCAGGGGCAATAGTGCGGGAGAGGCATCCCATAGAGGCTCACCATAAGCCTGAACCGCCTACCCCTTGGTGGGGGATTGCGGTGGAGCAGCGCTCCTAATCACCCGACCAGCGCAGCCAAGGCTGGGAGGCATATTACTAATGGAACGGGTGGGAATAGTCCTACAGGGCCGCAGGCTAATAGCCCCGCTCACCTGCGAGTAGAGAGCCATTTCTCATCCTTCGCAGTCCAGACTGCAGAGAAATTCTGGGGATTTGTGGGAGGTCCCCGGGTATTTGAGGGGCCGGGAGGAGCCTATTTTTCGATGTCTCTGCAGTCCAGCGCCATCTGGCGGAGTAATACCCTTGTGTAAGCAATCTATTTGGAGCAGGACGTACTGTATACTAAGAATATAATCTGCTTCATATGAAAAGGCCAACATCACTACAGACAGGGCCAGTCTCCTCTATAGTGTTACAGACATTCTAACAGAAGATCTAACTCATTCCCAACAAGGAAAGTTTTGTTAGCAGAGAGCTATTAGAGAAAGAAAATTTAAAAGAGAACCTCCAACCACTGAAGACCCTCTCTCCCTCTGATTAATACCCCCAGGTCAGGGCAAAAAAGAGACCTAATATAATCTTCGCCATTCCCTGATGGTCAAGGCCCGCAGCTCTACCCAGAAGCCTGAATAGAAGCATACAGTACTTTGCTCTGGCTTAATCTGCAGTGGTTCGTGATGATAAGGAGTGTGTGTTTTTTTTTTTTTTTTAAATCCAATGCCCAAAGCCCCCCCCCCCCCCAACACTATCACAATAGGAATTAAAATAGGCTTTACATACTCTTTTTCCTGAATTTTCTGTTGAACCTGTGACACCTTTTCATTAAGACTTCTTATTTTCTTTTTCTTTTCATTAAGCACATCAGCAAATCGAGTATAGAGATCCCGCTCCAGTTCCTCCTTAGCCTGAACACATTTCTCAAGCCTAAGAAGCGAAAGGAATTGGTGATAAATTGCTTTTAACATGCAAAACACGGTAAAAAAAATAGACATGGTCCAAAGGAATACAAGCTGCGTACCTTATCCTTTACACTAGTGTTGCAATTTTCAAACTGTGCAGGATTTAAAGCTTAGAGGACCTACAATACCCCCTAAAACTATGTGCCACAAGGAAACTAAACTAACCTAACTTACCGTGTCACACCATCAGCGAGCCCTGCATTTGAGAAAATACCATTTTGTGAGTACTCACCTGTAAAATGGTTATTACGAGTATGTCACACACCCCACTTCCAAAGATCCATGACACTTGGGAAACCGGCCTGTAGAGGGCGATCTTGCAGAGATGACATGGAAAAACGAGCCCCTCCTGGTCCATAAGTACCGGGTTCCTCCCACTGTTCCCCAGTCTTTTTAAAAAGCAGTGAGAACCAGGAAGAGCCAATTATATTCAATAATTGAAAAATAATAATCACCATATAAAGGATCCCTAGAACAAAAAAGGGCGGGGGAAGTGGGGTGTGTGACATACCCATTTTACAGGTGAGTACTCACAAAATGGTATTATTCCTAGTATGTCACACACCCCACTTCCAAAGATCCATGACACTTGGGACATCCAATAGCAGTGTCTATAATGGGTGGGGATCCCCAAGGAATAATGCATAACTTAAAATCCTGCAGCTTGCAGAATTTTGCGGCCAAAAGCAGCATCCGCTAAGGCCCGCACATCAACCTTGTAGAACTTTGAGCGGTGACACGAAAAGGGGGGAACCTTCCCCTTAGCCATATAGGCCCCAATGATGGCCTGACGTATCCACTTACTAAGGGAAGATTTGGCAGGAGCAAAACCCTTCTTGGGCCCAGAAGGCACAACAAAAAAGGCATCCGTCTTGCGGAAGACCGAGGTAGTAACGAAATAATACTTAACACAACGAACTACATCCAAAGAATGTAAGACCCTTTCCTTGTCGTTACTAGGTTTAGGACACAAGGAAGGAAGAACTATATCCTGATTTAGGTGGAAAGCAGACACCACCTTAGGAAGGAAATCCGGTTTAAAACGGAAAACAACCTTATCTTGATGCCTCTCAAAATAAGGGGCTAGAATAGACAAAGCCGCCAGTTCAGAAACTCGGCGGACAGAAGTAATAGCAACCAAAAAGGCAACCTTCTGAGTAAGAATAGGAAGAGGAATATCCTGCAAAGGCTCAAAGGGAGCGGCCTGCATAGCTGAAAGCACCAGGTTAAGGTCCCAAACAGGAAGTATAGACTTTCTGGGAGGCCGCACATGCACGACTCCTTGGAAAAAGGTCTTAACCAAAGGATGAAGAGCAAACGACCTTTGAAAGAAAATAGCCAAGGCAGAGACTCTACAGGGCAAAGCCCTGGATTCACACCAAACAATATAGGACCTCCAAGTCCTGTAATAAATGACAGAGGAAGACTTCTTCCTAGCTCTAATAAGAGTCTGAATAACTGCATCAGAAAGACCTTCTTCTTTCAAGATGGAAACTTCAGCAGCCATGCCGTCAAAGCCAGCGTTTGTAAATTGGGGTAACAAAGTTGACCCTGAGTGATGAGATCTGGAAGAAGAGGCAGATGGAACCGATCCACTGCCAGCCTTACGACGTCTGCATACCACAGACGTCTTGGCCACCTTGGCGCCACCAGAATTGCTGGCGCCTCACCTAGCTGATCATGGAGAATGGGGGAAACAGATATAGGAAACCCAGATCCTTCCAGGCCAGAGACATGGCATCCGCTGCCACTGCCAGAGGATCCTGGGATAGAAACACAAAAGCTAGCAGCTTGTGATTGTGACGAGAAGCAAACAGGTCCAACCGTGAAGTCCCCCACTTGTGACAGAGGAAATGAAAGACCCTTGGATTGAGAGACCATTCTCCCTGGCGAGAACATCCCCTGCTCAGGGAGTCTGCCTCCACATTCTCTATCTCCGGAATGTAAACTGCTGATATGCAGGGAACATTGATCTCTGCCCACTGAAGGATCAGAGACACTTCCCGGAGGGCACCCCAACTGTGAGTCCCTCCCTGGTGATTGATGTATGCAACAGCTGTTCGGTTGTCTGACCGAATCTGAGCTGGCAGACCCTGTAAGAAATGGGTCAGTCGAAGTAGAACAAGACGTATGGCCCGAAGCTCTAATACATTGATTGGGGAATGAGCCTCCTGAGGCCCCCACAACCCTTGGAACTGATGCTTCTTCCAGAAGCCCCCCCAGCCCACCAGGCATGGTAAACAGTTCCCAACGCGGAGTCAGAAATGACTTGCCCTTCTGGAGGTTGTGCGATATTAACCACCACTGAAGGGACTGCAAAACCTTGGGAGACAATAGACAAGTCTGATTTAATGATAGTGGGCACCTGTCCCACTTTGCTAAGATGAAGAGCTGAATCGTCCTTATGTGAAACTGGGCAAACGGGACTGCCTCGAATGCAGCTACCATCAATCCCACTAGTCTCAGCCCCCCACGGATAGACTGACGAGGGTTGGACAAGAATAGACGAATCAAGTCCTGAATCAGAACCATTTTGGACTGAGGAAGAAAAACCTTGGCCTGAAATGTATCTAGAATCAGGCCCAGGAAGGGAATTTCCCTGGACGGACAGAGAGAGGATTTGGGGTAACTTATTACCCATCCGAACCTCTCTAGCGTAGAGACCACCATCCTGGTGTCCAACTCTGATTGTTCGAGGGAGGAGGCCGCGATAAGAAGATCGTCCAAGAAAGGCACAATGCGGATGCCCTGGACCCTGAATATAGCAGCCATCACTCCTGCCAGCATCTTGGTAAAGACTCTTGGGGCCGAGGTAAGGCAGAATGGCAGGGCCACAAATTGATAATGCTGGTCTTCTATCGAGAACCTGAGAAATCTCTGGTGACCTGGAAAAATAGGAATGTGCAAATAAGCATCCTTGATGTCTATCGATGTCACGAAGTCCCCCTGACGGAGAGCATCGATCGTTGATCGCAGAGACTCCATGCGGAATCTTCTGAAACGGATAAATTGATTGAGTCTCTTTAGGTCTAGGATAGGCCGAACAGAGACGTCCTTTTTGGGTACCGTGAACAGGTTGGAGTAGTATATATATATAATTATATATAACCTTGTATTATGTGCATGGTGACCACAAGTCCAAATAACACCCTCCCCTCCTTCTTACCCCAGCAGGGTTAACCCTTTAACTGCCAGCCTACCTTGAGATTTTGTCACCCTTTGTTGCCAGATCATTTTGCACTATTTTGCGCTCCCCTTGTTCAACTGTGATTTTTGAAGGGATTTCCCAGGAAACTGATATATTGTTTTTTTCAGCAGAGTCTGGGCTTTAACATGAAATGTCTTGTTTGTCATTTTTTAGGTGTATTCTCAATATTTTTGGATAAAATATGTGCAAAAAAACCCCAAAAAACAATTTTTTACAATTTGTAGTGTTTTTTGTAATAAAAAATGTAAGTTTGTCAATAAAATCTTATTGCGCGTGAAACCCCAATTTCTCCCGGTTACAGCGATACCACATATGTATTGGTAGACACCCTTTCCTGCCCAGGAGACTCCCCCAAACTGAAACAACGCTTTAGGAGATTTTCAGATAAAATACAACTATGCTACGCGCTAAGCGCACCTTGCAGTTTTTCAAGAAAAACAACCCTTTACATTTGAAATACCCCTGACAAACTTTATATTCTCGGGAAGTACACACCTCAGGCTTTCTAGGCGTACCAGGCTTGTTGACATGGGTGCAGTTTTCTGGAAGTAATCCCTCAATATATTCTTTGGTTGCACAGGGTTTCCCTAAAAAAAGTATAAAAAAGCAGAATCAAAACCACATTTTCCTAAAAAAAACTATATGCAAACAAGAAAAAAACTGAAAATCTGAAAAAGCAACATGCCCCGAACAGAACAATACCCAGCATGCATAGCTACTGTCAAGGGAAGAGTTGCCAAACACACCAAAGTAAAGCATGTGCGTAACGGTAATTTTACTTCAAACTTTCAGATCTGCAGACAAAGTGCGCACCTTGTGCTTTTTCTACCAAAACAACCCTTCACATTTGGAATATCCCCTATAAACCATATATTCCCTGAAAGTACACATTTTTAGCTTTCTAAGCGTACCCAGTTTGTTGTCGTGGGCTCATCTTTCTGGAAGTAATCCCTTGAAGAATTCTTAGGTTGCACAGGGCTTCACAAAAAAATGTATAAAAAAGCAGAATAAAAAACACCTTTTCCTAAAATATCAATATGCAAATATGAAAAAACAAGCTAAATCTGAAAGCGCAAGGTCCCCCGAGCAGAACAATACCCAACATGCATAGGTACTATTAACCCTTTTAATTGCCAGCCTACTTGAACTTTTGTCACCCTCAGTTGGTCATTTTTCCCCATTTTGTGGCATGTTTAACCGTGATTTTTGTCGGAATTTCTTGGAAAATATGTATATATATTTTTTTTTGCAGCATAATTTAGGCTTTAACATTAAATGTCTTGTTTGTAATTTTTCTACTGTTTTTAAATATTTTTGCGTAAAAAAAACAAACAAATAAATAAAATAATATTTTTTAAACAATTGTCTCCTTTATTTAAAAAACATTTTTTTTAGTAATAAAAACAATTTCTCCCCATTACAACGGTACCACATATGTATCGATAGCCCCCCATTCTTGCCCAGGAGACCCCCAAACTGAAAAGAGCATTTACAAATAAAATACTACTATCCACACTATAAACATAAGGGGTTAATTTAAAATGACAAAATGACCCCCCTCCCAGGGGGGGGAACCCCAATTTTTTTTGGGAATTTTTGTCTAAGCCTAACCCTAATCCTTAAAATGAAAAAAAAAAAAAAAAAAAAATAGTGGGGTCCCCCCCCCCGGGAGGGGGGTCCCTATGTCGTTTTTAATTTTAATTCTTTTTAATTTTTTCTTTTTAATCCCAGGGGGGATTTTTAAGGGTTTTTTTGGGGGGGAATTTTAAGGGTTAGGGTTAGCCTAACCCTAACCCGTAAAGTGGACCAACACCCAGGATTTTCACTAGCCTGGGTTTTGATCCACTTCCGCGGGGGTGCCCCACTGTGTAAAACCCCCGAGAAAGGTATAAAAAACTCACCTCAGCCCGCTCCTACGGCGCATGCGCGAGCGCTCGTCCAATCAGAGAACTCAGAGCCGCTGTGGTATGCACGGACAAGGGACGGACAACCACAGCTGCTCTGAGCACGCTGGCGGCCACATCTCGCGCTTCCCTCTAACAGGGAGCGCGCCCACGTCGGCCATTCACAAACGACCGGCGTGTGTGCGCGCCCTGATAGAGAGAAGCGCGAGATGCGGCCCGCGCATGCACCGTTGAAACGGGGATAAGGTAAGGCAAAGGGGGCGTCCTGGGGGGTTTGGGGTTTCACACAGCGGGGCATCCCGATTTCGGATGCCCCGCGGGGAGGGATCTGATCCGGGCTGATCAGCCTGGGTGTTGGTCCACTTAAAAAAAAAAAAAAAAAGTGGGAGGGGGCCCATTTTTGGGGGTAATTTTAAGGGTTAGGGTTAGGCTAACCCTAACCCTTAAAATTAAAAAAAAAAAATGACGTAGGGTTCCCCCTACCCGTCATAACCAGCCCGGAACCAGCTATGGGGGCTTGTAGGAACAGAGTGGGGGGGCCAGCTTTTGTGGCCCCCCCACCCTGCAGCCTACGAGCCCACATAGCCTATGTGCTCTTCTGCCCCCCCCCCCTGGGCTTTGGGGAGGCAGGTAATTGGAGGTGCAGGGGTTAATGGCAAGTCACCCGCTAGGCCAGGTGACTTGCCAGACCCCAGCCTTGTGAACTGGTACAGGGGTCTCATGGATCCCTTACCAGTTCACAAAGGGTTAACAGTTAAATAAAACACACACACACAAGTAAAAATTATTTTATTAAAAAAAAAAAAATACTCTTTACTCACCTTCGATCGTCAGCTCCTGTGTCCCTCGCTGATCTGCTGTCAGATGCCGGTGATCGGCAGCCAGAGGAGGAGGGGAGGCAGGAGATCAGAGGATCTCCTGTCCCCTCCTTCTCTCACCACCGATCACCGGCATCTGACAGCTGAGAGGCCTGGAGCTGTCAAGACGCCGGCCGAGTGATGTCATAAGCCCCGCCCCCAAAAGGCAAAATGGCGGCCGTCGGAGGAAGAGGGGAGAGAGAGCACATGGAGGTGAGTCTACGTCATTTTTATATATATTTTTTTGTTTACAGGAAAAGCCAGCGGCCGCAAAAACGGGGGGGGGGGGGGGGCTACTCCGGGCTCTCCCCTTCCTCCGGAGAAGCCCCGACGGGGGATCGGAGCCCCCCAAGGTGAAGAGGAGACCCGGCCGGATCAAATGAGGGGTCAGGTAAGTGTTTTTTTTTTACTTTTTGCAGGCGCTAGCAGGGGGCAAAGCCAGGCACGTAAATTTTACCTGGCTGGCGTTTAACGGTTGGAGCGGCAGCCACGTAAAATTTACGTGGCTGGCAATAGAAGGGTTAAAGGAGAACTAAAGGGGAGAGGATAGAAATGCACCCATCAGGCACAAGGGGATTTATAAAGGGACAGGGGGCATCCCATGCCAGGAACACCGATCCGGAAGCCGCCTACCCAAATCTTGGGTCTCACGGAGGAGTAAAAAACTCCTGTAAACACCAGAAGGTGTATCTACCTTTGCCTGAACCATACAGCCAGGGCTGGGAGGCATGCAATATAACCAAACAGATCTTTTAAAAAATTCAGGCAGAGAAATAGAGAAAGGCCGGGAGCAAACCCGGCTACCTGCAGCTTGAAGGAGAGTCATCTTCTGAATGCTTCGACGACTGCAGAGACGAAAAGACTGGGGAATAGTGGGAGGAACCCGGTACATGGACCAAGAGGGGCTCGTTTTTCCATGTCATCTCTGCAAGATCGCCCTCTACAGGCCGGTTTCCCAAGTGTCATGGATCTTTGGAAGTGGGGTGTGTGACATACTAGGAATATATGAGACTGACCTTTACCTAGCAGAGCTGCATCCATTGGGGGACAATTAATAGCTACACACATGTGCAGAGTCTGCAGCACACCCAATAGCGGACTTCACTGAAGTACACAGCTACTTCCTGCCCCCATCATAAAGGGCTTAATGCCTGGTCCTGTCTTTCTAGGGATCTTTAATTGCAGAGGCATTTCAAAATGGCATGCCCCAGGAGAGAAAAAAAGGACATAAAGTCATTTTTGGCTGTTGGTCCGCTTTAACTTCAGTCATGAATTGTTTTAAAGCCTGGGACAGTTTAGGTGTTTGTTCTATAGATGTAATCAACAAGAATAATAGGTAATTAAATAATGCAGTTCCTCCAAATGACTAATTCATTGAGTGATGATGTTTAAACTACCATATAAACAATTAATAAACTTATTAGACATAACATACATAAATACTAGAGAAATCATCATGGAGAGTTTACCTTTAGCAACATACTCACAACTCTGAGAGGTATATCTTTGGGATCACCACAAAAAGACAATTCTGTGAGTACTCACCTGTAGAATTGCTTTTACTAGGCATGGCATGGCCTGCTTCACAAAGTCATAACATCTGGGTATTCCGCCACAAGGTGGCGCAGTGGCACTACAGAAAGTTGCGGCTTTGCCTGGTACCATATAAAAACGGAATCACCCTAGACTTATCCAGTATTTAACAAGCAGTGATACAATAACCGGGAACAATAAGGATAACAACCCCAACTAATTTGGAACAATCACTATAAAAAGGCCACCAAGAACAACGTAACAAGGGTGGGGTGAGGCAGGCCGTGCCATGCCTAGTAAAAGCAATTCTACAGGTGAGTACTCACAGAATTGTCTTTTTCCTAGTGCATGGCACGGCCTGCTTCACAAAGTCATAACATCTGGGACATCCAAAAGCAGTGTCCATAAAGTAGGGTGGGATCCCCAAAAAGAAAGTAACAACAGACGGTTTAGACCACCACCACCTGGAGTATTTTGCAGCAAAAGCAGCATCAGCTGAGGCCTTAACATCAACTTTGTAAAACTTGCAAAAAGTATGAACAGAAGACCAAGTTGCAGCCTTACAAACTTGTTCAACAGAAGCTTGGTGCTGAAAAGCCCGAGACGCACCAATAGCACGAGTGGAATGAGCAGTAACCCTAAAAGGGGTAACCCACCCCTGAGCAGAATAGGCCTGCTCCACCACCTGACGGATCCACTTGCTGATAGTGGATTTAGCCGGAGGCAGACCCTTCCTAGGTCCAGCAGGAAGAACAAAAAGAGCGTCAGATTTCCTGAAAGACTCAGTATCAACCAAATAAAACTTCAGGGCCCTGACAACATTCAGAGAATGAAGTGTCCACTCCTTGGAATTAGCAGGATTAGGACACAAAGAAGACAAAACAATGTCCTGACTGAGATGAAAAGCAGACACAACCTTAGGCAAGAAATCCGGCTTAAGCCGAAACACCAACCTATCCTGATGCAGCTCAAAATAAGGAGGTTTGAAGGAGAGCGCCGCCAGCTCAGGGACTTGCCTGACTGAAGTAATGGCCACCAGGAAGGCCATCTTAAGAGTCAGAATGGGCAAGGCAGCCCCACTGATAGGCTCAAAGGGAGGATCCTGCAGAGCAGACAACATCAGATTTAGATCCCAAACCGGTAGCATAGGCTTACGTGGTGGACGCACATGAGTAACTCCCTGAAAGAAACTCTTGACCAACCGGTGATTGGCAATAGACTTTTGGAAGAAAATTGCCAGGGCTGACACCTGTCCCTTGAGGGTACTAAGTTGAAGGTCCGAATCCAAGCCATGTTGCAAAAAATCCAGAATCCCGGGGATAGAAAACACCCTACAAGGCAGAGACCTAGACTCACAACAGACAATGTAAGCATGCCAAACCCTATAGTAGATAAAGGACGAGGACTTCTTCCTAGCCCTAATCATGGTATCAACAACAGCGGTAGGCGACCCCTTATCTATCAAGATGGAGGTTTCAGCAGCCAAGCCGTTAAAGCCAGCGCTTGTAAATTGGGATGGCAAAGTAGTCCCTGAGTGAGCAGATCTGGATCCTTGGGCAGGGCATACTGATCCACTGCCAACTGCACGATGTCTGCGAACCACACCCTCTTTGGCCAACAGGGGCCCACCAGAATGGCTGGTACCCCTTCCTGGGCTATCTTGCGCAGCACCCTGCCCAGCAGAGGAAAGGGAGGGAAAACATAGAGGAGCCGAAACTCCGTCCAAGACATTGCTAGCGCATCTGTGGCGACGGCCAGAGGGCCCTGTGACAGGGAGACAAACCTGGGAAGCTTGTGATTGTGGCGGGACGCAAACAGGTCCACATCCAGAGGACCCCGATGGTGACACAGGGAGTGGCATACCTTGTTGCTGAAAGACCATTCCCCCAGCCGAGACGTCCCCCTGCTCAGGGAGTCTGCCTCCAGGTTCTCCACCCCCCAAATGTAAACCGCCGAGATGCAAGGCACATTCTCTTCCGCCCAAGACAGTATCAGGGACACTTCCTTGAGGGCTCGCTTGCTCCGAGTCCCTCCCTGATGATTGATGTAGGCAACCGCCGTCTGGTTGTCCGAGTGGATCTGAACAGCTGAGGTCAGCTGAGCAAGAACCAACCTGATCGCCCTCAGTTCCAGGACATTGATGGGAGCATGGGCCTCCTGGGGGCCCCACTGACCCTGGAACTGCAGAGACTTCCAAAAGCCCCCCCAACCTGTCAGACTGGCATCTGTGGTGACAGTCTCCCAACACTGGGGCAGAAATGTCCTGCCCACTAGAAGGTTCCTTGAGTCCAGCCACCACGAGAGGGACTGTCTGGCCAGGGGGGACAGAGCAAATTCCTGATCCAGGGACACAGGGTCCCGATTTCAAACAGATAGAAGGTGCAACTGAAGAGGCCTCATGTGAAACTGAGCAAAGGGGACCGCCTCGAAGCAGGACACCATCAGACCCACTAACTGCATCCCTTGCAGGATGGAGGGATGGGGACACAAGAGCAGAGTCCGTGCCTGCTTCTGAAGGCCCTCCACCTTCAGCTGGGGCAGGAATACCTTGACCTGAGAGGTATCCAGAGTCATGCCCAGAAAGGACCTCACCAAAGACGGAGACAGTGAAGACTTGGGATAGTTGATCACCCAGCCGTAAGGACTCGAGAGTGGAGGTCACCACCTGAGTATCCATCTCGGCCCGACGAAGAGACTGAGCCACAATCAGAAAGTCGTCCAGGTAAGGAAGGATGCGAATGCCCTGATTCCACAGCAGAGCCATCACGCCCGCCAGCACCTTGGTGAACACCCGAGGCGCCGAGGTGATACCGAACGAAATCTCTGATGACCTGGGAAAACTTGCACATGAAGATAAGCATCCTTGATGTCCACGGAGGTCATGAAGTCACCCGAGCGAAGGGAACTGACAACCGAACGAAGAGTCTCCTTGCAAAAGTGCTTGAACCTGACAAACCTGTTGAAACCCTTCAAGTCCAGAATTGGCCTCAGGGACCCGTCCTTTTTGGGGACCGTGAACAGATTGGAATAGAAACCCTGACCCCGTTCCTGGGAAGGCACCGGGCAAATGACTCCTGACTCCAGCAGACGCTGAACCGCAAGGCGCAACCCCTGAGCTGACAGAGGGTTGTGAGGCATCCGGGATCTGATGAATCTGGGGGACGGCCAGGCTGCAAACTATCTTGTAACCAGAGGACACCACCTCCTGAATCCACCGGTCTGAGACGCGTAGCCTGAGCAAAGAGCCAAAGCCGTCCCCCCACCCGGATGGAGGGCGCCTCCTCATGCCTGAGGGGGCTTGGGAGAAGGTTTGGGCTTGGGGTCCCATGAGAGACTGGGATGACCACGGGATCTGCCACGGCCCCAAGAACCCCTGCGGGTACCTGAAAAGAGGGACCCTCGGCCTCCTCTGGGGGTACGAAAGGAGGAGACTGAAGCAGATGGCCCCTGAAAGGGCCGAGGCTGCCTCCTACATTGAGGCAGCCTACCATCCTTGGCTAAAGCATCCAGGCGCTCACCGAAGAGCCGCAGCCCCACAAAGGGGAGCCCAGTGAGAACCTTCTTAGCAGCAGCATCAGCTGCCCACTGATGCAACCAAACAGAGCGGCGCATAGCCACCAAGAGGGCAGAGGCCCTACCGCTCAGCCATACTACATCGTCCATGGCAGTAAGTATAAATTCAACAAAGTCAGAGCACAGCAAAATGGTTCTATACTCATCCCTTCCAGCTGTAGCGCCATCAAGGAGATGATAGATCAGTCTCTTAAGAGCAAAAGCAGGTATGTCAGCGGCAGAAGCCGGACGCAACCCAGCCCCCACAAAGGCAAAGGCACGGCAGGCCAACTGATCCATACGCCGGTCCTCGCTGTCCCGCAGTGTAGTAGTGTCAGGGGAAGGCATGACACAAGTGTTGGACAATCCAAGAACGGGCGCGTCTATCTCGGAGGGACCCGACCACTGCTTAACCAAATCAGCAGGAAAGGGATACTTCTTATACAAAACTTTAGGCACCGCGGGCAATCTACTAGGACATTCCCACTCCTTGAGCACCATATTAGTGAAATGACTCTGATCAGGGAACTCCAGATGCTGCTTAACCCTTTCAGTGCCAAGCACGTAACACCTACGTCCTCGCATGTCCGTGTCTTAAGTGCCAAGCACGTAGGTGTTACGTGCTTGACTTTACCCCCCTGCTAGGTAAAAAATAAATAAATAAAAATACTCAACTGACCGCTCGTTGGATCTGTCCGGTTCTCCTCTTTAATTTGGTGCCATCCGATCCCCCGTGGGGGGTCGAATGGCTCCAGAAGAGCCCCCGGAATAGGCCCCCCCACCCCCGCGGCAGCAGCTGCTAACTGTAAAGAAAAAAAAAAATTAAAATGACATTTGCTTACCTGAGGCCGCGCTGTCTCCCGAAGGGTGTCCTCTTCACTGGGGGGCTCCGATCGCCCCCCCCCCCCCCCAGCCTCTTCCGTGGCGAGGAGAGGGCAGAAATTGCCCTCCCCCCCCACTTCCTGGAACTGGTCTGCTGGCCCCGCCCCCTCTCTTCCAAACACGCGTCATCGCAAATCGCCGGGGGACAGAGGATCGGAGGTGAGTAAAGTAAAAAAAAAAAATAAAAAAAATAAAGATCATTTTTTTTCTTATGTGTCTGTGTCTTTTTATTTAACATTTAACCCCTTGTGAACTGGTAAGGGGTCCATGAGACCCCTTATACCAGTTCACAAGCCTGGGGATGGCAAGTCACCCGCTAGCCGCAACGGGTGATTTGCCATTAACCCCCGGCACCCCCATTACCTGCCTCCCCAAAGCCCGGGGGGGGGGGCAGAAGAGCCCAGGCCCACACAGGCTATGTGGGCTCGTAGGCTGCGGGGGGGGGGGGGGGGGGCACAAAAGCTGCCCCCTCCACTCTGTGCCTACATGCCCCCATAGCTGGTCCCGGGCTGGTAATGCTGGGTAAGGGGGACCACATTTAATTTTTTTTTTTATTTTTAAGGGTTTTTAACCCTTAAAATTCCCCCGTGGGAGGGGGGACCCTATGTCATTTTTTTTTTAAATTAACCCCTTATGTTCTGTCGCCCAGCAGCTAAAAAAGGCTTCCAGCTGTAGCAGGATAGCAGTAGCCAGATTGATCAGCGTGGGACACAGGGATGGATGGGAGGTAAGTGTTAAAAAGTTAAAAAAAAATATATATTTTTTTTCTGCTTGTTTCTGTGTGTTTTTTTACACTCCATGAGACCCCTTATACCAGTTCACAAGGCTGGGGGCTGGCAGGTCACCTACCGCTAGCAGGAGACTTGCCGTTAACCCCCGACACCCCTATTACCTGCCTCCCCAAAGCCCGGGGGGGGGGGCAGAAGAGCCAGGGCCCACATAGGCTATGTGGGCTTGTAGGCTGCAGGGTGGGGGGCCACAAAAGCTGGCCCCTCCACTCTGTTCCTACAAGCCCCCATAGCTGGTCCCGGGCTGGTAATGCTGGGTAAGGGGGACCCCATTTACATTTTTGGGGGATTTTTAACCCCCTGGAGGGGGGACCCTATGTAATTTTTTTTTAAATTAACCCCTTATGTTTATAGTGTGGATAGTAGTATTTTATTTGTAAATGTTATAAAGTGCTATTTTCAGTTTGGGGGGTCTCCTGGGCAAGAATGGGGGCTACCGATACATATGTGGTACCGTTGTAATCGGGAGAAATTGGGCTTTCACATGCAATATGGTTTCTTCTAATAAAGTAAATGTTTTATTTAAAATAAAGGAGACAATTGTCTAAAAAATATTTATTTAATTTTTACACAAAAATATAAAAAAAAACAGTAAAAAATTTACAAACAAGACATTTCATGTTCAAGCCTAAACTCTGCTGCAAAATATATATCTGTAATTTTCCTGGAAATTTCGGCAAAAATCACGGTTAAACATGGCGCAGAATGGGGAAAAATAACCTGTCAACAGAGGGTGACAAAACTTCAAGTAGGCTGGCAATTAAAAGGGTTAATAGTACCTATGCATGTTGGGTATTGTTCTGCTCGGGAGACCTTGCTCTTTCAGATTTAGCTTGTTTTTTCTTGTTTGCATATTTATGTTTTAGGAAAACATGTTATTTATTCAGTTTTTTTATTCATTTTTTTAGGGAAACTCTGTGCAACCTAAGAATTTGAGGGATTACTTTCAGAAAAGTGAGCCTACTACAACAAGCTGGGTACTCTTAGAAAGCTTAACGTGTACTTTCAGGGAATATATGGTTTATAGGGGATATTCCAAATGTAAAGGGTTGTTTTGGTTGAAAAATTGCAAGGTGCGCATTGTGTCTGCAGAGCTGAAATTTTCAAGTAAAATTACTGTTACGCGCAAGCTTTGGTGTTTGCTAACTCTTCCCTTGACAGTGCCTATGCATGTTGGGTATCGTTCTGCTCGGGGCATGTTGCTTTTTGAGATTTTACTTGTTTTTTCTTGTTTGCATATAGTTTTTTTTAGGAAAATGTGGCTTGATTCTTCCTTTTTATTCTTTTTTAGGGAAACTTTGTGCAACCAAAGAATACATTGAGGGATTACTTCCAGAAAACTAAGCCCGCGTAAACAAGCTTGGTATGCCTAGAAAGCTTGAGGTGTGTACTTCCAGAGAATATAATAGTTTGTGGGGAATATTTTAAATGTAAATGGTTGTTTTTCTGGAAAAACTGCAAGGTGCGCATAGCGTATAGCATAGCTGTATTTTATCTGAAAATCTCCTTAAGCTCTGTTTCAGTTTGGGGGAGTCTCCTGGGCAGGAAAGGGTGTCTATCAATACATATGTGGTACAGCTGTGACTGGGAGAAATTGGGGTTTCGCCCGCAATAAAATTTTATTGACCAACTTACATTTTTTTATTACAAAAAAACACTACAAATTGCAAAAAATAAGATTTTTTTTATTTTTTTTGCACATATTTCACCAAAAAGTATTGAGAATACACTAAAAAAAAAGGCCAAACAAGAGATTTCATGTTGAAGCCCAGACTCTCTTGAAAAAAATTATATATAATTTTCCTGGGAAATCCCTGGAAATCCTTTCAAAAATCACAGTTGAACACGTGTAGCGCAAAATAGTGAAACATGGTCTGGCAACAGAGGGTGACAAAAGCTGCAGGTAGGCTGGCACTTAAAGGGTTAATAGTTTGAAAAAGCTCAGCCTGCTTCCTCTTAGCCACCTCAGGAGGGGCAATGTGCAAAACCTCAAAAATGTGAGACAACAGATTAGCAGAGTCTTCAGGGAACCACGAATCCTCAGACTCAGACCCAGGGTCACTGTCACGGCCCACCAGCTGGTCCCCAGAGGAGTCAGAGCCCGGGAAAAGCTCCCCCTCCTCTAGGGAATAACAGTCATCAAACAGATCAATTTCCTCCTGCTCTTCAGTAAACAGGGCAGGCGAGGAAGTCAGGTGATGCTTCTTGCTAGCAGCCTGGCAAGTTGTCTTTCAATGCTGGCAACTCGAAGCGCCAAATCAGATTGTGACCCCCTGCTAGTATCCCCCACACTGGGGGCTAAATGCAAGCGCGGCGGGGTAGGCTATGCCGAAGGGGGCACAGAGCTTGGTAAAGAAGCCGGCAGCCCAGACTGAAGCAAAAGGCCCACGGCCCGCACACCGTGACGTCATTACTGATAGGGGATACCCCACACATGGTACACAGCCGGGATTGCCCCGAAGGACCCCCAAGCACGTTATCCCCAGAAGCCTCCATATGGTGATTAATACAGCCGCAATATGCCAGCACAGGGTAACGGCTAATAAAAGCCACCCATCAGTAAGGGGAGATGAAGGGGGGAGTAAGGAGTAGGACCAGGAGAAACCACAACCCAAGGGTGTCCCGCCTGAAAGACATAAGCAAACATACATAAGTATCCCGCAACCCATGCCCCAAGGATATCCAAAACCCCCCAGAGGGGACTCACAGACCAAGCAGGGCAAGGATCGCCAGCCGACAGACCACCGGAGGAAGCGACACAAGCCGAAATCACCGCCGCAGCCCAGGGATAAAAAGGGCCCCAGACACGCAGCAAAATGGTGCCGACAGAGGAAACTTGAGGGGCGGGCCGAGGGAGAATGACGCGATACACGTCAGCCGCCGCCCCCCCCCCCCGAAGAGCGCGAGAACGGCGCTCACATGACCTCGCCGACGTCAACCACACAGTAAAAAACGTCTCACAAATATAGCGCCGCCCACCGCGGAGCGCAGTACAAAGCGGGGGCGGCGGCTAAGTACACAAAAAACTGTCAAAAACAGACTAAAAACACATACACTACCACCCCAAAACCAGCAAAAAAAAAACTGAAACACTCACCCCCTCAAAAGCTAGTACAGGAACTCCGCATCGCCAGTAGGCTCACCATAAAGCCTATGGCCGGCTACCCTTTGTGTTACAGGGTCTGCGGCTTGGAGCAGCGCTCCTTGAGCACTTGACCCTAGTGCTCGGCTATCTTCACCTGATCCGTCAGCCGAGGCTGGGAGGCACAGAGGGTCCGGAAATGGGTGGCAATAGATATGCAGGGCCGCAGGCATGGTTGCACCGCACACCTGCACATAGAGAGAGAGACATCTTCTATCTTCGCAATAAGCACTGCAGAGAACAACTGGGTAAGTCTAGAGTGATTCCGTTTTTATATGGGACCGGGCGGAGCCACAACTCTTTCTGCAGTGCCACTGCGCCACCTTGTGGCGGAATACCCAGATGTTATGACTTTGTGAAGCAGGCCGTGCCATGCACTAGAAAAATGAACATGATTTCAAATAAATGAGCAGAGCCATTCAAATCATCTCTTTATGCATCTAGGGCTATACAGAGCAAATAGCCTTTTCCTAAAACAAACATGAAGCACACAGACGAAAATTACAAAGCCACTCAAAGGCCATGAGGCTCCCCATATGATTAGTTAGAATCTTAATGATTCACACCAGAGTTTTCTCTCAATTTGGGAGCCTTGGATGTTGAACCAAAACTAGAACTCTGGTTCTGCAATAAATATTTGTCTTTTGGGCTCACTGTTGTGGGTGGGATGGCCTGTAGAGCCACTCTGTACCTTAACCCCTAGCCTCTCTACCTTTTATAAGCAGGTACTTATAATCTCTTTTCATTTCCTTATTCTCTTTTTTCTTCTTACCCTTGTCTTTCGATAATGTCTGCTAGAAATCTATAGTTATTACTAATTGTTGGGTAATTGCAGACCAGAGCTAGTATACAACCTTGGGATGTTAGTATGCCCAAAGGAATGCATACTCCAGAAGGAACTCTGGGAAGGCCCTAGTAGTATCAATAGGGATGCTCCCTTGGTAACTACAGTAGATAGGTCACACTTTTGGGCTGACTTGTGAATGCCACAAATTACCCCCATACATCTGTATGCTATCGTCATAATCTCTGCATCAAACTATTATTTGTAATGGTTATATACTGTACTTCTTGCTTGATTGTGAAGCCTGTGTAAGACGTACTGTTTTGATTAAGTACCTCATTAAGAATTATTGAATACAATAAAAATGGATGCACGGTAAAACAGTTCCGGCCAATCAAATGACTCTGGCCACCAACAGCTATCTCTCCATAGTCTTGAATACATATAGTAGTAGATGGTAATGAAAGATGTCACAATCATTCTATCAACACATGTAAGCACAGGTAGGCATAGAGAATATCCTTACTGTTCATGCATGTCATTCCAGTTACAGCGCAGCCTTTCATTCTCCTTCTGCAGATGTTCATTCTGGTTGTGTAATTCTGTTGCAGTATTTAGACAATAGTTAATTAACTCTTTAATAGTTTCTGCAGGATCTTCAACAGTTCTGAGCTGCAGTGATCCAAGCTTAAACTGTAAAAGCCAAAAAACAAGATCAATTATCACTATTTTTAGACTTCAAAGTTTCATGCACAAAAGTACCATGTACAAAAGTACCATTTACTATAAAACATACTGCATTTGTACTGGCTGATTGTAATTACAATATTTGAATGAGAAAACAGCCATGAACAAGTTGCCAAATGGAAAGCCACTGTTACAGAAGCAAAAATGTAAAAGAATAAGGGCACTATAGTAGACACTATAATGAGCACTATTGCTGTTATTGTTTATTTATAAAGTGCCATAATCTTGTACAGTGGACAATGTGGAATTACAAACTAGATAAAACAAATAACATATCAAATACATCAGCAGCATGGTGAGAAGGTAACAACTGTTAGTACAATTAGAAAATAGAAGCAACACAAGATGACTGTCAGTATTCCTTGGCTGGGGCTTCATGCAAGATCTTGCCACATGGGTATGGATGATTCTGATAAAGGTCAGGAATCAGCCCGGAACTAAACAGGAGGACCTGGTCAATGACCTGAAGAGAGCTTGGACTAGAGTCTCAAAGATTACCATTATTAACATTATTACATTTGCCAATGACCATCTGGATGTTAGGAGTAGAAAGATGGCAAGGGAGAAGGTCATGCGGTCAGAAGAGAGCAAAGAATTTCAAAATTCTGTTGTGGTCTAGCCAGTCTCCGGACATGAACCAAATAGAAAATCTTTGGAGGGAGCTAAAAATCAATGCTGCCCAACAGCAGCTGTCGAAACCTGAAAAATCTGAAAAAGATCTGTATGGAGCAGCGAGACAAAATCCCTGCTGCAGTGTGTGCAAATGTGTCCAAGAACTACAGTAAATGTCTGAACTCTGTAACTGCAAACAAAGTTTTCTGTACCAAATATTAAATTCTGTTTTTCTTGTGTATCAAATGCTTATCTTATTCAATAAAATTCAAAAAAATATTTAAAAATATTTAAAAATCATTCCACAGCTAGAGTTAGAACAAACGGGCTCCTGTCCTCTTCGTTCCGGGTTGGGAATGGGACAAGACAAGGGTGTCCCTTATCACCTTTGTTGTTTGTACTGGTGATGGAACACTTAGCGGTGGCCATGAGGCGGAACCCTGATATTAAAGGAGTAGACGTGGGAAATAGGACACACAAACTGGCATTATATGCTGATGATTTGCTTATGTATGTCACCTCACCACACATATCTTTGCCATCGATCATTCGGGAGTTTCAGAGATTTAGTAGGGTCAGTAACTTTAAGGTTAATATGGCCAAATCTGAAATTCTAAATATTAGTATAGAGGACCAGTTGCTGGTTCAGAGACTGAAGGGGAATTTTTCCTTCAAGTGGCGCGAGGAGGCCATGAATTACCTAGGGGTTCTCATACCAGCAGATCCTGCTTCACTATTTAGAATGAACTATGACCCCTTATTGGCGAGGGTGAAGGCGGACCTAGAGGAGTATAGGACGAAGGGTATTTCGTGGCTGGGGAAGATTAATGTTTTAAAGATGGATATACTGCCGAAGCTACTTTATGTTTTTCAAGCTGTGCCTATCTACAGTAGCAAGCGTTTTTTTCGGCAGTTGAGGTCGGAGATTCTGAGGTTCATTTGGGGGGGGGGGGGGGGGGGGGGGACAGCCAAGACTGAGTCTACGGAAATTGATGAGGCCGAAGAAGAGGGGAGGGGTGGGGCTGCCAGATATTGAAAATTACCACAGAGCGGCAGTGTTAAGGATGGTGGACTGGTATTTAGGAGCGGAGTCTAAACAGTGGGTGACAATCGAGCAAGACATGCAAACGTGGAGTTTGACATCTCTCCCCTGGGTTGACCCGAAACTAATCTCCAGAGAAGAGTTACCCTTTCTGACAGCTCAGCTCCTTCTGTTGTGGGAGGACAGTCTCAGAAATATTCAAATTGCAACTAGGCCGGGCCCACTGATGCCTTTGTTTGGTAACCCGGCGTTCCCACCCGGAGTGGGGGTATCTAGATTCCTGTGCTGGGAGGCGTCCGCACGACCTAGGTTGCGGCATACGTTGATGGGTGGGGGACCTCCCACGTTGGCGGGTTTAGGGGGCCATGGAGGGGCGGGGGGGGTCCTGGCTCGCGATAAGTCAACTACGCAATTACTTGGGCTCGTTGGGAGACTTGGGGGAGATAACCAGGAATAGAACCCAGTTTGAAGATCTACTTGAGGCGGTCGATCGACCTAAAGGGGTTATCTCTATCCTATATGGCATCATGACGGAAGAGCGGGAACCTAGAAAGTTGGACTTCGTAGCGGAATGGGAGAGGGAGATCGGTAAGACGTTTGAGACGGAGGACTGGGAGAAGGCGTTTTATTTAACCCATAAAATGGCGAAACCATGCAAAGCCCAGGAAAAAAATTTCAAGTTAATCTCCAGGTGGTACAGGAGCCCAGTCCGTGTACATCAGATCTTCCCCACGGCTTCAGACTTGTGCTGGAGATGTAACAAGGAGAAGGGGATGCTTTTACATATATGGTGGGAATGTCCCAGTATAAGTAAATTTTGGGAGAGGGTCCTGCTATTGCACGATGAGGTCTTCTGTACTGTGACTCCGAACACCCCGGAGATAGCGTTGCTTTCCATGCTCCTGGGGGGTAGGGAGGCAGGGAGGAGGGGGGCCTTGAGACATTTCTTGACAGCGGCTAGGGCGGTGATCCCTAGGCACTGGAAAAGTGTGACTCCCCCCTCACTAATAGAATGGTTTGAAGAATTGAATAATAATATGAGGATGGAGGAGCTTACGGCTGATCTGGGGGGGGTAGGTGAAAGAGAAAAGTTTACACATACATGGGTAGCTTGGATTATGTTCAAAGATTCAGATGCTGCCCAAAAGAGAATAATAGAAATGCAGTAGGCGGTGGAGGGGGGTGGGAGGGGTGCTGGATAGGGACTAGACCATGCTGGTCACGGTGGGATTCCTCTTTCCGTTCATCCGCATTCGTGCATGCGAGTGCACGGCCGTTCCTCTTTCCCCGTCTCCCCTTCCCTTATCTGTCCTAGTGTTGAGTGTGTGTTTGTGTGTCATGTGAGTATGTCATTGTCTCTTGTGCGGTGGGTTGGTGCCACTCCAGAAGTGCACCGGGAAAACCTTAGGCCTTGGATACCCAGGGATCGACTATTAGGGAGCTGGACCTATATATGTGAATTTTGGGCCCACTCGGGGATGGCTCCACTTTGCGGTTCCCCACGCAGGATGGTCGGTTTTGGGCGAATATCCTTGTATACCGCTACGGGAGGAACGGAGGAGAGACTAGGGGGGGGGGGGATTTAGCAATCTGAGGGTCGTCGTAAGAGTGGTTGGATTGGCTAGGAAAGGGGACAAAGGCGAGGGACTGATATGCTTTCCGATTTCACAGGAGGTTGTTATACATCCCGGTGGGCTGAGGCGGTGGGCGCATTGCACTTGTTACTTGTTATATGTTTTTGTGCCTTTTCGATATGTTGTACTATTTGCGAAAATTCAATAACATAAGATTAAACATAAAAATATTTAAAAATCATACATCTGCAGTTGACGTGTACCTACAAAAAAATCTCCAATCTTTGTATGTGGGAAAACTTGGAAAATTGGCAGGGTATCAAATACTTATTTTCCCCACTGTATCTCCAATCCCTACCAAAATCTGGGAGCAACCTTAAGGCCCCAAAGACAGCATACAAGTAACTACATAAACAGAACATTGCCTAATAAACATTGCAGAGGATTGATATGCTGCAAAAAATGCTTGTTAGTTTTACCGATAACGGTATTTCTAGGAGTCCTTCAGGGTGACCACAGAGAGAGCAAGCTCCTCTCCCTATAGAGGAAACACAACTGGAGCAAGTTTAAAAGCCCCACCCTTTCCCCCCGTCCTCAGTATTAAACAAGTATTCATTGGGGATGAACCGTAGGAACTAATGTATAGGGGGGTTATAAGGGCCGTGCCGCAGGACTCAAATAAATACCGTTACAGGTAAGACTAACAGGGATTTTCTCCCTTGTCCTTCAGGACAGCCACAGAGAGGGATAAGCAAGTACTTTAGAATTAGGGATGGAAAACTGCCTGTAAGGCCTGGTCTTTGTCAAATAATAAATCAAGCCTATAGTGTTTGAGGAAGGTGCAGGGAGATGACCATGTGGCTGCCGTGCAAATTTCCGCAATTGAAGCCCCTGACTTCTCCGCCAATAATGTGGAGACTTCTCTAGTAAAGTGGGCTCTGATGTAAGGCAGGGTGGTATTCATGGATGTATATGCTAGGGAGATTGCCTGTCTAATCCATCTGGCTTGCGAAGCGTTAGATATTGCCAGGCCCCTATGCTTTTCTGAAAAGGATATAAAAAATGTACCCAACCTACGGAAGTCATGTGTTCAATGTAGGTAATGAGGCATCAATAACTTGTGTGGATTCTACCAGATTATCTGGGTGTGGTAATATGGAAGGAATGGTTATGTCTTGGGAACGTTGAAAGGTAGAGGACATCTTAGGCAGGTATAGGGGAGCAGGCCTAAGAATGTTTCTATCTTGAAAGATGGTGCAATAAGGCTCTCAGATGGATAGAGCCTGTAAGTCACTAACCACCCTGGCTGAGATTAGGGCCAGAAGAAGTCCTAATTTGATTGTGAGGATCTAGTCTGAAGGGAGGTTTGGCTAACCTTTTGAGTACCCGGACTAAGTCCCATGAAGGACAACAGTTATAGGCTTCTTCCAATCTATAGAAATAAAGAATCTGTGGACCATGATTCCATATAGTCTTCTGTCTAGGAAGACTGATAATGCAGAGGCCTTGGTTTTTAGGGTACTTATTGCTAAACCTTGTTCAAAGCCCTCTTGTAGGAATTCAAGAACCATCACAGTTGTGTTCCTTTTCAAACTGTTCAATTCACAGAATTAATTAAAACACTTCCATCGTCATGTTAGAGAGACCCTTTTTCTTTAATATAGTCCATTCAGGATCCAGGCCAATAATTTTAGAGACTGGAGATTCGGGTGAAGCACCGGACCCTGAGTATTCTTGTGCCATTGCTGTTAGAATTGTGAACCAGCTTCTTCTCGGCCAGGCTGGTGCGATTAATATAACCCATCTTTGTTACAAGCACTTGTGGCAGGATCTGAGTTGGAGGGAATGCATACACAAGTGGAAATGGACGCGAAGAGATCTATCTCTGGTTTGCCCCAGCTTCTAAGCAATATTTGATAGATCTGTGGATTAAGGCTCCACACTGACTGCCTGCCCTGCTTAGAAAATCTGCTACTCAGTTTAGGGATCCCTTTAAGTGGACTGCTGACAAGGATCTGATCCAGAGATGTAGAGGCCCCAGAAAGGACAGTGCAAGGGACTGTAAGGCTTTTGATCTGGTGCCCCCTCAACAATTTAAATAAGCTACGGTTGTCATGTTGCCCAACCTAATTTTGATGTCCTTGTTATTTAAAAGGGGTTTGAAGTGATTCAGAGTTCTGTGTACTGCTTTGAGCTCTCTGAAATTCGGGGGATCTGTGCCTTAATTCTCTGGACCAGATCCCCTGTATGTGGTTGGAGTCTAGGTGTGCTCCCCACCCCCATCCGTTGGCATCCGTGGTGATAACCATAGGATTTGGCTGTCTCCAGAGTCGTCCTGCCTGCAGGATTGAGGGATCCATCCACCACCAGAGCAAGTTCTTGATTCTCTCTGGGAGGGTGGTGGTCTGCTCCAGAGAACCTGGAGAGTGATCACTGGTCTGAAGTAGGAAACTCTGAAGTGCAGCTGTGTCTATTTGATGGCCAGGATGGTGGAGGTCATTAACCCTAAGACTGATAAGATCCTTCTGAAGATGCTCCCCAATGAATATCTGAACTTTGGAAGAAAATATTCCAAACATAACTCTGCAGCCGAGGTTTTTGTAAGATTTCTGACTGTGATCTCCCTGTCACCAGAAGGACGTCCAGATATGGAAAGACTGGGATCTTCTGAGATCTTAGGGCACACATCACGTTTGCCAAGACTTTTGGAAAAATTCTAGGTGCTGAAGAAATGCTGAAGGGCAGCGCTCTGTAAGTTAAGAGTCTCTGCCTAGTAACACCACAAATCTTAGAAAGCTGCGGTCGAACTGGCCGAATTGGTATGTGTAAATAGTCATTTTGGAGATCGATACTCATCATCCAATCGTCCTGGGTAAAGAGATTCTTGACCATGAAAATAGACTCCATCCGAAATCTTTTGTAAGTTATGTACGATTTTAGATCCTTCAGATTTAAAATCACCCCATAGGCCCTAAACTGTTTTAAAACTAAAAAGATGTGGGGAAATAATCCCTTTCCCTGACAATTTAGCGGGCCTGGTTCTATGACTCTTTTCTGCCAAAGTTCCGAGATAGCTAGTAACTTTGTTTCTGTATTGTGGGGACGCCTGGTAAGGATACATTTCCCTGGGGGTCTTTGGGAAAATTCCCGCCTGGTAACCCATGGCAACTATGTCCAAGATGAACTGGTTTTGTGTAATTGACCGCCAGGCTTTCTGAAAGAAAGTAAGTCTGCCCACAGGTATCGCAGCATCAGGACCAAAGTCTATCGAACTGGGTGGGGGGTGCATGGATTGGGTTAGGTTTACGACCACCCTTGTACTGCCCTCAGTGTTTCTTAGGTTGCCTACTAGAGGGGAGGGGTTGTGAGGATCTAGGATTGAGGCTTTGGGGGGAAAATCCCCCTACCAGTTTTTTTGCCAAATGGCTCTTCTGGCACAGTTGATAAGTCCAGTGTCCTTAGCGGTAGCTCTCACTCGGCCGAGGCATCCTCTAAAAAGGAAATGGCTCTAAACATGGAAGGCAACATGTCAAGGGGACTCTAGTTGGGTTTGTCTCTTTCTATATAACCCCTGAGGTTAGAAAGCCAGGCCTCATGGTTTCAAGCCATGCCATCTGAAGCTATCATGGGTTTAACGGCAAAGGCTGCAACATCCCATGCCATTCTAAGCATTCCCTCTGTGTAGCTATCCATAGGATCTGGTAATGATCCTGAGTACTCAAAACTGAGGTCAGCAGTTCATGACACCTGAGCCAGGGAGGAATCACGTTTAGGACACTTGGTCCAAAGATTGGACTGTACATCATTAGGGGGATTTCCTGTTCAAGGAACTAGTCAGAAAAACCCTTTTCTCTGGAAACTGCCATTCTTTTTTCATAACATCAAGGGGGCAGAATGAACCGGGAAGGCCTTACCTTTCTTCTACCATTAATTTACATTATAAAGAATCTTGGGCAGATAAAGGCTTTTAGACAGCGTGAATCTGCATAGTATCATAAATGTCCTCCAGAAGTAATGAGGATTCTTTTGAAATCTTACTGCTTGAACCTCTGGGGTTAGTCTTGACATTGGATCCTCCCCTAATGTTTATATTAAGGGAATCTCCATCCCTCACTATCCACTGACTCAGTGGCTACCAATGGGGAAGAGGGACTAGGTGTAGGGAAACAGACCTATGCTGGGTCTGCGGGAACATGACTAGTTATCCCCTGGGACTGAACGGAGGTAGTCTCCCTGGAAGACACCCAGCCCTAATTGTAGACCTACAGCGGCCATTTTGGTCAGCATTTTGCCCTTACTCTGACTCAAGTAACTGGCTGCTTCGTTTTTCATCTTGTGTTCTAAACAAGCCTTACAGAAGGATCTAGAAATCTGCCAGGATCCTAGGACAATGTAGACAGCGTCTGACAGTTTTCAGGTCCAATTTAGGCTTGGGAGGGAGCAGCAAAACTATGGCCCTGCACCTGCTGCTGTGTCTGCTCAGGAAGTGTGTCTGGAACGCACGTGGTTCTGGGTGAAAGTGATCTGCCCCAAATGGCGCCCGATGGACTTCGCCCCGCCCCACCACTCCGGAGATGCTCCAGTAATCTGCCTTCCCCTACCTCCAGCAGTGCAGAGTCATGATGTCTTGACCAGTGATGTGGTGCTCCACAACTGGCTGTTGTTCCAGTGGTACTGTTAGGGAGGAAACACAATACTGAGGAACGGGGGGAGGGGGGGTAGAGGGGCTTTTAAACTTGTTCCAGTTGTGTTTCCTCTATAGGGGGAGGAGCTCACTCTCTCTGTGGCTGTCCTGAAGGACAAAGGGAGAAATGTATTATAAAATGATCCCCCAAATGTATCAGAAAGAAACCCCAAAAGTTCAATAGTGTTCACACAAATGAACAGTGATTTGGTTAAAGACACATAATATATTATTATTGTTAAAGTGCTATCATATTCCATGGCACTGTATAAAGCATAACATACAGGAGGGTGGGATAAGTAACATACCTATAATACATAGAGCATTATAAGGCATACATAACAGTACTATGAGTCAGATGTAACAAAACACATACAGGAGTACTTTAGGAGAGAAGGCCCTGCCCTTGTAAGCTTACAATCTCAGTTTCTAGGAGAAGGCGAGCAAGGAGGTTGCCCTGGGCACCAAGGGCATTGGGGGCACCTTTATCTCAGCCCTCCTGTTTTCAGCAGATGAGTCAGAGCCATCGTTAGTGGTGCAGGCCATAGGACATGTCTCTCACCCCCCGCCATTTTGGGCATGTCATGGATAAGGGGCACTATCTGCAGAGGCGCAGCATGACACATACCTGTATGGGACAGCAGCAGCATCATAGGATGGGTTAGAAGGGAGCAGAATTATTTCCTTCCCGCTCTGAGCGCTATACTGCCCTGATCTAAAGGATACAAATCTACTAATCTGGGGGTTCTAGATTAATGAAACCTACTTAAGTAGTCCTCAAGAATTACTGAGTTTCTCATAAATCATTAGGTTATTGATTTTAGTAGTTATTTAGTAAAACGGTCTGATATTCTTATACATTTTTATTTATACATTTTAGTATGTTGGGGTAACACTAAAAAATTAAGCTTTTAAATCTATTGTATACAATGGACCTGGAAATAAAAAATACATTTAATAGTGCCTCAACCAAAGCACACAGAAAAAAATGCATATGTAAAGTCTGTATTTTTTTTATAGTAGGCTCGTTTATCTGACACGTGACACTGTGGTTTCCATGATACAGGGCTATCAATCCTGCATGCCGTCCACCAGGGTGACACTGTACAGCCTTATCATTAATGTAACGGCTACAACAGCGAGGAGCGTCTGTGGAGGAGGAAGACATTTTTCAACACCTGCATGGCACACTCATTGGAGATGGATAAAAAATTCATGCCACACGCCGGGTTAAGATAGATTAGTAGTGTAAATGCACAAGCTCAGATAAGTCGCTGTTTCTAATCTTCTAAATTAAGTGAAGGATTAAATGTCTAATAAACTCAGGCATGTTGGATCTGTGAATGAGTGAGAGTGGGAAGTGAAGTGTTTTCTCCAGTGATTACATGGACTAATCGTGACATATCATTGGAGGTATGCAGAATAGCAGGATTTAGGGATCAAATCCGCACTAATCTCATTAGGAGGTCAGATTCATTTTTACAGTAAGACGAGTTCCCAGACAATGTGTCCAGTATAATGGATGGATATAACAGGAGGAATGAAATAGACCTAATTAGTCTCTTTAGTTAAAAACCCCTGAAAGACTTGCAGTCCAGCCAGGCATGGTTCAGTGCTTTTTTTGTATTGTTTTACTTTATTAAACGATATAAATGGATGGCAAAAAAAAAAACAGCACGTATCCAACAAAACGTTTCAAAATGCAGGAACTTGCATGAAATCTTCATTTTCCGCAGATTTGCTGCTGGTCATACAACAGGAACATGTTAAAGCGGAATTCCACCCAAAAACAAAGAAAAAAAACCCTGATCTTTGCCATGGTCCAGCGCCGTTTTCCCGGACGCAAAATGACATCCCTCAGCTCAGTGCATGTGTTCGCTTCCAATTCAGTTCCAGCATATTAAAACAAAAGATGTATGAAAAGGGGTTGTTTGCTAGGATCTCCAGGCTTGGATATGGAAGACCATGCTATGATAAAAGAGGCAACAATATAGACACTTGCAAGGCAGAACCAACAACCGTATGGGTGAGGTTGTGGGTTCAGATGCAATAAGACTGAGGGAATCTAGAATGCTGGACCTGGCACTCACGTGGGTAGTGGGTGCATTCATTGTTCCGACCACTGGAATGTCCCATCCAAGCAAGAGCCTGCGG
Source organism: Gastrophryne carolinensis (assembly GCA_027917425.1). Taxonomy (NCBI): domain Eukaryota; kingdom Metazoa; phylum Chordata; class Amphibia; order Anura; family Microhylidae; genus Gastrophryne; species Gastrophryne carolinensis. The sequence goes on from CM051234.1 coordinate 561,606,722, forward strand.
CCAATCACGGTGCTACATTCCTGGAGAGGACCGAGCAGAAAGGTAAAAAACTTGGGTTTCTTGGATGCCCCCACCCCATCTGTCTTATTGGGGATGGATATTGTAATAAGAATAGATATTGCGGATAGCCTGGCACAGTTGGAAAAGAAAGGTAGCGGCCATTCTGGTGCTTCCTCTCCCAGCATCTCAGCCATGCTGCTGCCTGGATTCAACTGACATAACAGACAATGCACAGTAACAGGAAGCCTGGCAGCACTTTCTGTTTGCAGGTGGCCTGCAAATGCATGAGCCGCCATTTTGTTTCTAAAATGTACTACAGCAGGAGTTAGAAAATGGCAAATTTTTATGTGCTGCAATCTAAAATGCCATGGGGAGGGGTATGATATGAGCACTTTTCGTTGCGTTGGTCACATAGCTAGCCACTTTAAAGGGAATGACCACCCAAATAAAATGACAAAACAACAAAAAGGCTTTTTGCAGCTGGTCAGTCTAACTCACTGCCTCTTTGTCTACTGCAATGAAGGGGTGTGCAGAAGCTTGACACTCGCCGCTCCATTGTAATAAATGAAGTGTGTGTGGCAGCGCCCCTGTGACTGATGGCTGAGGAGCACGAGTCCAACACGGAAGGTCTAGAGTTCGGGCCCAGTCTATGCGATACGCAACACAACTGCAAGTTTTTCAGATTTCAAAATCCAGTCCTTTCTACCACTCAGTTTGGTGAAAGGTAGAGAGATTTTACCAGGTCATGTGACAAGCAAACCCGAATGGGGGAGCATGGATAGCAAAGAGAAACACCATCACATAGTGTAAAGCTGGCCCCATTAAAAAAATGATTACCTACACCATCTTCCTAGGGAATTCAGGGCCCATTGGCACTGTGATAGCAGTACCAATGTCTAGCAGACAGAAATCTAGGAGTAAGAGTAAATATCCCTAATGAACCAAATCAGGAGTGGCTGTAGCACAGTAACAGCTCCCTTTTAAATTGCCTTTGCAATTCTATTGAAAGAAATTCACACAAAAACCATAAACCAAAAAAATAAAAAATAAAAAAAACACAAATGGTTGATCACAGCATAAAATAATCCCCAACTAAGAACAGCATTTTCTTTTTGATCAAAGTTCAGTCCACGGGAGTCTAAACTGCTAGGAACATTAAGAGACAAGAATTATATTGTATTTAAGAAGCAGATCATAACCCCTGTGGGAGCCACCCCCCTCCCCCAAATAGTTTTCCAAGAACAAATGTAGGGGGTTAGATTCTTGGAAATGACATTACTGGTCAGTAGGGATTGCAGAGTTGTCATTAAAGGGTTTTCTCTCTTTAACAGAGTCTGTTCGTCTGCTTACCGCTCTGTTACCTAGAAAGTCTTTTAAAGTAGAACCCAAAAAGAAAATATGCAGCTAGCTTCATCACAATCTGTGACAGTTCATTTTACCCAGTACACTATAGTAAATGGAAACAACCTGATAATAATAATAATAATATTTCATCTTATCCACTTGACCACTGTTTCTCAACCTTTGGTACATGTACCCCATGGTGTTCAGGGACACACCAACAAGGGAAGCCTGACTTGTCTGGCATATTATTTTAACATTGAAACATTATCCCTTATTGCTTTAAAGGTTTTACCAGTGTGGACTGATTATTTTGGTTCTATTTATCATTTAACCCCTTCATGGGGATACTTGGTTGGAACTTTTTGTCACTGGGGGGTAAAAAGGTTGAGAACCACTGCTGTAGGCATTAAAATCCAAGCAGTAGTTAACAATAAAAAATAAACCAAAGAATTCTGTGTCATTCATTACATTGCAGTCATGTGATTCAATCGCTAAATAAAAAACATAAGGGTACTTACCTTTTGTCCCACACAGCTGATACTAGTTTGGTGATCCGTAACTCACCTGATTGGAGCCCACACATGGGGTAGGGTTTGATGTTGGGTCAGGATTGCGCTCCTGTGACTGATGGTGGGTCCTGCCTCAAGCGCCGGTGAATGAAGTTCAGCCTCTGGGGGCAATTTGGGTCGGATCAAGCGATCAGGTGAGGTACTGAACAGCAGACTAACACCAATCAGCTGTGCGGGATAAATGGTAAGTACCCGTTTTTTGCTGATGGATGACTTTAATGATATCCTTGGCAAAAGAGCCTATAGATGGTTAGGCAACTCCACATGGAAATTGGAGTGCTGTGATCTGCAGTGGACACGTTGGCTGCAAGTACTATGGGGGGGGGGGGATTGGGGAGGGAGGCATTTAGAGACATAACTAAATGCAATCTAGCAATGGTCCATGCTCCATTTATAAACTTCTCCTAAAATTTTGATTAGATTTTGATTAGACGGACACCTAAAAGTCTAACTGTTCTACATAGTTTGAGACCCTTCTGGGGAGTTGGTCTGTTTTTGTCAGTTTCTTGTGCTCTGTCTTATCATTTTCCTCTTCTGGAAGGTAAAATAAACCTTTGTGTTAGAATTGTGCCCTCAGACCTTAACTTATTTCACTTAGCATGCTGTTTCCAAGTTTATTATTTTCTCTGTGTAGTTCAAGTGAGAGCGGATTACCTGACTTCAAAATAAAGCCCTTCGTAAAGTTTCTGACTACGAATCCCAGAATCCTTCCAGTGTAACAGATGAGCTCATCATAAAAAATCAAGCAGCAGTGATGACCTCCCCAACACCTTTTAGCTACTGGATTGCACGACTGTAATCCCCTTATATAAAGAGGTTGAATTAGAGCAGAAAGTGGTTAAACCTGTTGGCTCTGCTGCAGCCAATCAGATGATTAAAAAGCCAGAGTCAGGAAGTCTCAGTTCGGAACACCAAACACACTGCTTTTGTGTATGTTGCTAACATAAACACATTGTTGCTAGGGAAATCTTTTTTCTTTTGTTGCAAACAAATAAAATAACAATTAAGCTCAGCACATTGAGGACATAATGTTGCCATATAATAATGGAAGTCTAAAAAAATGGCATCAAAAGTGGAATTACTCTTTAAAGACTGAATAAACAGGCAAAAATATCTTAAATAACTGCAGCCAGGTTCCCATTATACTTCTGAAAATATCCAGGCATAAGAGGGAGGCTCACCCCAATCACGAATGGAAATCACACATCTCTGCTTTAAAAACCTTTAAAGCAGTTATAAACCCTCTGTGGCTGCTAGACCTCCCCTTCACTAGGAGTGTGAATAAGCAAGAATCTGGCGATATGATACGTATCACGATAAACGGATGCGATATTTCCCGATAAATCCCAATTTTGTCTCGAAGACGATATATTGCGATTTTTTTTAATAAAAAAAAAATGACTTAGGGTTCCCCTTTCTGGGGAGCCCCAGTAACAAAGCCATACCCGCCCCCCCCCCCCCCCCCCCGGCGGGAGTGATTGCGCACGAAGGTGAGTAAATGTTTTTTTTTTTTCTTTTACAGGACTTGCCGGCAGCAGTTGAAGCGGGGGGGGGGGGGGGGGGGCCCAGATGAAGAGGAGACCCGTCCGGATCCAAGGAGGGGTCAGTTTTTTTTTCTTTTTTATTTTCTGTAGCGGCTGGGGGAGGAGTCAGAATCGATACTAGAAAGAATCAATACTAGTTTCATCTAATGAAATATCACTATATTTGACAGAATCTATTTTTCCTGACACCCCTACCCTTCATGTGCTAAATACCATCGCGGTAAACTCAGATACCCCATGGGGTAAACTCCCATGGAGCAACTGCTGACCACAGCAAAAGGGCCATCACTGAGATCACATCATGGCTTGAGGTACTTGGGCAGGGAGTTTTGCTATCGGGACATGTGGTTGCGGGTTGTGTGCCGCCTTAAGCTTGGTTTAATGCTATGTCTCATTCTGTCCCCTGGGCAGTAGTGAACCAGACCCACTTTTGATCATACAGCTACATTTGCAAGGCAAATTCTATGCATGCATCCTTCTGCTTGGTGACAGCTACACATCTACAGTGAAATTACTGTGCCTGGTCATATTTTCTATTGTATCCAATCAATGAATGATCAAAGGGTCAGATTGATCCCCATAGGACAGGGCAATCACCAGAAGTAAGAATATAGTACATGCTATTTTTCCGCAGTATTATGACATTCCATCCTTAGGTTGAAAAACAATCAGGTTGTATGGGCCCCTCTACCACTAGAAACTGCAAAAAAATGATAAGTGCCATTGCGTCTCCAATAAGATGCTTTGCAATTGTGGTCACATGGATGTCCAACAGATTATTGAAGATTAAGGGCCATTAATTAATTTCCTTTCTGCTCCTAAAGGAAATTAAGTTGTAGGTGCATGTGCACCACAGGGAAATGAGGAATATACTTAAAGTAGACCTCAAACTTAAAGTAGACCTTTAACTAGTCCACTAGTCCATTTCAGACTTAATCCTCAAGACAGAATGTAAAAAAAAGACTGGTATGAAAGTGAAGGGTATATATTTACACCCAGAGACACTCCTAGAAGCCCAATGTTCCCTAAGCAGTGCCTATTACAGGTTTTCTAGCCACTCCATAAGTATACATTATTTGTGATAAATCCAAAATAAGCCGCTCAAAATAATAAGTGAGTGACTTTGACATACAGCATTGCCTCTTTTAGAAGAAAACATATCCATTTTCCATGTTGTTTTACTAGCAATGGTAAAAATGTAATCCTTCTGCTGGCAAGCGGCAGCATGTCCACCCTTTGGATGAATGGCAGTACTCTGGCTTCTTTATGACAGAGTGCTGCATAATACATTAGAGAGGACAGTTTTGCCTGTCACTTTACATCCTAGAGGAGAGGCTATTGTCATTTATTCTGCAAGTTTCTAGCTAGCGAAAAGGTGTTTTAGTGAATTACCATCTGCATCCCCAACATCTCTTGTTGGAATCGATTTGTTATTCAATTAAGTCAGAACAGAACCTCACCGCTGGAAACATTTGTGAAGACTCTTAGGAGACATTTCTGACAAACGACAGTATTGGATTCTGGAAGGATGAACATTACAAGAGTTTGTCCTGTGATGTTCCCAAGGAAAACTTTATAGTGAGCAAGTCTCACTTAATCATTACAATACACTGACATTCTGTGTAGTGGGACGAAGAAATTTACTACCAGGTCAAACATGGAGTATTGGATTTCGATGTATAAACTTCTAGAAATTTTACAGAACTCCAGAGCTACATAACTGCAATGTAAGAGAAACTTTATTACAAATTGGGCTGATTCCATTCTCTAGTCTCAATTCCTTACAGACAAAAAAGTAAATAATAAAAAATATATAATATATATTACACAATAGGTTTGACTCTGCATCGTATGTAAAGTCATTGGCACATGGTTTGCATGAGTAAGCATTTTCCCTCTACTCCAGACTCAGCAGACTATTTTTTTGTCAGCAATTTTTTTAACGGCAGACATGAGTTTGAAAATGACAGCCAGTAGTATTTTTTTATATAGTCTTAAAATTAGGATTTGGGATGCTCCTATAGTTAAAAGTTATATATTATATTATATAATGGGTACAAAAGCAGCAATACTTCTCACTGTCAACAAGCGAGTTGGATTTTCTGAAATGAATAAGCATGTGTGCACTACGTTCACAAAAACGTGCAAAAGAAAAAATTGTGCTGAACCACGACAATGAAAGAGGATGCAATAATCAATCATACTTTCGCAAAAAAAAAAAAAAGAAGCAAAAAGTCTAATTTGCACAGCACTGAATCTGCCCCAATATCTCAAATGGGTCAGGTCTTGGTCTACAAATCCCATTGTTTGTAGATACATTAGAAAATAGCTCAGCTGTTGTGTGCACTGACAGGGCAGCAGGAGATCTATGGCAGTTCTTTATTACTACAAGAACCTATTATGCAAACCTTCCAGGCACCTTATATTCCAGTCTTGTACTGGAGGAGAGCTAGGCGATACAATCACTGGGGTAGAGGATACAAAACATGTAGGCAACAGATTACTTAAGAAAGTGTCTCCTGACCATCTTAACAGGGCCCCAATAGTGCAGATTTGTTTTATTTCCATTGGAATTGTATTCAAACCTAATATTCCTTTGTGCTTCGGGCACTATTTTTTCCAATTGGGTTACCCTGTGGTATCTGATTGGATTACACCACTAATTTTGAGGCATGTAAGCAGTCTATTATGAATTTGTGTCTGGTGATTTGCCCCAGACAAACAATAGTTGGTTCCTTCTAGAGCATTTGTGGGTTTATGTTGGAAGAGACTGGAAAGCATACAGTAGCCCCCCCCCCCCCCCCCCCCACACTAGCAAAAATGCAGCTGAGACAGGCTCCCACGCCCAGCCATTCAAGTAGCCTGGGTGCACCAGATAAAAGCATGGCACACAGCGCTTGGATCAGATCAGAGCCCCTCGTGTTGTGGGGGGGGTCACACAGCGGCATCCATAATTAGGACAATGACCAAAATCCAGAGTAGTGAAAATCCTGAATTTTTGGTCAACTTTAAGACAAGCTCATGGAAATAGTAGGTAAGTATGGCTTAAAGCGGACCTTCACTCTGAATAAGAGTCTATCTTATATGTTTCCCCCACCCTGTACATACAGATTGCTCACATTAAAAATCATCCTACCTGCATCTACTGCATGTTATGAGCCTTTAAACATCCAAGATGGCGGCTTATGGAAGCCGCCATCTTATCAGGCAGCCTGCAAACAGGAAGTGCCTCCTGACTGTGCTGCTCTGCATTCTGGGACTGCTGACCTTTACCTGACCCCAGCTCTGCTCTGTCTGAGCAAAGCACAGCTATAACCCGCCCCCCTGTACCTTATCCCACTCTCCTCTCCTCAGTAAGTGTGATGCTTCTGAGTCAAGATGGCGGCGCCCGTATCCTAAATTCCTGAACATAGTTGCAGCCCAATGGGGGAAAGAATAATAAGTTAGTGACTAAAAGCGTAAAATATATTAATTTTAGATGCTGGGGAACCGTTTTTTAAGAGTTTGGGCTTTTCATTAAATCACGCTGAAGGTCCGGTTTAAAGCTGCCACAAACGCAGCAGTAAAATAATTAAAGTGGACCAAAACCCAGGATTTTGACTACCCTGGGTTTTGATCCTGTCCCCCGGGGAAACCCCCAGATTTCCGATGCCAACTCACCTCCTCCTGGACCTACGGAGCATGTGCGGCCGCTCGTCCAATTAGCGGAGCCTCTGGCGTCACGTTGTCTAAGCCTTCGTCTAAGGCCAGCGGCTCCGAGCTGGCAGCCACATCCCCCGCTTCCCTCTAACAGGGAGCAAGCCCGCACCGGCTATTCACTAATGCCTGGCGTGGGGGGTTTCACACAATGGGCCATCCCGATTTTGGATGCCCCTGGGGGAGAGAATAGATCGGCCTGGGGAATCTTATCGATTCCCAGGCCGATCAGCGTGGGTTTTGGTCCACTTTAATTAGAATATTTACCCAAGTCACATATGTGACACAGAGAGGCTTCCTGTGTTAGCCCCGGTCATATGCACGCACTTCAAAATGTAATATATCCTATAGCACAAACAGAAGTCAAGCTATAACATGGCGACAGTCAGTGGTGGACTAGGGCCAAAAATCAGCCCAGGATTTTACCAGCACCTGGCCTGCCCATGACCAGCCAGTGGCATCTCTGCTGCTTCCTGGCCAGCCAACCAGTGTGCTCCAAGACTGAGGCTATATCATTACGGTGAGGACATGGACTGGGGTTGCTTGGGTGAAGGAATGGGATTGGATGAGAGTGTTAGTAAAGTTAGCAGCCCAGACTGCCCGAAAGCAGTTTGGCCCACCGGGCATTTGCCTGGGTCTCCCTATGACCAGTCCGCCCCTGGCGACAGTTGGCCCCAAAATAGTGTGTCACATGATAAGCTTTCAGCTCCGCTGCCACAAATGGGTCATCTTCTGCTGCTGATCACCCTCCAGTTCTTATTGCTTTCCCTATAGCCACCAATTGTCCTCTAGTCCTTGTTGCATTCTCTATTGTCCCCAAGCACCCTTCAGCCCTTACTGCTTGCTCCGCTGCCACTAAAGACTCCATCATTGCTATAGGTTGTCACCTGGTTCTCACCATCTTCTGAGCTTCCATTAATTGCCCTCCATTTCATGTCACCTTCTCCAATGTTGCTGAGCCCAGCCATGAGCAAGGCTGCACACAACACCTGGTACTCAGTGGGTAGCGTCCACTGTAAAATAATACCATGGCCAAGTGTGAGGCTGAGTGGGCCCCTGAAGATGCCAGGGCCCCTGGCAACTCCCCAGGTTTGCCCTGTGCTGGTGCCGGCCCTGTCTGTAGGCAAGGTTTTTTTATTCTGCCTTGACAGGAACTTTATAAAAAAATTTCAACCTAAAGTCTTTATAACTTTTTTTTACATTGTCTGAAAACACATTGCACGCTGGAATTCGTATTTCATGTGGCTTTTGTGTGTAAGTGACAGTTCCTCTTTAAATGTTTCAAAAAACTTCTTCTGGGAAACACTGCCTTTCCCAGCAATAACAGTAATGAAAATTGCGGCATATTATTTTTTTCATTTGTTAAAATACTTCAAGCACACTCAGCGCTGGTGTTCGCGACTTGTGGGTTAAATAAACAAACAATCAATGTGCCTCAGAGCAATTCTGACATTCTGTTGGTCACACAGTGAAACCATTATTCTGACAGATTTTAGTCTGGAAAACATTAAGATTTTTGAGTTCCCCAATCAGTCAGAGAACAGCTCTTGGCTTTTTACTTTATTCCGAGCCACCATTATGTCAAGGGAATTGTGCAAGAGTGGCCGTGACGCTCATGGGTGTGGGCATGAACGCGGTGTAGCCGTGTTACATTGTCATGGAAATACAGAAGCTCTGGAGCCTTTCATTTACAGGCAAGGCGTGGATAGCAACACACGATGTGATGCCAAGGGCAGAGCAGTTGCTTTACTTACATTAAAGGAACAGTCCAACATGTATTTATTTATTATTGTTGTTCATGCCTATAGTGCCATATTTTTCTGTAGCACTGTACAAATTAGTACTGTATTTTTTGTGCTAGAAGAAGCAAATGAACATGAGAAGCAGGGCTTAGAGGAAGAAAAAGAAAATGATTATATAAAGTATATAAATATTCTGAACCAAATGTTGTGCAACCCCCCCCCCCACCCTCCCCTCAACCAGAACCTCATAACCGGCAGTATAAAAAATCCACCCCATGCCAGTATAACAGAATCCTCTACTCCAATCTGCAGAAACAACATCAGATATGCCAGCAGACCAAAGTAATATAATATATAGACTATCACCTTTAATGCGATAGTCTATTTAATGTCAGGGTTTACAAAGGCATAACAAGTATTCAAAACCGTTGATGCGTTTCTGAGTCCGAGTCCTTAAATCACACCTTCACCCTGAATAAGAGCCTATCTTTTATGTTTCCCACACCCAGTACATACAGATTGCTCACATTAAAAATCATCCTACCTGCATCTACAGCATGTTATCCAAAATGGTGGTTCATGGAGCATCAGGCAGTCTGCAAACAGGAAGTGTCTTCTGACTGTGCTGCTCTGCATTCTGGGATTGCAAAGCACAGCTATAACCCTGCCCCCTGTACTTTACCCCGCTCTCCTCTCCTCAGTATGTGTGATGCTTCTGAGGCAAGAGGGCAGCGCCTGTATCCTAGAGTCCTAAACAGAGTTGCAGCCACGTAGGGGAAAGAATAATAAGTGACTAAAAACATAAAATATATTAATTTTAGATACTGAGGAATTGTTTTTTAAGGGTTTGGGCTTTTCATTAAATGATGCTGAAGGTCCGGTTTAATCATGATAATTTATGACTAATACAAAAACCTTTACATACCGCATGAAGTGGCGCCAAACCGCAGTGCCACCTGTGTCCATCAAGTAGAAGGAAAACCAGGATAAGACTTCCACATGCTGTCTGCTGAAGTGGACTAGAGGTCCCAGCTTGCCTGAGCACCGACAGGGAATGACAGAGGGAGCACCCAGTCCTGCCCTAAACCCTCCCCCGATCCCCACACTCCTCTCCTCGCCAGACAATCCCCTATGCTATCCATTTATGATTCCAAAGGATACCCCAAGTCCCCAAGGTACATATCCAATCCATATCCATATCCATATCCAGGATTCACGATACAGGAGCTGTTTATGTCTATCACCCCCCTCACATTTGAATTAACCCATTCTATTTCAATGAACTTAAAACTGGAGAGGTTGTCTGCATGAATATTATTAAAATGTTTCTGTTATCTCCAGGTGCGGGGCTTCTATGGGTGCTCCTTTTTCACCCTCTCTCGCCCACCCTTAAATGGGTTGGGGGTAGGGGCCCTGCAGCTTTGGGGGTGACAGCCCCCTTAGGGGAATGGGAGGTACAATGACGATCTGTTGTTTGGCTGGAGAAATGAGGCGGATGATGTTTGTGTTTTTAATTTCTATTTAAATTACAATTGTCTAAATGTAAAATTTACTAGCAGGAAGTAAACAAGAGATGGACCTACTACTTATGGTGGGAGAGATAGGCCAACCTATTAGGACTAAAACCCATAGAAAAGAGACAGTGGGGAATGGAATTTTACAAGCTGAAAGCTGCCATCCCTGTCATACTACTAAGGTCATCCCTAAAGGCAAAATGCTACGTGCATACCGTAATTGCTCTGAATTAGGGGATTTTATGTCAGAAGCAGACTGCATTTTGAATAGGTTAGTGGCACGTGCGTATTCTCCATCTGTCCTGCGAGAGGCCCGTGATCTGTCAAAAACAGGAATAAGAATGCAATGTTGGCTGATAAAAAGGAAAAACTAAAATGCCAACAACATTCTATGTTTCAGTAATGTAGTTGTGATTCCCAGTGGGACACCAGCCTTCTGTAAGCAGGCAACCCCCAATCTCCACCGCCGCTTCTGCCTATAGACACGGTTGCCCCCAGGTCTTAATAGGATGTCTACTTACGATAAAGCATCTGAAATGGGCTCATGGGGTCCCCTCTGCAGACTCCCCGCTCCTCATTTTTGTGATTCACCCGGTGGCAGGCTTAGTATTGGTCCCTCTTTCTGTCTTTGTTGTCTGATTGTCATTGCTATTTTTGTTTGATTATTTGTGTGATGTGTCCATGACCAACCTTTTGGACACACATTTATAAATTTTCTTCATTTTGTCAGTATATGTAGTACTTACTTTGCACAAACATATGATGCACTGAGTCACTTTTTGCATATTTGCACATTTGAAAAATTTTGGACATGTTATTTTGATGTTTTGCACTTCATTGTATGTATAAGTGTTCTGCACAGTCACTTTATCATTAGAGTTGATTAGACAGTGGGTTGCTAGGGTTTGTGCCGGCACAAAAACAGATTTGATAGTTCCGGGAATCTAATATTGTTTGGATATTATAGGAGTTGCCCATGTATTTTAGCTACAATCGTAGCACTGGATGAAATAGGGGATATGCAGTGTTTTTAAAGTGTCAGTGTTGTATGGTTTTGTGTTTGTGTCTCTTGATCAGTGTTTTCAATAAATGTAATTATATTTTTACTTATGTGGTGCTCCTGTTAATTGGGTTTCTGGGCTATGTCCCATGAGCCCATTTCAGATGCTAGTTTCAATTGTCACAGTGTAGCACAGTACTCACTACTATAGCGGTGCACCATTCGTAGTGTTTTGGCTACTTACGATAAAGGACGATGAACCGCGAGGGTATCCCGAAGCCGAGGTCGTTCACGGGTAGTCAGTCGGGAAGGTGCGTCAGAGTACAGGGATGAGACAGGTGCGTAGTCAGGGGAAGCCAAAGGGTCAATCCGGGAGATCAGAGATCTCGGGGTATCCAGAGGGGCAGGCAGGTTCGAGGTCAGACAAAGCAAAGGTCGGTACAGGCAGCAGACAGGGATGGTCGATCAAGCCGGGTCGGAAACAGATAACTAACAGAATCACACCCTAATCACAAGCGACTATCACGGGCACTGAGTACTGGGCTGACTCCATATTTATTGGGGAATTGACCAATGGCCACCCTGGGGGGGAGTGTATGTGCCGATTGGTGCAGCTTACAACACTGTAAGTGATTGGAAACACTTGCTGCCAAGTCTGACTAGCCCCTGATTGCCATCAGGTGTGGAGGACTCTGCGCTGCCTGACACTCGGCACGCAGCGCCTCCTAGTAATTTACAGACTGCAGCGGGAGGCTGCCAGTGACGCGCCGCGCTCCCCGTCATCCAGGAGCGGCGGCCACGCTCAGCAGCAGGAGCGCCACGTCGTCCAGCAGACGCTCGCCGCGTAACTCCCTTACAGTAGTTGTAGGTCAGATTCCGAAGGGTTTACAAACTTGTAAACACCACGGAATATTTTTCTAAAAAATATATTTATATATATATATATATATATATATATATATATATATATATAGGCAACTGTGCACATGAAAGTTCTTTTAGTTTCAAAGTATTATTCCAGATACAATAAAGTTCCTGATCTACAATATCCTGAATGTGCAATAATTACCACTCACCACCAGGAAGAACCATTTTTCAAACAGGCAACTGGGAATATTTTACGAATTTTACCTTCAAGCCCACCCAGCAAGGAGAAAAAACTTCTAGGAACACAGCAGGAGTGTAAACTCTGCAGGGACTATTTGTGTACTACATTTAGATAGTAATGACTTTAATATGTTTCAAAGCTGGAGATGGAGAGTTACACAGCATGCTACCACTATATTGTTGTCCTTTCTTGATTTTTTTTCAGAGCCTTAAAGTGGACCAACAGTCAAAAATGACTTACACCAGACCAACACAACAAACTGTGCTCACATGCATCACTGCACAGGGCAATTTAGATTGCTACACATAAAAATTAAATTACCCTTTTCTCTCCTGCAAATTTTATAAACAAAATGGCGGTTCATGGATGTGCAGGCCACCTGCAGATAGGAAGTGCTGCTTGGTTTCATGTTACTGTGCATTGTCAGTTATGTCAGTTGAATCGAGGCAGCAGCATGGCTGAGATGCTGAGGAAGCCCCGAAATGGACGCTTTCTTTTCCAACTGTGCCAGGCTGTTGGTCCAGTTTAAGTATATTATTTAGCCATCTTAACATTTTTAAAGACCATTTTTTCAGGGGAAGGGTTTTAATCAATGCAATAATCTTTTTGCTGTATGTGGCTGATTAGAGGTTACAAACATATTTAATCTAAGGATATTAAAGTGATTACCCAGTCAAACTATAAAATCAATTGCCTGACAGCTTACCTGATGCAGTAGTCCGATGCAGTCTCTATGCTGGTCACCGAAAGGAAGGGAAGTTTCTTCTTCCTCTTTGCTGCCTCCAGTGCCTCCCCCTGAATCTGACCACAAATCCAAGCCTGAGGCTTCTGTTAAGTTGACACCTCCGCTCTTAGTGATAGGCTAGAATGATGCCCTCCACAGTCACTCAAGTCCAGCTCACTCTAATGCTATGCAGACAGTGTGCTTGCATCACTCATCCCTGACACCCTGATCACTGAGGACAACACAAAATGGGGTGTGACTTTATTTTATAACTACTCAATATATATGCAATAGCTACGCAATATAGCTTAATTTTCAAAAAGGAATAATAGAACAATGCCATGTGCATCTACACAATGGCAATATTTTTGTGTGTGCCTGGACAGTTACTTTAAATCCAGCTTCGACTACTTCCCTGTATCTGGAGATGCTCTTGGTGACACTCTAATAGTTAACCCAAGCCACCACAGTGGCACTGCAATGGAGACCATTGCAATCAATAGATACAAGAGTAAAGCAACAATTAAACAGCCTGGCATTGATGGCTATTAGCAGCCAGTGCACTGGTAAAAATGTCAGACACAATATATGCGAAGATTACCTCAGCCACCAAAGCAGAAAGGACCTTACCTCATCTGACAGAGTGTTCCAGGGAAAAGGATGCCAAACAACAGGAGCCTAATATGAAACTGCATGAAATGGATTGCTTTCACCACAGCCACCATTAGCCTCATCAACTGCATGTACAGACAGATTGTTGCCTGGAGCCAAAATGCAAATCCAGGATGCTGACCAGCTACTACTTCTTAATGGGGAGAAACCTTTTTGCTAACTATGGTAGTTGTTGAGGTCTATACCAAAGAATAAGATGACTATTGACATCATCAACGTGGACTCACAACTAGGTTTAAAGCCACCATTGTTTGTTTTGATTTATATTAATTAAGCATTTGCAACTATTGCAACTAAAGCCAGTCGTTATACTTTGGGGACAGTCAAGCTGTCCTTTAGCACAGCACAGCCTGTTCGGATTTTTAGAAAAGAAGTTACCAGGTAACTAACTTAAGTTTACTTACTAGTGAGAGGATAAGTGAGATCTACCTCAAATGGGTGGGGAAGGCCGCCCAAAGCACACTCCTGCCAAAGGACTGATCTCCTAAGGTCAGTAAGTTAAAATTGTAATGTTTAAACTTACTAATCTAACGGGTATTGGAGAATGCCAAAATCCCCAAAGGCCAAATCCACCCCTTTGTAAAACTTCATAAATGGGGCGTCCAATTTAGGACACCTATCCCAAAAAAGAGAATCTTCCTCAGAAAATGGATAACATCTCTTATGAGCCTAGATCTAATTACCTTCTTTACCGGGTCTCTCCATTCATTAAGGATAGCCTCTTTAACAGACCTATGGTTGGAAAAGGACATAGAGGTTTTCAGAACAAAGTCTGGTTAAAACCCTTCATGTTTAGATTCAGGGGCAACACTACTATCCATGATCTCCATGGAGAGATGAATCATATTTAAGAGACAGGGTAAATTATCCAGGGAAAATAGAAATCTACCCGGAGTAGAGGATTCTGATACCGACCCCTGTCCCTTGTTCTCAAAGACGGGCCCCCTTGAAAATAAGATCATGCAAGTGTTCAAAGTCTTGCCCCCTAAGCTAGAAGGGGGTGTCAAAGGGATACCCCACTATTTCACCATGCCGAGCCGAATCCAGTGAGGTCTTTAGGTTCTCAAAGGAGGAGAAAATATGATCCTTCAGATCCTGCATCATATCTCTTGCTAGCATACTGCCTAGAGGATTTTTTGAGAAAGAAGACACCAGGCTTACCTACAAAGGACCCTTCTTCTGGGACAGGTTCTGTCAAGATGGCGACCGCATGTAGCCACATCCTCCCTTATTCACCTTCTCTTCCTCACTCTGAGGATTGTCCCCCTCAGGATTCATTGGGATGGGGGCTCAAAGAAGCAAGAAGAGTCCAGCGGTCTTTTTGTCTAAATCGGAGTAGTAAAGTATGTGGGCAGCAAGCCGGGGGTGGCTGGTCCTCTCCTTCTCCATTGGCAACTTGGCAGTGTGAATCCGTGGGCAGCTCTGCATTCTCCCTCGTGGAGCGAGCCTTAGAGAAGCAAAGGGACCAAAGAGATCTCTCGGGCGGGAGGAAGCTGTCCTCACGCCGAAAACTCCCAGGCTCCTCAGACACAGGTGACTAGTTTAGGAAGGATCAGGTGGATAAGAGGAGAGGCAGGCGAGGAGAGGATCACCTCAGGAAGGGATCGAGAGGATTCAACCTGCACATCTCCTGAGACAGGATGCTTTGACTGGGGGCAGAATCAGGCACAGCCCCAGCCTTTACTCTCAGCAAACAGGGACTTAATCCAGGGAATGGAGGGACACAGAGGGAGGCTCCTGATGTGTCCTCCTCACTTTCAAGCAACCAGAGTTCCCCCGCTGCCCAAGAAGATACCGAAAGTCCCATTCGTGAGATTCTGCACAGTCTGGCTGCGAAAGTATTACACATTGGGGCCCAGATCACTGTTACCCTGGGGGACTCAGCACAACCCCCTTCTCGAGATTTGCCTTTGCCCCACACACCCCGCTGTCCAGAAGCAAGACCTAGAGTAGCGCAGATTGGGGCCATCCTGCAGCGGGATTAAGTTCAGGTAGGCAGAAGAGTCTTAAGGGGAGGACACACATGGGAGCCCCCCTGTAAAAAGTCCTAGTAATTTATTCTCAGCAATGGGTTTCCAAAAAAGGATAGATAAAGCAGATATGTTTCCCTTTAAAGTGCTCAATTGAAGACCTTTCTGCAAATATTTCAATATTGTGGAGAAAAAATTCTACAAGCAAAACTTCTACATTCACCTGAAGCAATAATACTTGCCAGACTCTATAGTACATCCTCGATGAAGTTTGCTTCTTTGCCTAAATCATGGTCTGGATATGTCTGGCAGAAAAAAATCCCTTTTTCTGCCAGGATGGAGGTTTCAATAGCCAGGCCGCCAAAGACAGAACTTGTAAATTGGGGTACCGTAAAACCGTTCTAAGGGTCACCTTCTAATATCCTTATTATGTCTAGAATCCCTGGACTCGGACACAGACTTTAGAATCTTCTGATTGTGGCAGGGAGTAAATAGATTTACCTCTGGGAACCTACAGCGCTTGCAAGGGGAATTGAAAAACCCTCTGAGGGAAAATTCTCCTTGAAAATGAACATGCTAAGAACTTGCTCACCTCGAAACTTTCCTGCTTCTGGTGCCCCCCTGGAGGTTGATATACGACACCGCCATCAGATTGTTTGAATCCTGATAGAATGATCCCTCAGCTCGGGTGTCCAATGTGTGAGAAACAGTGGAATTGCTCTCAGTTCCAAGATATTTATGAGAAGTCTGCTCTCCCCTGGTCCCCACTGTCCGTGGATCATTTGTGACCCAATGACAATCTTCCACTGTCCCAGAAGAAAGGATTTTCCGCATTCCTTGATGAATCGTCGGATGAGGTCAAAAGAGCATGTACCCTGGCCTGAAGTGAGAGTCTCTTCTGTTCTGGAAGAATACCTGGCCTGAGTTGTGTTTTATGATGTACCCAGAGAAGATATAACTCTTGGAGGTATGAAATACGGCTTTGGATAGTTAACTATCCAGCCAAACTTTTCTAGCATCGATAAGTCTGTGTATTCTTCAGAACCTCCTGAAAGGATGGGGCCCTGATCAATATGAACCTGTTGAGGCCCTTGAGATCTAATATTGGACGTACAGAACCATCCTTCTTGGGAATTAAGAACAAATTGGAGTAAAAATCCTGACCTCTCTGAAAGTGGAACATGACTAAACTGCTCCGATCTGTAAAATGTGACTTACAGTGGATCTCAAGGCTTCTGCCTTCACTGGATTCCTGGATACCCTTGACCAAAAGAGGTCTGGCCCCTAATTCAATTTTTAACTTGAGGAAACAAGCTCCTGTATCCAAAGATCTGTTACATGGTGCCTCCAAGTGGGAGCAAAATGCAGAAGCCGTTCCCCCCCAACCACAAGGGTGAGGGCATCCCCTCAAGCCTGAGGGGGCTTGAAGGGGGATTTGCCTTGTTCTGACAGAAGATCTTGCCCTAACTTGACTTATCATCCAAATGCTCCCCATAAAATTGGCCCCCCTCAAAGGGACGTCCTGTCAGATTTTTCTTGGAGACAGCATCAGCTGATCATTGCTTTAGCCATAATGAACATCTTAAAGTTATTAACAGACTCCTGCACTTCACCAAATCATCACTAAACAAATGACAAACAAGACATTTTATGTTAAAGCCATTTTATGTTAAAGCAATATATAATTTCCCTAGGAAATCTCTTCAACAATCACAGTTAAAAATGTATAGCGCAAAATATTGAGAATACACTAAACCAATGACAAACAAGATGTTTCATGTTAAAGCCCAGACTCTGCTGATAAAAGCAATAAATAATTTTCCTTGGAAATCCCTTCATAAATCATAGTTAAACATACATAGCGCAAAATAGTGAAAAATGGTCTGGCAACATAGGGTGGCAATATCTCTAGGTAGGCTGGCTGTTAAAGAGAAGATAAACGGGTTACAGCCAGCTGGGTGCAGCTAAAAATAGGAGGTAATGAACTGATTTGCTCCATAAGTACAAAACTGCTCAAGAAGTGCATTTTATTAAATGTAACAATAGTTGTATGTATTTGCAACACAATTTTAGGTGACTTGACAACCCATACAGACCACCCAGGGGGTACATGAGAAAATGAAAAGTAGTCTTTGATGAATAAAGCTTGGGAAACCCCGCTGTGGACTAATGCAAAGCAGTAGGTGAAAATGTACTCTGGGTAATTAGCCCTTAGTACCCATATACTCTTTCTTTTGTTTTATAATCAGTCACATAGTCAGTAAATATGGATTAATGACACTTACATACAAAATACTGAAATAATTTAATCCAAGCTGTGTGGGTAGTTGGATGGAATTTTGTTATGAAGCAGAAGAAGAATCTTCACATCTGTAAATATAACTTAAAAGACATCTTTGCTTTGTCATTATTCATTAGATCAAAATTCTTGTGGCTAAAAACCCTAAAAATCACTTTGCTTTGCTTTACTCTAATTTGCTTTCCAGGAAATTATTGAAATTATTGAAATGTATATATGCATATTGGTGGTCCCAAGTTGTATTATCTCAAGTACCATTAGACAGGTAACCTATCAACTATTACATACACGTATCCAAGGCTAGTAATAATGTTTTATACCATGTAAGCCATTAAAAGCAGCAGAGAATGAAAAAATAATGCAATTATGTGATTCTCACAAGTAGAATTGTTTTCTCTCCACAATTTAGAAACTCATTGTTTAACACCGCAAGATTAAAAAGTGCGGCTCTTCCCGTTCTACATACATTCGTCTGTGCCTCCAGCTCCCAGTCATTAAAAAGTAGTAAGACACAGCCAACTGGGAGGAAGGAAGGAATCCTTGTGAAAAAATTTTTTAATATAATTTTGGGTTTCTTATTTTAATGCTAAATATACAATACATATTACTAAGGAACCAATGGTCACTGACCTGGTGACTCAACAGAAAAAACTGATTGGAGTGTCAGACCTCTGGCAAGAAATGCACCACTAGGTCTTAATGCTGGAAAACCCAGGACCATTCAATCATCTTGGTAGATGTGATCCCGAAGGAAGCCTCCCTACCATAAGCCTTGATCACTGCTTGTCTGATCCATCTACTGACAGTAGACATGGCTGTGCTAGACGCTTCCCTGGACCCTCTGGCGAAACGGATAAGACATCAGTCTTGCAAATTTCCTAGGTAGCAGTCAGGTAATACCTAAGTGCCCTAAGCAATGGAGAAGCCTCTCCTTGTGATGGGAAGGACAAGGATCCACTTCAACATTAAGGTGCAAAGGAGAGACTCACTCAGATACAATGTCGAGCTTGAAGCAGAAAAACTGCATTATTAAAATAGCCCCAAATATGATGGATTAACCAATAAGACTGTCAACTCTAATACCCATAAAGGTGATTGTCACCTAAAAGTCAACCTTAACCAATCATAACCAATAAAAAGCCTCTGTCAAGAGCTCAAAGAGAAACAGAAGCTTGGGCGCACCCTGAGCGGTAGGTGTGGAGTCAGCCGTGACAGAACTAGCCAGATGGCTCTGAGCTCTAGGACATCGATGGGGGTGTGAGCCTCCTGAGGACCCCACAACCCCCTGAACTGACGATTCTTCCAGAAACCTCCCCAGCCCGACAGGCTGGCATCCGTGGTCACCGTTTCCCAACAAGGGACAAGAAAGGATTTGCCCCTCAACAGGTTGCTTGACTCCATCCACCACTGAAGTGACTGGCGAACCCTGGAGAGACATCTTGAAGGACTGATCCAAGGACTGCGGACATCTGTCCCAATGCCTCAGCAGATGGAGCTGAAGCGACCTCATGTGGAACTGAGCAAAGGGTACTGCTTCGAAGGACGCCACCATCAAACCTACCAGTTTCATCCCCAGCCGGAGAGAGGGGCAACGAATGGTCAGGAAAAGGCGAATCAGATCCTGAACAGCCCTTACCTTGGGCTGAGGAAGGAACACTCTGGCTTGAGTGGTATCCACAGTCATGCCCAGAAATGAAATTTCCCTGGAAGGAGACAGAGAGGATTCGGGGTGGTTGATCACCCATCCGAACCTTACCAGAGTAGACAGCACCGCCCTGGTGTCCATCTCCGCCTGCCGGAGCGAAGAGGCTGAAATCAGTAGGTAGTCCATATACGGCACAATGCGAATGCCCTGGGCTCTGAACAGGGCCATTATGCCCGCCAGAACCTTGGTGAAGACCCTTGGAGCTGAGGTCAGCCCGAATGGTAGGGCCACAAACTGAAAATGAAGTTCCTGTACCGCAAACCTGAGGAATCTCTGGTGCGCAGGAAAGATAGGAACATGCAGGTAAGCATCCTTGATGTCTATTGACGTCATAAAGTCCCCTTGACGAAGGGAAAGAATGGCAGAGTCCAGGGTCTCCATGCGAAACTTCCTGGTTCTGATGAACCTGTTGAGAATTTTTAGGTCCAGAATGGGTCTGACAGAACCATCCTTTTTGGGGACCGTAAAGAGGTTGGAGTAATAACCCCTGCCTCTCTCCGAGGGAGGCACCGGGCATATGACTCCCATATCCAGAAGACTTTGGACCACCAACAGGAGCCCCTGTGCAGCCTGAGGGCACCTTAAAAATCTAGGAGGGGGCCAGTACTCGAACTTCAGTTTGTACCCGGACGAAACCAACTTCCAGGATCCATTTGTCTGTGACCTCCTGTGCCCAGACCTGGAAGAAGAGCCGCAGCCGTCCCCCCACCCGAGTGGGTGAGGGCGCCCCCCCCATAACTGAGCGGGTTTAGCGGGGGGCTTAGGCTTGGAACTCCAAGCAGATGCTGGACGGGCCCGTCCTCTGCCCCTGCTCCAGGAGGAACCTCTAACACCAGAGTAGGCGAATCCTCTGACGGCTCTGGCACCCCAAAAGGAAGGATTGAAGGAGCTCGCCCCCGAAAGGGACGATGCTGTTTCCTACGCTGAGGTAGCTTACCACCCTTAGCCACCGCATCCAACTTATCTCCAAACAGCTTAGTGCCCAGGAAGGGAAGAGCGGTGCACGATTTCTTGGCCGCAAAGTCCACTGTCCACTGACGGAGCCAGACCGATCGATGCATGGCCACCAATAAGGCCGAAGTTCTGCTACACATGACAATAGTGTCCTCCATAGCAGCCAGTACAAAGTTCATGAAAAACTCGCACCTTTTAAGGGCAGCAAACTCAGCGCTGGATGGGTCAAAATGGGTACCATTCAAGAACTCCCTAACCAGGGATCTGTTAGCCACCGCCGCAAGTGCAGATGCGCACACCGGCCGTAAGGCTGAACCCACACTAGCGAAGGCATAACATGCCAACTGATCAATACGCTTATCCTCACCATCCTTGAGGGTAGTGGCATCAGGGGTATGGACCACAGAGGTGTTGGACAACCCCAAAACAGGCGCATCGACCTCGGGCGGGGAAGACCAAAGCTTCACCGCATCCACCAGGAAGGGATATTTTTTATCCCAAGCCTGAGGAACTCCGGGAAGCCGACTCGGTTTTTCCCACTAAGGATCAAAGCGTCAAAATGACCCTGTGTAGGGAGCTCCAAGCGAAGCCTGGCGGCCCCAAAGAATTCCCCTTTTTTAAGAGGGGGTGCCTCAGGCGGCGCAATGTCCAAAACCTCAAGGAGATGGACCAGAACCTTGGAGGTGTCAAAGGCATCCCCCAGCGCCTTCCCAGCATCATTGTCACGAAAAAACACACCCTCAGTATCAGATTCTCCAAACAGTTCCCCCTCCTCTAGCGGGGAATACTCAGACCAATCATCATCATCAAACTCCAAAGCCGGCCCTGACGGCGACAGCTGTCTTTTCTTAGCCTGGGCCTTACAGCCCACAGTGCCAGAAAGGATCCTCTCGATGCTGGCCAGGCGAGCACAAACATCAGAGTGCGACTCCCCACTAGTGACAGCGTCACTTGGGGTGCGTAACAGGCGGGGTGGTGTAGGCGATGAAGCGGTTGGTGCTGAAACCGCCTGCCACGTTATGGCCTTTTGTGCATAAGGAATACAAATGAGCACATCCTCCCCTGTAAGGGATACCCCACAACCAACACACGGCCGGGATTGTCCCGAGGGAAGCCCCAGCCCGGTATCCTGCGGAGCCTCCATATGGTGATTTTTTGGGTAGTCGCAGTGACCCTAGGGAATTGAACTGGTAAGCAACCCTGGGATGCCCCTTTAATGTCCCTGTGGGAGGATTTAAAACGGAAAATGCTAGGGAAGGGCCTAGGACCGGGAGAACCCCCTAATATTGCAACAGGGGTGTCCTCCTGAAAGACACAATAAGGGAGGCCCATAAGACAAGCACACAAAAAAAAAAAAAAATATATATATCAATGCATACAATCAAGAGAAACCAAGAAGCCCCCCTGCGGAGAGGGGGGCAGCCTAAGAGAAGAAAAGGGGGCCCACTGGGCACTCACAAAACACACAGGTCCGCAGTAGAATCGGCGGCAGCAGCAGCACTTCTAAGATGGCCACCGGAGTCCAGCACCGCAGGAGAGGGTGAGGAAGAAGGGGGACGGGCCAGCGCAGAACGCGCGCTCGCTAGGCCCAGCCCCCTCCCTGCCAGACCAGAAATGCGGATCCAGGCCGTGGGCTGAGACTCCAAACGTCGCCAAAAGGAGGGGGAGGGGCGGGCCGCGGCGCGTGAGGGCCCCGCCCCCCCCCCCCCCAAACGCAGCCTGAGGGGGAGAAGCTCCCCTCATGAAAACTGCCAACGGAGCAGGCAAGGCACATCAGCCACATGTAAAAGCATACACGCACACACACATACAATAGTGAATTACCAGACTGAAAATCAGTAAGGGACAAGCCAGAACCCCCCGAGGGACACGGAGGGGACTCAGAAGGCAGGGGACCCGCCACCCAGTACAGGAGAAGCGGATAAGGCTGAAAGGACAGGGCATCCCAAACCAGGATCACCAACCCGGAAACCGCCTACCCCTTGTAATGGGGTCTCACGGAGGAGTCATGCTCCTTAAAACACCTAGGAAGGTGTTGCCTACCCTCAACCAGGACCTACAGCCGAGGCTGGGAGGCTCATAAGGGGACGTGTGAATAAAGGTCCAGGCAAAAATAGGGACAAAAATGGCCGGGCGCAGGCCCGGCTTACCTGCAAGGAATAGAAGGCTTCATCTTCTGACTTGCTCGTTGTCTAGCAGAGAAGGAACTGGGGAACTGGTGGGAAGTCCCGGGTGTATATGGACTGGGAGAAGCTCCTTTTTTTGCATTCATCTCTGCTAAAGATCGCCCTCTACTGGAGACTACCCAGATGTCATGATTATGGAAGCGGAGTGTATGACGCACTTGGAATACATGAAGAAGGTACGCTATAGACACGATAACTAAAAGGCTTAAACGCACTTACGCAAACACGTCCAAAAAAAACACACCAGAAGCTCAAAATGTAACAAAATATACAAAAACAATACGCATACAAGCACTTTTTCATGCAGAAAGGTGTTTAAGAAAGGCTGTGAATCGACCTTAATGTCCTGTACCATCTGTAATAAGACTAAACTGTACAGAAGCAACTAGCTTGAGTTGATCCAGGCGGGGCCTGAGATCCCAAGATTCCCCTTGAACAATTTACACAACGTAAACTGTGATTACGGATTAAAAGCATGCAAGAGCTCTTATTCCTCCAGTTCCTAGAGGATATTTGCTTGTTTTGGCAGTTTGTCACACAAGTTTTAAGCGAGAATACATTTGGAAAGCATCACTATATACGCATCTTAAACCAAATCTGATCTGTGCAGTGATACATTCTCCCCATTTTCCAGCCTTTAGTTGGAGTATGTGCAGGGTTAATGAGAATTGTTAGCTGGGATTTTTTTTTCTTTTCCCTGCTTGGAAACTAAGCCTTATGCCCATGTGAATAAGTATGAGATAATGCCTAGACTGAGGAAAAATAAAAGTTTTACCAAAATGTGCACTACAAACAATTTTCCAGAATGAGTAATAGTGTCGATTTAATGTGAACAAACCAAAGACTGTGTGCAAGCATTCTACTGTTCTCCCAACTGCATAGACTCCACCTTGTGAAGCTGTTAATTATATAAGTATATAAGGAAAAAACTAAACCTGCGCAACTCTTGATATTATGTGAGAGGTAATCAAGCAGTGACATTTATTTGTCTTGTAAAACATTTAGCTACCATGTCAACCTAGTGACAGAAAATTATGTTTTAAAGAGATTTATCATTAAGTGTAGGTGTTCGTTCTATGGAAGAAAAATTCCTGGTTTCCTCTGATGCAACAACAGCACCTCTGTAGTTTAGACACGCTTGGTCTGTTGTAACATCTTGGAGTCAGGTTTCTTAACTCGACTGCCACCAGACTCTTAAAAACCAAAACGCAACAATCTCCAGCAGCACCTCAGATACAATATAGGGTCCAGATTGATGTGGGTTCTTTTGAGGGCTGAGTGAATGCAACCCCACAGGCCCAAAAATGAAAGGCAAAGGCCCAGAGCCTAAAAAATGGCAGAATATGAGTCCCCCCCCCCCCCCCCAAGCCTTTATGCACTGAACCACCATGGCCCTTCCCTCAATTACCTATAGTAATAGATATGCTTGCATCTAACTTTTAGGTTATCTGCTAAGCAGTGCACACATGTACACAGTACATACACCATGATTTCTACTGTGCCGCCAATGAAGAAGGTGGTTGTAGTGTAGCTCTCAGATAGAACATGTCAAATATGACTTTTTCGCTTTTACACAAACCTTGCGGTGTTAATAAACCATTTAAGCCACTCCTGCCTTCTGCTCATATTTTCCCCCCTTTCCCTCTTTATTCTCTGTGTATATCTTTGCATTATCATGTCTGTTTTGCCCTCTCACCGTGTGCCTACTGCTGGATGAATCTGGTCATTTGGTTACAGAATTCTCTCCCCAGAGAGAGACACCGACCTCCCCTGGGACGAGACCAGATCTGGCAATTTGAAAGATAAAGAAAGGACATACCTGTTCAGTGCCAAGCACTTAATCTTGCACCAGAATCAATACTTCGGCATTCAAGCGGACAGATTGGCTGCTCATTCAGCCAATTAGTACAGCAGCAGCATAACTGAGCAGTGATTAAATAAGTAGTCAATTTCCTGAGGTAGCTACCAGGGGATTGGGTGCCCAGGTTCAGGCAGGTGAATCCTTATTTCTAAATAGCCACATTGTATATAGAATTGGGGGATAGATGGATTATTTAAATAATAATTGTTACAATTTGTGAATTGCCTTAGCTACTATATGTTTCACCCCAAAAGATGCACCCAGAGTTTGCACCCACAGACAGTGTGCATACCCCCCCCCAATCACCCCATTAGGAAGTGAGCGGCATCTCTCATTACAGCCAGTGGGTGGCATCCCCTCATTAAAGCCAGTGTGCTGCATCCACCCATTACAGCCAGTGTGCGACATGCCCCTATCACAGCCAGTGTGCGCCACCCCCGAAATCTCATGACACACACACACACCCAGATTTTCGCATCGCTGTTAGCTTCAGTGGGTGAGCGTAGCCCATTTACGGCTGGTGCCTATGAATAGGCCACGCACACCTGTAAAAGGGGAAGGAAGCTAATAGCGATGCTGAAGCATGAATAGCAGTGGCTGGCCTGTGTGTGTGTTTCGGCGGGAGCCCAAGCAACTGCAAGAGCCGCATGTTTACCTGTAAAGTAAGTTTTTAATTTTTGCCTCATAAGACACATGGCCATTTTCCCCCAGCTGTTGAAAAAAAAAAAAGATCTTATGGGGCGAAAAATATGTCCTACATAAACATGTGCCTTACAGCATATTGCTTGTGGCCATACTAGCCGGTTTCCCAGAGTATCTGACCCCTCTCCTCCTACACTGTCATTATGTTATTGTTCCACCTTTATAAATAATATTTAATAAATAAATAATATATTACTATTATTGTTATTGTTCTGGAGACCTTACCTGCAAAAATACATTATTCAAATAGAACGTGTCCAAAGGCAGGCAACGAAAATGGTGGAAGGACTTAAACTTAAAACTCAGGAGAGACTTAAAGAACTTAATTTGTACAGTCTGGAGGAAAGAAGGGAGAGGGGGGACATGATTGAGACCTTTAAATATGTGAAAGGATTGAATAAGGTTCAGGAGGGAAGTGTTTTTAAGAAGAAGCTTAATGATAGAACAAGGGGGCACAACCTGAAGCTAGTCGGGGGGAAGATCAGGAGCAATGTTAGAAAATATTATTTTACAGAAAGAGTAGTAGATGCTTGGAACAAACTTCCAGCAGAGGTAGTTGAAAAATCAACAGTCACTGAATTTAGACATGCCTGGGATAAGCACACATCTATCCTAAGATAAAGAGTACATACAGTATACACATAAAGGCAGACTAGATGGACATTATGGTCTCCTTCTGCCGTCAACCTTCTATGTTTCTATGTTATGCATTTGTGTCATCTACAATAAGCACACAATGCATGGTTTATTTTCGCTTTACAAAGGAAAGCTAATTCACAAATTAGCTTTAATATCTAAAAAGGGAAATAAGACTGATATGACTAGCTCTCTGACTTGAAAAGGAAGTGTTGACATTGACTTATTGCCAAACCCAACTTGAAGTAAATTATAGCTATTTAATGCGTGCTCATGCTTAGCCTCTAGAATTCTGCATTTTGTTTCACATAGTCATGGAAATATATAATACTGCCACTAAACTATATTGTTCTATTGAGGGTAAGAGTAGATTATTCAAACAATAACATTCATCATAAAGCTATGGACATGTCATTTTGCCATGCCATGTAAATAAGACTGTGTTGTCTTTCCACGCTGCAATACTACAGAGTCCATTAAATGTGTCTCCAGTAAGCAAGCCAGAGATATTGAAATGTAGACATGACAGAGAACCACAATTACCTAAGTCTGGGCTCTTTTGGTGAATAAATAGGGGCAATATTTGATTGCAACTGTATACAGGATTAAATATAAGTCCCTGTCCAAGCATATAAAAATTTACACTTACCTCTTACCAGGGATTTATGCTTCCAGCTGCCCTATTTAAATGCAATCAGCCTGGCCGGTGTGATCACACACCTGGAAAGGAAGTTTATGTTGTCACCTTTTATGCCCAGCGCCCCAAAACATACAGTTTCTTTTTTTTTTATTAAGGTATTTGCCCAAAACGTATAAATAACACGAACCAGATGCAGTCTGCTGTTCGAATGGTCAGGCATATTGCTCCCTGGCCGTTCAACAGCACCCCCTGGCCAATTGGGCTTAATTGGGCTCCTTTGTGAGTGGTTGTTTGAGATTGGATAGCATTGCACTTTATTCCCACCTCCCTGCTTTTGACCCTTTGTGTTTTTAACCTTGTTTCTTGTCCTAATTCTTCTAATAAAACATAAAAAGAATTAACATTTGTATCAAATTTGTGTTGTGCGACATCCTACATTCCTTTTGTTTGGCTTAACAAAAGTGTTGAGTCTCTGGTGTTGCGACTTCTCTTCCCCGAAGAAACAAAGGCTGAAGAACATTTTACCAGTTGCTTCAGCCCTTAAGTTAACCCAGGGAAGAGGAGAACTCCGGACTATGTAAGCAATGAGAGGGGTAAGGGGCAAATTAAAAATACCGTTTTGTGATTACTCACCTTTAAAACGGATATTATAAGTGTGACATACACTCCGCTTCAATTCTTCATGACAGTTGGGTTATTCTCCAGTAGAGGGCGAACTTCTGAGATGAATGCAAAAATACAATTCTGTGAAATACTCACCTGTAGAATTGATATTATTTGTATACAGTACGTCCTGCTCCAGATATAGTACTTACACTTGGGTTATCCTCCGCCAGATGGCGCTGCACTGCAGAGACATGCAAAACAGGCTCCTTCCGGCCCCTCAAATACCCGGGGACCTCCCACAAATCCCCAGCATTGAAAAGCAGTGAATAAGAAGCCGGGAGAATAAACCACCGAAACTGGTAACTATAACAATGGTAACAATCACCATACAGGGGATCCAGAATAATGCAAAAACCAGGGTGGGGTGGAGCAGGACGTACTGTATACAAATAATATCAATTCTACAGGTGAGTATTTCACAGAATTGTATTATTCTTAGTATACAGCACGTCCTGCTCCAGATATAGTACTTACACTTGGGACATCCAATAGCAGTGTCCATAAAGTAGGGTGGGATCCCCAACAAAAACGACAACAGCAGACAGTTTAAAACCACTGGCACCTGCATAACCATGGGGCCAAGACAGCATGAGCTGAGGCCCTAACATCAACCTTGTAAAACTTTGCAAAGGTATGAACAGAAGGCCAAGGTAGCGGCCTAGCAAACCAGTTCAACAGAAGCCTGGTGCTGAAAAGCCCAAGAGGCACCAAAGCACGAGTAGAGTAAGAAGTAAAGCGAAAGGAGGATTCTTCCCCTTGGTGGAATAGGCCTGAGTAACAGCCTGACGAATCCAATCGCTAACAGTAGACTTGGCAGAAGCCAAAAACCCTTTCCTAGGACCAGAAGGGACCATCCCATCCAAGTAATGGCCAGGGACAAAGCCGCCTAACTCCCGAAAGCAGACAAGATCGGGCACATTCAGGATGGAGTGGCAGTAGGCCCAAAGGAACATCAGTTCTCCAGGGACACAGTGACTACCAAGGAAAAAACTTCCAACACCTGTTCAAGGAATGCAGAACCCTTTCCTCGGGGTTGCTAGGAATAAGGCAGGAAGGAAGAACAACATCTTGAAGCAATGAAAATAAGACACCACCTTAGGTAGAAAATCCGGCTTCAAGCGGAACACCACCCATCCTGGTGATCTCAAAGAATGGGGGCTAGATAGGCAGAGCCGCCCGCCAGACACACGTCTGACCGAAGTAACAGCCACCAGAAGGGCAACCTTGAGAGTAAGAACAGCCAGACAGCATCCTGAATAGGACCAAAGGGAAAAACCCTGCAAGGCAGGGACCATATGATTACATGGGGGACGTACCTGAATACCCCCGAAAGAAGTCTTAACCAAGGAAAACTGAACAAAAGACTTCTAAAGTAAGGCAGCCAGGGCAGAACCTGACCCATCAGAGTACTGAGTTGGAGA
Organism: Gastrophryne carolinensis; assembly: GCA_027917425.1. Classification (NCBI taxonomy): domain Eukaryota; kingdom Metazoa; phylum Chordata; class Amphibia; order Anura; family Microhylidae; genus Gastrophryne; species Gastrophryne carolinensis. Next base: position 561,635,675 of record CM051234.1, read on the forward strand.
ATCAACTCCAACTCATGCTGTAATAACTCTAGAGCCCTGGGAACCGAGAACGCCCGACAGGGAAGAGACCTAGACTCACATCAACCAATATGGGTATGCCATACCCTATAACAGATGGAAGAAGAAGCTTGCTCCTAGTCTTCCCATAGTCTCAATCACCGAGACAGATAAGCCTGTCTCCATCAAGATGGATGTTTCAGCAGTCAGGCCGTCTAGGCCAGAGTCTGTAGATTGGGGTGACGTAAAGGGGCCCTGAGTGAGCAGAGCTGGCACTCCTGGCAGAACGTACAGAAACTACTGCCCTTGGTACCATGTCTGCAAACCACACTCTACTAGGGCACCAGGGGGCAACCAGAATCACTGGTCCCCTTACCAGAGCAATCTTGCGCAGAACAATGCCTAGCAGGGGGAATGGAGAAAAGACATACAGAACCAATCGTCCAGCCATGACGTTACTAAGGCATCCGGATCACGGCCAGAGGATTCTGGGACAGGGAAACAAGGGCCGAGAGCTTGTGATAGTGACGGGACACAAACAGATCCACAACCGGTTGGACCCCATCGTGACACATGGATCAGCACATCCTGTCGCAGAGGGACCCCCACCGGAGCGAATATCACTGATATGCAGGGAACATTGTCTCCACCCAGATTAGGATCATAGACACTTCCTGGAGGGTCCTCTTGCTCCAGGCCCCTCCCAATAATTAATGTAGGACACTGTCGTCAGACAGACTGAGCGCCCTCAAACAGGCAGGCCCAGAAGAGGAGTAGTCAAGCGAGATAGAACCAACTGAAAACGCTCACTGTTTCAAACATTGATAGGTGTATGGACCCTCTAAGGGCCCCACCTCCCCCAGAACCGCAGGGAGTTTCAGAAGAAACCCCCCCCCCCCCTTCAACCTGATAGATTGGCATCCATGGTGACCGTTTCCAGGAAGGGGCAAGAAGGAACTGCCCCCAGACAGGTTCCCTGAGTTCATCCACTCCATGAGGGACCTCCTTACCAGGTGGGAAGGCACACAGACCCTGCTCCAGCGATGCTGGATCCCTGTCCTGTATTAACAATAGAAGTCGCAGAAGGGCCCAAGGGGAACTGAGCATAAGGGACCTCTTCTGAGCAAGCCACCAACGGGTCCACCAGCTGCATCCCTGCCTGGTGAAGGGACCGGGACAGCAATGAGGGACAGATTGTCCACTTTATTGCTGAGAAAGGAAGATTCTCGTTTGAACCAAATCCAGATTCATTCCTAGGAATGGAGTTACCAATTAAGGGGACAATGAGGACTTGGGGTGATTGATCACCCATCCAAATGACTCCCAATGGACACCACCAGCCGGGTATCCAACTTAGCCTGACGTAGAGACTGGGAAGTGAAAAAGGACGCCCAGGTAGGTCATCGCGCGGACGCCCCTTGGTCTCATCAGAGACATCACCCCCGTCAGCACATGGGTGAGCACTCTGGGAGCCGAAGAGAGGCCAGATAACAAGGCCACAAATTAGCAGTGTTGGACTTCCAACATGAACCTGAAGAGCCTCGGTGTCCTGAAGGCACAGGGATGTGAACATAAGCATCTTAGAGCTCCAGAGACGGCAAGAAGCCCCCTGGGTGCAAGGCGCTGATGGCCCATCTCAGTGTTCCCATGCAGAAACTGCCTGTAATTGGAGAATTGCTGAGAACCTGTGAATCCAGAATGGGCCAGACTGACCCATCCTTTTGGGGGACTGTGGAAAGGTTGGTGTAGCGGCCCCTGCCTCTGCCTGTTAAGGGCAATCTGCAAATGACCCCTCAGACCCCGCAGGCTTTGCATGGCCTGTGCCAGTACCTGAACAGAGGCAGGGACCAGGAGTACCCGGGACCTGATAATCTTGGGGGAGGCCGCGCAGCAAACTCTATCTTGCATCCGGAGGACACTACCTCCTGAATCCACTAGTATGAGGTGTGATGCCTCCTGACAAGAGCAAAGTGCTGCAGCCATCCCCTCACCCAGACGGGCGAGGGCGCCTCATCATGCTTGAGGGGGCTTGGTGAAAGATTTAGGCTTAGCCCCGCTGGAGGGGCCAGGGCGTTGTCTGCTGCTCCCGGGGCAGGAGTCTGCGCGAGTCCCCGCGAAGGACAGCCCTGGTTCTTGTTTAACACTATGGTAGGGGGGGAGGGGTGCCCCAGCCCCGAGGGGGCCGAGACGGCCGCCTGCGTTGCGGTGACTTACCCTTCTTACCAAACAGGTCTAGACGGGCCCCAAACAGGCGTAGCCCTCTAAAGGGAAGCCCGGTAAGAGTCTTTTTAGAAGCATCGTCAGCACCCCACTGTCGCAGCCAGACCAAGCGACGTATAGCCACCACAAGGGCAGAAGTTCTTGCACACGTTTTAATGGTGTCATCCAACGCTAATAGGATAAATTTTACAAACATATCACAACTGGAGAGTGCATTAAACACATCCCAGGGGAGATCATCGGGGGGACGAGCAAGCATCTTGCTAATTAGGGTTCTAGCGGCCACGGCAGTAATAGCCGCGGCACAGACCGGGCGCAGCGCCATCCCTGCACATGTAAAGGCGTGGGAGGCCAGCAGATCAATGTGCCGGTCCTTAGCATCCCGAAGGGTAGTATAAGCAGGGGCTGCAATAAAGGGGGGTTAGAAACCCCTATGATCGGGGCATCCACCACGGGGGGGGGGGGGGATGACCAACAATTAACCACCTCAGGGGGGAAAGGGTACTTCATATCCCAGTCCCCTGGGACCCCTGGCAGTTTACTGGGGTACTCCCATTCCTTGAGCACAAGAGTCTGGAAATGTGCCTGCTCCAGGAATTCCAAACGTGCTGTTGCTGTATGGAAACGCTCCCCTCTCTACTTGGGAGCCTCACCAGGGAGAGAGATAGCCAGAACCTCAAAGACCTTAATCAACAGATCATCAGTGTCACTCTGGGCCCAGTATTCATGGCCAGAATCGTCATGACTCCCCGGCCCATCAGAAGAGCCTGAGTCAGAGAAGAGCTCTCCTTCCTCAGAAGGGGTATAACCTCACCGAGTAGTAAATTGCCATATACGTGCAATCATACACAGACACTACAGGCACACCCCCACCCCACCTTTCTTCCTCCCCGAGCTACGGGGGGAACGAGGGAGGATGGCGACCCTTTGTACAGGGCCCACCGCTACACGGGGCATGGGCAATAATGCGGGAGGGGCATCCCCTGGAGGCTCACCATCAGCCCAAACCGCCTACCCTTTGGTGGGGGACTGCAGTGGAGCATGGCTCCATAAGCACGCACGGTGCTGCCTACCTTCACCCGACCAGCGCAGCCCAGGCTGGGAGGCACATCACGAGGAGGACGGGTGGGAATAGTCCAACAGGGCCGCATGCTTTAATAGCCCCGCTCACCTGCGAGAGAGTGATACTTCATGTCTTCGCAGTCGGCACTGCAGAGAAATCTGGGGATTTGTGGGAGGTCCCTGTGTATTTGAGGGGCCGGGAGGAGCCTGTTTTGCATGTCTCTGCAGTGCAGCGCCATCTGATGGAGGATAACCCAAGTGTAAGTACTATATTTGGAGCAGGATGTACTGTATACTAAGAATAAAGGAGCTCCCCCCAGTCCATAAATACCTGGGACCTCCCACCAATTCCCCAGTGTAAGATAGCAGTAAGGGGACCAGGAAGAACCAAATATAACAATACTAACAACCAAGAAACCTTTCCTGGGCCCACAGGGCACCACGAAAAAGGCATCCGTCTTGTGGAAAGAAGAAGTAGTCACCAAATAGTACTTAACACAACGAACCACATCCAAATTGTGAAAAACCCTCTCCTTGTCATTGCTAGGCTTAGGACACAAGGAAGGGAGAACAATATCCTGATTGAGATGGAAAGCACAAACCACCTTAGGAAGGAAATCTGGCTTAAAGCGAAAGACCACCTTGTCCTGGTGTCTTTCAAAGTAAGGGGCCTGAATCGACAGAGCCGCCAACTCAGAAACACGCCGAACAATGGTAATAGCCACCAAGAAAGCAACCTTTTGAGTGAGAACAGAAAGAGCAATATCCTGTAACGGCTCAAAAGAAGGACCCTGGAGAGCTGAAAGAACCAAATTCAAATCCCAAACAGGAACCATAGCCTTCCGAGGGGGTCGAACATGAGTGACCCCCTGGAAAAAAGTCTTAACTAGCGGGTGTAAGGCAAAAGATCTTTGGTAGAAAACAGACAGAGCAGAGACCTGCCCTTTCAAGGTACTAAGCTGGAGCCCAAGATCCAGACCGTGCTGAAGAAACTCCAAAATCCTAGGGATCGAAAACACCCTGCAAGGCAAGGCCCTAGCCTCACACCAGTCAATATAGGACCGCCAAGTCCTATAGTAAATGCTAGAAGAGGACCGCTTCCTAGCTCTAATCAAGTTCTGAACCACAGCCTCAGACAAACCTTCCTCCTTTAAAATGAAGGTTTCAGCAGCCAAGCCGTCAAAGCCAGAGTTTGGAAATTGGGGTAACGTAGTTGACCCTGAGATAACAGATCCGGAAACATGGGAAGCTGGTACTGATCTACCGCCAGCCTTACAACGTCTGCGTACCAAACCCTTCTTGGCCACCTTGGAGCCACCAGAATTGCTGGTGCCCCCTCCAGAGCCAGTTTGCAAACTACCTTGCCCAGCATGGAGAAGGGAGGAAACAGGTACAGAAACCCCAGATCCTTCCAAGCAAGGGACAAGGCATCCACTGCCAGAGCTAGAGGATCCTGAGACACAAAGGCCGGGAGTTTGTGATTGTGCCGTGAGGCAAAGAGATCCACCTCCGGAGTCCCCCACTTGCGACAAAGAACCCGAAAAACCCCAGGGTTGAGGACCACTCTCCTTGGCGAGAGAACCCCCTGCTCAGGGAGTCCGCCTCCGTGTTTTCCACTCCCGGAATGTAGATTGCCGAAATGCAAGGAACATTGCTCTCCGCCCAATGCAGGATCAGAGAGACTTCTCTGAGGGCACTCCTGCTGCGAGTCCCCCCTTGGTGATTGATGTAGGCTACCGCCGTCCAATTGTCTGAACGAATCTGAACCGGAAGACCCTGTAAGTGCGACGTCAGCCGCGACAGAACAGGCCGGATGGCTCTGAGCTCCAAAACACTGATGGGGCTGTGAGCCTCCTGAGGGCCCCACACCCCGCTGAACTGATGACTTTCCAGAAACCTCCCCAGCCTGACAGGCTGGCATCCGTGGTAACCATCTACCAGCGAGGAACCAGAAAGGAACTGCCCCTCAACAAGTTGCTCGACTCCAGCCACCACCGAAGAGACTGCCGAACCCCGGGAGACATCCTGAACGGTTGATCCAATGACAGCGGACACCTGCCCCAATGCGTCAATAGATGAAGTTGAAGAGATCTCATGTGAAACTGCGCAAACGGGACCGCCTCGAAGGAGGCCACCATCAATCCCACCAGTTTCATCCCCTGCCAGATAGAGGGGCAAGGATCAGCCAGAAGAAGGCGGATCAGATCCCGAATCCCCTGCACCTTGGTCTGGGGTAGAAACACTCTGGCCTGAATGGTATCCAGAATCATGCCCAGAAATGAAATCTCCCGTAATGGCGAGAGAGAGAGGACTTGGGGCGGTTGATCACCCACCCGTACCTCTCCACGGTCCACACCACCTGGTGGGTGTCCAGCTCCACCTGACGGAGGGAAGACGCTGAAATCAATAGGTCGTCCAGATACGGCACAATGTGAATTCCCTGAGCTCTGAATAGGGCCATTATGCCCGCCAGAACCTTGGTAAAGACCCTCGGCGCTGAGGTCAACCCGAAGGGAGGGGCTACAAACTGAAAATGTTGATCGTCCACCTCGAACCTGAGGAATCTCTGATGCGCTGGAAAAATTGGAACATGCAAATACGCATCTTTGATGTCTATGGATGTCATGAAATCCCCTTGACGAAGGGAACTGATGGCCGAGCGCAGAGTCTCCATACGGAACTTCTTGAATCTGATGAATCTGTTGGAGGACCTTGAGGTCCAAAATGGGTCTTACAGAACCTTCCTTCTTGGGAACCGTGAAAAGGTTGGAGTAGAAACCCCTGCCTCTCTCCGACGGAGGCACCGGGCATACAACTCCCATGTCCAGAAGGTTTTTCACTGCTAACAGGAGCCCCTGTGCCGCCTGAGGGTCCGCGGGCACCCGAGACCTTAAAAATCTTGGAGGAGGCCAGTACTCAAACTCCAGTTTGTACCCGGAGGAGACCACTTTCAAGATCCAATTGTCTGTGACCTCCCGAGCCCAGACCTGGAAAAAGAGCCGCAGCCGTCCCCCCACCCGAGCGGGTGAGGGCGCCCCTTCATTGCTGAGCTGGTTTACCTGCAGGCTTGGGTTTGGAACCCCAGGCAGAAGCGGGACGGGCCCAACCTCTGTTCCAGGAAGAGCCTCTGACACCCGAGAAGGCCAAACCTCTAACAGCTCTGGCACCTCGAAAGGAAGGATTGAAAGAGCCTGCCCCCCCCCGAAAGGGACGGCACAGTTTCTTCCGCTGAGGTAACTTACCTCCCTTTGCCACAGCATCCAACTTATCTCCAAATAGCCTCGTACCCAAGAAGGGAAGAGCTGTGAGCGATTTCTTGGCCGCAAAGTCCGCCGTCCACTGACGGAGCCATACCGAGCGGCGCATGGCCACCAATAAGGCTGAAGTCCTACTACACATAACAATAGTGTCTTCCATAGCAGCCAAGACAAAATCCATGAACAATTCAAATCTTTTAAGTGTAGTGAACTCAGCGCTGGCCGGATCAAGGTGAGCGTCATTTAACCAGTCCCTAACCAGAGACCTAGCACCCACCGCCACTAGCGCAGATGCACAAACAGGCCGCAAGGCTGAACCAACACTGGCAAAGGCATGGCATGCCATCTGATCAAGGCACCTATCCTCACCATCATTTAGGGAAGTGGAGTCTGGGGTGTGAAGCACGGAAGAGTTGGTCAACCCCAAAACTGGTGCATCGACCTCGGGAGGAGAAGCCCAGCGCTTAACCGCTTCCACCGGGAAAGGATACTTCTTATCCCATCCCTGAGGAACACCCGGAAGCCAACTAGGTTTCTCCCATTCCCTAAGGATCAGTGCATCAAAATGACCCTGGGTAGGGAACTCCAAACGAGGCTTGTGGGCCCCAAAAAATCCCCCCTTCTTGAGAAGAGGCGCCTCAGGTGGCGCAATATCTAAAATCTCCAAGAGATGTGACAAAGCCGTGGCCGTGTCCACAGCATCCCCCAGCGCCTACCCAACATCAGTCTCGCCAAACCGTACATCGTCAGCCTCTGACTCCTCATACAATTCCCCCTCCTCTAGCGGGGAATAATCTGACATATCAAAAGAATCATCATCAATATCCCAAATCGCCTGGACCGACGACAAATGTCTCTTTTTAGCCTGGGCCTTCTTGCCCACCGCGCTAATCATACATTTCTCAATGCTGGCCAAACTAGCACAAACATCGGAGTGCGACTCCCCGCTAGCACCAATGTCACTTGGGGTGCGGATAAGGTGGGGAGGGGAAGGCGATGAAGCGGGGGGCGCCGACCCAGAAGGCTGGGCACCCGACTGCCGCGATATGGCCTTTTGTGCACATGGTATACAAATAAGCACATTCTCACCCGTAAGGGATGCCCCACAACCCACACATGGCTGGGATTGTCCCAGAGGGAGCCCGAGCCCGGTATCCTGCGGAGCCTCCATATGGTGATTTTTGTGGTCAGCAAGACCGCAGGGAGTTTAAGCAATAAGCAACCCGGGATGCCCCTTAAAAGTCCCAGTGGGAGGATTTGTGGTGATCTATATTAAGGCTAGGGACCCCAGGACTAGGAGGAACCCCTTAACATGCACATAAACGATGCAATCTGAAACACACAATGAAGCATCCAAGTCAAAAATAGCCTCACAAAACATATATACATATAATCACATATATAATAAAATATCCATGCACACACAAGCGAAAAAACAGGAGGCCCCCCTGCTGAAGAGGGGCCCCCGCATAAGCTAAGGAAGTGGCCAACAGGCCCTTACCGGCCAGGAGCACCCAGGATCCCGCAGCAGCACCAAGATGGCCCCGGAGAAGAGCCTGGTGAGAAGAGGAGGGGGTGGGACCAGCGCAGAACGTTCCGCCAGACCACGCCCCCCTCCCAGCAACGCGGATCCAAGCCATGGGCTGGCCCGCAGCATCGCACCAAATGAGGGGGAGGGGCTATCGCAGCCGCGCCGAGAGCCCGGCCCCGCCCCCTCCCCGAACAAGCCTGAGGGGGAGAAGTTCCCCAGGCTTGAGTGAAGGAGGGCAGCATCGTTATGGCCCTGAGTATAATGCAAACATCCTGTCAGCACCCAACACAAGTAAAAACACTCACACACAGTGCCATACACACATATAAACCAACAGGGTATACAGGCCGACCCCCCCCCCCTCCCCAGAGGGAAGTAAGGGACCCAGAAGGGGGGAATCCCAGCCAGAATCTGGCCAAAGGAATGACAGGGACAGGGCATCCCACACTGGGATCACCAAACCCGGGCAACCGCCTACCCCTTGAAATGAGGTCTCATGGCGGAGCAATGCTCCTTGCGCACCCATAAGGTGCTACCTACCCTTACCAGGACCCGCAGCCAAGGCTGGGAGGCTCGCATAGGGATAATATAGGAAAGGTCCTGGCAGCAATAGGGGCAAAAAATGGCCGGGCGCGAACCCGGCTTACCTGCAAGTAAGAAGTCTTCATCTTCTGTCTTGCTCGCCTTCCTGCAGAGAAGAAACTGGGGAATTGGTGGGAGGTCCCAGGTATTTATGGACTGGGAGGAGCTCCTTTTTTGCATTCATCTCTGCAGAAGTTCGCCCTCTACTGGAGAATAACCCAACTGTCATGAAGAATTGAAGCGGAGTGTATGTCACACTTGGCATATAGGGATTCCAAGTGCTGGAGGAAGCCTTCCATTTAATTATGCTTCGTGTATGGACCAACTTTAAACCATGCTGCATTCCCCACCCACAGGTTATAACAATTAGAGATACCTATTGACAATAATTCATATAGCAAAGTCAATTGTAATCCAGAATACTCACAGGGTCTGCCAGTGGCACTGACACGTGCCATGAAACGATTGACAGACTGGCATGTGTGGTACCATACATGGCACACCTTCCCAATGTACCACGCTGCTCGTTTGCAGACTTGTGGATGCAGAAAGTGTTTATGTTTGGCCCTAAATTAAAGGGGAAGTCCTTTTCCATAGATTTCTTCCCTCAGATCAGTGGTGCTATAAGGGCACTGGGCTCCTCTCCTTACCTGCCAGAGCTCTTGCAGTGTCCATTGTGATCCAGCAGCCCAGGTTTTTGAAACCAGTTGCTGCATATGTTTCTTCCAAGAGATAAACATTGGTGTACAAAGATCAGCTGAGGCAACCATAAATATTAATGTATGCCTCAGTCTGCATATGTCCAACTACAGGCCGAAGGCAGACATGTGGCATCTTTCTCCAGATACAGGCTGCAGAAGTATGATTGAGACCACAGAAGTGCCAGCAGGTGCCTATGGCACCTCTTAACTGAGGCCTGTGGGAAAAGACAATTCTGTGAGTACTCACCTGTAGAATTGCTTTTGCCATGACACGGCCTGCTTCACAAAGTCATTACATCTGGTTATTCCGCCACAAGGTGGCGCAGCGTACTGCAGAAGAGTTGTGGCTCCTCCTGGTACCATATAAAAACGGAATTACCATAGACTTCTCCAGTGTTGACAAGCAGTTATTTCAAGAAACTGTGAGATAATAAAGGTAAAACAGGAAACAGAACCCCAACTAACTTGGAACAATCACCATAAAGAGGCAACCAAGAACAGCGATAACAAGGGAGGGGTGAAGCAGGCCGTGCCATTAATGGCAAAAGCAATTCTACAGGTGAGTTCTCACAGAATTGTCTTTTTCCCAATGCATGGCACGGCCTGCTTCATGAAGTCATTACATCTGGGACTTCCAAAAGCAGTGTCCATAAAGTAGGGTGAGATCCCCAAAGAGTAACAGCAGGCAGTTTAAACCACCACTGCCTGAAGAACCTTGCGGCTAAAAGCAGCATCAGCTGAGGCCTTAACATCAACCTTGTAAAACTTGGAAAAAGTATGAACAGAAGACCAAGTTGCGGCCTTACAAACTTGTTCAAGAGAAGCTTGGTGCTGAAAGGCCCAAGACGCACCAATAGCATGAGTAGAATGAGCAGTAATCCTAAAAGGAGGTTCCTTCCCTTTTGCAGAATAGGCTTGTAGCACCGCCTGACAGATCCACTTGCTGATAGTGGATTTAGCAGGAGGCAAACCCTTCCTAGATCCAGCAGGAAGAACAAAAAGAGCATCAGATTTCCTGAAAGACTCAGCAGCAACCAAATAAAACTTCAGAGCCCTGACAACATCCAAAGAATGAAGGGTCCCCTCCTTGGAATTAGCAGGGTTAGGACACAAAGAAGGCAAAACAATGTCCTGATTGAGATGAAAAGCAGACACAACCTTAGGCAAGAAATCCGGCTTAAGCCGAAACACCACCTTATCCTGATGCTGCTCGAAATAAGGAGGTTTGATGGAAAGCGCCCCCAGCTCAGAAACTCGCCTGACCGAAGTAATGACCACCAAAAAGGGCACCTTAAGAGTCAGAATGGGCAAGGCAGCCCCACGTATAGGCTCAAAGGGAGGACCCTGCAGAGCAGACAACACCAGATTCAGGTCCCAAACCGGTAGCATAGGCTTACGTGGCAGACGCACATGAGTAACTCCCTGGAAAAAAGTCTTAACCAACCGGTGATTGGCAAAGGATCTTTGGAAAAAAATTGCCAGAGCCGACACCTGTCCCTTGAGGGTACTAAGTTGAAGGCCCGAATCCAAACCATGTTGCAAAAATTCCAGAATCCTGGGGATAGAAAACACCCGACAAGGAAGAGACTTGGACTCACACCAGGCAATGTAAGCATGCCAGACCCTGTAGTAGATAAAGGACGAGGACTTCTTCCTAGCCCTAATCATGGTATCAACAACAGAAGCCGGCAACCCCTTATCCATCAAGATGGAGGTTTTAGCAGCCAAGCCGTTAAAGCCAGCGTTTGTAAATTGGGATGGCACAGTTGTCCTTGAGTGAGCAAATCTGGATCCTTGGGCAGGGCATACTGATCTACTGCCAGCTGCATGACGTCTGCGAACCACACCCTCCTTGGCCAACAGGGGGCCACCAGAATGGCTGGTACCCCTTCCTTGCGCAGCACCCTGCCCAGCAGAGGAAAGGGAAGGAACACATAGAGAAGCCGAAACTCCGTCCAAGGCATTGCTAGCGCATCCGTGGCGAAGGCCAGAGGGTCCTGTGACAGGGAGACAAACCAGGGAAGCTTGTGATTGTGGCGGGACGCAAACAGGTCCACATCCGGCTGACCCCAGCGGTAACACAGGGAGTGAAATACCTTGTTGCTGAGGGAGTCTGCCTCCTGGTTCTCCACCCCCGGAATGTAAACCACCGAGATGCAAGGGACATTCTCTTCCTCCCAAGACAATATAAGGGACACTTCCTTGAGGGCTCGCTTGCTCAGAGTCCCTCCCTGATGATTGATGTAGGCAACCGCCGTCTGGTTGTCCGAGCGGATCTGAACAGCCCGACCCCGAAGGTGTGTGGTCAGCTGAGAAAGAACCAACTTGATCGCTCTCAGTTCCAGGACATTGATGGGAGCATGGGCCTCCTGGGGGCCCCACCGACCCTGGAACTTCAGATACTTCCAAAAGCCCCCCCAACCGGTCAGACTGGCATCTGTGGTGACTCTCCCAGCACGGGGGCATAAAGGTCCTGCCCACTAGAAGGTTCCCTGAGTCCAGCCACCATGAGAGGGCACTGGGAGGGCAGGGGGGACAGAACAATTTCCTGATCCAGGGACACAGGGTCCCGATTCCAAACTGACAAGAGGTGCAACTGAAGAGGTTTCATGTGAAACTGAGCAAAAGGGACCGCCTCGAAGCAGGACACCATCAGACCCACTAACTGCATCCCTTGCCGGATGGAGGGATGGGGACACAAGAGCAGAGTCCGTGCCTGCTCCTGAAGGCCCTCCACTTTCTGCTGAGGCAGGAATACTTTGACCTGAGAGATATCAAGAGTCATGCCCAGAAAGGACCTCACCAAAGAGAGAGACAGTGAAGACTTGGGATAGTTGATCATCCAGCCGAAGGACTCGAGAGTGGAGGTCACCACCAGAGTATCCTTCTCGGCCTGATGAAGAGACTGAGCCGCAATCAGAATGTCGTCCAGGTAAGGGAGGATGCGAATGCCCTGATTCCGCAGCAGAGCCATCACGCCCGCCAGCACATTGGTGAACACCCGAGGCGCCGAGGTGATACCGAACAGTAAAGCCACAAACTGGTAATGCTGATCCTCTAGAGCGAAACTGAGAAATCTCTGATGAACTGAAAAGATTGGCACGTGAAGGTAGGCATCCTTGATGTCCACGGAGGTCATGAAGTCGCCCGGGCGAAGGGAACTGACAGCCGAGCGTAGTGTCTCCATGCAAAAGTGCTTGAACCTGACAAACTTGTTGAGATCCTTCAAGTCCAGGATGGGCCTCAAGGACCCGTCTTTTTTTGGGGACCGTGAACAGATTGGAGTAGAAACCCTGACCCTGTTCCTGGGAAGGCACCAGGCAAATAACTCCTGACTCCAACAGATGTTGAACCGCAAGGCGCAAACCCTGAGCTGACAGAGGGTTTTGAGACATCCGGGATCTGATGAATCTTTGGGGCGGCCAGGCTGCAAACTCTCTTGTAACCGGAGGACACCACCTCCTGAATCCACCGGTTTGAGACACGGAGCCTCTAGATGTGAGCAAAGAGCTGAAGCCGTCCCCCCCACCTGGATGGGTGAGGGCGCCTCCTCATGCTTGAGGGGGCTTGGGAGAAGGTTTGGGCTTGGGATCCCATGAGAGACTGGGACGACCACGTGGTCTGCCACGGCCCCAAGAATCTCTGCAGGTACCCGAAAAGAGGGAGCCACGACCTCCTCTGGGAGCACAAAAGGAGGGGAGGGAAGCGGAGGGCCCCCGAAAAAGCAGAGGCTGCCTCCTAAGCTACCATCCTTGGCTAGAACATCCAGACGCTCACTAAAGAGCCGCAGCCCCGTAAAGGGGAGCCCAGTGAGAGCCTTCTTAGCAGCAGCGTCAGCCGCCCACTGACGCAGCCAAACAGAGCGGAAAGAACAGAGGCCCTACCACTCAGCCGTACCGCATCATTCATGGCAGCAAGGACAAAGGCAACAAATCAGCAGCGCTCCTTGAGCACTTGACCCTAGTGCTCCTCTACCCTCACCCGATCCGACAGCCGAGGCTGGGAAGCACAGAGGGTCCGGAAACCGGTGGAAATAGACATGCAGGACCGCAGGCTTGGTTGCCCCGCTCACCTGCGCAATATAAGAGCCATCTTCTATTTTCGCAGAATCACTGCAGAGAAAACACTGGATTGGTCTATTGGTGATCCTGTTTGTATATGGTACCGGGAGGAGCCACAACTCTTCTACAGTACACTGCGCCACCTTGTGGCGGAATAACCCATAGAAAAGGACTTCTTGAAGCAGGCCGTGCCATGCAGTAGGAAAATATTTTCTTTTTAAGGCTTTCAATAGGGATTTGGCAGACAGGCCTACAAAATTGTGTGTGATATATACACACATTCATAACTTAGACTGAATTTTACACAGTACGTACATACATTTTATAACTGTGGGGTGAAGTGCATTCCTGCAAATGTCCCAGGAAAGGCACTGTTGATGTGTTTTATGTTAATTAAATGTTTCAACACTGGTTATCTAGGAATATCAGACAAGTATAGGAATGTGTCATAAACATGTTCTCAAATTTCCTGAGAAGTGAAGTTAATATAACGAATTTAAACAACTCATCATTTAACTGGTCTACATAAGTAAGGACGATATCTTGATACAAGTCCTGACTGCTAATAATGCCAGTCTTTCTCCATGAAACATTAAGTAGCAGTTGTTTGACTCCTATAAAAACAAATTCTGTAGTTCATCCACCATGTTGAGGCTCATTAATTGTTAACAGCCCACAGATGGGATCCATTTTGCTGCCCTCAATCAACCATTGATTAGAAAGACACAAATGATCCATGCAACAAATCAACAGTCCATTGGCTATTATGCAACATTTTACCCAGGAATATCTATATAAAAAGGTCTAACAGCTACTTTGTCCCTTGGAGCTCTTAGTGTGAGTGAGAATAGCAACCCTCCATGGTCCCACAGTGGTTTCTGACCACAGCAGAGCATGCTAATGACTCATAAAGCTGTCCTGTGACATTCCCCTTGCAGCGCAGCCACAACTGATTAATTGAAACGAAAAAAAGAGAGCGGCTTCGCCTAAAATACATAAGGTATTTACATAGACTTGGAAATGATAGGAAAAGCTAATTTTACTCTTGGAGGAAGTTAGTGTGTGCAAGGGCAGGGATTTTAAATTATATATTTGTCCATTCCTCATCCTCATTTTACCAAATATTTTCATTCCCATAATGAGATATAATCATTTGACATTCCTTATTAATTGATAGGCATCTGTAGGGAAAAATATAAACGATTAAAAAATAAAGATGTTCAATACTCTTTTACCCTGGCTCCATGTCCCTGCTGGCAATCCAATGTAGCCCATAGTCTGCTATAGGAATGCCGCCTCCTGCTGATGTCAAAGTGAATAGAGAACAGTGCTCTATTCATTGTGTGCAGAGGGGGTCTGAGCAGTCTTGGGTTGTGTGTTTTTAATGTGGAGGGTCCACAAAGTCTGTGACCACCATCAGTCACAGATGCACGACCACACCCTCTATATTCACTACAATGAAGGAGCCGTGACAGGCCTCAGCACACCCCCTTCAATGGATAGAGATATTGTGGCAAAGCTCCTATGACTGATTTTGGGTCGTCAGCCCAAGACAACATTAATTCCGACCCCTTCCTGGGCAGTGCAGGCTGGGATCCAGCAATCAGGTGAGTTGTTGATTGCCAGACCATGCCCAATCAGCTCCAGGGGCAAAAGGTAAGTATCCTTTTTTTATGGGGTGGTCAATCACTTTAATGCACCACCACTCCAATTGAAAGGAAGCCCAAAGTCTGGAGTGGCTTGCACTCCAGCAATGCACATGTTCCCTACTCCACCAGCGACATCAGAGTTTACCATGGGTAACCAACAATCACATGTGGTATTTTAGTCAAAGCTGGCCTTCCTTTTAACTGGCAGGTATTATTTTTGACTGTAGGTCCACTTTGAAGTGTCACTGCACCCGTGTAGAAGCTGTGAATTCAAGAGCTGTATTAGTTACTTACCTCAGTCTAATGCTGTTGAATCTATAAGATTTCAGGGCCGCTGGATTCCCTCCCTCTGGGGCATCCAGAATCAGGATGCCCCACTGTGTGAAACCCCCAGGTCGTCCGGAAACTCACCTTCTCTCCTGGTCCAACGCTGCATGCCCGAGCAAGCATGCTCGGATCCTCCCGCCTTAGACAAGCTATTCGACAAAGGGGCAGGAGCGTGCTGATTTGACGAAAGTGCTGGGGGGCTTAATACAGCAGGGCATCCTCGATCATGGTGCCCTGGGGGCAAGGACCAAAACCCAGGATAGTCAAAATTCTGGGTTTTGGTCCACTTTAATGTAGAGGCAAGGTTAAAGATGGACATGAAGACCAAGTGTGTCCACATGTTCCAACGGTCAGGACTGAAGCATTTACAACCAAATTGTTCTGTCAGTTTGACAGCTTCTGTCACAATAGCCCATAGAGCTGTTTAACAACCCACCCCAAAAGCATCTCAATTTGGAATTCTATCTACTAAAAGGCCAGAAATCAAGCAGAACGTCCCATTTTTTGTATTTTAGTGCCAGTAGCAGCCGTGTTCCTGTGAACACTGAACCACCCCTGACCAATTGGGGTTGCTAGATAGGCACACCTCATTGGTCGCCTGCTGTCATGGGCCCAAAAGTAGCACTGGAGCAAGATAGGACAAGCATTCCTTTATTTTTGCTATAAGGCGGTGCGCAAATGTGCATTCCAAATAAGGATGTCATGGTTTCGGTTCACTTTAAGGTCATTTTATAATTATCAGCATTACCAAATCCAAAGTAACCCAAAATAATTGTGTTTTTATTCAGTTCTGGGAATGCCTTTATCATGCTGGAGCTAGACCACGTATCTATCTCTAAATAATAACAATGCAGATATATCTCCTCAACAGTGGTGCTCCGTGGATGTTAACCTACTTAAAAACAATGTACCTCTGTCACCTTCTCTTACAAAACTATTTATTTTTCTTACCTTTTTGTTACTTTTCCAAATCACCCCAGTTACTTAATTCTCATACTGCTTTAAGGTCTAATCACCAGGGGTCCTTTGTACTCTGTTTATTTATGGTGCTTGCATTATGCCATGCTTCCTTTACTTCCCCCAAGCTGACAATTTAGCAAGCTGGACGACCTTTCACTGGGGTGGTCCCGGCCTCATCTGCAGGAGTTAAAACAAATGTATTGCTAACTTTACTGTATACAGATTAAATTATGTAATGTGTAATGGCTGACCAAATACATGTCGCCACATTTATAAAAGAAAAACTGTTTACAGTTTTTTTGTAACTTTTTTTGCTTTAAATTTGTTTGAATACCCGCTGCAGGACGAAGGGGCTTGAGGGGATCCGAGTGCGCTGATTGGACGAGAGGGCTGCGCATGCACCATAGGACTGGGGAAGGGTAAGTGACATCGGGCGACCTGGGGGGTTACACACAGCGGGGCACCCCCGATCAGGGTGCCCCGGGGGGCAGGGACCATAACCCAGGATAGTCAAAATCCTGGGTTTTAGTCCACTTTAACAAACAGCTATGAGAATATATGAGAAACTTTTTGCTCTAACTTCCTTCCACCTTATCACGTATTAATTAGAAAAATCTCTGATTATATGTAAATACCTTATGTAATCTTAGCAAAGCAATTTTCTCAACTTTTTTTCTGGGTCAGGGCTTAGATGGGAAGGTTATGTCATGGTGCAGCTTTAAGAGTCGTAAGCATGCTCTGCTGTGGTAAAAAAAAAAAAAAGCTGCACGACCACTGTGGCTTGTGCTCATTCATGCTGCAAGCACCAAGAGACATAGTTGCTATTGGAACAATTTTTTGACTGGTCCTGAAGGAACAAAATTAAAAGGAGGGTCAAAATTTCAGGCCTGTTAGGGCTTCTGCATGTGCTGCAGAAAATAGAGGAGATGTACATGGCACAGACATCTGAGAATAATAGAAGGAAAAAAAAAATAAAATAAGTGGTAATAGGAGCTATATAGACATAAAAAATAGTGTAGAGGGTGACTTTCCAGCTTTACTTTGATCAGCCTGGATCAATCTTGAAAGCTTTACAGCTCTACATTATTTAGTGGAGTTTTGTAAAGCATATTATATGCAAATATGTAAAAATAAGCACTTTTGCATTTTATTAAATAAATAAGCAAAATGAAAACTGTTTAATTGCGTTGCAAAACATCACATCATCAAGTATTGTTAAGATTGAAGAGCTTAAAGTGGAACAAACCCCACCCAGCATGGCCCTGGAATCTAAAAATGTAAAAATTGGGATGCCAAGCTTTGTGATACCCCTCAGGGTGCCCATAAACGATCCTCTTTACCAGTTCCAACTGTGCATGCGTGGGCTCTTGTCCAATGAGAGCCGTCTGTCGTGACTACGTCATTTGGCAAACAGCCCTCATTCTTAAAAATGGGAAGTGTTTGCTGCCACATCCCCAGTGGCGTGGGCATGCTCCACATTCACAACAATAACAGCCATTTGCTGAATGCACCATTGAAACGAGGAAGAGACGAGGGTTAGCCCAATTGCTGACCGTTACCTTCTTGGCCAGCCTTTGCACTAAAGTAAAGAAGCCAGTGTTTTTGTGACTGGAGGAAGGAATGTGCCTTGGAGCCAACCAGGCAGTGTGCTATTGTGCAGATATTTCAAAGAGTCAGATTTGGTGACAGACGAACTTCAAATTGCAAGATTGTACGTGGCCCTAAAACCTCTTTTAGGAAATGTCTTAGCAACAGTTTAAGAAAGTACCTGCAGATCACTGTTAAACAGGCCGTAAAGGCTGCGGCAATCCACCCCACCCCACACCACCGTGTTTCTCCAAAAATAAAACAGGGTCTTATATTAATATTTGCTCTAAAATACTGTTTTGTTGGGGGATGTCCTATTCCCCATAAACAAAAGATCTAAAACGATCTTAAATGCTGTCAGGCTTCTTGGTGTAGTGGTCTGCTCCCCCTGACCATAAGCAGCTACAGTGGAGTGATGCTCAGGACTACTCAATCTGTGTGTGTTTTATTGTAGTGGGTCTTTTGAGTGTGATTCTTTAGGAGGTGTCTAAAGAATGTATAGCTGCCTGGACACTATTTAAATTGACTTCATTTTTAACTTAAACTAGGACTTATGTTTGAAAAAAGGGCTTACATTTGGAGCATCCTTAAACATCTAGAAAAATCATGCTAGGACTTTTGGGAGAGGTCCAATTTTGGGGGGAAACAGGGTACATACACACAATCTGCTGACTTATGAATATCAAAAATTTTAAAGAAATGCTAATCTAATCGTGGTGCTCACTTGCACATTTAGACTCTAGGGTCAAAGGTTTTGATCTGATTTAAGTCTCCTAAATGTGCAGGTCCCGGAAAAATGAGATGGTAGGACCTAGGAAAATGTGGGACTTAAGGGGCCACTATAAAAAGAAATGCTGTGAAAGAACTTCAATGACCTGCACAAAACCCAGACCTGAACCCCAGCCAACAACTATTGGGTACATTTAAGTGACCTAATCCCAGAACATAGATAAATGAAACAGGTCCCACTATTGCCCCTCAGCCCGAAGTTGAGGAAACTAAAAACCACAACACATCCTGCAGCTATTGCCTCCTATCGGTGGCGGACTGGGACCAAAAATCAGCCTGGGATTTTACCAGCACCTGGCCTGCCCATGACCAGCCAGTGGCATCTCTGCTACTGCCTGGCCAGTCAACCAGTGTGCTTCAAAACTGAGGATATATAATACATCCTTACTGCTGAGCTGGTGAGGAGGGCACTGCAGTCCTTGCCTGTGCACCTCTTGGAAGTCGGTCCATCTTAGCACCCGGATGTGTCATCTCAGACAAAAAGCAAGCCTTCCCTACTATATTTAAAGCTAAACTTAAAGGAGATTTATCCCTAAATCAACATTCTTCTCTCAATTTACCTTGCAATTCTAGATCCTTGAAGAAAAACATCCTGATCTTTTTCAAAGTCACTTACTATATCTACTAGAACCCTTCAGATTTTAGTGTTTAAAATGGCATTTTGTCATAATGAGGCATTTAACAATAATTAAAATAAACCCTAATAGGAAGTCCGGAAACTCTATGTTCAAACGGCATACCCTTATTATGTGGCTTTTCCCACCACATGTGGCTGCACTGGTATGCTGTGTTATGTCAGTCAACACAATAAAGAGCCACTCAGTTTCTGAATAATACAGTTGCACTCTTTAACATCTAAAGCTACACTACATTGTTGACATTAGGAGCACAGAGTTTTGATCTGTCATGAGCTGTACGGTAGAGGGGCTGGCAAGACATATAGATAATAGCGTCATGCTGTAAGGAATGTATGACTCTTGCTAAACGTCATTTTACAGTACAATACATCCTACTGTCTAGTTTCCCCAGTAATGGCCATGTTTATACTAACACACTGATGTGCAATTCTTAATACATCACATGGACTTTATGTTCACATGTACAGTATTTTCCTTCTTCCAAACAACCCAAGTAGGATATGTCTTTAATCAATTACATTTACACCAACATCATGGCCTTCAGAGCAAAATATTTTTGATGCTGCAAAGTTAGGAACAGACAGTTAATTTTGTGAATGCAGTGGCCTTTTGTATCATATTCACTTTTCTTAATAAAGTCAGGAAAAATGAGCAAATTGGATTTTTCCTTAGCAGCTCCACAACAATGACTTCAATGTAAGCTGAGAAATTTACAACTCTCTTTAATAGTTTAGTAACCTTTAGAAAGAGGAATCAACATGAGGGTTTTCACATCCAAGAGGAGCGCGGCAGGAAGTCTCATAGATCAAAGTGTAACTTTGCAGACTTTTTCTCAGCGAGATGGCTTACTTTGAGTGTAGCATCCAAATAGTCTTACTTAGCTTTTGCCCACAGTATTAAACTCTCACTTAAGATTTAATGTTTAAAGTAAAAAACAACACATTTTGTAGCAGTTTAAAAATGGCTGCTACTACTAAAGAAAACTACAATAATTTCAGTATTAGCCTATAACGGCCTGTAAGATGATGCCAGATAGTCAATCAGCCGCCACGAAACCTATACAGCAGTTGCTTGAGGACTATAAAGCCAAGGCTGAGAAGAACCAACAAATCTTGTGGTATGAGCTGGGAGCTTCATAGGGGGTGCTTGTCCCTGGCCAAGTAAAAAATCAACAATTGTCATCCTAATCTATTTAGTAACAGTTTCTGTTTTAAGACCATCCAGAGAGACAAAGAGGGAATCTTTACGCAATCTACATCCAAAAAAATTCTTCGCTTGGGACTGAGAAGCATTCCGACAGAAAGAAGCAAGCACAATAATTTGCTTGTTTGTGTAAAAAAAAAAGACTATCATTGGCAGAAAACCAGGAGGCAATCCAAAGACCTTGCCCTTGTGGTAGACGAGTAATGATGACTTGATAAAAAAAAAAAAAAAAGAGCCAACAACAGCTAATTGCTACAAGAAAGGCTACCGTTTGAGACAGAAGCAGTAGAGAAGCGAATCTAAATGTTCAAAGGAAGCATGCTGAAGAAATGAAAGAACCAGACAGATTCCAAGGCTCAAAAAGTTTATGGAACGGAAAGTAAATGTCAGTTACTCCCTGCACTGGGTCGCTGGAAAGAAAGGGTCAAAAAATTGGCCTTACCCTTAAGTGTGCTTACTGACGCTTATCCTAACTAGACTGCAGAAAATTGAGGATGTTCATGAAAAAATCATCAACTAAAAAAAGTCTCGGCTACACCCCACAATTCCCTCCCTCCCCTCCCTGACTCCCCTTACTGGTGCTTATGTAGACAGGGATTACAATAAAATAAACTCCTTACCTCACAAGGGATCCAGCACGCTCATGGGCGCTCCGGCTCTATTCAGGCTCCCGTCCACCCACTCAAGTGAATAGGTGGGCAGGGATGCACACAGAGAATGGAAAGTGCATTCTCTTTAAGATGGCTCCTGGGTAAGGTAGGACTTTTTTTAAATTTTATCCACCCAGTCCTGGCTCAGCATGGGGGGGGGGGGGGGTCACCTTAGACTGGACTTCTGTTTTAAGAAGCACACCACCAAAAATATGCTGTCCAAAATCAATAGTAAGCCTTAGTTGCGGAGTTGCATGCACTCAGTTAAGTGAAAATCACATGAGAAAAACACTTTTGCCCCAAAATTGACCCTTCAACAGCCATGCAAATTGGCATGTAGAACTGGGTCCCTGTGACATCACACCTGGGCATAAGAGATCCTTCCAGCAGGGGTGAGAAAGCTTGTCACACTGAGGTGCAGGTCGGTTTAGTTGGCCTGGCATTATATTTGCACAAATAGTGCACAAATCTATTTAGCACGTAGCACTTTATCCTTTATTGCACCATAGTATTTTTGTTTAGGATATGATGGATTTTTTTGATTTTGTATATAAATTGGTTAGGTAGGTAGTTTTTTTATAGGGTCACTCCTGCTGGATGATAATTACATGTTTGTGTATTTTAAATGTAGGTGATTGTATTGTATGTTGTATGTTGATGTTTTATATAGCTATGGATTAATAAATCTATTTTGATGAATTATTAGTGTCATTTATGGTTAGCAGATAGTTGGTGCCCTTAAGTACATATTCCCCTTGGGTGGTTTGCTGGTACCACCAATTTTTCCTGTTCATTGATATATATTGGGGGTATTTCTGTGGCACAGCAGGTCTGCTTTATTATTATTTTGGGTGGTGCTGGACAAATAGCACTTTTTGTGCAAAGTGTTTGTGGGCATAAGAGAAGTCGTTATGGACCATTCACTATAAAGTTCACTAGATATGCATGCATGGTTTCCTCGGCCAGTCTGGAGCAACAATGATCATGTTGACTGACTTCGGACCTAGGCTGCAAAGAAGGTGATGCGTAATCAGAAGAGGAGGAAACGAATACACCAAATGGAATTGTTACCAGGAAATCACCAAGGCATCCGCTCCTTGTCCCAGTTCCTACATGTTGAGAAAATCTACCATGGAATTACCTGGAAAGTGAACAACAGAAATATAATTTAAGTCTGGCACTTTCATTGCTGATGTGCTTCATCTGGAAGCACACGGTTATTGTTCAGCGATACATCTTGAAATACACAAGTGTTGTCCAGTGATAGATCTGTGCCATTTTGACAGAATGAAAAGTTACAGAAGCCTGCTTACGTTGACACAACTTTCAGACTTAAAACTTTCATGTGCTTTCAAAAGGTTGAATGTTTGTCTTAAATTAGATTGTGAAAACGTTCTGTGAGACTTTGCAAAGAGAAAAAAGTGTCCATTTCCATCTCCTGAAAACTGATTCACACGGATGGAATTAGAAACATTTTTTGGGTCCACTAAACAACCAAAGTCTCTTACAGCTGATAGCAGCACAGACACTCTGGCCAATGTCTCCTTCGTGGATGTTTTCTTGACCCCCGGAACCCCACTGTGCTGCAGATTCACCATGATAGCAGCCAGTACTTTTGTGAAGACTCTTGGCTCAGTGGTGGGGCAAAAAAAGGCAATGCCAAGAACTAGAAATGATGATTCCGCAGAGCAGATCTAAGGAATCTTTGACTAAACATGTGTGAATAGACATCCTTGATGTCTATTGTGGACAAAAAGTATCCCCGTAGAAAGGAAACCAGAATAGACTGAAGATTGCTCACATTAAAAAGCCAGGTTCACGCAACTTGAGTTGCCCACAAACATTTTTTCACATTGTCCTTTTCAGCGCATTCTACAGTCATAATTAGAATAAACCTGCAACATTTATCCTAACTTAAAGGAGCACTATTATGAAAATGGCTCAATGATAAAAATCCATATGAATATGCTGGATGGTGGGATGAGAGGTGACTTATAAATCCGGCATCAAGATTTTTTTTTTTTTTTTTTAAGGAAGGAAGACAAAACCAGAGCTGGTACACTACACCTGTCATCCCGATGAAACCACAAGCTTGGCGAAGGTTTTATTTAGTTTGGGTGTATTACTGACTTCTCTCATTAGCTGATGTGTTTATATGGATTTTTAATATTACACAATTTATAGATAGTGCTCCTTTAACCTTAACTATCCCGGGTTTTGGCCCTGGTTCTGACCTGGGCTCGTCTTCAAGGGGGGTTCTATTCCATGTATATGAACAGTGTAGAGCACTTTTTGAAATTAGAGCCTAGCACTGGGTGCCTGGAATCTCTTCTACAGCCCCTTAGTGGCTGTGCGAGCCCATGCCAGTAATTAACATAGGCAGGGCATGGGTTCGCGCATTACATCCAGAGGGATGCTGTTACGTTTTACGCATGCACAGTAGGATTGCTGGTTGGGTGAGTAAACAAGGCATACTGGGAAATTTCACACAGCAGGACATCCCAACTCAGGATAGCCTGTTGACAGGCTATCAGACAGCCCTGGATTTATTTAGTGATTTGGGCCTCTAACTCAAATTTTGTACAGTATGGACTTTAATGGTCAATTTCCTCTACAATATGTTGAACTTTGCTGGGATAGCTGTAGTAATACATCAAGGCAACTGGCCATGTTTCTTATTAGTCATCTGACTAGCTTTTCTTTGATTTAGAATCTACTGGTTATTGCCCCCCTCTCAACTGTAAGGCCTGCCGACAGCTTTAGTTCTGCTGTGAAATGCAGGTGCAGTATAGTTCACGCAACTCCTTTTTTTTTATCATAGTGAATAATTACAAGCTAACCTGTTATAAATATTCAAGAAAACCGAATAAAAGCTTATATACATTACGCAGACTCCAAATCCCATGTCTTCTGGCTGTTGACACACACTTTTATACCTTCACATTCTGCACTGCTTGTTGTTTCCTTTCGCCCTTACAGCGAAATGTTTGTTGGTTATAGATGACCTCATTGTCGGTTAAATAGATGACCTCATTGTGATGGAAGATATGGGAAAGGCAAATAATATGTAATGTTTGATGATTTAAGGATCGTTATGAAGGTTGCAAGGTGGGAGGTGTATGATAAATGAGGCATCAAATGCAGAATATATACTTTACACATGCCGGTGGGCGTCCCAGGTCCTTGTTGGTTGGGGCTAGGCGGAGGCTGAGTACCATGCTTATGAAGAAGTGGTGATCTTTAATTGGGCTACCTGATGCAGTCTATTTGGATGTTAATTAGCTTCCCCGCCATAGGAAGTGCTGAAAAATACAATTCTGTGATTACTCACCTGTAGAATTGATTTTACTGTGTACAGCACAGCCTGTTTCATTTCAATCATTACTTCTGGGTATTCCACCGCAAGGTGGTGCAGTTGACTGAAGAATACTTGTGGCTCCTCCCGGCCCTACAAAAAGCCAGGAATCACCCATAGACCCCCAGTGTTGAAAAAAAGTTATGCAAGAAGCCGGGAGATAAACCATGATAAAAGAATACACAGCATCAAAAAGGCTAACTTTAACCCTTTAAGTGCCAGCCTACCTGGAGCTTTTGTCACCCTTTGTTGCCAGACCATTTTGCACTATTATGCACTCCCCATGTTCAAATGTGATTTTTGAAGGGATTTCCCAGGAAAATGATATATTGATTTTTTCAGCATAGTCTGGGCTTTAACATGAAATGTCTTGTTTGTCATTTTTTAGGTGTATTCTCAATATTTTTGGGTGCAATATGTGCAAAAAAATAAAAAAAAAAAATACAATTTTGTGAATACTCACCTGTAAAATGGGTATTCTAAGTATGTCACACAACCCGCTTCAAGACATTCATTACATGTGGGTATACTGACCTGTAGATGGCGATCTTGCAGAGATGATATAAAAAAAATGTAAGACCCTCCCGGCCCATAAATACCTTGTACCTCCCACTCATTACCCAGTATAAGGATAGCAGTAAGATCAAGGGACCAGGAAAGCCAATTACAACTAACAAAGGTTCACCATATAAAAGATCCAGAATACAAAAGGGCAGGGTGATGCGGGGTGTGTGACATACTTATAATACCCATTTTACAGGTGAGTATTCACAAAATGGTATTATTCTAAGTATGTCACACACCCCGCTTCAAGACATTCATTACATGTGAGACATTCAATAGCAGTGTCCATAAAGGGCGGGGATCCAAAAAACAAGACAACAAGGCACAAACTTAAAACACTGCAGAACTTTGCGGCCAAAAACAGCATCCGCTGAGGCCCGAACATCAACCTTGTAAAACTTGGAAAAAGTGTGAACCGAAGACCAAGTAGCAGCCTTACAAACCTGCTCAACAGAAGCCTGGTGCTGGAAGGCCCAGGACGCACCAACAGCACGAGTAGAATGAGCAGTAACACGAAAAGGGGGAACCTTCCCCTTGGCAGAATAGGCCCCAACAATGGCCTGGCGAATCCATTTACTAATGGAAGACTTGGCAGGAGCCAAACCCTTCCTAGGCCCAGAGGGCACCACAAAAAGGGCGTCAGTCCTACGAAAAGGAGAAGTAGCCACCAAATAGTACTTCACACAGCGGACCACATCCAAAGAATGCAAAACCCTCTCCTTGTCATTGCTGGGCTTAGGCTGGCATCCATGGTGACCGTCTCCCAACGAGGGGTCAGAAAGGATCTGCCCTTCGTCAGATTGCTTGGTTTTAGCCACCACCAAAGGGAACGCCGCACCCGGGGAGACATCAGAGAGGACTGATCCAATGACAGCGGGGACCCGTGCCAGGCCGCCAAGAGATGTAGCTGGAGCGTTCTTGTCTGAAACTGGGCAAAGGGAACCGCCTCGAACGGCGCCACCATCGATCCCACGAGTCGTATCCCTAGCCGGATGGACGGGCGGGGAATGGATAGAAAACGCTGAGTCAATTCCTGAATCAGAAGAACCTTGGCTCGGGGGAGAAACACCCTGGCATGAGAAGTATCCAGAGACATTCCCAGGAACTCCACCACCCTGGAGGGAATGAGACAGGACTTGGGATAGTTGATCACTCAACCGAAACTCTCCAGAGTGGACACCACTGTCCTGGTATCCAGCTGCGCCTGACTGAGAGAAGACGCCATGATGAGAAGATCGTCCAGATAGGGCACGATGCGGATACCCCTGGCTCTGAGGATGGCCATCACTCCTGCCAACACCTTGGTAAAAACCCTTGGAGCCGAGGTAAGGCCAAACGGAAGAGCCACAAACTGAAAATGTTGATTGTCCACGACAAACCTGAGGAATCTCTGGTGTGCCGGAAATATTGGAATATGCAGGTAAGCATCCTTGATGTCTATGGTTGTCATGAAGTCCCCCTGACGAAGTGAATGGATGGCTGAGCGCAGAGTTTCCATACGGAACTTCCGGGACGGACAAACCTGTTGAGCAACTTCAGATCCAGAATAGGACGCACGGAACCGTCCTTCTTGGGCACCGTGAACAAATTGGAATAGAAGCCCAGGCCCCGGTCTGAGAGGGGCACCGGACAGATGACAGCCATGTCCACGAGACTTGCTACTGCTGCCTGAAGCCCCTGGGCGGCCAGAGGATCTGACGGCACCCGAGATCTAAAGAATCTGGGAGGGGGCCGGAACTCAAACTCCAGCTTGTAACCGGAAGACACCACTTCCTGAATCCACCTGTCCGCGACCTCTTGGACCCAGACCTGGGAGAAGAGTTGCAACCGTCCCCCCACCCGCAAGGGTGAGGGCGCCCCCTCATTACTGAGCCGGCTTGGCAGCGGCTCTAGGCTTGGAGCCCCAACTGTGTCCTGGACGGGCCCGACCCCTGCCCCTAGGCCAGGAAACACCTCTGGAAGGATCCTCAGTTTTCCTCATCCTTTTGGAAGGATCTTCAGTTTCAGGGACTGTGGGGACCTCTGGAGGCTCATGATCCCATCAATGTTTTGGAGTTGAGAGCCATCAGACTGGTTCTGGCTCACTTGACTCATCAGTTGCGGGGCCTACCGGTTAAAGTTCGGTCGGACCTCTGGACGAAGGGAAGGCCGAACCCCTGCCAACTCTAGTCACACGAAAAGACTGAGAGAAGGAAGCCGCCCCCCGAAAGGGGCGACGCTGCTTCTTACGCTGAGGTAACTTACCTCCCTTTGCCACCGAATCCAATTTTTCTCCAAACAGCCGCAATCCCACAAAGGGAAGGGCCGTGAGCGACTTTTTGGACACAAAATCAGCCTCCCACTGGCGTAACCAAACCGACCGGCGGATAGCCACAAGCAGGGTCGCAGCTCTGCTACACATCACCAATGTGTCATCCAGGGCGGACAGCACGAAGGACAAAAATAACTCACAGCGCTTAAGGTCAGCAAATTCCCCACTAGCCGGGTCAAGCCCGGAAGAGGTCAACAATCCTCTAACAACCGACCTGGCAGCTACCAATACAAGCGCAGAAGCACAAACCGGCTGCAAGGCCAATCCAACACTGGCAAAAACATGACAAGCCATCTGGTCAATGCGTTTATCCTCACCATCTTTGAGGGTAGTGCACTCCGGAGAATGGAGGACTGAGGAACTGGACAACCCCAAAAAAGGAGCATCCACCTCGGGGGGAGACGACCAGTGCTTCACTGCGTCCGCCGGAAAGGGATATTTCTTGTCCCAACCCGGTGGGACACCCGGAAGCCGCGTCATCCTCTCCCATTCCTTGCGAATGATACCATCAAAATGCTTTTGATAAGGAAATTCCAAGCGCGGCTTGGTCACTTCAAAGAACTCCCCCTTCAGCAGAGGAGCCGCCTCGGGGGGAGAAATAGCCAGGACCTCAAACATATGAGCCAGGACCCTAGGGGTATCCAAGGAATCCCCCTGGCCCTGCTCGGTATCAGCGCCCACAAACTGCTGATCGTCGGAGTCATCAGACTCCTCATACAGCTTCCCTTCCTCACGCGGGGAACAATCAGACCAACCCAGGGAGTCAAAATCTTCCCTATCAAAGGCCTGTGCAGCCGTATACAAATGTTTTCTCTTTGCCGTGGCCTTTTTTGCGACGGCACTGGAAAACAATTTTTCAAGATTGGCCAATCTGGCACACACCTCAGATTGCGACTCCCCGCCAATGACCACATCACACGGGGTACGTGTCAAGCGAGGGGGAGACAGAGAGGAGACTGGCGGAGCAGAACCGGACACCTGAGGTCCGGTCTGCAGCGTAATAGACCGCTGCGCACAGGGTACCCATAGAAATACATCATCCCCCAAAAGGGATACCCCACACCCCAAACACAGCCTGGATTGCCCCGAGGGGGGCACAAGCCCAGTATCCGGGGAAGCCTACATATGGTGATTTTTTTAATAATATATTTATATAAATATATGTGTACAATGCTCCAAGGGAATTACGCAATAATGCAACACGGGATGCCCCTTTAAGTCCCGAGTGGGAGGATTTTAAGTCAGCTAAATTTTAACCAGGGACCCTGGACCGGGAGAACCCCCCTTTAATATGAGCAATGGTCCACCTGGAACACAAAGAAACACAAGCACACGCTCAGACCATGCTAGGATGCATAACTAGTACATAACAGATGAAACAGATGGCCATCAGGCCACTCACCCGACCTACGGTGCCACAAGTGGAGGACGCGTGTGCAGCAAGAGGAGGGAGGGCGGGTCGGCGCGGTTCGCGCGCCCCGCCCCTCCCGGCCAGAAGCCGGAACATGAGAAAACGCGGCCGTAGCACGGGGGCGGGCCGCAGGCACGTGCGCGAGCGCCCGGCTCCACCCCCCCAGCCCAGAGGAGACGAATCACTCATGGGCGCTTCACCGCCACCATGCAACACGCCGGAGGCCGGCGCTGCAGGACCGCCCGCGCCAGGCAAACAGTGGAAAACGCACACACAGTCAAAGCACACACACACATATACACTATAAAGAGAGGAATCTATAATGGACCCGCCCCCCCTCCTCTAAGGGTATCCGGGAGAGGGGGAATCCATGCGAGGGTAGGAGCAAGGGACGGGGCATCCCAAACCAGGATCACCAACCCGGATAGCCGCCTACCCCTTGTTATGGGGTCTCACGGCTCCGAAGCACCTGGGGTGCTAACTACCTTTGCCCAGACCAGCAGCCTAGGCTGGGAGGCAAGTAATTAAAATAAGGGGATCCGGGCAGAAATAGGAGAAAAGAAGGCCGGGAGTCATCCCGGCTACCTGCAAGGAGGAGACATCATCTTCTGACTTGCTCACCACTGCAGAGATGGAAGACTGGGTAATGAGTGGGAGGTCCCAGGTATTTATGGGCCGGGAGGGTCTTTACATTTTTTTGATATCATCTCTGCAAGATCGCCATCTACAGGTCAGTATACCCACATGTAATGAATGTCTTGAAGCGGGGTGTGTGACATACTTAGAATAATCAATTTTTTTACAATTTGTAGTGGTTTTTTGTAATAAAAAATGTAAGTTTGTCAATAAAATCTTATTGCGTGTGAAATCCCAATGTCTCCCGATTACAGCAGTACTACATATATATAGGTAGACACCCTTTCCTGCCCAGGAGACTCCCCCAAACTGAAACAACGCTTTAGGGGATTTTCAGAAAAAATACAACTAAAAACACAGCTATGCGCACCTTGCAGTATTTCCAGAAAAACAACCCTTTACATTTGAAAAACCCCCAACAAACTATATCTTCTCTGGAAGTACACACCTCAAGCTTTCTAGGTGTACCAGGCTTGTTAATGTGGCCATAGTTTTCTGGAAGTAATCCCTCAATGTATTCTTTGGTTGCATAGTTTCCCTAAAAAAAGCAGAATCAAAGCCACATTTTCCTAAAAAAAATATTTACAAACAAGAAATTGTTCGATTTTTCAACCAAAACAACCCTTTACATTTGGAATATCCCTCATAAACCATATATTCCCTGAAAGTACACACGTTAAGCTTTCTAAGAGTACCCAGCTTGTTGTAGTGGGTTCATCTTTCTGGAATTAATCCCTCAAATAATTCTTTGTTTGCGCAGGGTTTCCCTAAAAAATGTAAAAAAAAGCTGAATAAAAAACACCTTTTCCTAAAATATAAATATGCAAACAAGAAAAAACAAGCTAAGTTTGAAAGCGCAAGGTCCCCCGAGCAGAACAATACCCAACATGCATAGCTACTTTTAACCTTTTTAATTGACAGCCTACTTGAGATTTTGTCACCCTCTGTTGACAGGTCATTTTTTCCCCATTTGCGCCATGTTTTGCGACATTTTTGCTGGAAATTTCAGGAAAATTTATATATATATATTTTTTTGCAGCAGAGTTTAGGCTTTAACTTGAAATGTCTTGTTTGTAAATGTTATTCTGTTTTTTACAATATTATTATTAAGTAAAAAAAATAAATAAATAAATTTTTTTTTAGAAAATTGTCTTCTTTATTTTAAATAAAAAATGTATTTTATTAAAGAAAATCATATTGCATGTGAAAGCCCCATTTCTACTGATTAGAACGGTACCACTTATTTATCGGTAGCCCCCCGTTCCTGCCCAGGAGACCCCCCAAACTGAAACAAGTACTTTATAACATTTACAAATAAATTCAACTACCATCCACACTACAAAGGGTTAAATTGACAAAAAAAAAAAAAATGACAGAGTCCCCCCTCCCAGGGTGAGGGGCCCCATTTTTATTTTTTTTTATTTTTAAGGGTTAAAAACCTTTAAAAATCCCAAAAAAATGACATGGGGTCCCCCTTACCCAAAGTAACCAGCACTGGACTAGCTATGCAGGGCTTGTAGAATCAGGGCGCAGGGGACAGCTTTTGTGGCCCCTGGCCCTGCAGGCTACAAGCCCGCATAGCCCGTGGCCACAGGCTCTTCTGCCCCCCCCCCCCGGGCTTTGGGGAGGCAGGTAATGGGGGTGGCGGGGGTTAATGGCAAGTCACCCGCTAGTCGCAGGTGACTTGCCATCCCCCCAGCCTTGTGAACTGGTATAGGGATCTCTTGGACCCCTTACCAGTTCACAAGGGGTTAAGTGTAAAAAAAAAAAAAACACACCACACACAGAGAAAAAATATTTTATTTTTTATTTTTTTTAATACTTACCTCCCATCCATCCTGGAGCACTGTGTCTCTCGGCAATCACTGGCCTCTGCTCACCTGCTGGAAGCCTTTTATAGCTGCTGGGCGAAAGAACATAAGGGGTTAACTTAAAAAAAAAAAAAAAAAACGACATAGGGTCCCCCCTCCCTTAAAAATCCAAAAAGAAAATGAAATGGGGTCCCCCTTACCCAGCATTACCAGCCCGGGATCAGCTATGGGGGCTGGTAGGAACAGAGTGGGGGGGCCAGCTTTTGTGGTCCCCCACCCTGCAGCCTACAAGCCCACATAGCCTATGTGGGCCCGGGTTCTTCTGCCCCCCCCCCTGGGCTTTGGGGAGGCAGGTAATAGGGTGTGCCGGGGGTTAATGGCAAGTCACCTGCGACTAGCAGGTGACTTGCCAGCCCCCAGCCTTGTGAACTGGTATAAGGGGTCTCATGGACCCCTTACCAGTTCACAAGGGGTTAACAGTAAAAAAAAAAAAAAAAAAATACACTGACAAGAAAAAATGACTTTTATTAAAAAATAAAAACTTTTATTTTTACTTTACTCGATCGTCAGCTCCTTTGTCCTTCGATGTGATGACAGATGCGATCATGCTGGCTGCAGTAGCAGAGGGGCAGGTGATGATGTCTTCACCTGCCCCTCTGCTCCTGTGCCCAGCATGATCACATCTGAATGAAGAGCAGCAGGGAGCCAGGACGACACCCGCTGAGTGACGTCATAAGCCCCGCCCCCAAAGGGCGCCCGTCGGGAGAGGAGGGGGAGAGCCCTTTCAGGCTCTCCCCTGAAGCTGAAGAGCCGGGGGGGGGGCAATCGGAGGGCCCCCCCTGTGAAGAGGAGACCCGGAGGGAGGCAGCTCGACTGCAGGTAAGTAAATGTCATTTATTTATTTATTTTTTTTCCACAGTTAGCAGCTGCTGCTGCCGAAGTGTGGGGGGGGGGGGGCTATTCCGGGGGCTCTCCCGGATGGCACCAAATTAAAGAGGAGACCCGGCCGGATCCAACGAGGGTGAGTATTTTTTTGTTTTTTTTGCCCGCTAGCAGGGGTAAATGCCAGGCACGTGAATTTTACGTGGCTGGCACTTAAGTGGAGGAGAAGCAACCACGGAAATTTTACGTGGCTGGCATTTAAAGGGTTAAAACAAATCACCATAAAGAGGCAACCAAGGGCAACGATAACAAGGGAGGGATGAAACAGGCCGTGCTAAAAAAAAAAATAAAATCAATTCTACAGGTGAGTAATCACAGAATTGTATGTTTCCAAGTGTACAGCACGGCCTGTTTCATTTCAATCATTATTTCTGGGACATCCAATAGCAGTGTCCTTAAAGTAGGGTGGGATCCCCAATGAGTAACAGCAGGTAGTTCAGACCACAACCGCCTGAAGCACCTTGCGGCCAAAAACAGCATCAGCTGAGGCCTTAACATCAACCTTGTAAAACTTAGAAAAAGTATGAACAGAGGACCACGTAGCGGCCTTACAAACTTGTTCAACAGAAGCCTGTTGCCCAAGAGGCACCAATAGCCCTAGCAGAGTGAGCAGTAACACAGAAGGGAGGTTCCTTCCCTTTGGCAGAATAAGCTCGCACCACCGCCTGTCTAATCCACTTGCCGATAGTAGAGTTGGCTGGAGGCAAGCCCTTCCTAGGTCCGGAAGGAAGAACAAAAAGAGAATCAGACTTCCTAAAGGGCTCGGTGGTGATCAAATAATACTTGAGCACCCTGACCACATCCAGAGAATGAAGGTTCCGTTTATTGGAATTAGCAGGGGCAGGACAATAGGAAGGTAAGACAATGTCCTCATCGAGATAAAAGGCAGATACAACCTTGGGCAAAAATTCTGGGTTAAGACGGAACACCACCTTATCCTGATGCCGCTCAAAATAAGGAGGTTTAATGGAAAGCGCCGCCAGCTCAGAGACTCGACGCACTGAAGTAATAGCGACCAAAAAGGCCACCTTAAGAGTCATTATGGACAGCGCAGCATTGCACAAGGGCTCAAAAGGAGGACCCTGTAGAGCAGACAACACCAAGTTTAAGTCCCAAACCGGTAGCAGAGGCTTACGAGGCGGACGCACATGAGTAACTCCCTGGAAGAAGGTCTTAACAAGCCTGTGATTGGCAAAGGATCTTTGGAAAAAAATTGCCAGAGCCGAAACCTGTCCCTTGAGAGTACTAAGTTGAAGGCCCGAATCCAGACCATGCTGTAAAAACTCCAAAATCCTGGGAATGGAAAATTCCAGACAAAAAAGAGACTTGGACTCGCATCAAACAATGTAAGCATGCCAGACGAGGATTTCTTCCGAGCCTGAATCAAGGTATCGACAACAGGAGGCCAGCAAACCCTTGCCCATCAAGATGGAGGTTTCAGCAGCCAAGCCGTTAAAGCCAGCGTTTGTAAATTGGGATGGCGCAGCTGTCCCTGCGTGAGAAGCTCTGGATCGTCGGGCAGGACGAACCGATCAACTGCCATCTGTACGACATCTGCGAACCATACCCTCCTTGGTCAGCGGGGGGCCACCAGAATGGCCAGTACCCCTCCTGGGCTATCTTGCGCAGCACCGACCCAGCAAAGGAAAGGGAGGAAATACATAGAGGAGCCGAAACTCTGTCCAGGGAATTGCTAGCGCGTTCATGGCGAAGGCCAAGGGGTCCCTTGACAGGGAGACAAATCTTGGAAGCTTGTGATTGTGACGGGACGCAAACAGGTCGACGTCCGGCTGACCCCAGCAGCGACACAGGGTGTGAAAGATCTTGTTGCTGAGGGACCATTCCCCCAGGCTAGACATCCCCCTGCTCAGGGAGTCCGCCTCCTGATTCTCCACCCCTGGGATGTAAACCGCCGAAAGGCAGGAACAGTCTCCTCCACCCAAGACAAGATCAGGGACACTTCCTTGAGGGCTCGCTTGCTCCGAGTCCCTCCCTGATGATTGATGTAGGCAACCACTGTCTGATTGTCCGAGCAGACCTGTACAGCACGACCCCGAAGGTGGGGGGTCAACTGGGAGAGAACCAACCTGATCACCTACAGCTCTAGGATATTGATGGGCGCATTGGCCTCCTGGGGACCCACTGACCCTGGAACTTCAGAGACTGCCTAACTCCCCCCCAGCCGGTCAGACTGGTATCCGTAGTGACAATCTCCCAGCGCGGAGGCAGAAAGGACCTGCCCACTAGAAGATTCCTCGAGTCCAGCCACCAGGAGAGGGACTGCCTGACCGGAGGGGACAGAACAAACTCCTGATCCAGGGGCCCCTGATCCCGATCCCAAACAGACAAGAGGAATAAGTGAAGAGGTCTCATGTGGAACTGAGCAAAGGGAACTGCCTCGAAGCAGGACACCATGAGACCCACCAACTGCATCCCCTGATGGATGGAGGGGTGAGGGCACGCCAGCAGAGACCGCGCCTGCGTCTGAAGGCCCTCCACTTTCTGCTGAGGGAGAAATACCTTGACCTGAGAAGTATTCAGCGTCATGCCCAGAAAGGACCTCGACAAAGACGGAGATAGTGAAGACTTTAGATAGTTGATCACCCAGCCGAAGGACTCGAGAGTGGAAGTCACCACCTGAGTATTCTACTTGGCCTGATGAAGAGACTGAGCCGCAATCAAAATGACGTCCAGGTAAGGGAGTATGCGAATGCCCTGATTCCTCAGGAGAGCCATGACGCCAGCCAGCACCTTGGTGAAAACCCGAGGAGCTGATGTGATACCGAACGGCAAGGCCACAAACTGGTAGTATTGATCCCCCAAAGCGAACCTCAGGAACCTCTGGTGACCTGGGAAGATCGGAACATGAAAGTAGGCATCCTTGATGTCCACCGTGGTCATGAAATCGCCCGGCCGAACGTAATGTCTCCATGCGAAAGTGCTTGAACTTGACGAACTTGTTGAGGCCCTTTAAGTCCAGGATGAGCCTCAGGGAGCCATCCTTCTTGGGCACCGTGAACAGGTTGGAGTAGTACCCCCGACCCTGTTCCCGAAGAGGTACTTGACAAATGACTCCGGACACCAGAAGACGTTGAACGGCCAGACGCAATCCCTGAGCGAACACAGAATTTAGAGATATCCAGGATCGGAGAAATCTTGGGGGCGGCCAGGCTGCAAACTCTATCTTGTATCCGGAGGATACCACCTCCTGAATCCACCGGTAAAGGACGCAAAGCCTCCAGACGTGAGAAAAAAAACGAAGACGCCCCCCCCACCCGGTCGAGTGAGGGCGCCTCCTCATGCCTGAGGGGCCTTGGGAGGGGGTTTGGGCTTGGTTCCCCAGGAGAGACCGGGGCGACTGCGGGATCTGCCTCGGCCCCAAGAGTCTCTGCGACTACCTGAGAAAGGGGGGCCATGACCTCCGCTTGAAGGACGAAAGGTAGAGAATCCCCAAAAGGGCAGAGTCTGCTTTCTACGCTGGGGGAGCCTACCATCCTTGGTCAGAGTCCCGTGAAAGGAAGCCCAGTGAGAGACTTCTTAGCGGCAGTGTCAGCTGCCCACTAACGCAACCAAACGGACCGACGCATAGCAACCAACAGGGCCGAGGCCCTACCGCCAAGCCGGACGGCATTGTCCATGGCAGCCAGCACAAATGCGATAAAGTCAGAGCAAAGCAAAAGGTTCTTATAATCCTCTCTTTTCTTACCAGAACGGGTGGCCTCAGCAAGGCGCCTGACCTTCTTTTTAATGGCAATGGCCGCGGCGCAGACCGGGCGCAAACCGGCCCCTAAAAAGGTGAAAGCATGACAAGCCAGCTGATCCATACGCCGGTCCGCGCTATCATGCAGTGTGGTAGTGCCGGGGGACGGCATGACCGAAGTGTTAGACCGGAACGTCCACCTCAGGAGTGCACGACCAGTGCTTAACCAAATCGTCCGAGAATGGATACCTTCTATCCAGCCCCTTGGGCACCGAGGGTAACCTATTAGGGCGTTCCCACTCCTTAAGTACCATATTTGAGAAATGGCCCTGCTCCGGGAACTCCAAGCGTTGCTTGTCAGGACGGAAAAGCTCACCCTGCTTCTTTTTCGCAGCCTTAGGGGGGGCGATGTGTAAGGTATCAAAAACAGCCGACAACAGTCTATCGGTATCATCCAGGAGCCAGGTATCCTCATCCGAGGAGGATCCTAGGTCACTATCGTAACCGCCCTGACGATCCTCAGAGGAGTCCGAGTCACGGAACAGCTCCCCCTCCTCCGGGGAGTCATGGCCGCCATACATGTCAAGGCCCTCGTCCTCATCGTCAAAAAGGGACAGCTCGGCGTCTAGGTGCCGCTTCTTGCTAGAAGCCTTGCCCAGCGCCAGATCTGATTGCGACCCTGTGCTAGCTTCCCCCTCACTGGGGGCTAAATGCAGACACGGGGGAGTAGGGGATGCCGTAGGGAGCGCAGGACTGGAAAGAGAAGCGGTCAGCCCAGTCTGTTCCGCAATAATGCTTTGGGCGCACGGTACACAAACCGCGCCACCACCACTCAAAGGGGATGCCCCGCACATGACACACAGCCGAGCCTGCCCTGAGGGGCCCCCAAGCTCGCTATCCCCAGAAGCCTCCATATTGTGATTATCAGAGGCACAATAGGCCAACACAGGGTAATGGCTAAAGAAGCCACCCGGCATGCCCCCAAGGGATGCCCACAGAGAAGGGACCGGGAGAG
Source organism: Gastrophryne carolinensis (assembly GCA_027917425.1). Lineage (NCBI taxonomy): Eukaryota > Metazoa > Chordata > Amphibia > Anura > Microhylidae > Gastrophryne > Gastrophryne carolinensis. The sequence goes on from CM051234.1 coordinate 561,672,634, forward strand.
AGGGGGGGAGAGTATCGGACCGGAAGAAACCACAGTCTGCTATCCCCTGAAAGACATAAGCATGAGAAGCCATAAGTATCCCGCAGCACATGCCCAATGGTAACCCCCGCAGGGAACTCACGGCCCAATAGAAAACGAGCACTGTGGTCACAGCAGCGACAGTCAGACCCACAGATGAAGGCTACAGGAAGAGCCCAGCACGCGTCCAAGATTGCCAGCGGCAGCACAGAATGGCCCCAGCAGCACACGACTGTCTTACAATGGCCAGCACAGGCAGCAGAATGGCGCCAGCGTACGGAACCTCGAGGGGCGGGCCGCGGGAGGATGACACGATATGCGTCATCCTGCGGCACCGCCCCCAATGAAGGGCGCGAAAAAGACCCTCGCATCAGAGAAGGAGGCAGAACAGCGCACGCTGCCACCCGACCAACACCAACCCCCCCTCCCCCCCGACAACGGCCACGTCGGGAAGAGGGGAAGGAGGGAGAGGAGAGAGAAAACGGTGGGAGGGAAAAGCAGCAGCGTAACGGAGCGGGGGGGGGGGGGGATGAAGGAAAGAGCGAGAGGATGCCAAGGAGCCCGGGACAATACAACCCCCAAGTAAAACACAACTCACCCCAAACACAGGGACACACAGTCAGCAGGGTTTCTCCCATCCCTCTATAGGCTCACCATACGCCTATGGCCGGCTACCCTTCAGTGCATAGGGTCTGCGGCCTGGAGTACAGCTCACTGAGCACACGACCCAGGTGATCCCCTACCATCACCGGATCCGTCAGCCGAGCCTGGGAGGCAAGAGGGTCCGGAAGCGGGGGGAAATAGGCTTGCAGGGCCGCAGGCTTGGTTGCCCCACTCACCTGCGAAAACATAGAGAGCCATCTTCTGGTCTTCGCAGTCATGACTGCAGAGAAACACTGGGGGTCTATGGGCGATTCCTGGCTTTTTGTAGGGCCGGGAGGAGCCACAAGTCTTCTGCAGTCAATTGCGCCACCTTGTGGCGGAATACCCAGAAGTAATGATTGAAATGAAACAGGCCGTGCTGTACACTTGGAAAAAAGTATTGCTTAGACACACTGCCCTACGTCTGGCCAGAACTAATGTATATTATGTAGATAGGCTGAGAGGTTAATATCCCATAGGCTAAGTTTCAGGCTCAAATACCAAACTTCAAATCCATAAAGTGTCTCAGTGCTGTTCATGTGTTCAATGGGTCTATAGGTGGTAAGGGCCACAGGCCACGACTATGAAGGTTAAAATCCTGGGCCAGCCGGCACAGAGAGTCTGTAAACACTTTACCCTGTTAGCCGAACAATACCAAGTACCCCCAAGAAGATCAATTGCCAATGTTACCAAGATAAGTAGGTCATGGGCCTTGTAGCACTTTTTGACACAAGAATAATGCTTTGCTATTAAAATAATATACCAGACCTGTTAGCCCTCCCTTTTGAGTACCCCCTGGGGTACATGTACAACAGGTTGAGAAACAGTGCATTAGCCTACCTGGCATCCTTGAACCTAGATGTTGGCACATGTACCAACAGCCTGCAACCATCATCTTAAAGAGGTCCTAAGATATTAAGCTCCCTCAAATACCCCTTCCCTGGATCTCTATCACTGTAGGGGGTTAAAACAAAAAAAATTAATCCACCAGTTCCCGGCATTGAGCTTGCCCCCCCCCCCCCTTTTTTTCTACCCCACCCCAGTGACTTGGAGTCAGAGAAGTGGGAGAGGGTAAACATTTTATTCGCCTTTTCGTCAGGCTGATGCCTTTGAGAAAGTTGTCTTTGACAACGAAATGCGTTAGGGGGAACATTGGAAGCTTGCTACACACTCTTCCTGGATCCCTTGAATGTTCATTTTGGAACGATTTGGCGATACTCTCAATAGATTTTCAGCCAGGAATAACCATAGTGGAGGATATCAGGGAGAACTGCCTGCCATTGCTATACTCAGGCTTTTAAAGTCACAGTCTGTTTGTAAGTGGAACTATTGAAATATTAAATATTACTATTTTACATTTATGGGATTGCACTAGATTTTTTTGTATTTTGCTATCCCTTTTTATATGTTTATCTGTATAAAATTATCCATCATTGGCCATGAGACATCATTACCAGCTGCATGCTTTCAATTGCATAGTTACTGATTGGAAGTCCTTCTCAAGGCGCTGCTATTATCATAAACCAACAAAGTGCATGCACAGTGGGATGTCGCACCTATACAAATGTAAAAAATTCCATTTGTAAAAAACACATATGCTCTGTGCCATTTGTGGAGACTGAGTAAAAACTACTGAAAACGAGTCTTAGAATCCTTCCACTCTCCAACAGGTGAGCTAATCAGCAGCTTTGTCTAAGTCAAGCAGCAGTAACTACTTCCCCAGGTAAGAATTCTGCCAGTAACCCTTTAGCTACTGAAACATAAGATGTGATAATTTTTTCCTCCCATCTGTTGAGAAGTTGAAATTACAGCAAGAGTTAAACCTGTCGTCTCTGCCTTATCAATCAGATGATTTGCAAGCCAGAGTGAGGAAGTCTCTGATCTGTAAATCAAAACGTACCAGATGATCTACATTGCCAAGGTAAACAAACAAATAGAAAAATATGTACATTTATTTCAATATTTTAAAGGCAGAGTTTCTCACTGAACAAAAAAAATAATTGTGACTATGTGATGGGGGGTATATGTGCTGTTTCTTATACGATCAGCTTTGGTGACACAGTTACTTTTTAACTGAAACTGCAAGCTTTTGGCAGAAATGTCCTGCAAACATCAGGCATGTGTGCAATCTAAAATACAGACAGAATTTAACACTGAACAATGAGAACACTGGCAAATCCTGGTCTTGTGAAGCAGGACAGCAGTAATCTTAGTCACTGAAGTCTGAACTAACTGGCACTTGTTTAATGACCCATCCATCACTTTCTCAAGATGCCCTGTCACACAAAGCAGAAGTCTTGTTGCCAATGGCTCCCTGTCGTCTGGAGCACAAGTCACATTTCAGTGCTAAACAACCCATGAACTCAGGAAAATGCCTGAAATAATCAGAATACTAAAGCAGCTTCTCCAAAATGTAGGGCCGGGTTATTGTTGCGCCGGGCACCACTTTAGCAATAAAGATGGGGTGACCTATAAAAGGGGACAAAAGGAAAAATGACAAAAATGTGCCAAGCTCGCAACATCAAACTATTAAATACAGCATAACCAGGGAAAACCTACGAAGATTTTGTAGAAATACCACACTCAAATCAATCAATTAAATAATAAAACATGTACAAATAAGAAAGTGACATTATTCTGGCTTCCTCTCTCTTATTCACACCTCACATTCACTCCCTAGCCACCTCCTGTCACCTCCAACTTAAAGTGGACCACAACCCACTGCAATAAGCCAGGGGAATCTATAAGATTCCCAGCCCGACCTATTTCCTCTCCCCCAGGGCATCCAAAATCAGGATGCCCCACTGTGTGAAACCCCTTAGGTTGGCCCATACACTTAACTTGCTTACCGGTCCAATGGCTTATGCGCGAGCCACGGCCGCATCCCCGCTATCCCTCTAGCAGGGTGCGTGCCTGCACCAGGCATTTGTGAATTGTGAGGACCAAAACCCTGTCTTATTTTCAGGGAAACAATAATTATACCATGTACAGTATTACAGTAGATGACGACGCTAGATAAATAAATAATAGTAAATAATAGTAGACATGCAAAAGATCACAGACTTCAAAAGATGATCAACATAAACCATAAAAAAATTATTTAAAGTGCGACGCCTTGGATCCAAAGACCAAAAGCCAAAAAATAAAGCAAGTTCAGTAAACTGCTCCCCTAAAGCCCCTCTCTGGTAATCGATGACAAACTATTTGGGAGGGCTTAACTTCATGCAGATGTTATGGGATAGAAGGCAGATTCTATGCTGCATAACTGCATGGCAGCGGCCATCTTGCCCCATACATGAGTCCAGCTTATATAAAAACCCAATGCCACAGTCAAAATTGCCTCAAATATCAGTGTAATCTTCCGTTATTTCTAGTAGAAAGCCATCAGCTGTGATGACTCATTGCTCTGCTGCACAGCTGAAAGAATTGTATCATTTTAGAAGACACTGTCTGAATGGTGTTAAATCCAGAGTCCGCAGTGAACAGTGATAAAGATTCATTGTTGCAGGTTTCCCTACATACACAATCTCTCTAGCAGCTGGGTGTTCAGTGAGTGTGTGTGTGTATAACATAATACACAAGCTGCTCATGTTTCTGAGGGATTAATCTCCCATGCAGTTCTGCACCAAAGAACCGGCCTGTTTTTCCAGAGCATCTGTATGAGTTAAGGCCTCTCAAATACTTTTTATCAGAGGAGAGCTTAAGAGGAGCAATTCACTAAAATTTCTTTTTTTGACTTTTGGGTTCCAAAACATTAAACTATAACAGTTTGTTAAAGTGGACCAACACCCTGCCTGATCGGCCCGGGAATCTATACGATTCCCAGGCCGATCAGATACCTCCCAGCGGGGCATCCAAAATCGGGATGCCCTGCTGTGTGAAATCCCCCAGGACGCCCCATTCCCCTTACCTTACTCCCGGTCCAACGGCACTTGCGCGCCGCGGCCGCATCTTGCGCTTCTCTCTAGCAGGGCACGTGCCCGCACCGGCCATTTGTGAATGTGAGTACGGGCGCGCTCCCTGTTAGAGGGAAGCGCGAGATGCGCCCGCCAGCGTGCTCGGAGCCGCTGTGGTTGTAAGGCCCTTGGACGAGCATACCACAGCGGCTCCGAGCACGCTTATTGAACGAGCGCCCGCGCATGCACTGTAGGAGTGGGGTGAGGTGAGTTTTTTCAGGCATTTGGGGAGTTTCACACAGCGGGGCACCCCCGATCGGGGTGCCCCGCGGAAGTGGACCAAAACCCAGGATAGTGAAAATCCTGGGTGTTGGTCCACTTTAAAGATATATATATATATATATATATATATATATATATATATATATATATATATATATATATTAGGGTTTGGGAGTTAATAACACATGGTACCCTTTTGCAAAACTAGATTGGGATAATATGCCAGAAATAGTTGGTTTGATTTTATTTGATGTTTGGCCCAATGATACAAATCTATATAAATATGCTGGATGGCGGGAGAAGGGGTCATTTATACACCTGGCATCAAGCAATATCCAAGTTAGGCTTGTTGTTTTCTTTTAATAGAAAGAAGAGCAAATTGAGGGGTAACAGGTTCTGTCCCCCCCCCCTCATAGAACCTGGCACCCCTGGAATTTATTCCAACCAGAAGAAGAAAACCACAAGCTTGGTGGGAGTTTTTTTCAGTTCGGGAGTGACCCCTCCTCTCATTAGCCAAGGTGTTTATATGGAGTTTTAAAATTACTGAATTTCCTCATGCACCTCCATTACGGCTTACACTTGGGCATGGCATAGCGGCAGCGATGATCACTGCTGTTATGACTCCTGTGTACTGTCGATTGACCGGCATTTTAGTAGCGATGGCCTTTGCGATCGCTATTTTCCATACAGTGAACGCAAACCCAATTGCTGGAAAAATGCGCCATGCTGGACTTTTGTGGAGCAAGTGGAAACTGATTCAGAACGCAATAGCAGAACTACCCTATTGTGTCCAAAGAGGGTATTACATATGTATGTTGATCTGTTTATGTAAATCGGCTAAAAATGTGCAAGTTAGCTCACTCTTACACTCATGGATTTTGAAGCGTAGTAAATAAAGTCTAGCTTGGTCCAGCTGACAAAAATGCAGTTTTAAACTCCTGTGAATGTTATCCTAACGCAGTGTTCTCCAGCCCTCTCCTGAAGTGCTACTAACAGGTCAGGTTTTGCAGCTCTCCACCAAGATGTGCAGGTGAAGTAATAAGTGCAGCAGCAGAAATGTTTAAAGAATATTTTGTCCTGTCGTAAATCCAGGATAACTTGCTGAGGACTATATGTACAAATATTAGCCTTGTAATTAGGATGCCTTCTAGGAAAGATGTCTGATTTGACTTTTGCTCCTGTTAAAATATTTGCAAAACAATAATAGGAATAACTGGTATTTCCTATCCAGAGATGAAACAGGGCCTGTAACTATCATCATGAGCACAGGTTACCTTTACAAGAAAGGAACAAGGAAGGTAAGGGGGGGGGGGGGGTAAACATCTTTCTTGCCTAGTCAAGTAACAGGAGGGGTGATAGCACCACAATCCAGGTGGTCTTGCAGGTCTTAAAGCAGCACTATAGTTAAGTCAGCCAACTTCCTCACTCACTGTATGGCTGCCAATCATGTGACTGCCATAACCAATTGTCAAGTGGGCTTGCATATAAACCGGAATGGTTGCTGGTAGTAACAGAAATGTCTGATTTTTGCTGTCAAACATGTGAATGGGGAAGTGATGACTTGACTTTAGTGTCCCTTTATTATCTTTTCTCAATTCCAGCACAACTACTATAATCCTGCGGGAGGAGACATGAGGGAAAAGATACTTGCCATTTGACACATATGGTCAAGTTTTGAAACAATGCTAAAGCTGTATGTTTAAGTAAAGCCATTTCTTATAGACTGGAGAAATGTTTGTTCACAGCTGAATAAGCCATACAAGCTGGAAATCATCGTAGAATGATATACAAGTTGATTTACTGCAAGCTACTGCTGTGTGAATGGTTTTTATTTACACTAACACATAGCAACATATAAGCTTCCCCTTAAAGAAATGTTGAGCCCCATTGCTATAAACAGATGTTCCCGATTTTTCTGCCAGGGTCACCTGTTTACATTACATTTCCAGTAAGGCCGTCCATTGCTTCAATACACGCTGACTGCAGAAAACAAAAGATCTGACAATAAAGTATTGTATAGCATTCACTTTTGCTCTGTGGTGATTATTATTAAGTTACAGAACATATGGTTAGAATCTAGCCAAAAGGCAATACACAGAGATTTGAATTACACAAAGAACACACACCAGATACAGAGCTGATGAGAACTGGAACAGTGACACATGGGATAGCTGCCCAGGTACCCCAAAGGGAGCAGAAGAGTAAATGTGCTGTGTAGAGCTTGTGTCTTATGTCACTCCAGATCATATGAATAAATGGGCAGACTTCTAGAAACTGATGCAGGGTATGCTATTAACCACTTGCTTGTATTGCATTTTATCTCTGCTAAAACACAGTGCAAAACGTGCCATAATAGATGTAACACCATTTAAGAAACATTTTATAAAAAATGAAAGGGGTTAGCAGGGAAAAAACTGGTAATACATATAAAATGACTGTTCTATCCATAAAACAAACCATAAAAAAAAAGATTTTCTGTAGTAACACGTTAAAGAACTGTATCGATTGTTGTACTTTTCTTAAAAATTATAACCTTCTGTATCCCATGGTAGTTTACTAACAACTCATACAGTGGTGTTTGATAGTCTGTTAATACTTTAAAATGTTATAAATATTAGGGTCATTTTGTTTACTGAAGACAATGGTTCAATATTACATATTGAAAGTATGTGAACATTTAGGATGAGCAGCCAATTTGAAAATTAAGAGATTAATGGGATAGCAAATATGTGCAAGTGGTTGACCGGTTTCATTTAAACCGGACCTTCAGTGTGATTTAATGAAAAGCCCAGACTCTTAAAAAACGGTTCCCCAGCATCTAAAATTAATATATTTTACGTTTTTAGTCACTAACTTATTATTTTTTCCCCCACTGGGCTGAAACTCTGTTCAGGAATTTAGGATACGGGCGCCGCCATCTTGACTCAGAAGCATCACACTTACTGAGGAGAGGAGAGTGGGATAAGGTATAGGGGGGCGGGTTATAGCTGTGCTTTGCTCAGACAGAGCAGAGCTGGGGTCAGGTAACGGTCAGCAGTCTCAGAATGCAGAGCAGCACAGTCAGGAGGCACTTCCTGTTTGCAGGCTGCCTGATAAGATGGCGGCTTCCATAAGCCGCCATCTTGGATGTTTAAAGGCTCATAACATGCAGTAGATGCAGGTAGGATGATTTTTAATGTGGACAATCTGTATGTACAGGGTGTGGGAAACATATAAGATAGACTCTTATTCAGAGTGAAGGTCCGCTTTAAAGAAGAGGGATCTATTAATGTTTGATCCTCACAACACATTTGAAAACGAAAGTGTATAATGGCATGGAGATTCCCAATGACCCCAGAGGAACAATATGTCTAAAGAGTTTGGGCTACACATTCAAACATTCAAACTGTACACAAATAGAGAAAATTTGAGACCAATCAATACCCTCCCTAAGACGCGTTGAGCCACAAAAATCATGGCACGAGTAAGGAGTATAACAGTCGGTGAGGTCACAAAGAAATCCAATATAGCCTGTAAGAAACTAAAGGTCTTTCTTTCTAGCTAATGTTCATTGGGAGGACAATATACAACAGGTGTGCACAGTAGGATTTCAAGGAGAAGACAGCAGCTCTTTAAAAAATATTTTTGCCCAGATCATCTGGACAAGCCAAAATGCTATTAGAACAAAGTTAGCTGCATCTAAACCAGGACAGCTAACCATTATTGATGGAACAATTAATGACACAAGTTGTTATACCAAAAAACGGTTGGTGAATTACATTATTATGTTTTGGAATGCCAAGCCAAAGCCCTGACCTTATTCCAATAAAAATGTTGTGAGAGGATCTAAAATTAGCAACTAACTGGAGAAAACCCATGAACAAAACAAAGTTTAAGCAGTTTTGTACTGAGGAGTGGGCTACACTTTCTATAGGACTAACAACAAATTACCGCAAAAGGAGGTTGTACCACATACTCAATGCTACTCATGGATATGAAATATTGGATCATTTTGTCAAAACATAAACGAACAATCTAATATTTCTAATAGATTTCCCACTTGTCAGCAAGTGAAATATTTGGGAGATACAGTAGATCCCTCAAAGGGTTTGTCCAGACACACAGCCTGGCTATAATAACAGCACTCCAATATTAACTGAACACTAACTGGGTTAGTCTGACATCATAACAGTTGTTGTTATATATGGCATACTAATCCCCCCATTGACGCGTTTAAGTAATTAGGCATGGACATGGCCTTTCTGAAGGGTGAAGGGCTTAGTGTCATTCTTTCAGAATCAGCCCAGTCTGCAAAACCTAGCTTATTCCTGCTTTACAGGCCTTACCTGCACATTCACAATGGGGATATGCTCTCAAATACATGGTTGTCAGCCTGTGTTACTGCTTCCCCCTCCCCTTGGAAGCTAGGTAAGAAAAGACACCAGTTATCACATCAGGCTACAGCGCTTCCAGCTTGCCGAGACACACAGTTACATGCATCCCAAAACATACAGTACAAGCTTTTTTCTACTAATAAAGTTGCTTGATTCTTAGAAATATATTATATATTGGATTCAATCCGCTGCCCCAAATCTCTCAACATAACTAAACGGAGGCCTGGCAGAAGCGGAACAGCCCCCCCTCCGGCTATACCTCCCCCATTTCGAAACCTATTAGAACCACACTTCTTAAGTCTTACATTGTTTGCTAGCTTTTGACAACAATATTTAATATGTATGTAAAGCTACAACTTCTATTCTTGCATCACAATATTGTTATGTTGTGGAAAATTCTGTAAAAAGATTGATAAAGAAATATATTATATATGGATGTCCAGCATAACTTCACTGTATTCAGTATTTATCCTCTGCCTTTTCTTAAACTTTCTGTAACTTCTTCACCTCTTTCTTATTTGTTACGCCGCATTGTTTCTCTGTGGTAATATCTCTCAGTTCTCATTCCACCAGTTAATTAACTCCAGGTGAGATGATGTCAGTGCCTGCGCTCAGGAGGTCTTCCTAAAAGGGGCCCCACTTTTTTCATTCTATGTCATTTGTGAAGGGCATTTACAAAGGTTAAGTCTCATTTGTCTTTAAAAGAAATCCCTTGATTTTTTTATATATGTTCTCCACTGCTTTTGTCCTTGATTTCTTTCCTTTCCTTCAGAGATTCATCATTCTCTGATGATGGGATGAGAGTTTGTTTCTCAGCTCTCAGACGAACTGACTCTGAAATTAATGACATAAAGAACAGTAAGTTTCTGGCTTATTTAGGAAATGTATGTGAGAACAGCAGCCACGCTAGTTCCCCCCAAAAATATATTAAAAATGACAATTCAAAGTAATTTGCAGTTCACTTTTTTTTTTACTTTCAAACGCTCCAACCTAACCATCCAGGCTTTTGATTTAAACAAACAGAAAATCGGTAACGTTCAGCTTCCTACCATAATTTTTCTTTAAAGTGGACCAACACCCAGGATTTTGACTATCCTGGGTCTTGGTCCACTTCGGTGGGGCACCCCCGATCGGGGTGCCCCGCTGTGTGAAACCCCCCCTAACCCCCCGAAAAACTCACCTCTCCCCGCTCCCAGCGCCGACGTACAAGGGGGGAACTGGAACGTCTAAGCGGCGGCGGCCGCCGCCGCCTCCCTCGCGTCACTTTTGACGCGCGCGCCCCCGCGCCGGCCATTCGCAGACGGCCGGCGCGGAGGCGCGCACGCCTACAGGGGCGCGAGGGAGGCGGCGGCGGCCGGCCGCCGCCGAAGATAAGGTAGGTGAGTTGGGGTGCTTGGGGGGGGTTTCACCCCGCGGGACATCCCGATCTCGGATGTCCCGCGGGGTGGGGGGTGATCGGCCCGGGAATCTTATAGATTCCCGGGCCGATCACCCCAGGGTGTTGGTCCACTTTAACACACAATATTGTGTATACACATTAATTGTTGCAGGAAAGCACTCAGTATTCCACAGATGACAATTTCTTTGATGAGGACTCCCAAAGCAAGCCAAGAATTAGTAAGCTTCAATGTCTGCCAAAAAGCAGCTCTTGGAGATATGTACAGTACTGTTCAGTTTTTAAGAGCAAGTACCACTAGGATTTCCACATTTTTGCTTTGTTGTTTAAGTACAGTATTTGGTATCAAAATACCTAGCACAAAAGAGTTCTTGTGAGGAACAATTATATTCTATCCAGCAGCCAGTCTAGCAGCATACGCTGGTATGTCGGTCTATAGACCGTTTTGGTCATCTGGTTTCCCCCCTGTTCTGCCAGTCTCCGTTCATCTCTATCCTTTCTCAGGTGTTTAGTAAGCCATTTTTGCGCTACTCTATATGTGTCTGTTGTAATCTCACCTCAGGGCTGGACCATTGTGCGTCCACAGTGTAAGTTCCCTATGCAAAAGTCTTTTTGGCACTGCTGTGCATTCAGCCCCCAGTCCTGCATTGGCATATGGCTTCTGAATCCTGCTTTTCTGTCAATGGTTGTGCCTCTGACCCTCTGAATCCTGTTCTTTTAGGGGTAATTGCATGTTATTCTGTTTCTGCTTCCTGACTTTCATCCCCAGGTTCGTAACTACTAGTATACTGCTTGAGGCATGTGCAATCTGCACCTCCTCAGGCTCCACTGAAAATGTAGAGGGTGTCACATGTCCTCCCAAAACAAGGTCAAGTTTATTGGTCACAGTCAATGCACTGCCATACATAGTATGTTATACAGTGAAATGTTTTGTTCTGACTGCTCAAAGAGAATACAATAGGATAGGATTGGATAACACAGTAGACAGATGCATATAAGCAAACATATGCTAACATAAATTAATAACAGCAATTTTAAGGTAAAATAAACAAATGTGATTATATGATTTAAGATATACACTGGCTTTTCAACAGATGTTCAGTTTGCATTTATTTATGCCCTGTTTCCATGTGGTTGGGGGGGGGGGGGGGGGCAGTATCAATTAAAGGGGGTTGGCAGCCTAGTAATAGTGCTCAGGGAAGGAGGGGGCAAGCTAAGTCCTGACCTGGTTTGGGGTTTAGATAGCCTGAGGATAGAAGCTCTTCCACATCCTTTCTGTGTTGGCTCTTAATGCCCGGAAATGCTTTCCTGGATGGCATTTGGATTTAGAGTTCAAAACCTCAATAGTCAATGGTCTGACCACCAGCTATGTTCCATTGCCTGCTCTTGTTCTAAGTCTGTTCTTCAGCTATATCTATGCCTATGTTTCAGCAGTTAACCTGGTCACACTCTTGGTAGTCTCTGACTTGATTCCAGGATTAGGAGATTTCATATTTTCCCCAAGTACCTGGAGTTCCCACACACCAGGGCATGGCAGCCCTCTCATGCTATCAGGCCACAGCCAGCACTGGGCAGTTAGCTAGAATAGAGTCTATTTTGAGAATAATGTGTGATCTTGACAGAAGCATGACAGAATATCTGTAGTAACTAGTGAAAGAAACTGAACATACTGTGTTTTGAGGACATTTTAAATTGTACCAAAGCCTTTTAATACTACTTAGCCTGGGACTTTGAATATTAGATAACCATTTCTAGCTGGATTTACTGGCATGCTAGGGTCATTGTTAGAGGAAAAATAAGGAGGGAGTGGCAACAGCGATGTTATGTAAGCACACTGTGTGCTTTAAATATATCATAGTAAAAAAAATAAGTGCATTTTTGTGCCTCTAGTTATTACTACCAGTACAGTGTGACCAGAGAGGAGGGTGGGGTTTTATAGCTGCAAAGAGAGGCAGCAAATCACGACATCTGGAGATAAAGTGGGGTGTTTTCTCGGTCCACTAAAAGTTGATTGAAGGACCAGGAGACTGAAAGCTAAATGAGGAAGTGATTTCCTCACTAAATAGATGGACATAGCAGGAAGGAGAGCACTGGAAGGACTCAATGTAAGGTAAGCTACTGATATTTATTTTTTAGCTTTTGGACTTGCCAATCACTGTAAAGAGGAACTTCAGAGGCACTGGAGTCTAAAAGACTCCCGGACCATCAGAGTTCCACTCCTTGGGGCATCCCGGATTGCACTGCCCTGTTGTGTAAAACCCCCAGAAGCCCTGTTTCACTCACCTTTTTCCTCGCCGCGGCCACATTCCGGCTCACCTCAAGCCACGCACACCAGCACATGGCCTTACAGAATGGGCGGTGCAGGTGTGCAGCAGCCAGGAGGTGAGTGGGGGATGCGGACTTCGGAGCAGTTCTGCTTAGCTGTCCAGGCGGCTTAGCCAGCAGCGGACCCAGTGTAAGTGAGCATGCTCACTGGCTGAGCAGGATGCTCAGCCAATCAGTGTGCTCATTCTCACCCAAGTCTGCACCATGGGAGTGACAGGAAGGTGAGTGAATGGGGCGACCGAGGGGCATACACACAGTGGGGTATCCCAATTCGGAATACCCACGAAAAGTGAAAATTGGTTGTGTCCTTCTTTAAATCCATTTTGGATGCCCAATCCCTTTTACACAAGTTAGATATGGGACAATCAGTAGGAATAAAGCCCTTTATGGATTCCAGAACTACTAAGTAATGACAGATAAGTATTTTTTTTAAGGATATAACATAATTACTTTAGTAGAAGCTGATATTATACACCCATAAACATTATATTATGTCGTGTACAATATTAATAAAGATATTCTAAACTAAAACGACATATACTAAACAACATAAAATTTAGAATTTGTAAATCCTGGCAAATTGTCTTGGGGCAAATGGCAGAATTACTCCAAAAGAACTGGAAAAGAATTAATGTAGGACAATTGTAAAAGAAAAGCAATCCCCGAAAATAGGTACCCGCTAGATCTGAATTCTTCACCCATATCCCACAGTGACCGCATATTTGTGTAAAAAGATATCGAGCACTAAAAGCTGTGCTTTAAAATAGTTCTGCAATGATCACAAACTAAGCCGGTTTCCTTATGGCTCGTCAGCCCTGACCAACATCTTATCATAAATAACTATCACAATTCAGCCTGACAAAGTAAATGTCTTGCCCACTTTACTCTGCCATGTCCATGTGAATGATGAGGCAATGCTTAAGCTTATCAATACTATATTTGAAAGGACAATGACACAAGTTGCTCGTATCTCAATTGTTTTGAATGTGGATGTCATGTTCCCAAACATATGCACAATATATTCTCACAAGAGGACATGTCACTGTGTAAGTGGTTGTCTGCCATTTTCTTATGCAATGTCTAGCATTTAACATACAGCAATAACTTTGCAGGACTGAAATTGCGACTCTGTCTACAGAGATTAAGTGATTGTGACAAATTCTCACCTACAAAAAATCAGATTGGATATTCATTCACAGAAAAGCATTACATATTTTGATAAAAATTGTCCCTTCTCATGGAACGCTAAATATGTGTATATAACTTTAATACAATAACATGTAAGCTTGGCAAAACTAATTTACTATAAATTAGCTGCTGTGATGTTTACTGTTTGAAAATGGCATTGTGGAGATTTATTTTAACTTTTTTAAAGTGGACCAAAACCCAGCTGGATCGGCCCGGGAATGGATCCATTCCCTCCTCGTGGGGCATCAAAAAAATCAGGATGCCCTGCTGTGTGAAACCCCCCCCCGGGTCGCCCGCAACACTTACCTTAATCTCGGTCCAACGGCACATGCGCGTGCCGCATCCCCCCTATCCTTTTAGCAGGGCATGTGTCCACACCGGCCATTCGTGAATGGGCGGCGCAGGCGCACTCCCTGTTAGAGGGAAGCGCGAGATGCAGCCGTCAGCGCGCTCGGAGCAGCTGAGCTAAGACGTCGCTCAGACATGCATAGCTCAGCGGCTCAGAGTGCGCTGATTGGACGAGCGGTCACACGTGCGCAGTAGGACCGGGACCCAGGATAGTCAAAATCCTGGGTTTTGGTCCACTTTAACAGCGGTGTCGATGCGGCGGAGGTAGAGGGAGCGCAGGTCTGGGATCAGGCGATCCAGGAAGAGTGTAATCACCAGATTAGCAGCAATAGCCTTTGAGGGGTAAAAGGTGAGTATAGTGTTTTTATGTATGACTTTAAGGTAAGCTATGTTTGTTATTTTAAATGGGAAAATCTAGGTCAGCACCCAGTGAGGGGCATCAACAGCAAAGTACAGCGAAGTTACACTCTGTTGTTACCAAACATAATATGGATATATATATATATATATATATATATATATATATATATATATATATGAAATATATTGTGGTAAGGTGCAAGGTGCCGTCATTGACGGTAGGTATGTGGCACCAAGGTACCTGGCCTTGGTGCAATAAAGCTGTGTAGTTTTCTCCAGCATTAGCTGCTAATGGCAGTTTGCTGCTAAAATTTTAGTATAGCTGAAAGGCTAACCCGGGACGGCTTTACTGGGATGGAGTAGAGCAGGGTGGGATTTTTTTTTTTGTGCATGTCCTACATTAAGCCTGCCAGGCTGCTACCTGTGACCGCAGACAAAATGGAGGCTGTCGTGAAAGCGCTCATGGAGGCGAATCTGCAGCAGCGCGAGGCCAGCAAGCATCAGCAGGAGACCAACCAGCTGCTATTGCAACATGTGATGGCGCTGCAAGCTGCAGGAGCGCCCAAAAGTGTCCCTGATGCCCGGAAAGCTGTCCGCTTGACGCTTACAACGATGACCCCTTCAGATATGACGTCGAGACCTACCTGGCGGTGTTTGAAAATGCAATTCTGTGAGGTACTCACCTGTAGAATTGCCATTATTTGACATTTGACATTTGTATACAGTACGTCCTGCTCCAGATATAGTACTTACACTTGGGTTATCCTCCGCCAGATGGCGCTGCACTGCAGAGACATGCAAAACAGGCTCCTCCCGGCCCCTAAATACCCGGGGACCTCCCACAAATCCCCAGCATTGAAAAGCAGTTAAAAGGAAGCCGGGATAATTTAACCACCCAAAAACTGGTTAAAGTGGACCAACACCCACCCGTGATCGGCCCGGGAATCTATAAGATTCCCGGGCCGATCACCTCCCTCCCCGCGGGACATCCGAGATCGGGATGTCCCGCGGGGTGAAACCCCCCCAAACCCCCTAAACTCCTTACCTTAGTTTCGGCGGCGGCAGGCCGCCGCCGCCTCCCTCGCGTCCCTCTAGTCGTGCGCGCGCCGGCCGTCTGTGAATGGCCGGCGCGGGCACGCGCGCGTCAACAGGGACGCGCGGGAGGCGGCGGCGGAGGAGCCGCTTGTCCGTCGCCGCTGACAGAGGTGAGTTCGGGGGGTTCGGGGGGGTTTCACACAGCGGGGCACCCCGATCGGGGGTGCCCCACCGAAGTGGACCAAGACCCAGGATAGTCAAAATCCTGGGTGTTGGTCCACTTTAACTTATAACAATCACCATACAGGGGATCCAGAATAATGCAAAAACCAGGGTGGGGTGGAGCAGGACGTACTGTATACAAATAATATCAATTCTACAGGTGAGTACCTCACTTGCATAACCATGCGGTCAAGACAGCATGAGCTGAGGCCCAAACATCAGAAGACCAAACAGCGTCCTAGCAAACCAGTTCAACAGAAGCCTGGTGCTGAAAAGCCCAAGAGGCACCAAAGCACAAGTAAAATAAGAATCAAAGCGAAAAGGAAGATTCTTCCCCTTGTTGGAATAGGCCTAAGTAACAGCCTGACTAATCCAATCGCTAACAGTAGACTTGGCAGAAGCCAAAAACCCTTTCCTAGGACCAGAAGGAACATCCCATTCAAGAAATAACCATGGCAAAGGCCGCCCAACAGTGTCCCTGATGCCCGGAAAGCTGTCCGCTTGACGCTTACAACGATGACCCCTTCAGATGACGTCGAGACCTACCTGGCGGTGTTTGAAAATGCAATTCTGTGAGGTACTCACCTGTAGAATTGCCATTATTTGACATTTGACATTTGTATACAGTACGTCCTGCTCCAGATATAGTACTTACACTTGGGTTATCCTCCGCCAGATGGCGCTGCACTGCAGAGACATGCAAAACAGGCTCCTCCCGGCCCCTAAATACCCGGGGACCTCCCACAAATCCCCAGCATTGAAAAGCAGTTAAAAGGAAGCCGGGATAATTTAACCACCCAAAAACTGGTTAAAGTGGACCAACACCCACCCGTGATCGGCCCGGGAATCTATAAGATTCCCGGGCCGATCACCTCCCTCCCCGCGGGACATCCGAGATCGGGATGTCCCGCGGGGTGAAACCCCCCCAAACCCCCTAAACTCCTTACCTTAGTTTCGGCGGCGGCCGGCCGCCGCCGCCTCCCTCGCGTCCCTCTAGTCGTGCGCGCGCCGGCCGTCTGTGAATGGCCGGCGCAGGGACGCGCGGGAGGCGGCGGCGGAGGAGCCGCTTGTCCGCGGCTTGTCCGTCGCCGCTGACAGAGGTGAGTTCGGGGGGTTCGGGGGGGTTTCACACAGCGGGGCACCCCGATCGGGGGTGCCCCACCGAAGTGGACCAAGACCCAGGATAGTCAAAATCCTGGGTGTTGGTCCACTTTAACTTATAACAATCACCATACAGGGGATCCAGAATAATGCAAAAACCAGGGTGGGGTGGAGCAGGACGTACTGTATACAAATAATATCAATTCTACAGGTGAGTACCTCACTTGCATAACCATGCGGTCAAGACAGCATGAGCTGAGGCCCAAACATCAGAAGACCAAACAGCGTCCTAGCAAACCAGTTCAACAGAAGCCTGGTGCTGAAAAGCCCAAGAGGCACCAAAGCACAAGTAAAATAAGAATCAAAGCGAAAAGGAAGATTCTTCCCCTTGTTGGAATAGGCCTAAGTAACAGCCTGACTAATCCAATCGCTAACAGTAGACTTGGCAGAAGCCAAAAACCCTTTCCTAGGACCAGAAGGAACATCCCATTCAAGAAATAACCATGGCAAAGGCCGCCCAACTCCCCGAGAGCAGACGAGATCGGGCACATTCAGGATGTAGTGACCATAGGCCAAAAGGAACATCAGTTCTCCTAAAGAACACAGTGACTACCAAGGAAAAAACTTCCAACACCTGTTCAAGAAATGCAGAACCCTTTCCTCAGCGTTGCTAGGAATAAGGCACAGCAGGAAGAACAATCAAATCAAAGAACATAAGACACCACCTGAGGCAGAGAGTCCGGCTTCAGGCGGAACACCAACTTGTTCTGGTGTAACTGAAAGAATGGGGCTAGGTAGACAGATCCGCCCGCCAACGCACGGCTGACCGAAGTAACAATCACCAGAAGGACAACCATGAGGGTAAGAACAGCCAGACAGCATCCTGAATAGGACCAAAGGGAAAAAACCCTGCAAAGCAGACAGAATCAAATTCAGATTCAAATCCCAACAGGGACCATAGGATTACATGGGGGACGCACATGAATACCCCCTGGAAGACGTCTTAACCAGGAAGACTGAACAAAAGACTTCTAAAGCAAGGTGGACAGGGCAGAACCTGACCCATCAGAGTACTGAGTTGGAGAACCAACTCCAACTCATGCTGAAACAACTCTAGGACCCTGGGAACCGAGAACGCCCGACAGGGAAGAGACCGAGACTCACACCAATCAATAAGGGTAAACCATACCCTATAACAGATGGAAGAAGAAGAAGCTTGCACCTAGTCTTCCCATAGTCTCAATCACCGAGACAGATAAACCTGTCTCCAGCAAGATGGATGTTTCAGCAGTCAGGCCGTTTAGGCCAGAATCTGTAGATTGGGGTGACGTAAAGGGGACCTGAGTGAGCAGGGCTGGCACTCCTGGCAGAACGTACAGAACTACTGCCCTCAGTACCACGTCTGCGAACCTCACTGGTCCCCCTTCCAGAGCAATCTTGCGCAGAACCCTGCCTAGCGGGGGGATGGAGGAAGGACATACAGAACAGAATGTCCAGACATAACGTTACCAAGGCATCCTGACAACTGCCAGAGGATCCTGGGACAGGGAAACAAGGGCCAAGAGCTTGTGAAAGTGACGGGACACAAACAGATCCACAACTGGTTGGACCCCATAGTGATACAGGGATTAGCACATCCTGTCGTAGAGAGACCCCCCACCGGAGCGAATACCACTGATATGCAGGGAACATTGTCCTCCACCCAGGGTGGGGTGGAGCAGGACGTACTGTATACAAATAATATCAATTCTACAGGTGAGTACCTCACTGTCACCTGCATAACCATGCGGTCAAGACAGCATGAGCTGAGGCCCAAACATCAACCTTGTAAAACTTTGAAAAAGGTATGAATCAGAAGACCAAACAGCGTCCTAGCAAACCAGTTCAACAGAAGCCTGGTGCTGAAAAGCCCAAGAGGCACCAAAGCACAAGTAAAATAAGAATCAAAGCGAAAAGGAAGATTCTTCCCCTTGTTGGAATAGGCCTAAGTAACAGCCTGACTAATCCAATCGCTAACAGTAGACTTGGCAGAAGCCAAAAACCCTTTCCTAGGACCAGAAGGAACATCCCATTCAAGAAATAACCATGGCAAAGGCCGCCCAACTCCCCGAGAGCAGACGAGATCGGGCACATTCAGGATGTAGTGACCATAGGCCAAAAGGAACATCAGTTCTCCTAAAGAACACAGTGACTACCAAGGAAAAAACTTCCAACACCTGTTCAAGAAATGCAGAACCCTTTCCTCAGCGTTGCTAGGAATAAGGCACAGCAGGAAGAACAATCAAATCAAAGAACATAAGACACCACCTGAGGCAGAGAGTCCGGCTTCAGGCGGAACACCAACTTGTTCTGGTGTAACTGAAAGAATGGGGCTAGGTAGACAGATCCGCCCGCCAACGCACGGCTGACCGAAGTAACAATCACCAGAAGGACAACCATGAGGGTAAGAACAGCCAGACAGCATCCTGAATAGGACCAAAGGGAAAAAACCCTGCAAAGCAGACAGAATCAAATTCAGATTCAAATCCCAACAGGGACCATAGGATTACATGGGGGACGCATATGAGTACCCCCTGGAAGACGTCTTAACCAGGAAGACTGAACAAAAGACTTCTAAAGCAAGGTGGACAGGGCAGAACCTGACCCATCAGAGTACTGAGTTGGAGAACCAACTCCAACTCATGCTGAAACAACTCTAGGACCCTGGGAACCGAGAACGCCCGACAGGGAAGAGACCGAGACTCACACCAATCAATAAGGGTAAACCATACCCTATAACAGATGGAAGAAGAAGAAGCTTGCACCTAGTCTTCCCATAGTCTCAATCACCGAGACAGATAAACCTGTCTCCAGCAAGATGGATGTTTCAGCAGTCAGGCCGTTTAGGCCAGAATCTGTAGATTGGGGTGACGTAAAGGGGCCCTGAGTGAGCAGGGCTGGCACTCCTGGCAGAACGTACAGAACTACTGCCCTCAGTACCACGTCTGCGAACCTCACTGGTCCCCCTTCCAGAGCAATCTTGCGCAGAACCCCTGCCTAGCGGGGGGATGGAGGAAGGACATACAGAACAGAATGTCCAGACATAACGTTACCAAGGCATCCTGACAACTGCCAGAGGATCCTGGGACAGGGAAACAAGGGCCAAGAGCTTGTGAAAGTGACGGGACACAAACAGATCCACAACTGGTTGGACCCCATAGTGATACAGGGATTAGCACATCCTGTCGTAGAGAGACCCCCCACCGGAGCGAATACCACTGATATGCAGGGAACATTGTCCTCCACCCAGAGTAGTATCATAGACACTTCCTGGAGGACCCTCCTGCTCCAGGTCCCTTCCAGAGGATTAATGTAGGCCACTGTCGTCATACAGACCGAGCGCCCCCGAACAGGCAGGCCCTGAAGAGGAGTAGTCAAAAAAAGATAGAATCAACCTGAACGCTCACTGTTTCAAACATTGATAGGTGTATGGACCTTCTAAGGGCCCCACCTCCCCCAGAACCACAGGGAGTTTCAGAAGAGAACCCCCCTTCAACCTGATAGATTGGCATCCATGGTGACCCTCTCCAGGAAGGGGCAAGGAAGGAAACTGCCCCCAGACAGGTTCCTTGAGTTCATCCACTACAAGAGGGACCTCCATACCAGAGGGGGAAGGAACATAGACCCTGCTCCAGGGATGCTGGATCCCTGTCCTGTACTAACAATAGAAATACAGAAGGGCCCAAGGGGGACAGAGCATAAGGGACCTCTTCTGAGCAAGCCACCAACGGGCCCACCAGCAGCATCCCTGCCTGGTGAAGGGACGGGGACAGCAATGAGGGACAGAGCCTATGCAACCAGATTGTCCATTTTATTGTTGAGGAAGGAAGATTCTCGCCTGAACAGAATCCAGATTCATTCCTAGAAATGGAATACCGATAAGGGGACAATGAGGACTTGGGGTGAATGATCACCCGTCCAAATGACTCCCAATGGGCACCACCAGCCGAGTATACAACTTAGCCTGACGCAGAGACTGGGAAGTGAGAAGGACGTCCAGGTAGTTCTCGCGCGGACGTCCCTTGGTCTCATCAGAGACATCACCCTCGTCAGTACCGTGGTGTGCACTCTGGGAGCTGAAGCGAGGCCAGATAACAAGGCCCCAATTAGCAGTGTTGGACTTCCAACACGAACCTGAAGAGCCTGGGTGTCCAGAAGACACAGGGATGTGAACATAAGCATCTTTGAGCTCTACGGACGACAAGAAGCCCCTTGGGCGCAAGGCGCTGATGGCCCATCTCAGAGTTTCCATGCAGAAAACTGCCTGTAATTGGAGAATTGCCGAGACCTGTGAATCCAGAATGGGCCAGACTGACCCATCCTTTTGGGGGGCTGTGGAAAGGTTGGTGTAGCGGCCCCTGCCTCTGCCAGGTAAGGGCAATCTGCAACTGACCCTCAGACCTCGCAGGCGTTGCATGGCCTGTGCCAGCACCTGAACAGCGGCAGGGACCAGGAGTACCTGGGACCTGATAAACCTGGGGAAGGCCGCGCAGCAAACTCTATCTTGTATCCGGAGGACACTACCTCCTGAATCCACCAGTATGAGGCGTAAAGCCTCCTGACAAGAGCAAAGTGCCGCAGCCATCCCCTCACCCAGACGGACGAGGGCGCCCCATCAAGCTTGAGGGGGTTTGGTGGAAGATTTAGGCTTAGCCCCGCCGGAGGGGCCAGAGCGTCGTCTGCTGGTCCCGGTGCCGGAGTCTGCGCGAGCCTCCACGAAGGACACCCCTGGTTCTAGTTTAACACTATGGTAGGGGGGAGTAGGGGTGCCCCTGCCCCGAGGGGGCCGAAACGGCCGCCTGCGTTGGGGTGACTTACCCTTTTTACCAAACAGGTCTAGACGGGCCCCAAACAAGCGTAGCCCTCTAAGGGAAGCCCAGAGTCTTTTTAGTAGCATCGTCAGCACCCCACTGTCGCAGCCAAACCAAGCGACGTATAGCCACCGCAAGGGCAGAAGTTCTTGCACACATTCTAATGGTGTCGTCCAACGCTAATAGGATAAATTTTACAAACACATCACAGCTGGAGAGTGCATTAAACACCTCCCAGGGGAGATTATTAGAGTGATGATCAAGCATCTTTCTGACGAGGGTTCTAGCGGCCACTGCAGTAATAGCCGCGGCACAGACCGGGCACTGCGCCGTCCCTGCACAAGAAAAGGCGTGGGAGGCCAGAAGCTCAATGCGCCGGTCTCAGCATCCCGAAGGGTATTATGAGCAGGGGCTGTAATAAAGGGGGGGTTAGGAACCCCTATGATCGGGGCATCCACCACGGGGGGGGGGGGGGGGATGACCAGCAATTAACCACCTCAGGGGGAAAAGGGTATTTCCTATCCCAGTCCCCTGGGACCCCTGAAAGTTTACTGGGCATTGCCATTCCTTGAGAACAAGAGCATGGAAGTGAGCCTGCTCTAGGAATTCCAAATGTGCTGTTGCTGTATGGAAACGCTCCCCTCTCGGCTTGGAAGCCTCACCAGGGAGAGAGATAGACAGAGCCTTAAAGACCTTAATCAACAAACCGTCAGTGTCATACTGAGCCCAGTATTCACGTCCAGAATCGTCATGACTCCTCAGCCTCTTATCAGATGAGCCTGAATCAGAGAATAGCTCTCCTTCATCAGAAGGGGAATAGTCACACGGAGTAGAAAACTCCTCAGTTCCCATAGGAAAAACAGTAACAGGAGGCTTCAAGTGCCGCTTCTTAGCAGGGCCCTTGCGCTCTGACAACCTCGCAATAATCTGTTCAGCCGTAGGCAGTCTGGAAGACGCAACAGGCTGCAAATCCCCCTTTGTATGCGACTCAGCAGGAGTGAGATTTAAGCATGGGGAAATAGGTGAAATGAAGCGAGGTGCAGCCACTGGCAGGCCTGATTGCAGAGCCAGTGCTTGCTCGGCACAGGGTCTGCAGACCCGTGCCCTGTCAGCATCAGCATGGGGTTATCTACACGCTATACACAGCCGGTCTTGTCCCAGAGGGACCCCGGTCACATAATTCTGAGATGCCTCCATATGGTGATTATTTAGGCACAATATGCCAGTAGGGATTTACACTATAAGCAACCCTGGATGCCCCAAAGACCCGCTAGGGAAGTGGGAGAATTTTACAAGGCCCGCTATAAATTACACAGGGCCGGGAGAAGCCAATGGTGTTCACCAGTATGAAAGACACAAAGAGAAGAAAATGGTGTCAGACCCGAAAACACTATAATGAGAATAAGTCGCGCCGAGAGGGCACTTACAGTACCAAGGTAAGCAAGAGCGTCCCATGCGTCGTGCGCGGACAAAATGGCGCCATGTACCTCGAAAGGCGGGCCAGAGCGTAACATGACGCGGAGCCCGCCAAACCAGACCCGCCCTCCCGAAGAGCGCGAAGTCCAACATCAGCCAATGAGGACACGGAGGTGTCTGAGGTAACGGCAGTCATACATGTAAAATACAGAAAAAGGGCGCGGCGGCTGACACCACATCTATAAGAGTCCAAAGACAGACAAAGGCCATATACGTGCAAGGATCCAATACAGACCACACAGGCAGACACCCCCTCCCCCCCTTTCTTTCCCCCCGACTACGGGGGGAACGAGGGAGAATGGCGGCCCTTGGTACGGGGCCCACCGCTACACGGGGCAAGAGGCAGTAATGCGGGGGGGGCATCCCATAGAGGCTCACCATCAGCCTACACCGCCTACCCTTTGGTGGGGGACTGCGGAGGAGCAGCGCTCCATAAGCACGCGTGGTGCTGCCTACCTTCACCCGACCAGCGCAGCCCAGGCTGGGAGGCACAACACAACGAGGACGGGTGGGAATAGTCCAACAGGGCCGCAGGCTTTAATAGCCCCGCTCACCTGCGAGAGAGTGATACTTCATGTCTTCGCAGTCAGCACTGCAGAGAAAATCTGGGGATTTGTGGGAGGTCCCCGGGTATTTAAGGGGCCGGGAGGAGCCTGTTTTGCATGTCTCTGCAGTGCAGCACCATCTGGCGGAGGATAACCCAAGTGTAAGTACTATATCTGGAGCAGGACGTACTGTATACTAAGAATAAGGTGGCTGCAAGGGAGAAGTTGCCTCGTGACCAGTGGGCTGCTGTCATCGCTCCATTTCTGGCATCTGGACCCCAGCAGGTGTTGTTTGATCTTCCAGTCGGCAGAGCCCGCCAGAACCCAGTACTATAAACTGCTGCAGCTACTGCAAAAATAGCTGCAGCCAGATTTATTAAGCCCCTCTGCCATGTTGGACCGCTTGCTGGCGGACATGTTCTGGAGGGCTTTACCGCACCCTTTCCAGCACTGGGTTGACCAGGTATCCCCCGGCAACGCTCTAGAGATGGTGGACCTAGTGGAGCGATATGAGGCCATCAGGAACTTGCAAGGGGGCTCTACGGGGATTCGGGGAAACCCCGGAGGTCCCCGCCCCAGCGAGTGGTGTCCCCTAAACCCCCTCAGGACCTACCCCCCAAAGTCCATGCCCCGGTGTTGTGTTGGGGGTGTAAGGAGCCGGGACATATCAGAGCCAACTGTCCCCACCAGGGGGAGCCCATGGACGTGAACTTTGGTTACCGCCCTTCAATGTATGCCAGGAGGCTGTGTGCTGCCGGTGTCCCTGAGCTTTTGGGGCAAAGTCACCTCTGTCAGGTGAAAGTGGGGGATACCCTGGGGGATACTCGGGGAGTATGGTTACCCTGGTGAGACCTGCCATGGTACTGCCCGATGAATACACAGGGCGGAAAACCGGGGTCTTGGGCATACACGGGGACTTGAGAAACTATGCCACAGCACAATTGACTCTAACCACCGTGTCCGGCAGCTGGAACCACGATGTCGCCGTCGCCGGTAAACTTCCATATGAACTTATTATTGGGAGAGACTTTCCGGGGGTTCATGTCACCGTGGACCAAGCTGGGCGTTCCGGAAACCCGCAAGGCGGGTGTGTTCCCAATAGACTGGTCCTACTCAGGGGTGACCCCAGAACCTTGGGAGCCAGAGTCAGAAGGCACCACGGTAGGGGTGACCGCCACTACGGTGGAAGAGGGGGAGTCAACCCCACTGAGTGTTATGGTTGGAGATGTGGAAGATCTGTCAACAGGTCCAGAGTTGGCCGATCTCCATGTCTCCACGGGTAGTTTTGGTACAGCACAACACCAGGACCCGACTCTATCTCGGGCCTGGGAGAATGTACTTGAGATGGAAGGTGAGCCACAACAGCCAGGGGCGGAGTTACAGTTTCCTCGCTTTGTGGTTCACCAGGATATGCTGTACCGAGTAAACAAAGTACGTGAAGAGGTTGTGGAACAATTGGTGGCACCCAATCCTTATCGCAAGCTGGTGTTGGATTTGGCCCTCCAACATGTTCTGGGGGGACACCTAAGCCAGCAGAAAACTCTGGACCGAATTTTACAATGATTCTACTGGCCCAGTGTGTACAAGGAGGTGGAGAGATATTGTGAGTCCTGCCCAACATGTCAGATGACCAGCCCCCAGCCTCATTACCGTGGTCCCCTAGTTCCTCTCCCAATTATTGAGGTGCCCTTTGAGCGGATTGCCATGCATTCTGGCTAGGTGGCAGGGTCCCTACGAGGTGAGTGGGAAAGTTGGGGAAGTGACTTACAAGGTACATCAGCCCGGGCGGAGAAAGTCAGAGCAGGTGTACCATGTAAACCTGCTGAAGCTGTGGAAACAGGGAGACCCCTGTGGGTGACAGTCCCCGACCAGGTATGTTAGGGGTGGAGTTTCCCATCCCTCAGTCTGCTGTTAGAGAAACGGTAGTTGAGGTGAAAGCCGGTGACAACCTCTCCTCTAAACAGGCCCAGGAAGCCAGGGAATTTGTCAGAAGAAACACGGATGTGTTTTCATCCAACATGACGTTGTCATGGAACCTCAGGTCAAGATCCGGTTGAAGCCTTACCGGGTACCTGAGTCCCGGCGACAAGCTATCGCGGAAGAAGTGCAGCAAATGCTCTGGTTTGACGTGATTGAAGAATCAAAGAGCGAGTGGGCCAGCCCAATAGTCATGATTCCCAAACCCGATGGTACGTTGCGGTTCTGTAATGATTTCCGCAAACCTGACGAAATTTCTAAGTTTGATGCCTACCCTATGCCCCGAGTAGACGAGCTTATTGAGAAGCTAGGCCAAGCCAGGTATTTTTCTGTTTTGGACCTCACAAAAAGGTACTGGCAGGTACCTTTGACTGGTACTGGCAGGTACCTTTGACTGAGGCTGCCAAGGAGAAAACAGCCTTTATCACACTTGAGGGACTGTTCCAGTACAAGGTATTACCCTTTGGTTTACATGGTGCTCCCGCTACGTTCCAAAGGTTAATGGATATTGTCCTCCGGCCACATCGTCGGTATGCTTCGGCATATCTGGGCGATATAATTATCCATAGTACGGATTTGGAAAGTCACTTACCCAAAGTCCAAGCCGTAGTGGATTCCCTCAGGAAGGCTGGTTTGACAGCAAACCCGAAAAAAATGTGCCTTAGGCTTAGAAGAGACGAAATACCTGGGCTATGTGATTGGGCGAGAAGTGGTCAAGTCCCAGGTTAATAAAATAGAAGCCATCCGTAGCTGGCCACGTCCTACCTCTACCCGCCAAGTGAAGTCATTTCTGGGGTTGGTGGGGTATTACATGAGGTTCATTCCCAATTTTGCCGCCGAAGCGGCACCATTGACAGACCTGTTAAAAGGGACGCAAGTCTGTCATGGTGAAGTGGAATGAACAGGCCGAAAAAGCGTTCTCCACTTTGAAGTCTGCCCTGTGTGGGTCTCCGGTGTTGGTGACACCCGACTTTAAGAGGGAGTTTATAGTGCAGACCGATGCCTCCGAGGTAGGTCTCGGTGCTGTACTGTCTCAGGAAGTCAACGGGGAGGAACACCCCATTGTTACGTCAGTTGTAAGCTGACACCTGCAGAGACTCGGTATAGTATAGTGGAGAGAGAGTGTTTGGCCATTAAGTGGGCCCTTGAGTCTCTTCGCTACTATTTGCTGGGGAGAAGGTTCCGTTTGATTACGGACCATTCTCCCCTCAAGTAGATGTGCCAGGCTAAGGGCAGGAATGACAGGGTCACCCGGCGGGTCCTGTCCTTACAAAATTTCAAGTTCACAGTAGAGCACAGAGCGGGCCGGATGTTGGGTAATGCGGATGCCCTGTCCCGGGCACATTGTTTGTCATGTGTCCACCCCCGCAGGGTTGAACAAAGGGGGGGGGGGTTATGTGGTAAGGTGCAAGGTGCAGGTATGTGGCACCAAGGTACCTGGCCTTGGTGCAGTAAAGCTGTGTAGTTTTCTCCAGCATCAGCTGCTAATGGCAGTCTGCTGCTAAAATTTTAGTATAGCCGAAAGGCTAACCCGGGACGGCTTTACTGGGATGGAGTAGAGCAGGGTGGGACTCCATCCCCTAGCCTGGGGAGTCAGCTGTGCACTGGCTGTGTCTAGAGCTCACTTGTGGAGTGAGACTCTGTATGCCTGGCTGGAAGCTCTTATACAGGCTATTTCATGTGGACCCGAGGTAGAGTCGGCTACAAGTGTACAAGCTTGGACAAAAAATAAAAAGGGCAGTTGCCTGCGGCATTTTTCCTGAAAAGGTGATGTAACCCAAAAAGGATATTTTTGTGTGAATAAACACGGACTTTAAGTTCAACTTTTCGCCTCTGAGCCTCTATACTGCTAACATCCTGCTGTCTACCAGAGCTGATCCTCACATTATATATATATATATATATATATATTGTGGTAAATTGTATCAAAATGTCTATTCCTTCCCTGCTTGGCTGTATAAAGCACAATCCGGCCCGGGTTTTCAGGACCCGGGTCACTTCCCCAATTCCCTAACGGGCTGTTACATGTTCTAAGGCCCTCCACAAGTGTGCACGCTGATTACAGGGGAACCCTGTATAAGAATAGAGCACACGGCCTTTCCTTGGGAGATGACCAGCCTGTTGGAGTGAGCCCAGGCTGAGCTGCACCGTGGTGAAGGATAGCACTGGACATTGAGCAGAGGGCTGATACGCCCTGTAAAGTGGACTGGAAGTGATCAGCTTGCTGGAGTACCCAGCCCAGGACTATTTGGTGAAGTAACCCTTTTTGTTTACTGCATTTATGCTGCAATCTTTGGACTATCTACTGAACTTTGCTGAATAAAAGCCGTTTTGCCGTTCAAATCCGTTGTCCGTCACTGCTGATTGTTTGCCCGCTTACTATATATATATATATATATATATATATATATATATAAATTTTATACACAGACACACACGTGTGTGTGTATAATGAATGTTCAGGAAAGATCTTTAACTGCTACTTGCTCCTACTTACATCTCATCAACCTCTTGTCGAAATAATTCCTTGTATATATGTAACGTATGGCAAACTAAACTGATTCCAGTTAATAAACACGATATCCAATGTTTTCATAGGAAATGAAATTACCCAACTTTCTGCGTAAAGCTTTTTTTACCCCACCTAATATAATTACTGGACCAAATCCTTGCACTACAACCAGTGGTCAGTCTTGACATGATTAGGATTAGTTCTAATTAAAGGTCCAGAATGATACTATTTCCTTTGGAATATGATGTCAGAATTTAAGGAGAACAAATAAGAAGAGATGTCATTCTTTAGTACAGTTACAGGATTGGAAATTTTTTTAGCTCCCTGTCTGTTTTCCAGATGCTTTTTCTGTAATAAACTCTCCTATCAGGAAGCTTCCTGTAGAGCCTTGTCATGGGAATAATAAACTCTTGTGCTAAATTCTGACAGGGCTGCCGGTTGTACAGTGTAACCCTACTTTTAATATGGAGAACATTATGTGCAACAGCATGTTTTATCCTCTCTCTTCTGGTGATTTGATATCCCAAATCTATTCACCATCTACTGAATAACAGAAACAAAAATGTAAAAAGCCTAAATCTAAACAAATATTTTGTGTGTGCAATGGTTGCAACCAGTTTAAAGGGACAGCCCATGCTTCGAAAAAAGTCACTTACTTGCCAGCCCACAGGGTGAAATCTTGAGGGCTCCTGTCCTCAGCAATGTCAACCCCATGTGGACAGATTGGTCCTCTTCTGGCCTTCCAAAGTCCCACACTGAACTCAAATCAGTGCAGGACACTCTTGAGAAGTCTTGTGTTGAACCTGCTGCTGCCAATCAACAAAGAAGCATGCTTCCATTTGACTGGCAGCAGGAACCCGCACCAAGCCTGGTACTTGATACAATCAGAAAATGGAAAATATTACTTGATGAAGAAAGGTTGGGAACCCCATGCTCTAGAAGGTGTTAGCAAAAGATGTCAACATGGATTAAAGCTGCCACCAATAGATCACCCTGCATGGTTCTGACCACATATAGCTTTATAATATATATAATATATATCACGCCTGTGGGGCAGAAAGGGACAGCAGAGCTACAAGTGCTGAACAGCAGGCCTCAGAATCATCCTCGTATGTGAGATGCTTCCTACTCATTGCATATAGGTTATATTACAGGCTGCCCACCACACAACACCACTGTTGCGTGTGGCAATGATGTCATTGCCACACCTATGCAATGACTGTTTTCCTGCCAACCTACAGTCGGACAAGGGAAAAAAGTGTTCCAGGGCTAATTGAAAAGCAAAAATATTAGTTCTACAACCTAAGAAGCCTAATATCAGCAGGGGCTTCGGCCAAATGTATTTCACAAATTCAGTGGATTTTGGTCCACTTTAAAGTGGACCTTCACCCTGAATAAGAACATATCTTATATGTTTCCCACACCCTGTACATACATATTGCTCACATTAAAAATCATCCTACCTGCATGTTATGAGCCTTTAAACATCCAAGATGGCGGCTCATAGAACATCAGGCAGCCTGCAAACAGGAAGTGTCTTCTGACTGTGTGGCTTTGCATTCTGGGATTGCTGTCCTTTCCCTGACCCCAGCTCCGCTATGTCTGTGCAATACACAGCCATAACCCCCCCCCGTACTTTATCCTGCTCTCCTCTGCTCAGTATGTGATGCTTCTGAGGCAAAATGGCAGCGCCCGTATCCTAAAGTCCTGAACAGAGTTGCAGCCCAGTGGGGGAAAGAATAATAAGTGACAAAAAACTTAAAATATATTAATTTTAGATGCTGGGGAATAGTTTTCTTAAGAGTTTGGGCTTTTCATTAAATCATGATGAAGGTCTGGTTTAACCCTCTGAGTACCAGCCTAACTGCAGCTTTTGTCACCCTCTGTTGCCAGACCATGTTTCACTATTTTGCGCTACACATGTTCAACTGTAATTTTTGAAAGGATTTCCAGGGATTTCCCAGGAAAATTATATATTTGTTTTTTTCAACAGAGTCTGGGCTTCAACATGAAATGTCTTATTTGGCCTTTTTTTTTAGTGTATTCTCAATACTTTTTGGTGAAATATGTGCAAAAAAAATAATATTTTTTTTTTGCAATTTGTAGTGTTTTTTTTGTAATAAAAAATTAAAGTTTGTCAATAAAATTTTATTGCGTGCGAAACCCCAATTTCTCCTGGTCACAGCGGTACCACATATGTATTGGTAGACACCCTTTCCTGCCCAGGAGACTCCCCCAAACTGAAACAGAGCTTTAGATTTTCAGATAAAATACAACTATGCTATGCGCTATGCGCACCTTGCAGTTTTTCCAGAGAAACAACCCTTTACATTTGAAATACCCCCCACCAACTATACATTCTCTGGAAGTACACACCTCAAGCTTTCTAGGCGTACCAAGCTTGTTTATGTGGGCTTAGTTTTCCGGAAGTAATCCCTTAATGTATTCTTTGGTTGCACAAAGTTTCCCTAAAAAAGAATAAAAAGGAAGAATCAAGCCACATTTTCCTAAAAAAAAAAAAAAACTATATGCAAACAAGAAAAAACAAGCAAAATCATAAAAAGCAACATGCCCCGAACAGAACGATACCCAACATGCATAGCTACTGTCAAGGGAAGAGTTGTCAAACACCACAAAGTAAAGCGTGCGCATAACAGTAATTTTACTTGAAAATTTCAGCTCTGCAGACAAAGTGTGCACCTTGCAATTTTTCAACCAAAACAACCCTTTACATTTGAAATATCCCCAATAAACCATATATTCCCTGAAAGTACATGTTAAGCTTTCTAAGAGTACACAGCTTGTTGTAGTAGGCTCACCTTTCTGGAAGTAATGCCTCGAAGAATTCTTATGTTGCACAGGGTTTCCCTAAAAAAATGAATAAAAAACTGAATAACATGTTTTCCTAAAAGATAAATATGCAAAAAAAAGAAAAAAAAACAAGCTAAATCTGAAAGAGCAAGGTCTCCCAAGCAGAACAATACCCAACATGCATAGGTACGATTAACCCTTTTAATTGCCAGCCTACTTGAAGTTTTGTCACCCTCTGTTGACGGGGGGGGGGGGGACATTTTTTGGGGGAATTTTAAGGGTTAAAAACCCTTAAAAATAACCCAAAAAATCAAATGGAGTCCCCCTTTCCCAGCATTACCAGCCCGGGACCAGCTATGGGGCTTGTAGGAACAGGGTGGAGGGGCCAGTTTTTGTGGCCCCCCACCCTGCAGCCTACAAGCCCACATAGCCTATGTGGGCCCGGGCACTTCTGCCCCCCCCCTGGGCTTTGGGGAGGCAGGTAATAGGGGTGCCGGGGGTTAAAGGCAAGTTACCTGCTAGCCGCAGGTGACTTGCCAGCCCCCAGCCTTGTGAACTGGTATAGGGGTCTCATGGACACCTTACCAGTTCACAAGGGGTTAAATGTAAAAATAAACACACATAAGAAAAAAAATGACATTTATTTTTATTTATTTTTTTTACTTTACTCACCTCCGATCCTCTGCTCGGAGTCTGCTCGGGTGTTTGGAGGAGAGAGCCTGGGGGGGGGGCGATCACAGCCCTCTCCCCCTCCCCACCTCTCTCCTCCAAGCACCCGAGCAGACTAATTCAGAGTCTCGGGTGCCGGTATTATGAAGACGGCTGCTGGTGACATCCCAGGGGCGGCGCTAGCAGTCGCGATGCAGGAAATGGGGGGGAGGGTGATTTCTGCCCTCTCCTCACAATGGAAGAGGCTGGGGAGGGCGATCGGAGCCCCCCCAGTGAAGAGGAGACCCGTCGGGAGACAGCGCGGCCACAGGTAAGTAAATGTCATTTTTATTTTTTTATTTTTTACAGTTAGCAGCTGCTGCTGCCAAAGCGCGGGGGGGGGGGGGGGGCGCCATTCCGGGGACTCTCCCCCCACGTGGGATCGGATGGCACCAAATTAAAGAGGAGACTCGGCCGGATCCAACGAGGGGTCAGGTGAGTTTTTTACTTTTATATTTTTTTTACTGTAGAGGTTTAAAGTCAGCTACGTGAGTCTCACGTAGGTGGCACTTAAGTGGAGTAGAGGCTGCTACGTGAGACTCACGTAGCTGGCACTAGAAGGTTTAAGGGAGCCTACAAATCTGTCTCAAACACAGCTGTGGGGTTCTCAGATCACAGTATGGTACATCTAAATCCATGCTAAATGCAGAGGCTGAAAACCAACAAACCCGCTTTAAGAACGGTAATTAAATGGACAGCAGAGGCAAAACTAGACCTTCAGTCCTGGGGGGGGGGGGGGGGGGGGGGGGGATGTGACAAGTGAATTTTGGAGAGTTATTTTTCCAGCTGTGCAAAGGCTGTTTGTTTAGGATTAAGTGTTTCAAAGATTGGACTGTATCAACAAAAACCTACATAAAGGTATACAGGGGCAAACCGTGGTTCAGTCATAAGCTAAGAATACTTAGGCTTCACATAGATGCGGAGAACAAGTACAGAAGGCTCAGACACTCCCTAAACAAGGAGGTCTGAGCGGCGAAAAAAGTCCTATGCCAGTAGGCTTGAACGGAAATTTGCCTCTCGTGATTCCAGGACAGTGTGAAAGGGCCTAGATAGACAGCTTGCTAAGGATTTAAACAATTGTTAATGCAGATTCAATTCAAAAGGGGGGGGGGTTTAATATCTCTGGTTCGATCTGCTAAAAATCTGGTGGTCAGTGAAGTTGAGGTGAGATGCTTAGCTTACACTTGGATCTAAATGTCTGGCCCTGATGGCATTTCCCCCTCATGTCTCAAATCAACTTGCCCCAGTTCTTACCTGCATCTTTAACACTGGATATCACTGGATTTTGCTAAGGATCCTGAAGGTCTTAAAAGATGAGTTGTATACCCAGTCCCAGAAAACCACAGCAGTTAAAAGGAAAATTTGTGTACCCACTGGTAAATCCACTTTCTCGTCTTCTTCTATTCCGGGGCACCACCAGTAGCGCACAGGTTAATCTCAGCCAGGGACTGCAAGATACAAAAAATTGCTCCTCTCAGCCAATATAAGGTAGGCTGTGGAAGGATCTCCTCAGTTAAATAAAAAGCAGTTCAGCCACAGCCACGGGAGGGAAGAATACTAACCCGCACATAATGCACGCAACTAGAACACAGTGATAACACAACAGAAGGGCGGTGTGGTGCCCTGGAATGGAAGAGGATGAGAAAGGAAATTTACTGGTGAGTACACAAATTTCTCTTTTCTCATCTCCTTCATTCCGGGGCACCACCAGTAGCAATGTGTGGGACGTCCCAAAGGAGTATCCTCAATAAGAATGGGAACTTGCAAGAACAGCCAACAGCATCAACCTAACCAACAGCAGCACTGACACCCCGGAAAGGGGTTCACCACCGTCTGCAACACCTTACGCCCCAGAGCAGAATTGGCAGATGCCCTAACATCAAGTCTGTAAAACTAGGTGAAGGTGTGGAGACAACCAGGTCGCTGCATTGCAGGTCTGTTCTGCTGAAGCCTAGTGTTGGAAAGGCCAAGACACAGCAATCGCCCTGGTGGAGTGAGCAGTAACCAGAAAGGGTGCCTCCTTCCCCTTGCAGGCATAGGCTTGT
The DNA here is from genome assembly GCA_027917425.1 of Gastrophryne carolinensis. Taxonomy (NCBI): domain Eukaryota; kingdom Metazoa; phylum Chordata; class Amphibia; order Anura; family Microhylidae; genus Gastrophryne; species Gastrophryne carolinensis. The sequence goes on from CM051234.1 coordinate 561,706,744, forward strand.
ATGACCGCCTGCCTGATCCATCTGCTGAGAGTGGACCTGGCAGGTGCTAGGCCCCTCCTTGGTACTTCTGGGATCATGAACAAGACATCCATCTTTTGTACCTCTCGATTAGCGCCCAAGTAATACTTTAATACCCTGACCACATTGAGGGAATGTAGGAAAAGGGTAATCTGGTCAAAAGCGCTGCCAGCCCAGAAGACCAGATTGAGATCCCAGGCCAGGACTGTCGACCGCCGCGGAGGCCGAACATGTGCAGCACCCTGCATGAAAGTGCGGATTAAGCTTTACTCTGATTGTTAGTTGGAAAAAAATAGACAAGGCTGAGACCTGACTCTTAAGGGTGCTGGGCTGTAGGCTAGCGTGCAGGCCTTGTTGGAGAAACTCCAAAATTTGGGGGTACCGAGAACCTCCTTCAGAAGTGGCCCTTAGATTTGCACGACGGCCCTCCAAGTCATGTAGTAAATTCTAGAGGATGCTCGAATAAAGGTCCAAATTACCGCAGACAAACCCCTCTACTCCAATATGCTGGTCTGGAGAATTGAGGGTGCCTCAGAAGACCCTGTTGCAGAAAATCTGGGCGGTTGGGGAGGCGCCACGGGGGCTCCACCGCCAGGCTGACCAGATCCACGAACCACACCCTTCTGGCCAGTGTGGGGCGATCAGGATGATAGGAATCTGCAGTTGACCTTCTTTAACACGCAATCCAGAAGTGGCATTGGTGGGAATGCATACAGCAGGCCGTTCCTGGTCAGCACTGTAACAAAAAAAAAAAAAATCCAGTCTGCTGCGACTGGAAGTAAAGAACTGAGTAGATCCTGCCACAGCCTGCTCTAAATAGGCCAGGAGAAGCTATTTTTTTTCTATCTTTCGTTCTCTGCCTACGGCTGAGATTAACCCATGTGTTGCTACTGGTAGTGCCCCAGCATGAAAGAGATGAGAAATAATTGCTCTGACGAGGGATGCATATGAGCACTGTTTGTTGTGTTGGTCTGGTTAAAGTCATTTTTAACTGTTGGTCTGCTTTAAAATTCACACAGAAATATCTTGAGCAACCCATCTTCTATGTAAGACAATTATTTACTGATTTCAGTTCAGAAACTCTTGGAAAGCAGGATCCAAAAAGATCTACAAACATAGGGGTCCAACAAGGATTGTGATGTTTGCAGACAACCCAACTGTCACTGGTCTTATGATGATGTCATGTACACATACATGGTGTACAAGCAACAACTTGCTTCTCAATCCAACTAAGACTGAAGAGATGATCATAGATTTCAGGAAATCCCCCTCAGATCATCAAACTACGGGCTTTAAATCGGCAAAGACATCCATAAATGCTCCACTATCGACAATGGATACCAGGTGGGCTTAAAGGCCGGAAAAATCACACACAGGACATACTTTCTTTGATTTCCTCTCTTCTGGTAGATGCTATTTGCCCATCCATCTACTGAACAACTGTAAACTGCGACCCAGTCATTGCCTGGGTGGGTCTTAAAGCGGACCTCCAGTCAAAAAATCAAAAGCTTAGCAAATTGATCCCTTAAAAAAATTGTGACATAAGCTTATTGAGAGGGATTAACACCAAGCATGTTTGGAATAAGGGGCAGATTCTGCACCCTTAAACATGCATGGCAGCAGCCATCTTGCCACACACATGAAGAAGTTGATTATGAAAAACCTCTCGCAGTCGAAATTGCCTCAAAGCTCTGTGCAATTATCTCTTATTTCTAGCTATAAGTAGTAAGCCTTCTGTTGTAATCACTCACTACAACTGAATACATTGTATACATTGTATCCCCTGACTGCTTTTGTGGCCACCACCGCCATAGAGATAAATCGTTGCAGCTTTTCTCACACAGATGTCTTTTGCTACATTAGCTGTTTATTCTGCGTTTGTGTGTGTGTGAAAATGAGAGACAAGCTTCTCCTTGTTTTTGAGGCACATATCAGTTTGGCATGACTTGCTGCTGGCACATCACCCCCTATATAGCTCATAGCTCTGTGCAATTATCTCTTATTTCTAGCTAGGAGTAGTAAGCCTTCAGTTGTATTTACTCATCTTTGAATAAAATACATTGTATCCCATGACTGCTTTTGCGGCCACCACCGCCATAGAGATACATTGTCACAGCTTCTCTCACACAGATGTTATTAGCACATTAGCTGTTTATTCTGCTTTTGTGTGTGTGTGAAAATGAAAGGCAAGCTTCCCCCTGTTTTTGAGGCACATATCAACTTGGCATGAATTGCTGCTGGCACAGCACCCCCCTATTTCTCATGAGTAAGCAGGACTATCAGGTTTGTGGCAAGATGGCTGCCCCGTGTAATTCAAGAGGGATTAATCTTTATGCCATTCCACAACCTCTCTCAAACTGCTTATGCCAATGATCATAAGAAGGGAAGAAATTTACTAAACTTTCTTTTTTGACCGTTTTAAGCACTGTGATAGACATGTTTATAATAACAACAACAGAAAGGCACAGAGCAGAAATTCAATTCTGTGATTACTCACCTGTAGAATTGGTTTTATGGTAATCCAGCACGGGTTGCTTCATCTGTAATTCTTCACATTTGGGTAATCCGCCACCAGGTGGCGCAGTCGACTGCAGAAAGACTTGTGGCTCCTCCCGGCCCATAAAAGGGCAGGAATTACCCAGAAACCCCAGTGTTTGAAAAGCAGTAATGCAAGAAGCCGGGAGGCAATACATGTTAAAAAAAAATATAGCCAAAAAAAGAACTCTCTCAACAAAAATCACCATAACAAGGTAAAAGAGGATAACGATAACAAGGGTGGGATGAAGCAACCCTTGCTGGATTACCATTAAATCAATTCTACAGGTGAGTAATCACAGAAATGAATTTTTCTGGAATCCAGCACGGGTTGCTTCATCTGTAATTCTTCCGATTGGGACATCCAACAGCAGTGTCCACGAAGAAGGGTGGGATCCCAGTGAGCAACGGCAGGCAGTTCAAGTCACTACCGCCTGCAGCACCTTGCGGCCAAAAACAGCATCCGCTGAGGCCCGAACATCCACTTTGTAAAACTTAGAAAAAGTATGAACCGAAGACTAAGTAGCGGCCTTACAAACTTGTTCAACAGAAGCCTGGTGCTGAAAAGCCCAAGAGGCACCAATAGCCCTAGTGGAGTGAGCAGTACCACGTAAAGGAGTCCTTCCCCTTGGCAGAGTACGCTTGTACCACCGCCTGTCTGATCCACTTGCTGGATTTGGCTGGAGGCAAGCCCTTCCTAGGCCGGGCTGGAAGGACAAACAGGGAATCGGACTTCCGAAAAGACTCAGTGGCGACCAAATAATAGTTGAGCGCCATGACCACATCCAGAGAATGAAGGGTCCTTTCCTTAGAATTAGAAAGGGCAGGACACAAAGAAGGCAAGACAATGTGATGAAAGGCAGATACAACCTTGGGCAAAAATTCTGGTTTTAGACGGAACACCACCTTATTCTGATGCCGCTCACAATAAGGAAGTTTTATGGAAAGCGCCGCCAGCTCAGAGACGCGACCCACCGAAGTGATAGCAACCAAAAAGGCCACCTTAAGAGTCAGAATAGGCAGAGCAGCATCGCATAGGGGCTCGAAAGGGGAACCCTGGAGAGCGGAAAGCACCAAGTTCAAATCCCACACTGGTAGCAGAGGCTTACTCGGTGGCCGCACATGAGTAACTCCTTGGAAAAAAGTCTTGATAAGCCTATGATTAGCGAAGGATCTTTGGAAAAAAATTGCCCTTTGAGGGTGCTCAGTTGTAGACCCGACTCTAGGCCATGTTGTAGAAACTCCAAAATCCTGGGAATGGAAAAAGCGTGAGAAGGAAAAGACTTAGACTCCCACCAGGCAATGTAAGCATGCCAGACCCTGTAATAAATCATAGAAGAGGATTTCTTCTGAGCCTGAATCATAGTATTGACGACCGAAGCCGGCAATCCCTTATCCATCAGGATGGAGGTTTCAGCAGCCAAGCCGTCAAAGCCACCGTTTGTAAATTGGGATGGCGCAGCTGTCCCTGAGTGAGGAGCTCTGGATCGTCGGGCATGACGTACTGATCCACTGCCATCTGGACGACGTCCGCGAACCACACCCTCCTCAGCCAGCAGGGAGCCACCAGGTTGGTCGGTATCCCCTCCTGGGCTATCTTGCACAGCACACGACCCAACAGAGGAAAGGGTGGAAACACATAAAGGAGTCGAAACTCTGTTCAAGGAATTGCTAGCCTGTCCGTGGCGAAGGCCAGAGGATCTCTTGACAGGGAGACGAACCTTGGAAGCTTGTGATTGTGACGGGACGCAAACAGGTACACGTCCGACTGACCCGAGCCGCGACACAGGGCATGAAAGATCCTGCTGTTGAGAGACCATTCCCCCAGGCGAGACGTTCCCCTGCTCAGGGACTCCACTCCTGGGATGTAAACCGCCGAGATGCAGGGAACAGTCTCCTCTGCCCAAGACAATCCTTGAGGGCTCGTTTGCTCCGAGTCCCGCCCTGATGATTGATGTAGGCGACCGTCGTCTGGTGTCTGAGCGGACCTGGACCGCACGACCCTGTAGGTGGGGAGTCAACTGGAAGAGAATTAGCCTGATAGCTCTCAGCTCCAGGAGGTTGATGGGTGCGTGGGCCTCCTGAGGGCCCCACTGGACCTGGAACTTAAGCGATTGCCAAACCCCTCCCCAACCGGTCAGACTGGCGTCCGTGGTGACAATCTCCCAGCACGGCGGCAGAAAGGACCTGCCCACCAGAAGATTTCTCAGGTCCAACCACCATGAGAGGGACTGTCTGGCCAGAGGGGACAGAGCGAATTCCTGCTCCAAGGACTCCTGACTCCGATCCCAGACAGTCAGGAGATTCAACTGAAGAGGTCTCATGTGGAACTGGGCGAAGAGTACAGCCTCGAAGCAAGACACCATGAGACCCACCAACTGCATCCTCAGATGGATGGAGGGGTGGGGGCACGACAGCAAGGCCCGCGCCTGCATCTGGAGGCCCTCCACCTTCTGCTGAGGAAGAAACACCTTGACCCAGGAAGGACCTCACCAACGACGGAGAGAGTGAAGACTCTGGATAATTGATCACCCAGCCGAAGGACTCGAGGGTGGACACTACCATCCGAGTATCCCTCTCGGCCTGAAGAAAAGATGGAGCAGCAATCAACATGTCATCCAGGTAAGGAAGAATGCGGATGCCCTGACACCCGCCAGCACCTTGGTGAACACCCGAGGGGCCGAGGTGATATCAAATGGTAAGGCCACAAACTGGTAGTGTTGATCCCCCAGAGCGAACCTCAGGAACTTCTGATGTCCCAGGAAGATAGGAACGTGCAGATAGGCATCCTTGATGTCCACCGTGGTCATGAAGTCGCCTGGCCGAAGGGAGCTCACCGCGGACCGTACGGTCTCAATGCGGAAATGTTTGAACCTGACAAATCTGTTGAGACCCTTCAGATCCAGGATGGGTCTCAGGGAGCAGTCCTTCTTGGGCACAGTGAACAGATTGGAGTAGAACCTTCGACTCTGTTCTTGAAGAGGCACAGGGCAAACCACCCTGGATGACAGAAGATGTTGGACGGCCAACCTCAGGCCCTTCGCCGTCACATGATTTTGGGAGATCCGGGACCGAAGAAATCTTGGGGGCGGCCAAGCTGCCAGCTCTATCTTGTATCCAGAGGACACCACCTCCTGAATCCACCGGTCCGAGACACGTTGTCTCCAGACGTGAGCAAAGAGCCGAAGCCGTCCCCCCACCCGGATGGGTGAGGGCGCCCCCTCATGCCTGAGGGGCCTTGTTGGGAGGATTAGGCTTGGATCCCCAGGAGAGACCGGGACAGCCACGGGATCAACCTCGTCCCCAAGAACCTCTACGGCTACCTGGGAAGGAGGAGCCGCCTCCCCCACGGGAAGAGCGAAAGGAAGAAGACCCCCGAAAGGGCCGAGAAGGCTTTCTACACTGAGGGAGCCGGCCGTCTTTGGCCAATGCATCAAGACGCTCCCCAAATAGGCGAAGACCCGTGAAGGGAAGCCCAGTGAGAGACTTCTTAGCAGCAGAGTCAGCAGCCCACTGACGCAGCCAGACGGACCGACGCATGGCAACCAACAGGGCCGAGGCCCTACCACCAAGCCTGACGGCATCATCCATGGCAGATAACACAAAGGCAATAAAGTAAGAGCAAAGCAAAAGTTCCCTGTACTCATCCGCTAGCTTGCGAGATCTGGCGGCTTCGGCAAGGTGCCTAATCTTCTTCTTGATGGCAATGGCAACAATAGCCGCGGCACAGACCGGTTGTAGGCCAGCCCCCACAAAGGTGAAGGCATGGCAAGCTAGCTGATCCATGCGACGATCAGCATTGTCGCGTAAGGTAGTGGTGTCGGGAGAAGGCAATTTATTAAGCAATTATATAATAATAAGAGTGCTATCTACAGTAAAAGGATCATGGCTACATTGCCAGACAGCATTGGTTTTACCCCTATATCAGACACAGAGGCTAATTGGACAGAGATACTTTATGAGATATTTTCTAGCACACAACAAGCCCCAGTTGAACTGCAGAATCTATTCAGAGAATATGAAAAACTACACCTCAAGGAGTCAAAATTGTGGTGGGATCGCTCTTCTTTACAAAAGTATTTAGACCATAATATGATCCCAAGGGGACTACGTATTAAAAAGATACCATCATCTGCATTCGATGAGGATTTTAAAAGAGTGGTATGCAGTGTTAACAGAGGCATCAACAAAATTAATTAGGCTATTGATTAATCAAGAAGCCAAAACCTTGGAGGAGGTTAAAAAACTCCACGTCAACATCAAAGATACCCTGGATAAATATAAAAGCAAGGATGATTATATGCGATTCAAACAACAAATGGAGAGTAACCTTCAAAAATTACAAAGGACAATAATAGAAACTAAGAAAAGCAAATTTCAAAGGGATGTCCATGACTATCAGAATAACCAAGTCGATACTTGGCACAGTGAAAGGAGACAAAGGAGACCTAGATCCATTTTAAGAAGGAGGCCAGGACAGCGTCGAAAAAATAAATCTGTGTCATTCTGGGATAGTGACACCCAGAGCTCATATGAGTAATAATGAGTCTGTTAATACCACAGATGTCTCTGATCCAGAAAACAATCATTTTTAGGGGCACAGAACCGCCAGAAGAGAGGTGGGACAAAACAGTCAAACGCAGGAAATGCAGGGCAGAGAGAAAACACAGAAAAAGGAAAAATTTACCAGTTGAGGGGGAAACATCCCAAATAACCACCAACACTGTGTTGAATCTATTTCACATACTCTTGAACCTATCCATCTTCAGGTTTTCTCCATCGTGTGACTTTAACATCTTTGACACAATTGTGGATCTCAATAGATTTGTTCGTACCATTATATTAAGGAAACATTTTTCAAAATGGGAAACACAGGAGGAAGGAGTGGGAATTACTGTCCAATTTGACCCAAACCCTGTCCTTAACAGTAGGGCAGAGAAAGAAATATAGGAATCTCTCCAAAGAAGAATCTCTGGCCCTAAAACATCTTGAGAAAAATCAGGATATAGTTATCAGAAACTCAGATAAAGGAGGGATGATTGTCATACTAGATAAATCCACCTATATTGAAGAGGCCATCCGACAACTATCAGACAATAACACATATCGGAAACTTGAACAAGAACCTACAAATTTGTTTAGTCAAAGGTTGGAGATTGTTCTAAAAGAGGGGATTGCGTTAGGAGCTTTGGAGGAGACTCTGGCCAAAAAAATGATAAATAACTATCCGATAGTTCCCATTTTTCATCCCTTACCGAAGGTACACAAAACAGATAGACTGCCGAAAGGACGTCCGATAATTGCAGGCATTGGCTCCCTCAATGAGATATTAGGCCAGTGGGTAGATGGCTATTTAAATCCAATTGTCAAAATTTTGCCTGGATACATTAAGGATACAACGGAAGTGCTTAAAAAACTTTACCATCTCCAATGGCTTATAGGAGGCATGTGGCTAGCGCTGGATGTCACAGCACTGTATTCTTCAATACCACATGTGTTAGGCTTACAAGCAGTGTCCTACATGTTAAACAAATTTACCACCTTAACCTATCAACAAAAAGCCTTTGTCAATCTGGCCCTACGGTATCTCCTGGAGCACAATTTCTTTATGTTTGAGAACACCTTTTATTTACAAATTCAAGGAGCCCCAATGGGCGCACCCTTCTCCCCCTTCCTAGCAAATCTATATATGGGATGGTGGGAAGAAGAAGTAATTTTTTCTGAAAATAATCCGTTCAAACAATACATCTTTTGGTATTCTCGTTACATAGACGATATTATCTGCATATGGACGGGGTCCCGTGATCTAGCAATGTCTTTTGTATCTTATGTCAATGAAAACCAGCTGAATTTAGCATTTACGGCGGACTATCAAGAAACCAGAATCCCCTTCCTGGACCTAGTATTGGAACAGTCAGGTATGGGATCTGGTATTTCTACACGTACATACCGCAAACCAAGTGCGGGGAATTCTACATTGTTTGCTACCAGCTGTCACCCCAGGCACACTGTGGAAGGGGTCCCCTATGGGGAATTCCTGAGGACAATCAGAAATTGCAGCAACACTGCTTTTTTGAATGAGGAATTGGATGGTGTCCAGTCACGTCTTATGAACAGGGGCTATAGAAAATCAATCCTACAAAAAGCTAGGGATAAGGCCTTGAAAAGAAATAGATATGATATCTTATTTTCAGACAAGACACAGAAGTCTCTTAAAAAACAGAGGAATAGTTCTCTCACTATGGTCACTAATTTTAGCAATCAATTTCAAAGTATCAAGAAAATTATTATGACAAGTTTGCCAATTTTAAGTGCGGACCCGAATTTGTTATCCGTCATCAAGGAAGGGGTAAGGGTGGTTGCCCGCAGGGCACCTACTTTAGGCACAAAACGCTCTCCTTCGATGGTGAGGTCCGGTAAACAGGACCCGAAAACTTGGCTTTCACAACAAGGAAGGGTCCATAGAAATGTGAGGGGAGGTGACCCATGGAAAGCACTCCTTCGCGGAGGCGAAATGGATATTAACTTTAGGCACACATTCCCCACAGGGACTGAACGATAGATTGGACATATCTCTCTTTACCAATACTTAAGGTCAAGGTACCGTTGATTAGCAACCAAGTATAGCCAATGTCTGTTTAAACATGTATTTATCCCAAAAACCCTTGTGTGGTTTTATCAGCTAGTGGTTTTATGTCTATTTTGCTTTTTGCATGGGACTTAATGGGTTAAAAAAATCTTTTTTAGGGGTGCCGGGAGTCTTGCATATTGGGCCGTCTGTCCAGTTTTTGTGCTGCAAGGGGATCAGTGTTAACTGTTTTTCCTTATTGGTATAAGACACATTTTTTATACATATAGGTATATTTTTACCATGATAATTAACGTATGTGTGTATGGCAGTAATTATAAATAAATATATGTTATTGGTTACCTGTTTTAATGTTGCTGACAGGAGGCATGCAATATGGCTAGTTATAATAATTCCCTAATTTTTTATATTTTTTGGCGTTTACATAATGGTTGTTATATTATAACTATTGGGCTATATCATCAATTGCTGAATTCAACTTGTTTTATACATATTTGGCATTTTCTATTATACAGCTGGGTAACATCCTTGCTATGTGAATACCATAGTGGGATCATTTTAATATCGATATGTGCCTCTTTAAAATACCGTGCCTCCTTTTGATATGGCCCAATCTACTAGCCAGACGCCTTTTCATCTATGGCTTAGTTTTCCATGTCAGCAGGGGTTATTAGCAGCCTCGCTTGCCAGCACATTATACCTTACTTCGTTTTCATGTTTTCTCTATGGAGACTGTGTACTGCCATCATTGGAGGACAAACGGCCTATCAAATCCCACAATTTGCGGAGGCTCGACTCCTAGGTCACCCAGGGGGGAGGGACCAGCTCTCGCAATGTCTCTGCCATCCCCCGGGCGCTGCGTTTGACGTCATTTATTCCACATGGTGGTTACGTCTGCGGCTGGATACACTTCTTTTTCTATAACAGAAGTATTAGACAGTCCCAGGACAGGAGCGTCCACCTCCGGGGGACAAGACCAAAGACGAACCAACTCAGCCAAGAAGGGATACCTTCTATCCAGTCCCTTAGGCACAGAGTGCAATCTGTGCGTTCCCATTCTTTAAAGGAGCAGTATCGCAAATTTTTCTTGGTGACTTATATTTAAATGGGACTTTGAATGTAGGTAAGTGTTGGAGTAAGAATTACAAATGTAGAAAAAAAATGATGTCTGTGTTGTGCAGCTGGAGACTAATAGCTCATGTTTATGTCTGCTGAGTGTCGGGGCCCGACACTCTGGCCTGTTCCACGCTGAGGAGAGGGGGAAACAATGTAACAAAGTAATCAGCTGTTCAGTACTGGTAGCCGTCCAGCATAATATTGCAACATTGCCTGGCCAGAACTCATATCTAAAACAGAGAGAAAAGCTCTAGAAGTCATTTAGCTCATTGGTAAATTCAATGTCTTTGAACCAGAGAGTCATCGATTCAAATCTCAGACTCGCCAGTTTTTCTTTTGTTTTTTATTTTTTTTTTTTGGGGGGGGGGGTTATTTTATTTCAGAATTGGATTTTTGGGTTTACATCCTGTTTTTTTGCTCTAAACATTTTTTATTTTGACAGTTTTCCCTTCATGTTGGCTCTGCTGCAGAATCTTTCAGTTTACCATTTTTTCTCTCTCTTTTCTCAACACATTTTTCCATATGATCTTTCTTTCAGCTTTGTGTATTTTGAGCAAAGCCCAACCCAGGATTTTCACTATATGGAGTTTTGTTTTGTGCCCCTAGGGGCATCCCAACTTGGGATGCCCTGAAATCCCGAAGTTCGCTTGTGAAAACGTACCTTTCCCTGTCCAACAGCACATGCACTGGTTCTCATCCAATCAGCACTGTTTGCTTGGCTGGCTCTGTTTGCACGCAGATGGGGAGCCTGAGCAGTAACCTTCCTGGCCGCCTGGCCTGTCTAAATAACTATCTGCGTGAGCGCGCCAGAAAAAAGGGGGGGGGATCTGTGGTTATCCAGGGGTCCTTTCACACAGTGGGGCATCCCAATTTAGAATGCCCAAGAGGGAAGGTCAATGGCCGGGTCTTATAGACTCCAGGGTCGGCCACTCAGGGTTTTGTTCCACTTTAATACCTTTAGATTTTCCTGCACAGTTATGCAAAGAAGAATTTTAGTAATTTTCAGTCAGTTTAGTTTATTTTGTATAGATTTTACACATTTGAGTCACCTGGTCTCATAACAAAAGCAGCACCTCACACACACACAGCCGTTACCACTGATTACAGTGTCAGCCTTTGAGGTTAAGTGTTGCTAGGAGACCAGTGGGCTAAATGAAGCAGCTCACTAAATACAACCCAGCAGATCCCCCTATTCAGCAAATGGACTGAGCCATTGTCATTATACAATTTAAAAGAAAGGCAGATATTTTTTTTCTTTTTCTATCGCCACATAATTTATACACGTTAGAAGCTATTGTGTGGCTATTTAATTATTTATCTTTTTTAATGCAAATTTCGTAATACTGCTCCTTTAAGGACCATCTTGGAAAAATGTCCCTGCTCTGGGAATTCTAAGCGTTGCCTGTCAGGGCGGAAAAGCTCCCCCTGCTTCCTCTTTGCCACCTTAGGGGGGACAATGTGTAGGGTATCAAACACCACCGACAACAGTCTATCAGTATCGTCTGGGAGCCAAGAGTCCCCGTCTGAAGAGGGCCCGGGGTCACTACCAAAATCGCCATGGCGATCCCTGGAAGAGTCTGAATCATGGAACAATTCCCCCTCCTGCATGGAGTCGCGGCCGCCATAAGCATCAAAAGTGTAATCATCATCGGCAAAGAGGGACAAGTCCGCGTCCAAGTGCCTCTTTTTACTAGAGGGCTTGCCACGCGCAGCGCCAGGTCCGAATGAGACCCCCTGCTGGCTTCCCTCTCGCTGGGGGCTAAATGCAGGCGTGGGGGAGCAGGCGATGCTGCAGGCAGGATAGGACTGGGGAGAGAAGCGCTCGCCCCAGCCTGTTCCGCAATGACACTTTGGGCGCAGGGGACACAAACCGCGCTGCGACCACTCAGAGGGGATGCCCCGCACATGAGACACAGCTAAGCCTGCCCCGAAGGGCCCCCAAGCTCACTATCCCCAGAAGCCTCCATATGGTGATTACAGTAAAGCACAATAGGCCAGCACGGGAGAACAGGGCTAACAGACCCCACCCGGGTTGCCCCCAAGGGATCCCCTAACAAAAAAATTGGGGGAGGGAGGGGGGTACTGGACCGGGAGAAACCACAAGCACAATAAGAAGGCCCATCAGAAAAACATAATAAGAGCCAATAAGCATCCCACAGCACATGCACCAAAAGAAAATGAAACACAGAGAATGAAGGAGCGGACTCACGGACCAACGAGATGGGAGAGCACCGGCAGCCTTAGCCAGGGAGCGTGAAGCAGCAGGCAAGACGAGAGTGATCCGCAACTCCAGCCCCAGCCAGGAAGCGTAGCCAGCGCCGCCGAGCAAGGAAGAGAGCTTAAAATGGCGCCCGTAGTCAGGAACCTCGAGGGGCGAGCTGCGCGGTGATGGCGATTAGGCAAAATAGCGCCCGGAGGAGAGAGGAAGCACTCCTCCTCAGAAGGCCCCCGCCGAAGAGCAAACGCACCCGCAGACACAATCACAAAAACACAGAATAATAAAGCATGTGGGATAAGAAAAAAAATAAGGGTGGTTTCTCCCTTTCCCCATCCAGGCTCACCATTAGCCTATGGCCGGCTACCCTTTGGGTACAGGGTCTGCAGCCCAGAGCATAGCTCTCTGAACACCCGACCCCAGGTGTTCCCCTACCTCCACCTGATCCGTCAGCCGGGGCTGGGTGGCAGAAGGGTCCGGAAACAGGTGGGAATAGGCTTGCAGGGCCGACGGGCTTGGGATGCCCTGCTCACCTGCGAATAACCGGAGAGAGAAAATCTTCTGTCTTCGCAGTCAGGACTGCAGAAAAACTCTGGGGTTTCTGGGTAATTCCTGCCCTTTTTTGGGCCGGGAGGAGCCACAAGTCTTTCTGCAGTCAACTGCGCCACCTGGTGGCGGATTACCCAAATGTGAAGATTTACAGATGAAGCAACCCGTGCTGGATTCCAGAAAATAATAGTTTTTCTAGTCCATTCAATTGGTAAAATGAGCTTCTAGATGGAGTCCCACTGTGCATGCACCAACATTTTATTTTCTGTGCCCACCACCACTTGAAGGTACTCAAGTGGTGGTGGGCACAGCCAATCGGGGTGGCAGCCGATTGCCTTTTCTGTTGTACCGACCCCTGTCATGCTGGGTGTCGGCTGGAACAGCCGATACAAAAATCCCTGGCTGAAGGTTCACGCTATCTTAGAAGGAGGCAGAGCTTAATGCTGAGCCCGAGGACCTATCCTGGACGGCGACGCTTGCAAGTAGTTTTTTTCATTAAACCTTACCCTGATTGGCAGAGAAGTCTACTAGCATGTTTGTCTGACCCCGGAGCTTGGGGACCAATCATAGATGCCGACACATACACCGGGTAGTGTTGCTGGACACCGATGATTTACTACACGGTCTCTGAGAGGCTGTTGCATCCTCGGCTGGCTATTGGACACGCGGGTTAGACCCCGGAAGGTGGAAGGTGAGGGTAATAATTTTGGAGACCAGAAGGACCTGATTTCTTTATCACTAGCGGTCGCAGTGTGAGGGATTGGGGACACCTTCGTTTCTATTGGATGCGCTATTCCACTGTACTTACAGAGTTGCACTAGATGTGTTTCTTTGTTTTTGCTTCCTATATTGCTTGTGCATGGACATTGGCAAGTAACTAAGAAGTAGCTCAAGCTCATTAAACTTTTGGGTGCTCGTAATCATCAAGTAATCTGTCGGCAGTTTAAATACCCTGGAGTTGGTAAGAGTACCTTCAAGTGGTGGGACTCCATCTAGAAGCTCATTTTACCAATTGAATGGACTAGAAAAACTATTATTCTGCTCTGTGCCTTTCTGTTGTTGTTTATTGTTAGGACTTTTTTGCGGAATAGAAAAGTCTGGCACGTAGCATTCCTTCTGAGAGCCGTCCTTACCCAAGACCTAAGCGCTGTGTTTTTCTATTATTGTATCTATGTTTATAATTATACTGGTTATATTGTGCGGATATTTTTTACATTTTACATTATATATGTTCATATATATGTTCATACTGTCTCCCCTGTGCAATTGTATTTTTTCCCTTGCATCCCATCACCCCCCCTCCGACAAAAAGAAATTCCTAGTATGTATGTACATATATACTTGCCGTCAGTAAACAGATTCTGACTAACAAAAGATGCAGCCCCTGACAGCAAGCACAGGGAGAGCAAAAAGTAAACTAATGTAACCTTTTGGCTAGAATGTCTCTTTAAGGCCTACAAGCCTGATTTTTCATATTGCCCTGAAGAAGGATCTAAAAGGTGAAACGGAGCACCCAAAAGCTAGAATTTGAGCATGGTCATGTAATATGTAGGCTAAATACAGCAGCCTAAGGGCTAATGCATCCTTCAATTCCCGCAGAAATACTTATTAGATAAGCCTGTCCAATCACAACCTCCTTGAAAGCAGGCCAGTTTTAGTAACAAGATATTCCTTCAGGCCCTAAAGTGCATGGAACTTACCAGCAGACCATTTGTGTCACATGGAGAGAGCATGCCGGCCACCACAGACAGGGAGTGCAATGGGAGCACGAACTGGGGAGTATATGGCCCATTATTTAGATTTTTAAAGGACGAGTGCCCAAACCTCCAAAATAGTGTGTAGGTTGGATGTCCACATTAAGGCAAATGTTTTTGAGTTGATTCACCTGCACAAATCTAAGATATTTTAAATGCTATGATTTTGTATCAAATTATAAAAGACTATAACAATTATTATAAAAACTAATGCTATAATATAAAAACTAATAAACAGGCACCAGGACCGATGACTGGAGCTAACGAAACCACTTATACAAACTGTGAGATGCTTGTTAGTTGTTTTTTAGTTCGCCCCAGATTAAACAAACAGATTTTAGAACATGAAAAGTAGCCCACTGTGCAGTGTGTAACTTTCTTCCATAAAATACACGCTGTTAACACAGAGAGTCAGAAAACATTAAAGAAGCACATTAAAGCAAAATAGAGTATATCCATATAGTTCCTTTCATGATCACAGGTCCCCAAGAGCATGAGTGGTTTCTTTACTACAAAAGTATATATATATATATATATATATATATATATATATATATATATATATATATATGTATTTTATGTATATGTTACAAATTATATATATATATATATATATATATATATATATATATATATACACACACACACACACACACACACACACACACACACACACACACACACACCTTTGTAGTAACAAAACTATTCAAGCTCTTCGGCACTGGTAGACATAAAAGGAACTATATGGATATACTGTTTGTCCCTCTAATGTTTCTTGACTCTTTGCGTTATGCACACAAATTACATAAGCTGAATATATGTTGGAAATTGACTGGCCAGTATCTGCAATTTGCAAACTGATTAGCCAATGCCCTAAGAGACAATCAAACTTAAAGCAGTCCCACACCTCAGCATCAGCCCACCCCTGCTCCTATCAACTCCAGCCCCACCCTACCCAGGATAACCTATTCCAACACAGGTAATCCTCTGTACTGGAGGCCAGAAGCTGCAACCCACACTAGGACTGAGCACGGTGAGTTTTTTTTTAATGAAGTGTGTTTTTGAGAGAAAACAGATTTTCTTATAATTCTTTACCTTGGTTCATTTTAGGCTGCGCAAATCTTTAAAACAAAATTGCACAGCTAGAAATGATGCTGAATTGCACAGAGGAAAAATCCTAAAAAGCATATTCTCATAAAAATAGCCAGCACCTCCAACTGGTAGCTGATTTCTATTAATAATGCAGGTGACAAAAGAAATTTTGTGCCAGCTATACATAGGAGATGCCAGTAAAACAATGAATATGAGATACACATGTTGGTGTCCGCTACTACCAGCAGTGGAAGCCAGTTAGGAGCATTGCATTTTTTGGTAGCTGTGTTTTTCAAACGAAGCTCCATATCTCTGCATTTTCTGATCATAAACCATATTAAACCTACCTACCAGTAATGAAGCATCCCAGCAAACCTGCTGGGATCTCAGTGTATCCATGAGCTTCCCATCAGATCCCGCCCTTCCTTCCAGATATGTACGACTGAGTACAAGACTAGACCATGGAACCCATAGGGCTTGTACACCATAAATGAATGGATGAAATGTACCAATGGGTGAAAATACCATTTTGTGATTACTCACCTTTAAAATGGGTATTATAAGTATGTCACACACCCCGCTTCCACTATTCATGACATATGGGTTATGGTCCAGTAGAGGGTGAACTTCTGCAGAGATGAAAGCAAAAAAGAAGCCCCTCCCGGTCCATAAATACCTGGGACCTCCCACACATTCACCAGTGTATGACAGCAGTAAGGGGACCAGGAAGAGCTAATAAAACATTCTTAACCATAAAAAGGCTCACCATATAAAGGATCCAGAATACAAAAGGGCGGGATGAAGCGGGGTGTGTGACATACTTATAATACCCATTTTAAAGGTGAGCAATCACAAAATGGTATTATTCCAAGTATGTCACACACCCCGCTTCCACTATTCATGACATATGGGACATCCAATAGCAGTGTCCATCATGGGTGGGGATCCAAATACAGCAAAAAATGCACCAATTTAAACCACTGCAGCTTGCAGAACCTTGCAGCCAAAAACAGCATCCGCTGAGGCCCGCACATCAACCTTATAAAACTTTGAAAAAGTATGAACAGAAGACCAAGTAGCAGCCCTACAAACTTGTTCAACAGAAGCCTGGTGCTGAAAGGCCCAGGAAGCCCAACAGCATGAGCAGAATGAGCAGTGATCTTAAAAGGAGGAACCCTCCCCTTAGCGGAATAGGCCCCAACAATGGCCTGACGTATCCATTTACTAATGGTAGACTTGGCGGGCGCCAAACCTTTTCTGGGCCCAGAAGGCACCACGAACAAGACGTCCGTCTTACGAAAAGAAGAAGTAGCAACCAAATAGTCCTTCACACAACGAACCACATCCAAAGAGTGCAAAACCCTCTCCTTGTCATTGCTAGGCTTAGGACACAAGGAAGGGAGAACTACATCCTGATTAAGATGGAAAGCCGAAACCACCTTAGGAAGGAAATCTGGTTTAAAACGAAAAACCACCTTATCCTGATGTCTCTCGAAGTAAGGGGCCTGAATAGACAGAGCCGCCAACTCAGAGACACGCCGAACAGAGGTAATAGCCACCAAAAAGGCAACCTTTTGAATGAGCACGGAAAGAGCCACATCCTGCATCGGTTCAAAGGGAGGCCCCTGGAGGGCCGACAGAACCAAATTTAGGTCCCAAACGGGAACCAAAGGCTTTCTAGGGGGCCGAACATGAGTGACCCCTTGGAAAAAAGTCTTGACCAGATGATGCAAAGCAAAAGACCTTTGGAAAAAGGTGGAAGGTGGAAAGGTGGAAAAAGGTGGAACCCCAGATCCAGACCGTGTTGAAGAAACTCCAAAATCCTAGGAATCAAAAACACCCTGCAAGGTAAGGCCCTAGCCTCACACCAGTCAATATAAGACCACCAAGTCCTATAGTAAATGGTAGAGGAAGACCTCTTCCTAGCTCTAATCAAGGTTTGAATAACCGCCTCAGACAAACCTTCCTCCCTCAGGATGAAGGTTTCAGCAGCCACGCCGTCAAAGCAAGTGTAAATTGGGGTAACGTAGTTGACCCTGAGAGATCAGATCTGGAGACAGGGGCAGCCTGTACTGATCTACCGCCAATCTTACGACGTCTGCAAACCAAACCTGTCTTGGCCACCTTGGGGCCACCAGAATTGCCGGTGCCCCCTCTAGCGCCAGCTTGCGCACTACCTTGCCCACCATGGAGAAGGGGGGAAACAGGTACAGAAACCCCAGATCCCTCCAGGTAAGGGACAAGGCATCCACTGCCAGGGCCAGAGGATCCTGAGACAGAGATACAAAGGTTGGAAGCTTGTGATTGATCCACCTCCGAAGTCCCCCACTTGTGACACAGGGCCCGAAACACCTTGTGGTTGAGAGACCATTCCCCTCGGCGAGAGAATCCCCTGCTCAGGGTGTCCGCCTCCGTGTTCTCCACTCCCGGAATGTATACTGCCGAGATACAAGGAACATTGCTCTCCGCCCAGTGCAGAATCAGAGAGACTTCCCTGAGGGCACTCCTGCTGCGAGTTCCTCCTTGGTGATTGATGTAAGCTACCGCAGTACGATTGTCTGATCGAACCTGAACCGGTAAACCCTGTAGGTGAAGTGTCAGATGCGACAGAACCAAGCGGATAGCTCTGAGCTCCAAGACATTGATGGGGTTGTGAGCCTCCTGAGGACCCCACAACCCCTGGAACTGATGATCTTTCCAGAAACCTCCCCCGCCAGACAGGCTGGCATCCGTGGTAACCGTCTCCCAACGAGGGGCCAGGAACAATCTGCCCCTCTGCTTGATTCCAGCCACCACTGAAGGGACTGCCGAACCCTGGGAGACATCAGAAATGACTGATCCAAGGACTGTGGACATCTGTTCCATTTCAGGAATAGATGGAGTTGTAGCGACGTCATGTGGAATTGAGCAAAGGGGACTGCCTCGAAGGAGGCCACCATCAGACCCACCAGAGTCATGCCCAGCCGAATGGAAGGGCGAGGGTTGGTCAGGAGAACACGTATCAGATCCTGAACCCTCTGCACCTTTGGCTGGGGTAGGAACACTCTGGCCTGAATGGTATCCAGATTCATGGCCAGAAAGGAGATCTCCCTTGATGGGGAGAGAGAAGACTTGGGGTGGTTGATCACCCATCCGAACCTTTCCAGCGTCGCCACCATCGTCCTGGTGTCCAACTCCACCTGGCAGAGGGAAGAAGCTGTAATGAGTAGGTCGTCCAAAATCCGGCACAATGCGAATGACCTGGGCTCTGAGCAGGGCCATTATGCCCACCAGAACCTTGGTAAACACCCTTGGTGCCGAGGTCAACCCAAACGGGAGGGCCGCAAACTGAAAATGCTGATCTCCCACCACGAACCTGAGAAATCTCTGGTGTGCTGGGAAAACTGGTACATGAAGGTAAGCATCCTTGATGTCAATGGACGTCATGAAATCCCCCTGATCAACCTGTTGAGAAGCTTCAAATCCAGGATGGGTCTTATGGAGCCATCCTTTTAGGGAACCGTGAAGAGGTTGGAATAATAGCCCCGGCCACTCTCTGAAAGAGGCACCGGGCATATGACCGCCATATCCAGAAGATTCTTTACAGCCAACAGGAGCCCCTGCGCCGCCCAAGGATCCGATGGCACCCGAGACCTTAGGAATCTGGGAGGAGGCCGGGACTCAAACTCCAGTTTGTACCCAGATGAGACCACTTCCAATATCCACTTGTCTGTGACCTCCTGGGCCCAGACCTGGAAGAAGAGCCGCAGCCGTCCCCCCCGCCCGCAAGGGTGAGGGCGCCTCCACATTGTTGAGCTGGCTTGGCAGCGGGCTTGGGCCTGGAACCCCAGGTAGAGGCCGTACGGGCACGTCCTCTACCTCTGTTCCAGGAACCACCTCTAAAGCCAGAGTAGGCAAGACCTCTGCCCCTCTGGCACCGCGAAAGGAAGGATTAAAGGAGCTTGCCCCCCGAAAGGAGCGACGCAGCTTCTTACGTTGAGGTAGCTTCCCACCCTTCGTCACAGAATCCAATTTGTCTCCAAACAGCCGCGTTCCCAAAAAGGGCAAAGCTGTATGTGACTTCTTGGCCGCAATGTCCGCCGCCCACTGGCGCAGCCAGACCGATCGGCGCATGGCCACCAACAGGGCCGAAGTTCTACTACACATGGTAATAGTGTCGTCCATAGCCGACAAAACAAAATTCCTGAACAATTCACACCTCGTAAGGGTTGTGAAGTCAACGCTGTCCGGGTTGAGCTGGGACCCATTTAACATGTCCCTGATCTCCGACCTGGTGGCCACAGCCACGGGTGCCGATGCACAGACAGGCCGCAAGGCAGAACCCACACTGGCAAAGGCATGACATGCCATCTGATCAATGCGCTTGTCCTCGCCAACCTTAAGGGTAGCGGCGTCAGGAGTATGTGCAACGGAGGTGTTGGACAATCCTAGAATGGGCGCATCAACCTCGGGAGGGGAAGACCAGCGCTTCCCCGCGTCCATCGGAAAGGGATACTTCCTATCCCATCCCTGAGGAACACTGTGAAGGCGACACGGGTTCTCCCATTCTCTAAGAATCATGCTGTCAAAATGATCCTGATTTGGAAACTCCAAGCGGGGCTTAGAGAACCCAAAGAATTCCCCCTTCTTCGAAGGGGCCTCCGCTGGTGGGGAAATATCCAGAACCTCTAACAGATGGGTCAGGACCCTGGGAGTATCAACAGCCTGTCCGGCATCAGAATCAAAGAACTGCAATTCCTCAGTCTCAGATTCCTCAAACAGTCCCCCTTCCTCAAGCGGGGGAATAATCAGCCCAATCAGGTGAGTCAAAATCATCAAAATCAATTACCGGCGTACCCGGTGACAGATGCCTTTTCTTAGCAGTGGCCTTTCTGCCCACTGAGCTAGAAATCATTTTCTCGAGGTTGGCCAGCCTGGCACATACCTCCGAGTGCGACTCCCCACTAATGACAGTGTCACTTGGGGTACGGATGATGCGGGGTGGGGTAGGTGAGGCGGGCAGCACTGACCCAGAGGCCTGGGGTCCCGACTGCCGCGTTATGGCCTGTTGCGCACATAGTATGCAAATA
Organism: Gastrophryne carolinensis; assembly: GCA_027917425.1. Classification (NCBI taxonomy): domain Eukaryota; kingdom Metazoa; phylum Chordata; class Amphibia; order Anura; family Microhylidae; genus Gastrophryne; species Gastrophryne carolinensis. The sequence goes on from CM051234.1 coordinate 561,727,681, forward strand.
ATTCTCCCCCGTAAGGGATACCCCACAACCCACACATAGTTGGGACTGTCCCAAAGGGAGCCCGAGCCCAGTATCCTGCGGAGCCTCCATATGGTGATTTTAAGGTAGTCGCAATGACCCGAGGGAATTACGCTGGTAAGCAACCCGGGATGCCCCTTAAGTCCCAAGTGGGAGGATTTATAAGTGCCCCAAATTTCTGCTAGGGACCCTAGGACCGGGAGAACCCCCTTTTAAGCAAGGCACAGGGAGTCCTCCTGAAAGACACAAAAGAGTTGCCATAAGCACATGCACACACACTTATAAATATATAAATATAAAGATATATTGTTTATACCCTATAAATAAGGAAAAAACGGGACAAGGACTAGCGCTGTTCCCTGACAGAAAGGGGGACATGCTGAGTAAAGTACACAAAAAGGGGGAGCCTGGGAAGGCACTCACATGTCCAGCAAGATGGCTGCCACCGCTATCCGGCCATAGCAGAAGAGTGAGAAGGGAGAAGAAGGGGAGGGCCAGTGCGGATCGTGCGCCGCGCCTGGCCCCGCCCCCCCACCCTCACAACTAGCAGCGCAGTTCACAGCCATGGGCTGGGCTCCGCAATTGGCTCCAACAGAAGGGGGAGCGGGCCGCGGCAGCGAACGTAGCGCCCGCCCCCGCCCCCTTAACACTGCAGCCTGAGGGGAAGAAGCTCCCCTCAGGAGAGCAAAAAAAAAAAAAAACGGTGACCAGCCGGAATGTAAAGCACAAGCACACTACACACACTCTGTAATAAAAGGAAAGGTCCCCCCCCCCCCCCCCATGGAGGGACCCGGAGGGGGGATAATCCCGCACCAAGTATGGAGTAATGGATATATATATATATATATATATATATATATATATATATATATATATATATATTTATTTAGGCACAGGGCATCCCAAACCGGGATCACCAACCCGGATTCCGCCTACCCCCTTATATGGGGTCTCACGGAGGAGCATGGCTCCCTAAACACCTATTAAGGTGATTCCTACCCTCACCCGGACCTGCAGCCAAGACTGGGAGGCTAATGTTGAGCTTAATGTATAAAGGTCCGGGCAGAAATAGGGAAAAAATGGTCGGGCGTAAGCCCGGCTTACCTGCAAGGAAGAGAAGCACACATCTTCTGACTTGCTCGCCGTCCTGCAGAGAAGGAACTGGGGAATGTGTGGGAGGTCCCAGGTATTTATGGACCGGGAGGGGCTTCTTTTTTGCTTTCATCTCTGCAGAAGTTTGCCCTCTACTGGACCATAACCCATATGTCATGAATAGTGGAAGCGGGGTGTGTGACATACTTGGAATAAATGTCTAGATATGCAGAATACCATTATTGACTGGTAGATGTATTATCTGCCTGCTATTCCTCTACAATAAATCCTTTTCACTCTCTGTATGTTGGGGGCAGCAATAGTATTTTTTGTGAGAATAGGACTGAATGAGCACTACAAGACACCAATGAACAGTACTACAGGAATGTACATTTTACATAATGAGTGCAAGAAGTATCCATTTTATGACATTTGTGAGTGCAGCCCCAGGTAGCCAGCTACAATTTCTCCCTACTCATGACCTTGGTTAATAGGTTACCCTTGTGTAATTTGTTTTGCCTTTCCACTGGACAGTCTTATCCTGGGAAACCGTCTGAACTGCATGTGACCCTTGATGCTGTCTGAGTTGCTTCCACGGCTTCTTATTTCAATTGGGAATTTGTTTTCTAGGGAGTGTTTGAAATGGAAAACATCAACAACATCAAAAAAAACATCAACAAAACAAGGTCTGCGAGGAAAAATGTGTTACCCAATTACGCAATCTAAAATACTTTATTTAGTTTATTCATCTCTATGAATTAGCAACTCCCCAATTTAGCTATATCACTCTACTGTACTACTTTTGTCTACAAAGTTTTATATCTCCACCTGTATTTACATACTGATCTATTACTTAAATTTAAGTTCATATTTATAATGTTATTAAGTTCATATATTTTAAATTACTATTGAGCATTTGCCGTCACTAAAAGAATAAGGTAGGTAAGGATGGGCATGCTGCTGGTGCCACCATCAAGGCTGTACAGGCATTGCTCCAGTATGTGGTTCAGGCAATTTCTTTCTATAGTAAAGGAGCCCATGAATGATTTGTGTCAATCTTTGAAGAGGAGTAGAGGTAGTTCTAGGGTGGTAGGTGGGGGGTCTTGGGCATTATGGGTGGGCCCAGATGGTTAAGGAGGTCCTTGAATTATATGTGGTAGCATGCAGAGTAAGAATGTACCCAGTGTGCACAAAGGGGGAGTTTCCTGTACTCTCCCAAACTGCCAGCAAAAATAGGCTGCACACCTAAACTTCAATTAATGATATATTTTATTAATCATAAGGCTCAAAGACAACATACACCACAAGACAATTAAAAACAATACAAGCTGGACATGTACTGCAATATATATATATATATATATATATATATATATATATATATATATATATATATATACCCTTGGTGCACAGCCCCCCCCCCCCCCCCCCCCCGCAATCAATATAAAAAAAATCAAAAATCCCCAAAAAAGAGAACGTGCCTAAGTACCAACCCACAGGGCAAAAAGCCCTTGAATATGCTGTATAATAAAAGAGCTATATGATCAAAAAAAAGCTGGAAGAGAACAAGGAGAGGGTTGAAAGCACCAGGGGTATTGATATCAAGCTTATCGGGGGGGGGGGGGGGGGGGAACCCGGACTGTAGAGGGCGATCTTGCAGAGATGACATGGAAAAAGGAGCCCCTCATGGTCCGTAAGTACTGGGTTGCTCCCACTATTCCTCAAGCTTTTTAAAAAGCAGTGAAGAACCAGGAAGAGCAAATTATATTTGATAATTGAAAAATAGTTTGAAAATAATAATCAAGGATCAAGGAAAATAAATAAAGGATACCTTAGAACAAAAAAGGGTGGGGGAAGTGGGGTGAGTGGCATACTCGTAATAACCATTTTACAGGTGAGTACTCACAAAATGGTATTATTCCTAGTATGTCACACACCCCACTTCCAAATATTCATGACACTTGGGACATCCAATGGCAGTGTCTATAATGGGTGGGGATCCCCAAGCAATAATGCATAACTTAAATTACTGCAGCTTGCAGAATTTTGCGGCCAAAAGCAGCATCCGCTGAGGCCCGCACATCACACAGATGACCAAGTCGCAGCCTTGCAAACCTTTTCAACAGAAGCCTGGTGCTGAAAAGCCCAGGAAGCTTCAATAGCACGAGTAGAATGAGCGGTGACACGAAAAGGGGGAACCTTCCCCTTAGCCAAATAGGCCCCAATGATGGCCTGACGTATCCACTTACTAAGGGAAGATTTGGCAGGAGCAAAACCCTTCTTGGGGCCAGAAGGCACAACAAAAAAGGCATCTGTCTTGCGGAAGGCCGAAGTAGTAACTAAATAATACTTAACACAACGAACTACATCCAAAGAATGTAAGACCCTTTCCTTGTCGTTACTAGGTTTAGGACACAAGGAAGGAAGAACTATATCCTGATTTAGGTGGAAAGCAGACACCACCTTAGGAAGGAAATCCGGTTTAAAACGGAAAACAACCTTATCTTGATGCCTCTCAAAATAAGGGGCTAGAATAGTCAAAGCCACCAGTTCAGAAACTCGGCGGACAGAAGTAATAGCAACCAAAAAGGCAACCTTCTGAGTAAGAATAGGAAGAGGAATATCCTGCAAGGGCTCAAAGGGAGCGGCCTGCATAGCTAAAAGCACTAGGTTAAGGTCCCAAACAGGAAGTATAGGCTTTCTGGGAGGCCGCACATGCGCGACTCTTTGGAAAAAAGTCTTAACCAAAGGATGAAGAGCAAACGACCTTTGAAAGAAAATAGCCAAGGCAGACACTTGCCCTTTCAAAGTACTAATCTGGAATCCCATATCCAGACCTCGTTGCAGATATTCCAGAATTCTAGGAATAGAAAATACTCTACAGGGCAAAGCCCTGGATTCACACCAATCAATATAGGACCTCCAAGTCCTGTAATAAATGACAGAGGAAGACTTCTTCCTAGCTCAAATAAGAGTCTGAATAACTGCATCAGAAAGACCTTCTTCTTTCAAGATGGAGACTTCAGCAGCCAAGCCAGCGTTTGTAAATAGGGGTAACAAAGTTGACCCTGAGTGATGAGATCTGGAAGAAGAGGCAGATGGAAACGATCCACTGCCAGCCTTACGACGTCTGCGTACCACAGACGTCTTGGCCACCTTGGCGCCACCAGAATTGCTGGCGCCTCCTCCAGTGCTAACTTGCGCACCACCTTGCTGATCATGGAGAATGGGGGAAACAGATATAGGAACCCCAGATCCTTCCAAGCCAGAGACATGGCATCTGCTGCAACTGCCAGATGATCCTGGGATATAGACACAAAAGCTGGCAGCTTGTGATTGTGACGAGAAGCAAACAGGTCCAACTGTGGAGTCCCCCACTTGTGACAGAGGAACTGAAAGACCCTTGGATTGAGAGACCATTCTCCCTGGCGAGAACATCCCCTGCTCAGGGAGTCTGCCTCCACATTCTCTATCCCCGGAATGTAAACTGCTGATATGCAGGGAACATTGATCTCTGCCCACTGAAGGATCAGAGACACTTCCCGGAGGGCACCCCAACTGCGAGTCCCTCCCTGGTGATTGATGTATGCAACAGCTGTTCGGTTGTCTGACCGAATCTGAACTGGCAGACCCTGTAAGAAATGGGTCAGTCGAAGTAGAATAAGACGTATGGCCCGAAGCTCTAATACATTGATTGGAGAATGAGCCCAACGCGGAGTCAGAAAGGACTTGCCTTTCTGGAGGTTGAGCGATATTAACCACCACTGAAGGGACTGCAAAACGTGGGGAGACAATAGACAAGTCTGATTCAATGATAGTGGGCACCTGTCCCACTTTGCCAAGGCGAAGAGCTGAAGCGTCCTTACGTGAAACTGGGCAAACGGGACTGCCTCGAATGCAGCTACCATCAATCCCACTAGTCTCATCCCTAGACGGATAGACTGACGAGGGTTGGACAAGAATAGACCAATCAAGTCCTGAATCAGAACCATTTTGGACTGAGGAAGAAAAACCTTGGCCTGAAATGTATCCAGAATCAGGCCCAGGAAGGGAATTTCCCTGGACGGACAGAGAGAGGATTTGGGGTAGCCTATTACCCATCCGAACCTCTCTAGCGTAGAGACCACCGTCTTGGTGTCCAACTCCGATTGTTCGAGGGAGGAGGCCGCGATAAGAAGATCGTCCAGAAAAGGCACAATGCGGATGCCCTGGACCCCGAATATAGCCATCACCCCTGCCAGCATCTTGGTAAAGACTCTTGGGGCCGAGGTAAGGTCGAATGGCAGGGCCACAAATTGATAATGCTGGTCTTCTATCGAGAACCTGAGAAATCTCTGGTGACCTGGAAAAATAGGAATGTGCAAATAACCATCCTTGATGTCTATGGATGTCATGAAGTCCCCCTGATGGGGAGCATCGATCGTTGATCGCAGAGACTCCATGCGGAATTTTCTGAAACGGATAAATTGATTGAGTCTCCTTAGGTCTAGGATAGGCCGAACAGAGCCGTCCTTTTTGGGTACCGTGAACAGGTTGGAGTAGAACCCCAAACCCCTTTCCGCTGGAGGCACTAGGCAGATGACAGCCATGTTTAACAGATTTGCTACTGCTGCCCGCAGTCCCTGCGCAATTGCCGAATCTGACGGAATCCGGGACATGAAAAATCTGTGAGGAGGCCGGAACTTGAATTCCAGTTTGTAACCCGGAAGAGACTACTTCCAGAACCCAATTGTCTGATACCTCCTGACCCCAGACCTGGAAGAAAAATCGCAGCCGTCCCCCCACCCATAAGGGTGAGGGCGTCCCCTCATTGTTGAGCAGGCTTAGTGGCAGATTTGGTTTTGGACCCCCAATTCTGACTTGGACGGCCATGTCCCTTTCCTCTATTTCATGCATTCCCTCTAGGGGCTAAAAAGGCCGATCCTCTACCGGATCTAGACCCCCGAAAGGAAGGGTTAAAAGAGGCCACTCCACGAAAGGAGCGATGTTGTTTCTTACGCTGAGGTCATTTACCTCCTTTAGTGACAGAATCCAATTTTTCTCCAAAGAGGCGCAATCCCACAAAAGGGAAGCGCTGTAAGCGATTTCTTGGCTACAATATCAGCTGCCCACTGCCGCAACCATACTGACCGCCGAATGGCGATTAACAAGGCAGAGGTTCTGCTGCACATGAGTATCATCTAAGGCAGAAAGTACAAAAGATGCAAACATCCACTCATCAGAGGCCGGATCAAGCCCTGAGTAATTCATTAGGTCTCTCACAACAGACCTAATAGCCACTGTCATGAGTGCAGAAGCACCAACTGGCAGCAAGGCCGAGCCCACACTGGAAAAAGCGTGGCACACCATTTGATCAATACGCTTATCCTCTCCATCTTTAAGTGTAGTGGAGTCAGGAGAATGCAACACAGAAGAATTGGATAAATTAAGCACAGGGGCATCCACCACAGGTGGTGATGACCAACGCTTAACAGTATCAGCTGGGAAGGGATATTTCTTGTCCAGCCCAAAGGAATGCCAGGAAGCCGCGCAGGCTTCTCCCATTCTTTAAGAATAACTTCATCAAAATGCTTTTGATTTGGAAATTCTAAACGAGTTTGAGAGACTCCAAAGAATTCCCCTTTTTGAGGAGGGACTACTTGAAGAGTGATAACCAAAACCTCAAATAACTGAGCAAGACCCTTAGGGGTATCCACAACACTAGCTTCACCCTGCTCAATCACAGTACCAACAAATTGCTGTTCATCAGAAACATCTGAATCCTCTTATAATTCTCCTTCTTCTAACTGAGAAGGATCAGACCAATAAAGCATTTCACAATTATCCAACTCACTTACCGGAACGGCCTGAGTCAAATGTTTTCTTTTAGCTGAGGCCTTCTTGGCCACAGAGCTAGACATTAATTTTTCAAGATGAGCCAATCTGGCACATAAACCAGAATGCGACTCACCACCCATGACAATATCACTGGGGGTACGGACAAGACATGGCAGAGTAGGAGATAAGGCAGAAGCCACAGATGCCGAAGCCTGGGCCCCAGTTTGCTGCATAATAGTTAATTGAGCACAAGGGACGCAAAGAATTGTGTTATCCCCAACAAGGGATGCCCCACATCCAAAATATTGCCGAGTCTGTGCAGAGGGAACTGCATGCCCGTTGTCCTGAGATGCCTCCATATGGTGTTTAGTATTATACTATAATTGATTATAGTCGCCAAGTATATATGGGATTTACGCAATTGCTACCCGGGATGCCCCTTTAAATAGTCCCAAGTGGGAGGATATTAACACAAATGGACCCCCAAATAAGGCTTTAAGGGCTAAAGACCAAGAAAATAAAATAAAGAGTTCCCCCCTACAAAGAAAACAGTCACCAATGCACAAAATACAATAAATGACAAAGCAAAAAAATGAAAAAAAATATGAATAAAAAAATGTCAGAAACTCCCTTCAGCAAGCTGAGGGGTACTCACAGCACCTTTAAATATGGAACGCTTCATGAATCTGCGTGTCATCCTTGCGCAGGGGCCATGCTAATCCTCTCAGTTTTGTTCCAATTTTAGTATATGTGCTGCCAAAGCAAGCACAATGAGGGAAGAAGCAGGAGCCAGGCAGACAAAGAGAGCACCCATGTGCTCTTGAGAATGAAATGATTGCTGTGTGCCTAAGCCCCACCCACCCTCAGAATCACATGACCAAGAATAGAGGGAAATTCAAATCTGAACATAGCCAGAAAACAAAGAGCTTTAAAAGGTAAGCAAAATAATGCTGCCTAGACAGAAATAGGAAAATCTAAATAAAACATATCCTATTAAATAGTATAGTAGACATACATAATAATATAATAACTATTTATTTTATATATCTTTTTTTTTTTTTTTGTGTGCATGGTGACAAATAAGCCCAGATAATGCCCCCCCCCCTCCTTTTTACCCCAGCAGGGTAAAGGAGAACTAAAGGGGAGAGGATAGAAATGCACCCATAAGGCACAAGGGGATTATAAAGGGACAGGGGCCCATCCCATGCTGAGAACACCAACCCGGAAACAGCCTACCCACATTTGGGTCTCACGGAGGAGTAAAACTCCTGTATACACCAGAAGGTGTATGTATCTACCTTTGCCTGAACCATACAGCCAGGGCTGGGAGGCATACAATATAACCAAACAGGTTTAAAGAGTATCAGACAGAAATAGAGAAAAAAAAGGGTCCGGAATCAAACCCGGCTACCTGCAGCTTGAAGGAGAGTCATCTTCTGAATGCTTCGCCGACTGCAGAGACGAAAAGACTGATGAATAGTGGGAGGAAGCCAGTACTTATGGACCAGGAGGGGCTCCTTTTTCCATGTCATCTCTGCAAGATCGCCCTCTACAGGCCGGGTTCCCAAGTGTCACGAATATTTGGAAGTGGGGTGTGTGACATACTAGGAATAGCAATATGGCTGCACAAACTGAGGATCCTGGATCGCTAGCCTCATCCATACACAGCCCTTCAGAACCCTTCATGAAAGCAGGGTGATGTGGAGAAGCGGAGGACGGTACCACACAGGAGGACACCAGAGGTGAAGCAGCACTGCAAAACAAATAGGAAAGATGGTCGGCACTACTAGCGTGGAGAGCTGAGGGAGCTCTGAGGCCTTGGCTCCTGCCTCCGTCCCTTGTGCCCCCTGCGCATCATGCTCACACTCACCTTGGCACTCAATAGAAGGCTCCCTTACCTTCTCCGAGTGGCGGCACTTGAGAAGCCTTGCTGCCTCCGCTGGCCACTCCTGCTGCCCCCGCCGATCCTCTCCCCTCTGACAATACCGCTGCCACCGCCACTGCAGTAGGGAGATGGTGGACATTGACCTCAGCCTCTGCCCCAGACCATGCCCCCCCCCCACCCCCGGGAAGTATCCTCCACACCAGTAGACGGGGAGAGGGACTGTAGGGAACATGGTCACCTCTCATTCATGCAGGGCAGAGACAGGCATGGACAAACAAATTATATAGGCCTCTCTTCTTTGGGCTATGTCCAACTGCATCATCAGAGGATGAAAACCTGATGCCCAGCCAGGCCCTCTGCACTTCACCGACAAGGCATAAGGCTTAATACCATGATGTCCCCGCCGAGCCCAGGTCTTCATAAAAGAGCACCAAAGCCTAGGATCTACCTGGTTTTCCCCTGTCACAGAGCCCCTTAAACCAGTCATTCACAATCGAAAACACATTTAGGGCCTGGCAATAACACATGGGGCTCCCCCCTCCACACTACCAAAAATGCATCTGATACAGCCCAGAAATCACAAAAAAAGATGGCAGGGGAAAAAATATTGGCGCACAATTAGCCACCACTGCACAAACCCCAAAAATCACTCCTAATATGCAGCTCCGGGATACACCACCCTTAATGTCACTCCCTAAGACAGAACGCCTCAGTCTGCGGGCATCACATAGACTTGTACCACTTTAAAACAATACAGATCATCTGACTCTAAGTATGCTTCAACAGATCTCTAGAGGTTGCACGCCCAGATCGCCTTCATTCAGGAATCTCACTTCAAAAAGAGTAAGCATACTTCTTTGCGAGCCGCAGATTCCCTTTACCATAGCTGCTCTGCAGATATTAAATCTTAAGGGGTTAGCATCTTACTATCTCAGAACTTACCTTGGGTTACTGTGGACTCTAAGATCGATGAGGAGGGGAGATATATTTTCTTAAAAGGCCAGTTACTCTTTAGTAACCCTAGTTGATGTATACTTCCCTAACTCTGGTCAGATAACCTTCCTGGAAAAATTACTTGCAGCACTGGATGAGTTCAGGGAGGATACTATTTTTAGTGGTGGTGACTATAACTTTGCCCTAGTAATGGATAGGTCTGCACCCCTCTGGTCGGGATTTTACCTTCTTCTCTCACCCACATGACTTGTATTCCCGAATTGACATGTTCTTGCTATCCCAATTACTTATCCCGAATGTCCAAAAAGCGGGCATAGAAACTATTCCTATTTCAGACCACACTCCAGTTTGGCTGAACATATTGATTGGCCTACAAATTGCTTGAATCATTAATTCAGGATGAACATATTAAAGCAGACCTTATTAAGGAACTACATAACTTCTTTGAGGTAAACGTCATCCCAGATGTGAATCCACTAGTCCTGTGGGAGATGCTTTCTACTGGGTATGCGCATTAAACATGGGGCACGGATAAAGAAAGAATGCTCAGCATTGATTAAATAATTCCTCAGGTAGATCCATGACCTCGAGAGGAGAAATAAATCCTAATTCAAAAAGCCTCAGTTACCCTTCAAAATGTAAGAACACAAGGGGAAATCTAGTAGGCTCTGTGGGATCAGAGAGCCAAGTCCTATATCCCAACCATCTATAGCTCCACTTGAGGCAAAGTGCTCAGCTCCAAGGACCTATTATATTAATCTGTACAATCTAGACAAACCCAAAAATAATCAAGCTACAAAGAAAATGGAGGAAAATTACTCAAAGGAAGTAGGCATGCCTGTCTATCTCCACAAGAGGCTCTATCTCTGGAACTACCCAACTCTCATTTAGAGCTTGAAGAGGCGGTGAAGCTCTGAGCTTTGGGAAAGGCACCCGGAGCTGATGGATTAACTCACTCACTCATATTATAAAACATTTCTCCCCCAGCTCCTTGTACTTTGTGAAAGTCTTCAAAACTGTTATCGTCCCATCTCTCTACTCAATGTAGACCTGAAATTCTTCTCTAAAATCTTAGAGATTAGAACCCATTCTTCAGCAACTTATACATGGCGACCAAGCATTGTTTCATGACATCCCATGAGACCCAGCATAACACCACTAGATAAATTGATGTGATCTACTTGGCTCGGGTATACTCATATAAGTTTAGGCCCGAATATGCAGGGATGGATTAATGGTTTATATTCCCACTCCACCACCTCTGGTAAAATGAATTAATTGATCTCGGACCAGTTCACCATCAAATAGTACGAGACTGATTACTGGTCACTGATTACTTTTATTCTGACTCTCGAACCCTATTTTAGAGAATCCCCATATAATAGGTATAAAAATAGGCGTTTCATTTCATTTAAATGTCGAGGGATAATTTGTGCTGACACTGATGCTCTCTGAGCCTGCAGGACAGCTTGAATATCTTTGGAACTTGTTTTGGGCAGCTTATCCACTATCCGGACTATCCTGCGTTGACACCTTTTATCAATTTTTCTCTTCCGTCCACGCCCAGGGAGATTACCTACAGTGCCTTTGGTTGGAAGAGGGTAGCATTGAAGGGTGCACAAAAATGTGGTAGGCACAATGAGGGCACTAACAGTTTGGCTGTATGGGGCCCAGAAACTCTTGATGGTGGTCTTTTGCTGGAATAGAGCCCATTGACGGGGCCCAGTGTTTGGTCTGATCTTTACTGAAGCCTCAAGCATCTCCCAGCAAGTATAAATAGACAATGGCAGGGTGTGCACATCACGGCAATGCTTAACTTCTCATTGAGAATTTCTAAATTAACTTCCTAAAATTGAAACCTTCTCCAGATGTTTATAAATACCCCATTGGGTGCTGGTATTTATACATAAAAAAATTAAAAATGCTTTGAAAAAGTCCTCATCAATACTGTAAAACTACACCATCAGAAAACACAATGAGATTGAAACCTTTGAAACCCAATGAAAAATTGAAAAAATACCGTTTTGTGAGTACTCACCTTTAAAACGGGTATTATGAGTGTGCCATACACTCCACTTCGATCTTCATGACATATGGGTAATCTCCAGTAGAGGGCGAACTTCTGCAAAGATGAATATGCAAAAAAAGAAAGCCCCTCCCGGTCCATATATACCTGGGACCTTCCACCAATTCCCCAGTGTATAAAAGCAGTAAGGGGACCAGGAAGAGCCAATTATAACCTTAACAATCAAAACCAATGGTTCACCATATAAAAGCCCCAGAATACCTGAAAAAAAGGGGTGAGGCGAAGTGGAGTGTATGGCACACTCATAATACCCATTTTAAAGGTGAGTACTCACAAAACGGTATTATTCTAAGTGTGCCATACACTCCACTTCGATCTTCATGACATATGGGACATCCAATAGCAGTGTCCGTCATGGGTGGGAACCAGAAACAGTAAAGAATGTACCAACTCAAACCACTGCATCTTGCAGAACCTTGTGGCCAAAAACAGCATCCGCTGAAGCCCGCACATCAACCTTGTAAAACTTGGAAAAAGTATGAACGGAAGACCAAGTAGCAGCCTTACAAACTTGTTCAACAGAAGCCTGGTGCTGAAAAGCCCAGGATGCACCAACAGCACGAGTAGAGTCCGTAGTGACCCTAAAAGGGGGAGTCCTCCCCTTAGCAGAATAGGCCCCAACAATGGCCTGACGAATCCATTTGCTAATCGTAGACTTAGCAGGCGCCAACCCTTTCCTGGGCCCGCAGGGCACCACGAAAAAAGCGTCCGTCTTGCGGAAGGAAGAAGTAGTCACCAAATAGTACTTCACACAGCGAACAACATCCAGATTGTGCAGAACCCTCTCCTTGTCATTGTTAGGCTTAGGACACAAGGAAGGGAGAACAATATCCTGATTGAGGTGGAAAGCAGACTCCACCTCAGGAAGGAAATCCGGCTTAAAACGAAAAACCACCTTATCCTGGTGTCTCTCAAAGTAAGGGGCCTCAATCGACAAGGCCGCCAAATCAGACACACGCCGAACCGAGGTAATAGCCACCAAGAAAGCAACCTTCTGAGTGAAAACTGAAAGAGAAATATCCTGTAACGGCTCAAAAGGAGGACCCTGCAGAGCCGAAAGAACCAAATACCAAACAGGAACTACAACCTTCCGAGGGGGCCGCACAAGCGCTACCCCTTGGAAAAAGGTCTTAACCAGCGGGTGTACAGCAAAAGACCTCTGGAAGAAAACCGACAGAGCAGAAATCTGTCCTTTCAAAGTACTAAGCTGGAACCCAAGATCCAGATTATGCTGAAGAAACTCCAAAATCCTGGGTATCGAAAAAACCCTACAAGGCAAGGCCCTAGCCTCACACCAATCAATATAGGACCTCCAAGTCCTATAGTAAATGCCAGAGGAGGACCGCTTCCTAGCCCTAATCAGGGTCTGAACAACAGCCTCAGACAAACCTTCCTCTTTCAAGATGAAGGTTTCAGCAGCCAAGCCGTCAAAGCCAGCGTTTGTAAATTGGGGTAAAGTAGATGACCCTGAGATAGCAGGTCCGGCAACAAGTGAAGCCGGTACTGATCTACGGCCATCCTTACGACGTCTGCGCACCAAACCCTTCTTGGCCACCTTGGAGCCACCAGAATTGCTGGTGCCCCTTCTAGAACCAGTTTGCGAACTACCTTGCCCAGCATGGAGACGGGTGGAAACAGGTACAGAAAACCCAACTCCTTCCAAGCCAGTGACAAGGCATCCACTGCCAGAGACAGAGGATCCTGAGAAAGAGACACAAAGGCCGGAAGTTTAAGATTGTGCCTCGAGGCAAAGAGATCCACCTCCGCAGTCCCCCACTTGCGACAAAGATCCAGAAAAACCTTGGGGTTGAGAGACCACTCTCCATGGCGAGAGGACCCCCTGCTAAGGGAATCCGCCTCCTTGTTCTCCACTCCAGGAATGTAGACTGCCGAAATGCAAGGAACATTGCTCTCCGTCCCAGTGCAGGATCATCGAGACTTCCCTGAGGGCACTCCTGCTGCGAGTCCCTCCTTGGTGATTGATGTAAGCTACCGCCGTTCGGTTGTCCGAACGAACCTGAACCGGTAGACCCCGTAAATGTGAGGTCAGCCGAGCCAAAACCAGTCGGATGGCTCTGAGCTCCAAGACATTGATGGGGGTGTGAGCCTCCTGAGGACCCCACACCCCACTGAACTGATGACTTTTCCAATAACCTCCCCAGCCCGACAGGCTGGCATCTGTGGTAACCGTCTCCCAACAAGGGACCAGAAAGCATCTGCCCTTCAACAGATTGCTCGAGTCCATCCACCACCGAAAGGACTACTGAACCCTGGTAGACATGCTGAAAGGTTGATCCAATGACTGCGGGCACCTGTCCCAATTTGTCAATAGGTGAAGTTGAAGAGATCTCATGTGAAACTGTGCAAACGGTACCGTCTCGAAGTAGGTTACCATCAAACCCACCAGTTTCATCCCCTGTCGGATAGAGGGACAAGGACTGGCCAGAAGAAGGCGGATCAGGCCCTGAATTCCCTGCACCTTGGTCTGGGGCAGAAACACTCTGGCCCGAATGGTATGCAGATTCATGCCCAGAAATGAAATCACACGAGACAGGGAGAGAGAAGACTTGGTGCGGTTGATCACCCACCCCAACCTCTCCAGGGTCGATACTACCCTGTGGGTGTCCAGCTCCGCCTAACGGAGGGAAGAAGCTGAATCAACAGGTCGTCCAGATAAGGCACAATGCGAATGCCCTGAGCGGAGCCATTATTCCCGCCAAGACCTTGGTGAAGACCCTCGGCGCCGAGGTCAGACCGAAGGGAAGTGCTACAAACTGATAATGTTGATCCTCCACCGCAAACCGGAGGAATCTCTGACGTGCCTGAAAAATCGGAACATGCAGATACGCATCCTTGATGTCTATGGATGTCATAAAATCCCTTGGCGAAGGGAATTGATAGCCGAACGCAGAGTCTCCACGCGGAACCTTTTGGCTCTGATAAACCTGTTGAGAACCTTGAGATCTAGAATGGGTCTCACCGAACCCTCCTTTTTGGGAACCGTGAAAAGGTTGGAGTAGTAACCCCTGCTTCTCTCCGACGGAGGCACTGGACATATAACCCCCATGTCCAGAAGGTTTTTTACTGCTAACAGGAGCCCCTGTGCAGCCTGAGGGCACCCGAGACCTTAAGAATCTTGGGGGCGGCCAGTACTCGAACTCCAGTTTGTACCCGGAGGAGACCACTTCCAAGATCCAATTGTCTGTGACCTCCCGGGCCCAGACCTAGAAGAAGAGCCGCAGCCGTCCTCCCACCCTTGCGGGTGAGGGCGCCCCTTCATTGCTGAGCCGGTTTAACGGCAGGCTTGGGCTTGGAACCCCAGGCAGGCGCGGGACGTGCCCGACCTCTGCCTCTGTTCCAGGACGAGCCCCTGACACCCGAGAAGGCCAAACCCCTAGCCGCTCTTGCCTCTCGAAAGGAAGGAGTGAATGAGCCCGCCCCCCGAAAGGGGCGGCGCTGTTTCCTCCGCTGAGGTAAATTACCTCCTTTAGCAACAGCATCCAATTTATCTCCAAACAGCCGCGAACCCAAGAAGGGAAGAGCTGTGAGCGACTTCTTGGCCTCAACGTCCGCTGTCCACTGGCGGAGCCAGACCAATCTGTGCATAGCCACCAGTAAGGCTGAAGTCCTACTACACACGACAATAGAATCTTCCATCGCAGCCATGACAAAATCCATGAACAATTCGCATTTCTTAAGGTTAGCGAACTCAGCGTCAGCTGGATCAAACTGAGCATTATTCAGCCAGTCCCTGATAAGAGACCTGGTAGCAAGCGACACCAGGGCAGATGCACTAACAGGCCGCCGGGCTGAGCCCACGTTGGCAAATGCGTGGCACGCCATCTGATCAAGGCGCTTATCCTCGCCATCCTTAAGGGAAGTGGCGTCAGGGGTGTTCAGCACAGAAGAGTTGGTCAAACCTAAAACTGGCGCGTCGACCTCGGGAGGAGAAGACCAGCGCTTAACCGCCTCCACTGGAAAAGGATACTTCTCATCCCATCCCTGAGGAACACCAGGAAACCGACTGGGCCTCTCCCATTCTCTAAGGATCAGCGCATCAAAGTGACCCTGGGTAGGGAATTCCAGACGGGGCTTGCAGGCCCCAAAAAATTCCCCCCTTCTTAAGAGGGGGCGCCTCAGGCGGTTCAATATCCAACACCTCCAATAAATGTGACAAAACAGTGGCCGCATCTACGGCATCCCCCAGCGCCTGCCCGACATTGGCATTCCCAGACTGAACATAGTCAGCCTCTGTTTCCTGATACAATTCCCCCTCCTCTAACGGGGAATAATCTGACAAATCAGCGGAATCGTCGTCAACATCCCACAAGGGCTGGGCCGACGACAAATGTCTCTTTTTAGCCTGGGCCTTCTTGCCCACCGTGCTAGCAATTTTCTCGATGCTGGCCAACCTAGCCCAAACATCAGAAACTGACTCCCCACTGGTACAAATGTCACTTGGGGTACGGATAAGGTGGGGAGGGGAAAGTGATGAAGCGGGAGGAGCCGACCCAGAAGGCTGGGTACCAGACTGCCGCGTTATGGCCTTTTGTGCGCATGGTATACAGATCAGCACATTCTCCCCCGTAAGGGATACCCCACATCCCACACATGGCCCGGATTGTCCCAGAGGGAGCCCGAGCCCAGTATCCTGCGGAGCCTCCATATGGTGAATTTTTGTGGTCAGTCGCAAGACCGCAGGGAATTTACGCCTAAGCAACCCGGGATGCCCCTTAAAAGTCCCGGTGGGAGGATTTGAGGTGAACAATTTTACACTAGGGACCCCAGGACCAGGAGGAACCCCTTAATATGCACATAAAAAGTATATATATATATATATATATATATATATATATATATATCTAACTGTATCCCAGCCAGACATGCGAAACCCACACACACATGCCCGTGACCAGTGGGGACCCCTCCCCCCTAGAGAGGAGCCCCCATACAAGCTAAGGAAGTGGCCATCCGGCCCTTACCACACGGAACGCAGCTCAGATCTGTTTGAAAATGGCCCCCATGAAGAGCCTCATGCCTGAAGAGGGAGAGCAGGGGGAGGGCGGGCCAGCGCGCTCGCCGAGGCCACGCCCCCCTCCCAGCAACGCTAATCACAGCCCTGACATGGCCCAAGTAAAACACTCCCTGTCTGCCACAGGCACACACGCACAGTGAATCACACACCAACACACACAGGGGCATATGTGGAAAAAACGAAATAACGGCCAGGCCAGGCAACCCCTGGAGGGGAATAAGGGACCTGAAAGGGGGGGAACCCTGCCAGAATCCGGCCATAAGCATAGAGGGACGGGGCATCCCACACCAGGATCACCAAAAAACCTGGATAACCGCCTACCCCATAGTGAGGTCTCATGGTGGAGCAGTGCTCCTACCTTCACCAGGACCTGCAGCCTAAGCTGGAAGGCTCAACATAGGGGCAATTTAGAAAGGGTCCTGGCAGTAATAGGGACAATAGACGGCCGGGCGCGAGCCTGTAAGTAAAGAAGTCTTCATCTTCTGTCTTGTCGCCTTCCCTGCAGAGAAGGAACTGGGGAATTGGTGGGAGGTCCCAGGTATATATGGACCGGGAGGGGCTCTCTTTTTTTGCATATTCATCTCTGCAGAAGTTCGCCCTCTACTGGAGATTAACCATATGTCATGAAGATCGAAGTGGAGTGTATGGCACACTTAGAATAGAAAGGTCTCCAAAAGACCTTGTATTATTCAAACAGATCATCACACCAATTTCAGTGTCCTCAACAATATCAGAATGTCTCCATTTGCTTCAGACAAGATCTCTACCCCCAAATAAGACAAGCCAGGGTGTCCAGAGGATGCAATTCAAAGACACCCATAAGACCAACCCTAAAAAGAGCCAAAATGCTAACTGGAAAGACCTGGCCATGGATCATTCCCAATGGTGCCGAACAATCTATGAAATAGCAGAAGGAAAAACTCAAAAATTACAGATTTATTTTACATAGTAAGTCAACATTGATGTTGTAAGAGCCATTGTGTACTTGGACAATTAATCCTCCTCATCTAGGTATAGATAAATACCTAAAACACATGTCCACTAGTAGGAAGTGATAGCTATGTAAATATTAAAAATACAATTCTGTGAAGTACTCACCTGTAGAATTGATATTATTTGTATACAGGACGTCCTGCTCCAGATATAATACTTGGGTTATCCTCCACCAGATGGCGCTGCACTGCAGAGACATGGAAAAACAGGCTCCTCCCGGCACTTCAAATACCCAGGGACCTCCCACAAATCCCCAGCATTGAAAAGCAGTGAACAAGAAGCCGAGAGAATTTAAAACCACCCAGAACAACTGGTAATGATAACAAGATAACAATCACCATACAGGGGATCCAGAAAAATGCAAAACCAGGGTGGGGTGGACCAGGACGTACTGTATACAAATAATATCAATTCTACAGGTGAGTACTTCACAGAATTGTATTATTCTTAGTATACAGTACGTCCTGCTCCAGATATAATACTTACACTTGGGACATCCAAAAGCAGTGTCCATAAAGTAGGGTGGGATCCCCAACAAAAAGGACAACAGCAGACAGTTTAGAGCACTGTCACCTGCAGAACCATACGGCCAAGAAAGCATGAGCTGAGGCCCTAACATCAACATTGTAAAACCTTGTAAAGGGTATGAGCAGAAGGCCAATGGTAGTGGCCTAACCAACCAGTTCAACAGCAAAACCGGTGCTGAAAGGCCCAAGAGGCATCAAGCACGCGTAGAAAGGGAATCAAGGCAACAAGGGAGATTCTTCCCCTTGCCTGAGTAGGCCTGAGTAACAACCTGACAATCCGATCGCTAATAAATTTGGCAGAAGCCAAAGGCCGAAACAAGGTACCAGGAGTACATCCATTAAGGTAACAACCAGGACCAAACCGCCCAACTCCCGAGAGCAGACGAGATCGGGCACATTCAGGATGTAATGACCACAAGCCCCCAAGGAACCTCAGTTCCCCTAAGGACACAGTGACTCCTAAGGAAAAAACTGCCAACACCTGTATAAGGAATGCAGAACCACTGCCTCAGCATCGCTAGGAAGGGGGATAGCCGTGGATAAGAATATATCGAATAAATGAACATAAGACACCTTCAGATGTAGAGAATCCGGCTTCAGGCGGAACTCCACCTTATCCTGGTGTATCTCAAGGAATGAGGGCTAGGTAGACCGAGCCACCCGCTAACAACGCCTGACCAAGGTAACAGGCACCAGAAGGACAACCTTGAGGGTAAGGACATCCAGACAGCGTCCTGAATAGTACCAAGGGACAATCCTTGCAAGCAGACGGAATGAATTCAATTTCAATCCCAACAGGGACCATAGGAGTACATGGAGGACGCACATGAGCACCCCCTGAAGGAAGTCTTAACCAAGGAAGACTGAACCAGAGGCTGCTAAGGCAAGGTGGACAGGGCAGAGCCTGACCCATCAGCGAACTGAGCTGGGGAACCAACTCCAATTCAAGCTGAAAGCCACACTGGAAACCTGGGAACCGAGAACGTCCAACAAGTAAGAGAACTAGACTCGCCCCAATCAATGTGGGTATGCTATACCCTACAACAATAGAAGAAGACGAGGAAGAGGCTTACTCCTAGCCTTCCCATAGTCACAAACACAGAGACAACTAAACTTGTCTCCATCAAGATGTATGTTTCAACAGTCAGATCAACTAGGCCAGGGACCATGAATTATAGTGACGTAAAGGGGGCCCTGAGTGATCAACTGGCACTCCTGGCAAGGTGCAGAACTACTGATCACAGTACCATGTCTGCAACCACACTATACTAGGTCAACTGGGGGCCACCAGAAGCACTTGTCCCCTTACCAGAGTAATCTTCCGCATAACCCTGCCTAACGGAGGGAATGGAGAAGGACACACAGAACCAAAAGTCCTGTCAAGACGGTACTAAGGCATCCGGACCACTGACATAGGATCCTGGGACAGGGAAACAAAGGCCGATAGCCTGTGAAGATAACGGAACCCAACAGATCCACGACTGGTTGCACTCCATAACGACACGGGGATTAGCACATCCTGTCGCAGAGGGTTTTGCCAGAGCTAATATCACTAACATGCAGGGAGCATTGTCTCCGCCCAGAAGGGAACATAGACACTCCATGGAAGGTCCACCAGCTCCAGGCCCCTTCCAATGGTTAATGTAGTACATCTGTCGTCAGACGGACCGAGCACCCCCAGCCTGGCAAGCCGGAAGGGGAGCGGACAAGTGAGAAAGAGCCAACTGAAAAACGCTCACTGTTTAGACTTCAAAAATGCGTAAGGACCCTCTAAGGGCCCCACCAACACCAGAATCGCAGGGGGTTTTGGAAGAAACCATCCCCTTCAACCTGAAAGGTTGGCATCCATGGTGGCCGTTTCCAGAAAAGGGCAAGGGGGGAACTGCCCCCAGACAGGTCCCTCGAGTTCATCCACTTTCAAGAGAAAACCGTCATACAGGTGGGAAGGCCCACAGGCCCTGCTCCAGGGGTGCTGGATCCCTGTCCTATGTTACCAATAGAAGACGCAGACGAGCTCAAGGGGAGCTGAGCATAAGGGACCTCTTTAGCTACTCTGGCTCCTGCCGAGCAAGTTAACAACGACCCACCAGTTGCATCCCTGCCTGGTGTTAAGAAACCGGGACTGTAGTGAGGGACTGGGCCCATGAGACCAGAATGCCCACCTAATTGCTGAGAGGGGGAGAATCTGGTAGAACCTGATCATTCCTATTAATGGCGTTACCACTTTAGGAAACAGCGAGGACTCGAGGTGATTGAACACCCATCCAAATGACTCCCAATGGGCCCACCAGCCGGGTATCCAAACTATCCTGACGCAGAGACAGGGGAGTGGGGGAAGGCGTCCGGGTAGACATTGCGCGGACGTCCCTTGGTCTCATCAGAGACATCACCATCGACAGCACTTGAGTGAACCCTCTGGGAGTTGAAGAGAGGCCAGATAACAGTGCCACAATTAACAGTGTTGGACCTCCAACACGAACCTGGAGAGCCTCAGAGATCTGAGGGCACAGGAAAGTAAACATAAGCATTAAAGAGTAACCCAGATGGCAAGACGCCCACAGGGCGCAAGGTGCTGATGGCCCAACTCAAGAGTTTCCATGCAGGAAAACTGACTGTAATTAAAGAATTGCTGTGAATCCAGAATGGGCCACCCAACCCATCCCTTGGGGGGCTGTGGAAGGTGGTATAGCGGCCCTTGCCTCTGCCTATTACGGGCAATCTGCAAGAGACCCTCAGACCTTGCAGGCCTATCA
The DNA here is from genome assembly GCA_027917425.1 of Gastrophryne carolinensis. Taxonomy (NCBI): domain Eukaryota; kingdom Metazoa; phylum Chordata; class Amphibia; order Anura; family Microhylidae; genus Gastrophryne; species Gastrophryne carolinensis. The sequence goes on from CM051234.1 coordinate 561,748,841, forward strand.
TGGCCTGTGCCAGCAACTGAACAGGGGCAGGGACCAGGAGTACCTGGGGCCTGATAAAAACTGGGGAAGGCCGTGCAGCAAACTCTAACCTGTATCTGGAGGACACAACCTCCTGAATCCACCAGAATGAGGCGAAATGCCTCCTGATAAGAGCAAGGTGCTGCAGCCATCCCCTCACCCAGCCGGGCGAGAGCGCCCCATCATGCTTGAGGGGGTTTGGTGGAAGATTTGGGCTTCGCCCCGCCGGAGGGGCCAGAGCGTTGCCTGCTGCTCGTGGGGCAGGAATTTGCTTCAAAAATCCGGAAAGACAGCCCTGGTTCCTGTTTAACACTAAGGTAGGGGGGAGGAGGGGTGCTCCTGCCTCGAGGGGGCCGGGACGGCCGTCTGCGAAGGGGTGATTTGCCCTTTTTACCGAACAGGTCTAGACGGGCCCCAAATAGGCGTTGTCCTCTGAAGGGGAGCCCAGTAAGAGTCTTTTTAGTAGCATCATCAGCACCCCACTGTCGCAGCCACGGCAAGGGCGGAAGTTCTTGCACACATTCTAATCGCGTCATCTAGTGCTAATAGAATAAACTTCACAAATACATCACAATTGGAGAGTGCATTAAACACCTCCCAGGGGAGATCCTCGGGATGATGATCGAGCAATTTTTTGATGAGTGTTCTAGCGGCCACCGCAGTAATGGCTGTGGCACAGAGCGGACGCAGCGCCGTCCCGGCACAAGATAAGGCATGGGAGGCCAGCAGCTCAATGCGCCGGTCCTCAGCATCCTGAATGGCGCTATAGGCAGGGGTTGTAATAAAGGGGGGATTAGGGACCCCTATGATCGGCGCATCCACCACGGGGTGTGATGACCAGCAATTAACCACCTCAGGGGGAAAAGGGTATTTCCTATCCCAGTCCCCTGGAACCCCTGGAAGTTTACTGGGGAATTTCCATTCTTTGAGCACAAGGGCATGGAAATGAGCCTGCTCTAAAAATTCCAAACGTGCAGTCGCAGTATGGAAACGCTCCCCTCTAGGCTTGGGGACCTGACTGGGGGGAGAGATAGACAGTGCCTTAAAGACTTTAAGCAACAGGTCGTCAGTGTCACACTGGCCCCAGTATTCTGGGCCAGAATCATCGTGACTCCTCTGCCTCTCATCAGAAGAGCCACAAGAGAACAACTCTCCTTTCTCAGAAGGGGTATAGTCACACGGGGTAGCAAACCCCTCAGTTCTCATAGAGCATACAGAAATATGGGGCGACAGGTGCCGCTTTCTACCAGGGCCCATTCGCTCTGACAACCTAGCAATAATCTGTTCAGCCATAGGCAGCCTGGAAGGGCCCGCAGGCTGCAATTCCCCACTAGTAGGCGACTCAGCAGGAGAGAGATTTAAGCCTGGGGAGATAGGTGAATTGAAGCTAGGTGTAGCCACTGGCCGACCAGATTGCAGGGCCAGGGCTTGCTCGGCACAGAGTAAGCAGACCCGTGCCCTGCCAGCATCAGCATGGGGTTGTCCACACGCTATACACCACCGGTCTTGTCCCAGAGGAACCCCGGTCACATAATTCTGAGATGCCTCCATATGGTGATTAATCAAGTCACAATATGCGAGTAGGGATTTACACAATAAGTAACCCTGGATGCCCCAAAGACCCGCTAATGAAGTGGGAGAATTTTACAAAGACCGCTATAATTTAACACCGGGCCGTTCACCAGTCTGAAAGACATAATGGGAATAAAGGGAGTCAGAACCATGCGCAGTAAACAAGGATCATGAAAATCGCCCGCGAGGGAACTTACAGACCCAGGGAGGGGGAAGACCGCCACCACGCGTGCATGCGACCAGCATCAAAATGGCACCAAAGCGAACCTCGAAGGTCGGGCCGAGCGGGCAGTGACACGGAGTGCGCCAACCTAGGTCCCCGCCCGCCCCGAAGAGCACGAAGCTCTGAGGTAGATACAAACTGTCATGAGGGGCGAAGTGAATGGACACTTAGAGAAGATGATTTGCCAACCAAGACGCCGCAGCGTCTGAGGCGACGTCGCCACCCGGCACCGCACATCCAGTAAAGGAAGAAGTGTGCGCGGCGGGGACAATTACACAGTAATAACAAACAGCGCGGTTCTGACCCCAGGGATACTAGTCCGGGCAAGACTAAGCCCATAACGTGTAAAAACATACACTAAGACCTTACTACACACACACACACCCTTTTTTTCCCCCCGGGCTACGGGGGGAATGAGGGAGGATGGCGACCCTTTGTACAGGGCCCACAGCTACACGGGGCATGGGGCAATAGTGCGGGAGGGGCATCCCCTAGAGGCTCACCATCAGCCCTAAACCGCCTACCCTTTGGTGGGGGACTGCAGTGGAGCATGGCTCCGTTAAGCACGCATGGTGCTGCCTACCTTCACCCGACCAGCGCAGCCCAGGCTGGGAGGCACATCACAGGGAGGACGGGTGGGAGTAGTCCAACAGGGCCGTAGGCTGTAATAGCCCCGCTCACCTGCGAGAGAGTGATACATCATGTCTTCGCAGTCAGCACTGCAGAGAAATCTGGGGATTTGTGGGAGGTCCCTGGGTATTTGAAGGGCCGGGAGGAGCCTGTTTTTCCATGTCTCTGCAGTGCAGCGCCATCTGGCGGAGGATAAGTGTAAGTATTATATCTGGAGCAGGACGTACTGTATACTAAGAATAGATATAGTCAAGCAATGCATGCCCAGCCTGCTCATTCTGTGTATTTAAGATATCACCGATTTGCATAGCTCTGCCTACTTGCTAGGAATCATGGGTAAATCCTGTTATTCCTGGTCTGTATGCGCCATGCAAATACTTTATTGTTCATGGAACCTTGTTTCTTTGAATTGGGAGCTTTTTGGTCCCATGCACTAACCTAACATTGGTCTGTCCCTAAAGTAACTTGTCCCCTCTGCTCCTTATCTTCAAAGATCAAGAGACAAACCTCCACCTTTAGAGTTGTTTGCTTAGGTGGCAGCAGTTTAGCTTGCAAGGCTCAATGACCTTACGGACTAGTGTGTGTGGCCTAACTTGCAGCTGGCCTGACACACTAGTCGCTCTGTGTACTCACAGCACCTAACCCATTGTTGTTTCAGTGTGACACTCTGTAACGGGTGCTCTTGTAATCACCCTAATAACAGTATTTCTAGCCTACAGCTAAATGATTTATATAAGGAAAATAGTTTCTCACAAAGATAGTGTCTACAGGAATAGTAGATCTCTGGGTCACTGCAAATAAATATTTGTGTTACATTCTGACCTTTAAGCTATTGAAACAATTTTGGTGACTGAATAATTGCAAAATAGTTTCATTCTGCCCCTGTGAATTACCAAGAAAATATCGATTTGTCTATTGAGAGTTCCCAAGGAGGAGACAATTCAAATAAATTATCGGGAGCATTATTTTTGCCTTTTTTACTGAGTCACTCCGTACTCCATTTTTAGATTTACACACCTACTTCAGCAGTGCTACCTGAGGTTCATATTAAAGCTGTCCAAAACTAAAAAAATATAAAAATGCTTTAGGTTCTCTTAATCCTATCCCTCCAGGCATTCAGATTTGTGATGCCCCTCTAGTTAAAGTGGACCAATTAGCTCCCTGCGGTCATGCTGGAATTCAAAAAGATTTCAGGGCCGGCTGCTAGTCTGTTCCTGGGGCATCCTATACCAGATTCCCCGCTGTGCGAAGCCCTCCAGGGCGCTGATAATATTACCTGGTCCCAGTGGGTCCCGCAACATTGTCTTCACCGAAAGCTGCATCCTAAGCTACCCTGTACTGCTTCTCGCAGCCAGTGTGCACTCCACAGGGGATCCGGGGATGTGGGCTCTGCCGCACCTATGCTGGGCGTGAAGTGCATATCAGCACTGTACCAGTGCAAGCGCCCTGGGAACCGATAAAAAGTCAATGAAAGTGGGCAATCTGGGGGGTTTCCCACAGGGGGGAATAATGTTTTGGGATGCCCCTGAGGCAGGGACCAATCACCAAGATAGTCAAATTCCTTGTGATTGGCTCACATTAACAATGAATAAGAAGCCCATAGACCAGCTAAATTACTCATATGATTCATGATCCTGTTACTAAGTGGACCTTAGTAGCATGGAGAGGCTCTTTAATTCCCCCTTCATCCAGGTCAGCACCCCTGACCTCATATAGGAGCGTACTATTTATTTGATATTAACTCTATGGCCCTTTGGCACTATTTTCCTTTATGGTACTTTATGCATATTAGATACTTGAGTGAAATTCAACAAGTTTTAATTTTGCTCCCCCACCCCAGGTACATTACTGTTTGAATGTTTTCTGCTCTCGATGCTGCTTGGTATTCCGGTTATAGTGATTTTAATTTTTGTTTTCCCCAGCTATGCCATTGTATGCCGTTCTTTTTTGACAGAATATTATGCTCTAAACTAGCTGCTTAAGCCTCCCCCCCTCACAATCTCATGCTGTGAGCAATTAGAGGCTATTGAAAATAGTGCTAAAAGAAAGATAAGAGCAGAACAGAAGATTTAACTTTCCCTTAATTTTCCCCCAATTTTTTCTTTGAAGCCAAAATAGTTTTTGAGTATTTTTATCCAGTTAATTACCAGGATACTAAGGGGAGTTGATGCATGGGCTTTTTTTATTTGTTTAATTTAATCTTCCATAGGACATGGTTGGTTATAGCGAACTCTTATTGTTCATGGGAGCAGCTATGATGGAATTACTGCATAATGCCGAACCATTGTCTTCTATTGAGAGCAGAAGGGAGGGGTAGTGCTTTGTCTCATAGAATCACTCTATAGAAGACAATGGTGCGGCATTATGCAGTAATTCTATCAAGGCTGCTCCCATGAACAATAAGAGTTAGCAATACTGGACTGGCCCTTTAAGCAACATAAAGATGAAATTATCTCCATAATACAAAGTTAAAGATGACACATTACTTTTGTATTTTAGGAAAACATTTGCTTTCATCTTTTACATTTAAAATAGGGAAAATAGACTAAAGCAAAGCGTTGGGCACCCCAGATGGTTAGGGCCTAGCAACACCCCCTTTATCAAGTATTACAACACAATCACGGAGCATGATTGATCCAACTCCATGCTTAAAGGTTGGCAAAGTGTTCTTCCATGAAATTCTGTGCCCCTTTTTCTCCAAACATACCTTTGCTTATTGTGGCCAAAATTATCTGTTTAACCTAGTCAGTCCACGCGATGTGTTTCCAAAATGCATTATATTTCTTTAGATCTTGATTCTTTAGAACTTCTGATGCTAAAGGACACAGGGGAGGTTATCTTCCGATAACTTTTCAATGAAGGCCATATTTGTGCAAGTGTCGCTGAGCAGTAGGGCCTTCTCTTGAACACCTTAACCGTTAACTGCCATTAGTCAAAGAGAAAGTCCAAGCATTCTTAATTTATTTTCAAGCATTTCATTTTCATTGTTTAATGACAGTTGAGAAACAAAAAGGTAAAAATATAAGGCAATGGAGCTTATGCACACTTTCCCCATTGGGTATCCCTTTCTGGTTTACTAAACAAAAAAGGAAAAAATAAAGAGCCATAGTGTTTGGATATATATTCATACTGTATCTAAAGCTGAGCCAATTAGCACAGAGCTGGCAGTCATACAATTTTCCTTAGGACCACATGTCATGTCTGCACACAGGGGTGATATGATGCTCTGTATTAGCTATCCGCCAGCTGATGTAATCGACTACTCCCAGTGACTAAAGGTCTTTGACCAAAATAAATATTTGACCAAAAACATAAGGTCTGCTTTTTCAAAAGGATAAGTTACACGCCCTTTAAATCTAGAAAGAAGCTGTCCAGTCACACAAGATGTGAAGATAAGAAATGGCATCACTGGATGGGGGGGAACCCTCCATGTCCATCTCCTGCAATTATGCCATTAATCACATGGGCGGATTCCACAGAGGTTCCTCTTCTGGGGTATAAGTACCTCCCTGCACTGGTGGGGGCAGGTATGAGGAAGGAGGAGAGGGGAACCATGGCCCTCCTCCCTATCCACCAGGAGGAAGCCCCTGAACGGCAGATCTGCAGAGAGGATGCTGCCCAGCAGGGGTCAGATGAAGGACGAAGCAGTAGGTGAACTATCGGTGAACAAAGAATAGCTCTTGCAAAACAAAACCTTTAGCAGTCAGCAGCAAACATTGGTCTGCATCATTGCTTACTCTTCCACCTCAACAACAACCCCAAACATACTTTGCTTCTAGTGAAGAACCACCTCCAGAAAACCAAACAATGTTATTGGCTAGCCTGCAGCAAGTCCTGACTTGAATCCCATTGAAAACATGTGAGTTGAAGGTTTACGTCAGGCGATTCCCTCCCCACGCGGCAACCAAAACCGGGATGCCCCACTGTGTGAAACCCCCCAAGTCGCCCCATACACTTAAATGGTTTTCCGGTCCAACGGCTCATGAGTGAGCCGCGGTCGCATCCCTCTAGCAGGGCAAGTGCCAGCGCCAGGCATTTGTGAATGGCTGGGGCGGGCACACTCCCTGTTAGAGGTAAGCAGGGAATGTATGCTCAGAGCTGCTGACTTAGGCGAAGGCTTAGATGAGGTGACGTCTGAGTCTGTGAGCGCGCTGATTGGAGGAGTGGCCGCACGTGAGCCGTAGGACCAAGAAGAGATCTGGGGGGTTAGGGGGGTAAGGACCAAAACCCAGGATCGTCAAAATCCTGGGCTTTGGTCCTCTCAATCTGAAGGAGCTTGAGTTTTGCCATCGGATAATGGGCTGGGATTCCTCAAGAGATGCGTCCGGGTCATTGAAAGTAACAGCAAACAACTGCAGGCTGTTATCCAGCAAATAAGATACACAACTATTAGCATCAGGCAGGCTAACAATTTTGACCATGGTAGGTTTTCTGGTGAAATAATTTTATTTCTGTTGGCAAAATGAAACAAATGATATTTTGGGAAATACATTTAAAACAATCAGTTCGTCAGAGGGAAGCTAAACATTTCGTGGGCTATTTTGACATTGCCCATCCCAGGCCCTACATTACATTACGTTCACCATATGTACCAAGTACATTATCTGTTTTAATACAATATGTTCTTCTATAATGGGATGAATGCTCTTAAAATGAGCACTGTAAGCTTTTATTCAAGGCAAATGTAGGACTACAGACCTTTACTGAAACAATTAAATAACTTGCATGAAACCAACTGATGAAGAATGTACTTCAAAGTACCTAAAATAGGGTTAGATGTACATACTAGGAGTATGCACATTTTGGTTATCTGTACGTCTCATTCCTCTAGACCTCTTGATGTCACATTTTTATAGTAAGTCTCTTTAGTGGTAGCAAGGTTAAAGGTTACATTTTAAAACACTGTTTAAAACAAGGTTACATCCACATTACATTTTGACAGAATAGCATTTGCATGCCAGTCATAAAGTGTGAGCATTTCAGTATTGGGATTTAGGAGCACTGTAAATTTTTGTGCAACTAACAGTACACCTCTGTGATGCAGTCACTTTAGTTTTTGTACCAAATGCAGATGAGCGTGCGTGGGTGCGTGCGTGCATGCAGAGAAATATAACTGTCTATGTTTTTTCAGGTATTTATTGAATATTCCCTGTAGTCTATAAAGTGTAAAGATAATTCAAAAGAAGTCAAGCATCATTCCACTGGTCAGTAATTACAAGTACATCTGGGATGCTTTTACTACCATGACATGCCCCCTGCACACCAACTGCAGACAACCAATAAAGCAAGCAGTCAGTGGCAGAAGCCTCTAATCCTAGAGCACTAAATAATATTTTAGCATATTCTTCTACAGACTATGACAGAAAGAAAAATGCTGACGCATACATCAGAAGAGGCAATGGAAACAATAACACATAAACCTATCCATAGAAGGCCAGATATATTTAGAATGGGCTGTACATAAAATGCCATACCCCCCCCCCCCCCAAAAAAATATTTAAAGACTTGTTTTTTTAAAGGTTTCATAAACTGATGAGAGTGACTCCTGATGGACCAGATGGATGGGCCTGTGGATAGGTCAAGTAATGGGCACAGAGCTCCAGCATGGGGGAGGTGGGGTACTGCTATGGACTGGTGTTATAAAATACGAGCTAGTTAGGTTTCTCCTGTTAAAGATGGACTCAAAATCAACTCCCAAATCCACTGCCAGCTTTTAGAAGACACTTCAAGGAAACTATGATTTTAGTCAAAAGCCATTCTCTTCACCCTGAATAAGAGCCTATCTTGTTTCCCCCACCCTATACATACAGATTGCTCACATTAAAAATCATCCTACCTGCATCTATTGCATTTTATGAACCTTTAAACATCCAAATGGAAGCCCATAGAGTTTCAGTCTGCCTGCAGACAGGAAGTGTCTTCTGACTGTAGTGTCAGTTGTATCCTTTAAAATCATTCAGACTCAAACAAAGAGCACAGACAGTAAAGGCATTTCTGGGGCACACCCCCTTAGTCATGCATGAACCTCTAAAAGTAGCTCTGCTTAGTGATCAGTTGCCTTGCCATATTACATCATATACATAACCTTGTTGTTTCTAAACATTTCAAGAGGACCAAAACCCAATTTCCCGTCCCCAGGGTCCCTGTATTCTCACTTCAATCTGGGAACCCACAGAACATGCATGTTTTGCACCCTTGTTCTACATGATTGGCAACTCATAACAAAAGGGCACTGTAAGCCCCCCCCCCCCCGGCATTTTTGGGTTCTGGGCACAGCCATCTTGGTGAGTATGCACAGTGGCAAGTCTGTCCCCCAGTCCCATGCAGCAGTGTGACTATAGAGATCATTCACTCAAATCCAAATGTAATTCAGGTCTACTGCTGCCATTCACTTTCCTTCTCTCCACAGGAATTGCAGTGATCAGGTGAGTTGTTTTATTATATTAATGGCCAAAATGGGCTTAGTAAAGTCAAAGGCGAGAGGGTGGCTGTGATGTTTACTCATGCGATTACTCACCTGTAAAATGGGTATTGTCACACACCCCGCTTCAGAATAGTCATTACACTTGGGTTATACTGACCTGTAGAGGGCGATCTTGCAGAGATGTAATGAAAAAAAGGGAGCCCCTCCCGGTCCATAAATACCTGGGACCTCCCACTCATTCCTCAGTATTAAGAGGAAAAAGGGACCAGGAAGAGCCAATTATAACCAGTAACAGTAAAAAAGGTTCACTATATAAAGGATCCAGAATACCAAAGGGCGGGGTGAAGCGGGGTGTGTGACATACTTATAATACCCATTTTACAGGTGAGTAATCACAAAATGGTATTATTCTAAGTATGTCACACACCCCGCTTCAGAATAGTCATTACACTTGGGACATCCAATAGCAGTGTCCATAAAGGGTGGGATCCAAACAAAGCAATAACGCACAACTTAAACCACTGCAGCTTGCAGAACTTTGCGGCCAAAAACAGCATCCGCTGAGGCCCGAACATCAACCTTATAAAACTTGGAAAAAGTGTGAACACAAGACCAAGTAGCAGCCTTACAAACTTGTTCAACAGAGGCCTGGTGCTGAAAAGCCCAGGAAGCCCCAACAGCACGAGTAGAATGAGCAGTAACACGAAAAGGAGGAACCTTCCCCTTGGCAGAATAGGCCCCAACAATGGCCTGGCGAATCCATCTACTAATGGAAGACTTGGCGGGCGCCAAACCTTTCCTAGGCCCGGAAGGCACCACGAAAAAAGTGTCAGTCTTATGAAAGGAAGAAGTAGTCACCAAATAGTACTTCACACAGCGAACCACATCCAAGGAATGCAAGACCCTCTCCTTGTCATTGCTGGCCTTAGGACACAAGGAGGGAAGAACAACGTCCTGATTAAGATGAAAGGCAGAAACCACTTTAGGAAGGAAATCTGTCTTGAAACGGAAAACAACTTTGTCCTGATGCCTCTCAAAGTAAGGGGCCTGAATGGACAAGGCCGCCAACTCTGAGACACGCCGAACTGAGGTGATGGCGACCAGAAAAGCAACCTTCTGAGTAAGCATAGAAAGAGGAATATCCTGCAACGGCTCAAAAGGAGGACCCTGAAGAGCAGAAAGAACCAAGTTCAAGTCCCAAACTGAGAGCAGAGGCTTCCTAGGGGGTCGCACACGTGTAACCCCCTGGAAAAAGGTCTTAACCAAAGGATTGAAAGAAAACCGCCAGGGCAGAAACCTGCCCTTTCAAAGTACTAAGCTGGAACCCCAAGTCCAGACCGTGTTGCAGAAAATCCAAAATCCTAGGAATAGAAAACACCCTGCAAGGCAAGGCCCTAGCCTCACACCAATCAATATACCTCCAAGTCCTATAATAGATGGTAGAGGAAGACCACTTCCTAGCCTTAACAAGAGTCTGAATCACAGCATCAGAAAGACCTTCCTCCCTTAAGATGGAGGTTTCAGCAGCCACGCCGTCAAAGCCAGCGTTGGTAAATTGGGGTAAAGTAGTTGACCCTGAGTGAGCAGATCCGGCAGAAGGGACAGATCGAACTGATCCACCGCCAGCTGAACGACATCTGCGAACCAAACCTGCCTCGCCCATCTTGGAGTCACCAGTATTGCTGGCGCCCCTTCTAGTGCCAACCTGCGCACCACCATGCCCACCATAGGGAACGGAGGAAACAGGTACAGGAACCCCAGATCCCTCCAGCTCAGAGACATGGCATCCACTGCCAGAGCCAGAGGATCCCGCGAGAGAGACACAAAAGCCGGCAGCTTGTGATTGTGACGAGAGGCAAAGAGATCCACCTCCAGAGTCCCCCACTTGTGGCAAAGTGACCGAAAAACCTTGGGATTGAGAGACCATTCCCTCCGGCGAGACGAGCACCTGCTCAGTGAGTCCGTCTCCGTGTTCTCCACACCCGGAATGTACACCGCCGAAATGCATGGGACATTGCTCTCCGCCCAGGCAAGAATCAAGGACACTTCCCTGAGGGCACTCCTGCTGCGAGTCCCTCCCTGGTGATTGATGTAGGCGACCACCGTCCGATTGTCCGACCGAACTTGAACCGGTAAGCCCTGCAACTGAAGAGTCAAGTGAGACAAAACCAACCTGACGGCTCTCAGCTCCAAAACATTGATGGGATCGTGAGCCTCCTGAGGCCCCCACAGTCCCTGAAACTGAAGATCCTTCCAGAAACCCCCTCAACCTGACAGGCTGGCATCCGTGGTGACTGTCTCCCAACGAGGGGTCAGAAAGCACCTGCCCCTCATCAGATTGCTTGGTTCCAGCCACCACCGAAGGGAATGCCGAACCCGGGGGGACATCAGAAAAGACTGATCCAATGACAGCAGACACCTGTCCCAAGCCGCTAAAAGAGGGAGCTGGAGCGTCATTGTGTGAAACTGAGCAAAGGGAACCGCCTCGAAGGAAGCCACCATCAATCCCACCAGTCTCATCCCCAGCCGGATGGACGGGCGAGGGTTGGACAGAAGAAGCTGAATCAACTCCTGAATCAAAAACCTTGGGTCGAGGGAGGAACACCCTGGTCTGAGAAGTATCCAGAGACATTCCCAGAAAAGACACCACCCTGGACGGGGAGAGGGAGGACTTGGGATAGTTGATCACCCAGCCGAATCTCTCCAGAATGGATACCACAGCTCTGGTGTCTAGCTCCGCTTGGCTGTGAGAGGATGCCATAATGAGAAGGTCGTCCAGATATGGCACGATGCAAATACCCTGGGCCCTGAGGAGGGCCATCACCCCTGCCAGCACCTTGGTGAAAACCCTTGGAGCCGAGGTAAGGCCGAATGGAAGGGCCACAAACTGAAAATGCAGATTTTCCACCACAAACCTGAGAAATCTCTGGTGTGCCGGGAAGATAGGAACATGCAGATAAGCATCCTTAGTTGCCATCACCCAAATTGGTTGGGTGCTATACCAAAGGGGCAGTTTATGCGACTTTGGAGAAATTGTACTCATGTGGATACTTATGATACTCAATCTGTGGTCCTTATAAATAGGTTCATTGAAAAGGGATATGATCCACAGATTATTAACCCTTTCAGTGCCAAGCCCGTAGATTCTACGTGCTTGCTTCTACTCCACTTAAGTGCCAAGCACGTAGAATCTACGGGCTTGAATTTCCCCCCCGCTAGTAAAAAAAATAAACATCAAAAATACTCACCTGACCCCTCGTTGGATCCGGCTGGGTCTCCTCTTTAATTTGGTGCCATCCGATCCCCCGTGGGGGGTCGGATGGCTCCAGGAGAGCCCCCGGAATAGCCCCCCCCCCCCGTTTGGCAGCAGCAGCTGCTAACTGTAAAAAAAAAAAAAAAAAATGACATTTACTTACCTGCAGTCGCGCTGCCTCCCTCCGGGTCTCCTCTTCACTGGGGGGGCCTCCGATCGCCCCCCCAGCCTCTTCAGCTTCAGGGGAGAGCCTGAAAGGGCTCTCCCCCTCCTCTCCCGACGGGCGCCGCCATCTTGCTTTGGGGGCGGGGCTTATGACGTCACTCCCGGGCCTCTTGCTGCCTCTCATCGGCTCAGCTGTCAGATGCCCTGGTGATCGCTGGGCAGAGCAGTGGAGGGGCAGGGGATGCTCTGATCCCCTGCCCCCCCCTCCTCTGGCCAGCGATCACCAGGGCATCTGACAGCTGATCAACACAGGAGCTGACAATCGGGTGAGGTGAGTAAAGTAAAAAAATTTTTTTTTTTTTTTTTTTAATAAATGACATTTTTGTGCGTGTGTTTTTTTTTTATGTTAACCCTTTGTGAACTGGTAAGGGGTCCATGAGACCCCTTATACCAGTTCACAAGGCTGGGGTCTGGCAAGCCACCTGCAACTAGCGGGTGGCTTGCCATTAACCCCCGCACCCCCAATTACCTGCCTCCCCAAAGCCCAGGGGGGGGGGGCAGAAGAGCCCGGGCCCACACAGGGTATGTGGGCTCGTAGGCTGCAGGGTGGGGGGCCACAAAAGCTGGCCCCCCACTCTGTTCCTACAAGCCCCCATAGCTGGTCCCGGGCTGGTTATGACGGGTAAGGGGGACCCTACGTCATTTTTTTTTTTTTATTTTAAGGGTTAGGGTTAGGGTTAGCCTAACCCTAACCCTAACCCTTAAAATAAAAAAAAAATGGGTTCCCCCCCCCGGAGGGGGGACCTTATGTCATTTTTATTTAATTTTTAAGGGTTAGGGTTAGGGTTAGCTTAACCCTAACCCTTAAAATTAAAAAAAAAAAAATGGGTTCCCCTCTACATACTTTTTTTTATTTTTAAGGGTTAGGGTTAGCCTAACCCTAACCCTTAAAATATTTATTTTTTTTTTAAAGGGTGAGGGTTAGGGTTAGGCTAACCTTAACCCTTAAAAAAAAAAAAAAAAAAAAAAAAAAAAATGACATGGGGGGGGGTCCCCATTTTTGGGGGGGAATTTTTATTTTTGTATATCTTTTTATTTTTACGGGTTAGAGGTAGCCTAACCCTAACCCTTAAAATTAAAAAAAAACATGTAAAAAAAAAAAAAATGTTTTTAAGGGTTAGGGTTGGGCTAACCCTAACCCTTACAAAAAAAAAAAAAAAGACATGGGGGGGTCCCCATTTTTTGGGGGGGAATTTTTATTTTTGTATATTTTTTTATTTTTATGGGTTAGCCTAACCCTAACCCTTAAAATTCCCCCAAAAAAGGGGGGACCCTATGTCATTTTTGGGGGGATTTTTGAGGGGGAATTTTTATTTTTGTATATTTTTTTATTTTTAAGGGTTAGCCTAACCCTAAACCCTTAAAATTACCCCAAAAAATGCCCCCCCCCCCTTTGGAAGGGGGGACCCTATGTCATTTTTTTTTTAATTAACCCCTTATGTTTATAGTGTGGATTGTAGTTGTATTTTATTTGTAAATGTAATAAAGTGCTCTTTTCAGTTTGGGGGGTCTCCAGGGCAAGAATGGGGGGGCTACCGATACATATGTGGTACCGTTGTAATCGGGAGAAATGGGGCTATCACATGCAATATGGTTTTCATTAAAAAAAAAAAAGGTTTTATTTAAAATAAAGGAAACAATTGTTTAAAAAATATATATTTTTTGTTTTTTTTTGTTTTTTTTAAGCAGAAATATTCAAAAAACAGTGGAAAAATTACAAACAAGACATTTCATGTTAAAGCCTAAACTCTGCTGCAATAAAATGTATATGTAATGTATATAATTTTTCTGGAAATTCCAGCAAAAATCACGGTTAATCATGCCGCAAAATGGGGAAAAATGACCTGTCAACAGAGGGTGACAAAACTTCAAGTAGGCTGACAATTAAAAGGGTTAATAGTACCTATGCATGTTGGTTATTGTTCTGCTCGGGGGACCTTGCGCTTTCAGATTTAGCTTGTTTTTTCTTGTTTACATATGGATATTTTAGGAAAACATGGTTTTTATTCTGCTTTTTTATAATTGTTTTTAGGGAAACCCTGTGCAACCTAAGAATTCTTCAATGGATTACTTCCAGAAAGATGAGCCCACTACAACAAGCTCAGTACTCTTAGAAAGCTTAACATGTGTACTTTCAGGGAATATATGGTTTGTGGGGATATTCTAAATTGAAAGGGTTGTTTTGGTTGAAAAATCGCAAGGTGCGCACTTTGTCTGCAGAGCTGAAATTTTTAAGTAAAATTACCGTTATGCGCATGCTTTACTTTGGGGTGTTTGGCAACTCTTCCCTTGACAGAACCTATGCATATTGGGTATTGTTCTGTTCGGGGCATGTTGCTTTTTCAGATTTTCTGGTTTGCATATAGTTTTTTTAGGAAAATGTGGCTTTGATTCTTCTTTTTTATTCTTTTTTAGGGAAACTCTGTGCAACCAAAGAATTGATTGAGGGATTACTTCCAGAAAATTGCGCCCATGTCAACAAACCTGGTATGCCTAAGAAAGCCTGAGGTGTATACTTCCAGAGAATATATAGTTTTTGGGGAGTATTTCAAATTTAAAGGGTTCTTTTTCTGGAAAGACCGCAAGGTGCGCTTAGCGCGGTGCATAGTTGTATTTTATCTGAAAATCTCCTAAAGCGCTGTTTCAGTTTGGGGGAGTCTCCTGGGCAGGAAAGGGTGTCTACCTATACATATGTGTTAACGCTGTGACCGGGATTAATTGGGGTTTCACATGCAATAAGATTTTGACAAACTTACATTTTTTATTACAAAAAAACACTACAAATTGCAAAAAATAGATTTTTTTTTTTTTTTTGCACATATTTCACCCAAAAGTATTGAGAATACACCTAAAAAATTACAAACAAGACATTTCATGTTAAAGCCCAGACTCTGCTGAAAAAAACAATATATAATTTTCCTGGGAAATCCCTTCAAAAATCACATTTGAACATGGGGAGCGCAAAATAGTGCAAAATGGTCTGGCAACAAAGGGTGACAAAAACTCCAGGTAGGCTGGCAGCGAAAGGGTTAAAGAACAACAGAGATCAATTAGAGAAAACGATAGAACCCCCCTACTGGCACAGAAAGGGGTAATACGACAAGATTCCAACCACGATTTGTCCTTTATTACGGATTATAATATGCAGCATAAGGATTTAAAAAAATTACTCCAAAAACACTGGCACATATTGAAGGATGACACGCTTTTGGGTCCTTTACTACCGGAACATCCGCAAGTGATATATAGAAAGGCCCCCAACTTAAGAGATCTTTTAACCCGTAGTTATGTTGATCCCCCAAAGAAAGTATCTCTTACCACGACTCAGATGAAGGGATTTTATAAATGCGGTATGTATGGGATGTAAAACTTGCTTGCCGGTTGCAAAGCCCAAAAAGGATTTTGCCATTAACAGTACAAATAAATTATATAAAATCAAGAGTTTCATATCTTGCCATACACAATATGTTGTTTATTTAATATGGTGTCCATGCCAATTATACTATGTAGGACGTACCACAAGGGCGCTCCGTGTGTGAATTAGAGAGCATAAGAGAGAGCGTGAGAGTAAATGGATTTTTGAACTCAACACTTTAACCCCGTTTGTATTAAATGTCGAATTTGATTTAAATTGTTTTATTGACACCGCCTAATTTATTGTACATTTGTCTTTAATATTAACTTGATCATCAAGATTACTGTATTTAATTTCTGGGTTATGGAGGGTGTTCTTTTTCATCCTTACCTCCGTGCGAATCATTTACAAAAAAATACAATTCTGTGAAATACTCACCTGTAGAATTGATATTATTTGTATACAGTACGTCCTGCTCCAGATATAATACTTACACTTGGGTTATCCTCCGTCAGATGGCGCTGCACTGCAGAGACATGGAAAAACAGGATCCTCCCGGCCCTTCAAATATCCAGGGACCTCCGACATATCCCCAGCATTGAAAAGCAGTGAACAAGAAGCCGGGAGAATTTAAAACCACCAAGAACAACTGGTAATGATAACAAGATAACAATCACCATACAGGGGATCCAGAAAATGCAAAAACCAGGGTGGGGTGGAGCAGGACTTTATACAAATAATATCAATTCTACAGGTGAGTATTTCACAGAATTATATTATTCTTAGTATACAGTACGTCCTGCTCCAGATATAATACTTACACTTGGGACATCCAAAAGCAGTGTCCATAAAGTAGGGTGGGATCCCCAACAAAAAACGACAACAGCAGACAGTTTAAAGCACTGTCACCTGCAGAACCATACGTCCAAGACAGCATGAGCTGAGGCCCTAACATCAACATTGTAAAAACTTGCAAAGGGTATTAGCAGAAGGCCAAGGGTAGTGGCCTAACCAACCAGTTCAACAGCAAAACCGGTGCTGAAAGGCGCAAGAGGCATCAAGCACGCGTAGAAAAGGAATAAAGGCAACAAGGGAGATTCTTCCCCTTGCCTGAATAGGCCTGAGTAACAGCCTGACAATCCAATCGCTAATAAATTTGGCAGAAGCCAAAGGCCGAAACAAGGGACCAGGAGTAACATCCATTAAGGTAACAACCAGGACCAAACCGCCCAACTCCCGAGAGCAGACGAGATCGGGCACATTCAGGATGTAATGACCACAAGCCCCAAGGAAGCTCAGTTCCCCTAAGGACACAGTGACTCCTAAGGAAAAAACTGCCAACACCTGTATAAGGAATGCAGAACCACTTCCTCAGCGTCGCTAGGAAGGGGGATAGCCGTGGATAACAATATCTCGAATAAATGAACCTAAGACACCTTCAGATGTAGAGAATCTGGCTTCAGGCGGAACTCCACCTTATCCTGGTGTATCTCAAGGAATGAGGGCTAGGTAGACCGAGCCACCCGCTAACACACGCCTGACCAAGGTAACAGTCACCAGAAGGACAACCTTGAGGGTAAAGACATCCAGACAGCGTCCTGAATAGGACCAAGGGACAATCCTGCAAGCAGACGGAATGAATTCAATTTCAATCCCAATAGGGACCATAGGAGTACATGGAGGACGCACATGAGCACCCCCTGAAGGAAGTCTTAACCAAGGAAGACTGAACCAGAGACTGCTAAGGCAAGGTGGACAGGGCAGAGCCTGACCCATCAGCGAATTGAGCCCGGGAACCAACTCCAATTCATGCTGAAAGCCACACTGGAAACCTGGGAACCGAGAACGTCCAACAAGTAAGAGAACTAGACTCGCCTCAATCAATGTGGGTATGCCATACCCTACAACAATAGAAGAAGACGAGGAAGAGGCTTACTCCTAGCCTTCCCATAGTCGCAAACACTGAGACAGCTAAATTAGTCTCCATCAAGATGTATATTTCAGCAGTCAGATCGACTAGGCCAGGGACCATGAATTATAGTGACGTAAAGAGGGCCCTGAGTGATCAACTGGCACTCCTGGCAAGGTGCAGAACTACTGACCACAGTACCATGTCTGCAACCACACGATACTAGGTCAACTGGGGGCCACCAGAATCACTGGTCCCCTTACCAGAGTAATCTTCCGCATAACCCTGCCTAGCAGAGGGAGGCCTGCGCCTGAGGGGGGCCTGCCTGTCACCATACTAACAGTAAGCACTTGTTTGTTGTGTGTTGTCTGTGTGCCCTTGCTCTCTGTGAATGGGCTTAAATATTTTGCACAAGGGACTATTTGTGATGGAAGCACTGGCACTTTATGAGGGTGAGGATATTTATTGTGAATTGTATATTAAGTTTTAGAATAGTTGTATATATATGAATTTATTGATAGATTAGCACAGAATCACTTTGAAATTACTTATATGTATATGAGATTGTATTGTTAATGAGGGAGTGCGCCCCCTGGTGGCTTACCATGC
The DNA here is from genome assembly GCA_027917425.1 of Gastrophryne carolinensis. Lineage (NCBI taxonomy): Eukaryota > Metazoa > Chordata > Amphibia > Anura > Microhylidae > Gastrophryne > Gastrophryne carolinensis. Next base: position 561,767,059 of record CM051234.1, read on the forward strand.
ATATGGTTCAGTAAAATTGTTTTTAAATTGGTTTTAAACAATATGCTACAATAAAATGGATTTATAAATTGATTGTTTGAGTGCAATAGTGAGTCTCTGTTGGGCTTTTTGGCAGGGGGTGTAGAGGTCACCCCAAACTAATACATTTGGTTTTTGGGTATTAACCCACAGAGCAGTGCACCTATAGAAATATTTACTGGTGCTGCCCACATTTCTTATCCGTAGCCCAAACGGATGTTTATTACTAGCAGAGGGAATGGAGAAGGACATACCGAGCCAAAAGTCCTGTCAAGACAGTACTAAGGCATCCGGACCACTGACATAGGATCCTGGGACAGGGAAACAAAGGCCGATAGCCTGTGAAGGTGACGGAACCCAACAGATCCACGACTGGTTGGACTCCATAACGACGCGGGGATTAGCACATCCTGACGCAGAGGGGCTTCGCCGGAGCTAATATCACTAACTGCAGGGAACATTGTCTCCGCCCGGAAGGGAACATAGACACTCCCTGGAAGGTCCGCCAGGCTCCAGGCCCCTTCCAGTGGTTAATGTAGTACGTCTGTCGTCAGACGGGCCGAGCACCCCCAGCCTGGCAAATCCAGAAGGGGAGCGGTCAAGCGAGAAAGAGCCAACTGAAAAACGCTCACTGTTTAGACTTCAAAAAGCGCAAGGACCCTCTAAGGGCCCCACCAAACACCAGAATCGCAGGGGGTTTCGGAAGAAACCATCCCCTTCAACCTGAAAGGTTGGCATCCATGGTGGCCGTTTCCAGAAAAGGGCAAGGGGGAACTGCCCCCAGACAGGTCCCTCGAGTTCATCCACTTTCAAGAGAAAACCGTCATACAGGTGGGAAGGCCCACAGGCCCTGCTCCAGGGGTGCTGGATCCCTGTCCTATGTTACCAATAGAAGTCGCACACGGGCTCAAGGGGAACTGAGCATAAGGGACCTCTTTAGCTACTTGGGCTCCTGCCGAGCAAGTTAACAACGACCCACCAGTTGCATCCCTGCCTGGTGTTAAGAAACCGGGACAGTAGTGAGGGACTGGGCCCATGAGACCAGAATGCCCACCTAATTGCTGAGAGGGGGAGAATCTGGTTTGAACCTGATCTAGAATCATTACTCTTAATGGAGTTACCACTTTAGGGAACAGCGAGGACTCGAGGTGATTGAACACCCATTCAAATGGCTCCCAATGGGCCCACCAGCCGGGTATCCAACTATCCTGACGCAGAGACAGGGAAGTGAGGAAGGGCGTCCGGGTAGACATCGTGCGGACGTCCCTTGGTCTCAGAGACATCACCATCGACAGCACCTGAGTGAACAATCTGGGAGTTGAAGAGAGGCCAGATAACAGGGCCACAATTAACAGTGTTGGACATAAGCATTGAAAAGTTCCCCAGACGGCAAGATGCCCACTGGGCGCAAGGTGCTGATGGCCCAACTCAAGAGTTTCCATGCAGGAAACTGCCTGTAATTAGAGAATTGCTGTGAATCCAGAATGGGCCACCCGACCCATCCTTTGGGGGGCTGTGGAAGGTGGTATAGCGGCCTATTACAGGCAATCTGCAAGAGACCCTCAGACCTTGCAGGCCTAGCATGGCTGTGCCAGCAACTGGGGCAGGGACCAGGAGTACCTGGGGCCTGATAAAAACTGGGGAAGGCCGTGCAGCAAACACTATCCTGTATCTGGAGGACACAACCTCCTGAATCCACCAGAATGAGGCGAGATGCCTCCTGATCAGAGCAAGGTGCTGCAGCCATCCCCTCACCCAGCCGGGCAAGGGCGCCCCATCATGCTTGAGGGGGTTTGGTGGAAGATTTGGGCTTAGCCCTGCCGGAGGGGCCAGAACATTGTCTGCTGCTCGTGGGGCAGGAGTCTGCACGAAAAATCTGGAAAGACACCCCTGGTTCCTGTTTAACACTAAGGTAGGGGGGAGTAGGGGTGCCCCTGCCTCGAGGGGGCAGAGACGGCCGTCTGCGAAGGGGTGATTTGCACTTTTTACCGAACAAGTCTAGACGGGCCCCAAATAGGCGTTGCCCTCTAAAGGGGAGCCCAGTAAGAGTCTTTTTAGTAGCATCATCAGCACCCCACTGTCGCAGCCAGACCAAGTGACGAATAGCCACCGCAAGGGCGGAAGTTCTTGCACACATTCTAATCGCGTCATCTAGCGCTAATAGAATAAACTTCACACATACATCACAATTGGAGAGTGCATTAAACCCCTCCCAGGGGAGATCCTCGGGGTGATGATATAGCAATTTTTTGATGAGGGTTCTAGCGGCCACTGCAGTAATGGCTGCGGCACAGACCGGGCGCAGCACCGTGCCGGCACAAGAAAAGGCATGGGAGGCCAGCAGCTCAATGCGCCGGTCCTCAGCATCCCGAAGGGTACTATAAGCAGGGGTTGTAATAAAGGGGGGGTTAGGGACCCCTATGATCGACGCATCCACCACGGGGGGTGATGACCATAGAAACATAGAAGGTTGACGGGCCAGCAGGCTGCAATTCCCCACTTGTAGGCGACTCAGCAGGAGAGATATTTAAGCCTGGGGAGATAGGTGAATTGAAGCTAGGTGTAGCCACTGGCTGACCTGATTGCAGGGCCAGTGCTTGCTCGGCACAGGATACGCAGACCCGTGCCCTGTCAGCATCAGCATGGGGTTGTACACATGCTATACACCGCCGGTCTTGTCCCAGAGGGACCCCGGTCACATAATTCTGAGATGCCTCCATATGGTGATTAATCAAGGCACAATATGCCAGTAGGGATTTACACAATAAGTAACCCTGGATGCCCCAAAGACCCGCTATGGAAGTGGGAGAATATTACAAGGCCCGCTATAATTTTACACCGGGCCGGGAGAAGACAATGGTGTTCACCAGTCTGAAAGACATAATGGGAATAAAAGGGTGTCAGAAACATGCGCAGTAAACAAGGATCATAAAAAAATTGCCCGCGAGGGCACTTACAGACCAAGGGAGGAGGAGGACCGCTATCATTACCCAGTAAAGAACAAACAGCGCGGCTCTGACCCCAGGAATACTAGTCCGGGGCAAGACCAAGGCCATAACGTGTAAAGCATACACTAATTCCACTACACCCACACAAACCCCCCCTTTCTTTCCCCCCGGGCAATGGGGCGGGATGAGGGAGGATGGCGACCCTTTGTACAAGGCCCACCGCTACACAGGCATGGGGCAATAGTGCGGGAGGGGCATCCCTTCGAAGTCTCACCATCAGCCCTAAACCGCCTACCCTTTGGTGGGGGACTGCGGTGGAGCATGGCTCCGTTAAGCACGCATGGTGCTGCCTACCTTCACCCGACCAGCGCAGCCCAGGCTGGGAGGCACATCACAGGGAGGACGGGTGGGAATAGTCCAACAGGGCCGCAGGCTGTAATAGCCCCGCTCACCTGCGAGAGAGTGATACATCATGTCTTCGCAGTCAGCACTGCAGAGAAATCTGGGGATTTGTGGGAGGTCCCTGGGTATTGCCCCTGTTCCAGGAATCACCTCTGGAGGAAAAGAAGGCCAATCCCCTGCCAGCTCTGGCCCCACGAAAGGAAGGGTTAAAGGAGGCCGCCCCCCGAAAGGGACGACGCTGCTTCTTTCGCTGAGGTAACTTGCCTTCTTTCGCGACCGAATCCAATTTTTCTCCAAAAAGCCGTAACCCCGCGAAGGGAAGAGCCGTAAGCGACTTCTTAGCCACAAAATCAGCCACCCACTGGCGCAACCAAACCGACCGCCGAATAGCCACAAGCAAGGCCAAAGTTCTACTACACATCACCATGGTGTCATCCAGGGCAGCTAACACAAAGGACATGAACAACTCGCACCTTTAAAGGGCGGTGAACTCATCACTAGCCTGGTCAAGCCTGGAAATAGTCAACAGGTCCCTAACAACCGACCTGGTAGCTACCGCCAAAAGTGCCAAAGCACAAACAGGCCGCAAGGCCGAACCGACACTGGCAAAGCCGTGACAAGCCATCTGATCAATGCGCTTGTCCTCATCATCTTTTAAGGTGTTGGAGCCAGGAGAATGCAAAACAGAAGAATTAGACAACCCCAACACGGGGGCATCAACCTCGGGAGGGGACGACCCGCGCTTCACCGCGTCCACCGGGAAGGGATATTTCTTATCCCAGCCCTGAGGAACACCCGGAAGCCGAGTAGGCCTCTCCCATTCCTTAAGAATAATGCCATCAAAATGCTTTTGATTTGGGAATTCCAAGCGCGGCTTAGAAGTCCCAAAGAACTCCCCCTTCTGCGGAGGAGTCTCCTCTGGGGAAGAAATAGCCAGAACTTCGAAAAGATGAGCCAGAACCTTAGGGGTATCCATGGTAACCCCCTGTCCCTGCTCGGAATCAGCGCCCACAAATTGCTGATCATCAGAACCATCGGACTCCTCAAATAACTCCCCTTCCTCTAGCGGGGAATAATCAGACCAGTCCAGTGACTCAAACTCATCAAAATCCAAGGCCGGCCCGAATGGAGACAAGTGCTTCCTCTTAGCCGGGGCCTTTCTGGCCACAGCGCTAGAAAATAATTTCTCAAGATTGGCCAATCTGGCACACACAGCAGATTGCGACTTCCCACCCGTGACAACATCACCTGGGGTAGGGATCAGACGGGGAGGGGTAGGCGATGACTCCGGCGGCGCTGACCCAGACGCCTGGGACCCGGACTGCCGCGTTATAGCCTGCTGCGCACATGGTATACAAAGAAATACATCATCCCCCGTAAGGGATACCCCAGACCCCATACACTGCCGGGATTGCCCCGAGGGGAGCCCAAGCCCGGTATCCTGGGAAGCCTCCATATGGTGATTTTTTTGGTAGTCGCAATGACCAAGGGAATTACGCAATATAAGCAACCCGGGATGCCCCTACTATGTCCCGAGTGGGAGGATTTATTGGGAGCCCTAACCAAAAAACCCAGGACCAGGAGGACCCCTTTAATATCAAATAAAGGTCCACCTGAAAGACCTGAAAGACATAAGGCAAGAGCTGATCAACACCCACGCGCACAATCAGGCCCACCAAATAATACATACATATATATAAATATATATACACACACATCCTTAACAAGCAGATAAAATGAAATAATGTAAAATATGGAGCCCACAGGGCACTTACTATAATGGTGCCGGCAGCAGAGCACGAGGAAGGAGGGCGGGCCGGCGCGGTTTGCGCCAGTGGCCGGGCTCCGCAGCGGCGCCAGCAGCACAGGGGGTGGGCCGTAGGAGCTTGCCGAGCGCCCTGCCCCGCCCCCCCCCACACGGAACCTGAGGGGAAGAAGCACCCCCAAGAAAACGCTGCCAGAAACGGCCGGTGCCACGGCCACAGCCGGCGCTGGCCAAGAGTGTACAGAAAAGCACGCAACAGTAAATAACTCACACACACCTCAATAACATCCACAGAGATAATTCACAAGGGAGAAGGTGTGCGCTCCCCCCCCCCCCCCAATAAGGGAGCAATGGGTGACCGGGAGAGGGGGAAACCCACTTAGAAGTAAAGGGGCCAGGGATGGGGCATCCCACTCCGGGATCACCAACCCGGACAGCCGCCTACCCCCTAGTATGGGGTCTCACGGCAGAGCAGAGCTCCTGAGCACCGTAAGGTGCCATCTACCTGTGCCCGGACCAGCAGCCTAGGCCGGGAGGCAAGGGATACTTAAATAAAAGTGGGTCCAGGCAGGAATAGACCAACAAGAGGGCCGGGAGTTACCCCGGCTACCTGCAAGGAGGAGACATCCATCTTCTGACTTGCTCGCCGACTGCAGAGATGAAAGACTGGGGAATGAGTGGGAGGTCCCAGGTATTTATGGACCGGGAGGGGCTCCCTTTTTTTCATTACATCTCTGCAAGATCGCCCTCTACAGATCAGTATAACCCAAGTGTAATGACTATTCTGAAGCGGGGGGTGTGACATATCTAGAATAAGCTTGAAGTTGCTTCTTAAGTATGCTGAATGCTATGCTTGTGACTTGCCATGAGCTCTAGCAAACTGTTAGTAGTATAGAATGTGGACATACTGGCCTAAGCCTAAGCATCATATATCTGTGGCATGACCACAAAACAAAACATGAAGAAGATAAAGTCCAAAAAGGCAGGCAATATAACTTGTGGCATGAACAAGAGAAATACAAAGGAAGATAACATTAGGCGAAAACACAGAGGATAACTAGGATCAGGATATTGATGGAAACAGGAATAAGTGCTGACAGTCTTCTATAATGAAACTTGTGGGATGAGCATAAAAACCAGAAGAACACACTGCATGATAATGACAGCCTTCAAAACGGCTTCAGGGTTCAAGGGTTCAAGAGTTCAAGAAAGAGCAGCAGCAAGGGGTAATATTCCAGGAACAGGACAAAACTTGCGATACAGAGCTTCACAAAAGCCAACTGAGATGCAGGTCTACAAAAATACAATTCTGTGAGTACTCACCTGTAGAATTGTTTTTACTATGCATGGCACGGCCTGCTTCAAGAAGTCCTTACGTATGGGATATTCCGCCACAAGGTGACGCAGTGTACTGCAGAAGAGTTGTGGCTCCTCCCGGCACCATATAAAAACAGGTTCACAAATAGACCTCCCCAGTGTTGACAAGCAGTTATACAAGAAGCCGGGAGATAATAAAGGTAAAAAAGGTAAACAAGGTAACAATCCCAACTAACTTGGAACAATCACCATAAAGAGGCAACCAAGAATAACGATAACAAGGGTGGGGTGAAGCAGGCCGTGCCATGCATAGTAAAAACAATTCTACAGGTGAGTACTCACAGAATTGTATTTTTCCTATTGCATGGCACGGCCTGTTTCAAGAAGTCCTTAGGTATGGGACATACAATAGCAGAGTCCGTAAGGTAGGGTGGGATCCCCAAAAAGTAGCAGCAGGCAGTTCAAACCACTACCGCCTGAAGTACCTTGCGGCCAAAAGCAGCATCAGCTGAGGCCTTAACATCAACCTTGAAAAACTTGGAAAAGGTATGAACAGAAGACCAAGTCGCGGCCTTACAAACTTGTTCAACAGAAGCTTGGTGCTGAAAAGCCCAAGAAGCACCAATAGCACGAGTGGAATGAGCAGTAATCCGGAAAGGAGGAACATTCCCTTTAGCAGAATAGGCCTGAACCACCGCCTGGCGAATCCACTTGCTGATAGTAGATTTAGCTGGAGGCAAGCCCTTTTTAGGTCCCGCAGGAAGAACAAAAAGAGCATCAGATTTCCTGAAAGACTCAGCAGCAACCAAGTAAAATTTCAGAGCCCTGACAACATCCAGAGAATGCAGGGTCCGTTCCTTGGAATTAGCAGGGTTAGGACACAAGGAAGGCAAGACAATGTTCTGATTGAGATGAAAAGCAGACACAACCTTGGGCAAGAAATCCGGCTTAAGCCTAAACACCACCTTATCCTGATGCCGCTCAAAATAAGGAGGTTTAATAGAAAGCGCCGCCAGCTCAGAGACTCGCCTGACTGTGAAGTGATAGCCACCAAAAAGACCACCTTAAGAGTCAGAATGGGTAACGCCGCCCCATGGATAGGCTCAAAGGGAGGACCCTGTAGAGCAGACAACACCAGATTCAAGTTCCAAACCGGTAGCATAGGCTTACGTGGCGGACGCACATGGGTAACTCCCTGGAAAAAAGTCTTAACCAGCCGGTGATTGGCAAAAGATCTTTGGAAAAAAATTGCCAGAGCTGACACCTTTCCCTTGAGGGTACTAAGTTGAAGGCCCGAATTCAAACCATGTTGTAAAAATTCCAGAATCCTGGGGATAGAAAACACCCGACAAGGAAGAGACTTGGACTCACACCAGGCAATGTAAGCATGCCAGACCCTGTAGTGGATAAAGGACGAGGACTTCTTCCTAGCCCGAATCATAGTATCAACAACAGAGGCCGGCAACCCCTTATCCATTAAGATGGAGGTTTCAGCAGCCAAGCCGTCAAAGCCAGCGTTTGTAAATTGGGATGGTACAGCTGTCCCTGAGTGAAAAGATCCGGATCCTTGGGCAAAACGTACCGACCCTACTGCCAACTGCACGACGTCTGCGAGCCACACCCTCCTTGGCCAACAGAGGGCCACCAGAATGACTGGTACCCCTTCCCGGGCTATCTTGCGCAGCACCCTGCCCAGCAGAGGAAAGGGAGGGAACACATACAGGAGCCGAAACTCCGTCCAAGGAATCGCTAGCGCATCCGTGGTGAAGGCCAGAGGATCCTGTGACAGGAAGACAAATCTTGGAAGCTTGTGATTGTGGCTGGACGCAAACAGGTCCACATCCGGCTGACACAGGGAGTGAAATACCTTGTACTTGCAGGGCCGCAGGCTTGGTTGCCCCGCTCACCTGCGCAACATAGAGAGCCATCTTCTATCTTCGCAGTATCACTGCAGAGGAAAAACTCGGGAGATCTATTGGTAATCCTGTTTTTATATGGTGCCGAGAGGAGTCACAACTCTTCTGCAGTACACTGCACCACCTTGTAGCGGAATATCCCATACATAAGGACTTCTTGAAGCAGGCCGTGCCATGCAATAGGAAAATAAAACCAGGATTTAGGGGCACATGGCAAAGATCAAACAGTCTAATGTATAGGAGAATTTCCAACATTGCTAGATGCTATGCTCCGACGATCCTCTGACCAGGATTCAGTGGGACATAGCAAGGATAAAACAGTCTCAGGTATAGGAGAATTTCCAACATTACTAGATGCTATGCTCTGACGATCCTCTGACCAGGATTCAGTGGCACATAGCAAGGATCAAACAGTCTCGGGTATAGGAGAATTTCCAACATTACTAGATGCTATGCTCTGACGATCCTCTGACCAGGATTCAGTGGCACATAGCAAGGATCAAACAGTCTCGGGTATAGGAGAATTTCCAACATTACTAGATGCTATGCTCTGACGATCCTCTGACCAGGATTCAGTGGCACATAGCAAGGATCAAACAGTCTCGGGTATAGGAGAATTTCCAATATAGCTAGATTCTATGCTTTGACCGATCCTTGCAGATTTCAGGACATATGGCCATACTTTATACAATGTATTTGCCTTCCACAGATCTACAGATGACTAAGGCAAATCTAACAGGGTAGAAATAAGGTTGTTTTATTGAAAAGGTAGCATTCTCCGAGAGTGCTGTGCAAAATTTCCCTAAACTCTTTGGCAGAGACCACTGTAATGCAAATTGTAGTTACTAACAATAAAGGCCAGCAAATAACCCAACTAATTAATTGAATAGAGTGTCTGTATAATTGTGACCATGTGCAGTAATGCAATACAAATACAATGCTTTGTGAAGCACACATCATTAGTTAATAAATGTGAGAAACATTCCCTGAAATGTGAACAGTGACCACAAAACAAGTGTAGCAAAATCATGTCTACATGTTGTACATATTTCAGGCCTCTAGAAGTGGTTTAGCAGAGGCACTTCTGTCGTATGCTCTCCATACTACACAGCTCGTACACACACACAGACTTCCTTTTAGGAGCCACAGACGATGCATGTTAATAAACCATCATAGAAGTGCTCAGGGCCTGAAGAGCGAGAACTCAAGTAAACACATCTTCATGGAAAACATATGTTAAGCTGTAAGCAGAACCCCCTGCTGCATGTCTTTGTTTTTCAGATTCAGGAAATAAACAAATCTAAACAATAAGAAAATACAGTGCATCCATTTCCTGCCAATTATTTATATTGTAATCCGTGTGAACAAAGAGTGCTTCTAAAGAGATTTAGCAGACTGGGATTCATTTTACAAATGGTTGGCAGAGGATTAATACATAATGGAATAATTCTGCATTTTGCAACATTAAGTTGTGGTATAGCAAGCTTTTTTTTTCTCAAAAATGATTTTAAATGTAGTAAACAGGGTTATGTTGGAAATACTCAGTTTAGATACAGCTAAGGGGTCCTTATGCCCCAAGTCATAAGATTTCAAGAACCTGTCTGAGGTAGTGGGACCAGTCTGAGTAAATGTAAGTAAATGTCATCACTCCTAGACAAGGTGAGAAAAGGTAGGGAGGGGAAATACTCCTTGAGGAGCAGCTGTTGTAAACTATAAGTGCAACTTGCATTTCTAATGTAGTTTGAAATAGCTTTGAACTAAAGTATTTAAAATGGACCAACACCCATTTTTTCTTTAACGGGTGTTGGTCCCGCAGACAGCTTGGTGGACATCCAGTATGCTGGAGTCCCCCCCTTGCACATAACCCCCCCCCAAGTACGCCCGTAATCTGGAATGACCTTACGGTCACGTGGGCCATGGCTGCGTCTCTGGCGCTGGACACCAGAGCGACGTGCCCCCATGATGGCCCACCGGTCGATCGTGGGACTTTGTTCCTGGCACTGGCTCGTAGTGAAGGTGAGGATTACAGGTGTTTTGGGGGGGGGGGGTTATTTGTGGGGGGGGGCCTCCAGCATTCTGGATGCCCCCCCCCCCAAGCTTGTTCAGCTGGGGGGGGAAGTTAAAGGAAAAACGGGTGTTGGTCTGGTTTAAACAAGACACCCTTAAAAGAAACCGTGCACATATGCATCCCTCCCCAGGTCAAATCTACTTACCTTTTTGCAACTCCTGCCTTAGTCGATTTTATCCCCAAAATGGCATCCTATGGACCTGCAGGTAGCTGACAAAGAGAAAGTGCTGCTGGGTCTCCTACCACTGTGCATTGTGGGTTATGTGGGTTAACTCCAGGCAGCCTCATGGCTGGGAAGCTGGGAAAGAAGGCCTCAGGGGTGATTTAAAATGGCTGCTACCAGAAGGCGGCCTTTGAGTGGCTACAGGTGCAAATGTAAATGCTGACAATATTTCAGTTTCATGCATGCAGATAGGAAAAGGGAGCTTTTTTCAACTGTGAAAAAAAAAAAACACAAAAGGGATAGTACCCCCCCCTACACACACACACACACACACACACACACACACACACACACACACACACACACACACACACACACACGTGATCAGTCCGACTGCCTTGATGAGAAACTTATGATTGTGAAATCACAGCCTGCACTGCCCAGGCTCGATCTGAGTCACAAGCAGCCTTAGAGGCAAACATCAGCCCTTCAATTTTTGGATAGACATTAATCAAGGATTGGAGGGGAACTGTTGCTTAGATGGGTGGACTTTTGAAGAGACTTGTACTATGGCAGACTTACAGGAACTGTGTTCCAGTTCAGTGCATAAAATCATTTTATGCAATGCAGATAAAGGGCCTAATATATCAAGCACTTCTGCCACACAATGTCAGTACAAATTAGAGTAGTGTAAAATATGATTGATATTTTTTTCAGCATGTTGATGCACTCCTAACTCCGCAAGTGTGAAAAGAAAAAGTTTATTATATTTTTACTAATTTGCACCGATGTGGCACTGTCTGGCAGAAGTGCTTGATAAATCAGGCCCAAAGTCAGCTATAAAGAAGTATTGGATACTGACATGTATATGGAAGAAGCAATGAGACAGCTATCTGACCAAAACACCTATGAAAGACTCCCATGGGGGCCCATTTCAAAATGTATAAATAAGTGGTTTTCTCTAGTTGATGGGAGAGTCGTGTTCATAATAATATTCCCACAATTGGCAGACTATTTGAGGGTGGAGCATCTGGTTGCCCTGGTCTTATAAGAGTGGATAGCTAACACCCACTACAAGTCTTCCGATCTGTTCCAATGGGTGAAATGGTAATAGCCCAGCACAAATGCTCGGAGACAAGTAATTTTGAGTTGCAGGATATTTCTGATATATGTTATTAGAACAGTGATAATGTCCGCAGGCTTTGTAAAGATCTAAAAACTTGGTTTTAGACAATCATATACAATTAATCTGTAAAGGCACTGGCTTTTTTTGCATGCTTGGTTGATTTTTATTTGTGCATTTCACCAATCACCAATGCTTTACAATGTATCACATCTGATTACATTTGAAACACTACTGGGACACTGATATAGCTAAGCTGCAGCAGATGTAACACAATGTAGCACTCACCAGGGAGCTGGCAGGCTTTTCAGAAATACTCATCTTGCTTGTTACTTCACAGCAGGACAAAGAGATAATGAAATAAAATATTTTATACTCCCAACACGATTTATAGCACTGCAAGTGCTGTTGCCTCTGTATGCTATAGAGCGGAGAAATATGGTGCTGTTGTGGAAAAGCTAATATGTGTAGTAAGATCAATGTAGGACTGACAGACTAAAAATCGTTTTAGTCGTAAAATGTGTATATACAAATACGGGGAAGGTGCTTTGTCCTTGTTTCTCCAAGGGTACCCTGCCCCCTTCTCTGGATATAGCAAGCAAGAACAAAGGCATACTGCATCAAAGATTTGTCAGTTGGCAATGCTGCTATCTCCTTCCTCAGATAAGGAAGCCCTCTCTATGTTTTTAGCAACTTACAGCGGCACTATAGTCAAGTCCCCACTTCCTCATTCATGGTGTATGGTCCCAAATGGCAGTTAATCAGGTGACCAATGACTGAAGTGCAAGCCCACAGGAAAATCCAAACTGGTCACCAGCAGTCTAGTGATTGCCAGCCACTCGTGAATGAGGAAGAGGGTAACATAGGATTATAGGATCACTTTAAAGCTCTTGGTCCATGTAAGGAACAATTTCCTCTTCTATAAATAAATGAAGGGCTCACTATGTATGACATATATTTCAATACAACCATCTAATAAAGCCACCATGCTTCTAGTCCTTCTCAGGTTCAGGCCTTGATTTCATCCCCCCAAAATTTTGCTCGCCTCTGAGTATTCAATGATGAAACATATTCCACCAGAAAGATTTTTATTGTTTATACATTTTCCTAGTCTTTGATGGTTTAGGCACATTATCAGCCAACCAGGGCTCAGGCCCTTGTTCCATTTCAATAATATCTCAGGCTGTAAGGGAAACTGTGAGCATCAGATGAAGAGTAACCATTTTATTTGGTTTGGTAGAGTGAGAATACATTATCTAGCAGCTCCCACTTTCTAACTACAAAAGTATTTATGAATATTCATTCAGAATCTTCATATTTATGCAAAGAGGAAGTTCAGCTTTCTAATAACACTTTCCAGCCTGCCTGGAGCATAGTTATCTCATAACAAATATTAATCGGTGTACAATGTATCTTATGCATGTGGCTACCACATGTTCTTATGAAGCTTCTAGTTATCTGGCAGCTGAAACACCCCCTGCCTCTCTGGCTTACCTGTGCTGACAGCCTTGTCTCCTCTTCCAGGGGGACTAGCTGATGATGCGTTTTCTATAGATCCTTCTTATTGGATCACTGTGGCAACCCGCATAAGCACTCCTGAATATGGTCCCCCATGGTAGAGAGGAAGTAGCTGCTGGAGCAGGTGAGGCTAAAGAATGTGTGTTGGGGGGGCAGGGCTGGATTATGAGGGGGGGAAGGGTGGATTATGAGGGAGCCTCCACCACTTGCCCTGCAAAGGGGGCCTCCACCAAGCTTTGAGTTATGATCTGGTCCAGGAGGCTTTTCAGTCCTTTCAGTCAGGAATGAAATTGAAGGGAGGGCACACTTTGGATCCCTGGTATGTTTTCTACCTGGTGCTGCATGACACCTGGCACACAGGGCAGGTATCAGGTGAGCTGTTTGCTACCTTAATAATGCCGATGGGTTTACAGCCCCTTTAAACCGGACCTTCACCATGATTTAATGAAAAGCCCAAACTCTTAAAAAACAATTCCTCAGCATCTAAAATTAATATATTTTACATGTTTAGTCACTAATTTATTATACTTTCCCCCACTGGGCTGCAACTCTGTTCGGGAATTTAGGATACGGGCGCCGCCATCTTGACTCAGAAGCATCACACTTACTGAGGAGAGGAGAGTGGGATAAGGTACAGGGGGGCGGGTTATAGCTGTGCTTTGCTCAGACAGAGCAGAGCTGGGGTCAGGGAAAGGTCAGCAGTCCCAGAATGCAGAGCAGCACAGTCACTTCCTGTTTGCAGGCTGCCTGCAAAAATGGCAGCTTCCATAAGCCGCCATCTTGGATGTTTAAAGGCTTATAAAATGCAGTAGATGCAGGTAGGATGATTTTTAATGTGAGCAATCTGTATGTACAGGGTGTGGAAAACATATAAGATAGACTCTTATTTAAAGTGAAGGTCCGCTTTAAATTCTAACTTTAGGCCTGCAAAATGTAAACACATCATCGCTGCCTCTCTTATAGTCACACACAGCTGAGTCACCTGATAATCACCAGTAATTTGAAACTTACCAGCATTGGCCCAAAAGCTGAGCAGTCGACCCCTTGTGTCACAGTGAACGGGCAGCACGCACTCTACTTACTACAATGGAGGAAGCCCGCCTTTGGAACGCCCCTCTATTGCAATGAACAGAACAGGTGTGGCCAGTGGTCCTGATTGATGCTAAGAGGGAGCAAGATGGCTACAGGCCATGGTCATGAGTGGGAATGCTGCAGCCTGGATCTCCAGTGGAGATACGTTTCACAATCCTGATATACGGCCAATAAACTGGCTATAGATGACCGCGTCTTTTATATTTTTGCCCCCGCAGTCCCTTTAAAGCATTCTGCAAGCTGGTTGGAGAGTACACACCTCTCTTCAGTCAACAGAGGTGTGTGCCTTACAACTAAAAGCAGATGTGCACCATGTGGGAAAATTGCAGGGTAGAATACTTCACCATTAATATTTTACCAAAGAACTTGGGGGTGTGCTGGGGGAGAGGGTGTTTTTTTATACTATCAATGGGTCTTCAGAGCAGACCAAAACTGTTGTGGGTATAGGAGACCTGTGTGACAACATTGTGCACTTTTCAACACAATTACATTTCTTAACTTTTCAGACAAAAGGTTAAAAAAATAAACAATAGCTTACCCCGCCAAGCATTCCTTCAGCTCTGTAACTCCTCTCAGCTCTGTGACTGAGGAAAAACATTTCACCATCTGACCCTCCAGCGCCACCCCATCGACGGGGCCACCAATACTAGCTTGTGGAGCTAGTCCAGACCATGCCCCCTCTGTATTAATGGTTTGAATGTCATTTTCAGAGGAGTCATTCATGTCAAGTTAACCCCTCCCTCTTTTGTCCACACCCAGCCCCTTCTATAAAGCGATCTTGCTCCCAGTGCCG
Organism: Gastrophryne carolinensis; assembly: GCA_027917425.1. Classification (NCBI taxonomy): domain Eukaryota; kingdom Metazoa; phylum Chordata; class Amphibia; order Anura; family Microhylidae; genus Gastrophryne; species Gastrophryne carolinensis. Next base: position 561,782,182 of record CM051234.1, read on the forward strand.
CCCCATCCATTAGGCTGATTATTATGCAGCATCACAGCTCCAAGGGCCTTGCCCACCTGCTTCAGAGGAGAAATAATAAGGTAAGAAACTTTGATATATTTGAAAAAGGCAGGCGGTCGCGCCCGAAGCGCGTTTGATTTTATCCCTGCATTTGCACTGATGGGCTGCTTTTAATGATTTTTGATAATAAATGCATGTTTTATGGGAGTGCAGACCGGCATCATTATTTTTCGGGTAAACTTCTATATCTCTGCCATTTCTTATTCAATTTAAAACAGAAAGCAATTTAGGACAGTGCCAAACATAACCCGACACAATGGGCTAACAATGGCATTTGAGTGAAATATCATTTTAATCTCAGATTGATATTGGTATTGGGTTTACGTATAACATAAAAAGCAAACTCTTACTAACAAAAAATGATAGGACAGCAAACAACTGAACATTTAGCAGGCTTACCAAAGAGACTAAGAAACCATTTCATCAATAACGCTGTACAGCAGTTTTAAAGGAAGCAAGTCAGCATGACAGAACTGACAGCTGAGCAAAGCCACATGAGGAAATCAGAAAAAGAAATAGCATCATACGAACCCTATAACTGTTTAAAAGACATCTGAGAACTGTTCCTTAAAGGTTTAATTTTGGCCTTAATGTTACTTCAGATAAAAAGAGACTGTGACTCTCCAGCTGTTGCAAAGTCATCTGCAATATGTACTTTATCAGAAAGGCCTTCAAATGGCAGCATCCTGGTAAGAGCATATAGAGCACTTAAGTCATGTGTGTAGCAAGAGCCTGCTGGCCGAAATAAAACAAATGAACAGACACACTTCATGGGCACTTACAAGATACCAGCCTTATATGACTCTAGGGCCGGTCGATTCCCTGCCTGCGGGGAATCCCGATTGGTGAAATCACAGCCAGTTCCCCTGCTCAGATAGCTGGCAGTCAGAGCAGAGGAGGAGAGGTGCAAGCTACACGTATCTATAGTGTAGAAAGTGATTTACTATTTAGGCATTACACTGAGGGAAACCCTGAATCCCCTGAAAGTGGCTGTTTGTTGGACCTAAAGTTTTTTTTAGACTATGATCGCTTTAAACCTTTAGCTTTAATATACTTTTCTTACCCAAAACTGTTCATTAAAGCGGACCTTCACCCTGAATAACACTCTATCTTATATGTTTCCCACATACGCTCACATTAAAAATCGTCCTACCTGCATCTATTGCATGTTATGAGCATTTAGACATCCAAGATGGCGGTTCATGGAGCATAAGGCAGCCTGCAAACAGGAAGTGTCTTCCTTTGCTGTCCTTTCCCTGACCCCAGCTCTGCTGTCTGTGCAAAGCACAGCTATAACTCCGCCCCCTGTACTTTATCCTGCTCTCCTCAGTATGCGATGCTTCTGAGTCAAGATGGCAGTGCCAGCATCCTAGAGTCCTAAACATAGTTAAAGCCCAGTGGGAGAAAGAATAATGAGTAAGTGACTAAAAACTTAAAATATACTAATTTTAGATGCTGGGGAATAGTTTTTTTAAGGGTTTGGGCTTTTCATTAAATCATGCTGAAGGTCCGGTTTAATCATTGGAAACAATTAAAGTTATACTAAAAGCAAGCCCGATTGTTGTCCCATTGGGCTACACGTTGCACTGTCCTAAACTTCATTTTGTTTTCAAAAAGACCTTGCAGTGCCTAAGTTATCTTTAAAATATTAGAGCGTTGGATGTTCATAGAAAAAATGCAGAGAAAGCGTGGGTGTGGCAACAGGAATGTGATGTAAGCACACTGTGATAAGTGTGAGAGGAGAGAGGAGGGCAGGGTTTGAGAGCTGCAGAGAGATGCAGCCAATCAGTCTGGGCATGGAGTGGGGGGTGTTTGCATTCTTGGTCTACTGAAGTTGGATTGATGGATAAGGTCAGTGGGGTGGGGACTGAAAGCTTAATGAGGAAGTGATTTTCCTAATTAAGAAGAGAGAGAGAAAAGAAAGCACAACGCTCGAGCCACTCAATGAAAGGTATTCTTTTTTAACTTTTGATTTGCCAAACATTTTAATTACATTTAAATTAGATCAACTGACAGCTAAAAAACAGTTTATTTGACAGAGGTCTGCAATTATAGTCAGTTAAAGTGGAAGTCCAAGCATTTTGTAACTCCCCCCCCTTCCTCCCCCTGGGCTTGGCCCAATTTAGGCCATAACATAATAAAAACTAATTGGTGGGCAGGCCATCTTCATGGAATATGAAGCTGGGACCTAGAGTGACAGGTCACCCAGTCCCGTATAGCAGAGTGACTGTACTGGTCTGTAGCTCAAGTTTATTTGTTACTTAAGTCCACAGCTGCTATGCAGAGCCCAGTCCCCCGCCAGAGTTAGGTGAGCAGAGGGAGAGGGGTGGCTGGGGTTTACAAAGAGTCTGGAATTCCTCTTAAGGCAATTAGAAGAACTATCTGTATTCTGGAGGGCTTAGGATGACTATTACAGGTTCTGTGTTGCCACCAGGGCCATACCTCTTACAAGAAAGGACATTTATACAAATACAAAGCATAAATATTGCATAAGTATTGTTTAAAATGTCCTCGTTTAAAAAAATGAATCGATACAGTTGTGTTTTTTTTTAGAAGGTCTGATGTTGGATGGGTGATGTGCTATAGGCAGCATGGAGCAGCTTCCTTCCAGCCAGGACAAGACCCAGAAAAGGATAAGGTAAATCAGTTTCGGCAGAGCTTACAGATTGTGCGAAGACAGAAGGAAAATACCTTTTTGTGAGTACTCACCTTTAAAACGGGTATTATGAGTGTGCCATACATTCCACTTCGGTCTTTATGACATCTGGGTAATCTCCAGTAGAGGGCGAACTTCTGCAGAGATGAATATGCAAAAAAGAAAGCCCCTCCCGGTCCATATATACCTGGGATCTCCCACCAATTCCCCAGTGTATAAAAGCAGTTTATACACCATATAAAAGCCCCAGAATAGCTGAAAAAAAAGGGGTTGGGCGAAGTGGAGTGTATGGCACACTCATAATACCCGTTTTAAAGGTGAGTACTCACAAAACGGTATTATTGTAAGTGTGCCATACACTCCACTTCGGTCTTCATGACATCTGGGACATCCAATAGCAGTGTCCGTCATGGGTGGGAACCAGAAACAGTAAAGAATGTACCAACTCAAACCACTGCAGCTTGCAGAACCTTGTGGCCAAAAACAGCATCCGCTGAAGCCCGCGCATCAACCTTGCAAAACTTAGAAAAAGTATGAACGGAAGACCAAGTAGCAGCCTTACAAACTTGTTCAACAGAAGCCTGGTGCTGAAAAGCACAGGACGCACCGACCGCACGAGTAGAGTGCGCAGTGACCCTAAACGGAGGAGTCCTCCCCTTAGCAGAATAGGCCCCAACAATGGCCTGACAAATCCATTTGCTAATCGTAGACTTAGCAGGTGCCAAACCTTTCCTGGGCCCGCAGGGCACCACGAAAAATACAATTCTGTGAAATAATCACCTGTAGAATTGGTATTATACGCATACAGTACGTCCTGCTCCAATATAATACTTACACGTGGGTAATCCTCCGCCAGAGGGCGCTATTCACTGCAGACATGCAAAAACAGGCTCCTCCCGGCCCTTCATATACCCAGGGACCTCCCACAAATCCCCAGTATTGAAAAGCAGTGAGAAAAGAAGCCGGGAGAAACCAACCACCAACTGGTAACAATAGTAATGATAACAATCACCATACAGGGGATCCAGAAAAATGTAAAACCAGGGTGGGGTGGAGCAGGACGTACTGTATGCGTATAATACCAATTCTACAGGTGATTATTTCACAGAATTGTATTATTCTAAGCATACAGTACGTCCTGCTCCAATATAATACTTACATGTGGGAATAGCAGTGTCCATAAAGTAGGGTGGGATCCCCAACAAAAAAGGCACAGCAGACAGTAAAGGCGCTGTCACCTGCAAAACTTTGCTACCAAGTACGACATGAGCAAAGGCTCTAACGTCAATCCCATAACAAAACCTTTGAAAAGGTATGAACAGAAACAAGCAGCGGTCTAGCAACCTATTCAACAAAAAAAACCTGGTGCCGAAGGGCCAAAGGTACCCAAACACCAATAGAACGGAATAAAAAGAGAGAGGGAGATTCTTCCCTCTTAAAGGAATAGGCCAGTGTAACGGCCTAACCAGCCCAAAGGCAACAGAAGCCTCGGTAAAACTTAGAACTCTCCCCAACGGGGAAATGAAAACTGGTCTCCCGCCAGACAGGCGGAGATACTGACCCCTTCAGTAACAAGGATCAGCAAGAAGTCGAAACCTTTACTCAGGAACAGGAAGGCAAAACATCCAAGTAAGATCAGTCCAACGGGCGCATAGGCCCTGGAAGCAAACGAGATCAGGCGCATACATATGGAGGCGCCCGCAGACCCCAAAGGGCATCAGTCCCCCTAAGGGGGACAAAGAATAAGGCCCATAGGCAGACTAAAAGGACTCAATAAAGATCATAAAACACCACCTTGGACAAAAGGGTCCGGCGCAAGGCGGAATACCACCACATCATGATATATATATATATATATATATATATATATATATATATATATATATAATGAGCGAGGGCTAAGTAATCAGAGCCACCTTCTCAGGCACATGTCTGACTGAAGTAACAGCCCCCGGAGGGGCGACTTGAACTACAAAACACCACAGACAGCATCCAGAATAAGTCCCAAGGGAACAATCCGCAGGGCAACAGAATGAAAAATTGATCCCAACAGGGACCATAGAACTACTTGGGAGATGCCCCTTAGCAATCCCCAAGAGAACTCCTAACAAGGAAGACTGAAACAGACTTCTACAGGAATGCAGACAGGACAGAACCTGAACCTTCAGAGTACCTAGATGGGGAGCCAACCCCAACCTATGCTGTAACAACTCTAGAACCCTGGGAACCGAGAACGTCCAACAGGGGAGAGACCAAGACTCATGCCAATCAATATGGGTACACCATAACCCACAATAGACGGAGGAAGAGGAAGCCAAGGAAGCTTGCTCCTAGCCCCCCAGATACCAAGTCACCCAGAAGATAAGCCCGTCTCCAAGGGGTGAATGAATCAGCTGTCAAGCCCCAGACTAGATTCTGTAGATTGGGACGACATAAGAAGAAGCCTGACAAGGGCAGGACCGCACTCCTGAGAGAGCGTACAGGTCCGCTGACCTCAGTAGAAGCATCTGCGAACCACAGTTCACTAGGCCACCCAGGAGCCATCAATCTCACAGGTATGTTTATCAGCACGACCGTGCGCAGAACCCCACATAGCAGAGTAATTGAAGAGAAGACATATAAAATAGAAAGTCTATACATAAATTTACTAAGCCCCCATGACCAGAGTCAGAATATTCTAGGACAGCAAAAAACAAGGGCAGGGCCCCTGTGAAATAAGTGAGACCCAACAGAGCCACCCTAGTTGGCTCTCAGAGGGACACCAGGATAGCACAACCTGCCACTGAAAAGACATCCATTGGAGCGAAAACCACTGAGGAGCAGGGGACGTAGACCCCCACCCAGATCAGGATCAGGAACCTTCCAGGAGAATCATCCTGCTTCAAGCTCCAGACCAATAATAAAACAGGCCATCGTCTTCCAACAGGCCACGAGTCCCCAAATAGACAGGTCCTAAAAAGGAGAAGTCCAGCAGTATAGAGGCAACTGAAGGCTTATTGTTTTAATAAAGCCAGTGGGTAAGATGGACCCTCTAAGGGACCCTACCTAGGAACCACGGGGGGTTTTGGAAGAAAGTCCCCCCCCCCCCCCGCCAACCTGCGAGACTAGGCACCCAAGGTGATCATTCACGGGAAGATGCAAGCCAAGAAGGGGGTGCCCCGTGACAGGGTCCTTGAACATAACCAGCTCAAGAGGAACCACTGCACCAAGGGGGAATGAGCACAGACCTAGCTCCAGGTGCTGGAACCCCATGTAGGATCAATAACCTACTGTGCCGAAGAGCCCAACGGCTCGGTATATAAGGGAAATCATCTGATACGCCACCAACGGGCCCACCAGCTGCAATCCTGCCTGGTGAAAGTAAGGTGTCAGCTAAGAGGGACAAAGCCCCTGTGACCAGGAGTCCACTTATTGCCAAGGAAGAAGGCTCAGGCCGGAACCGAATCCAAGGAATGGAGATAGTGAATAATGGACCCTGAGGGATTGAGGTGACTGAGCACCCATCCAAATAACTCCCAGAGGACACAGCCAGCCGACTAACCCACTCGGCCGGACGTAGAGATTGGGTAGTAAGGAAAGACGACCCGGTAGGTCCTAGTGCGGACGCCCCACAGGCATGTCCGAGACATCACCCCCATCCGCACCATGGCGAGTAGCCTGGGAGCGGAAGAGAGGCCAAAAAAACAAGGCCCCAATCCGCAGGGTTCGTCCTGCAACACTGACTAGTAAGGTCTTGGCGTCCAGAAGACAGAGGGGGAACTAAAAGGGTCTAGAACTCCACAGGGGGCCAGAAGCCCCCCTTGCACAGGGCGCCTGTGTCCCAAGACAGAGATATCATACAGGGACTACCTGTGAGTGTAGAATTGCCAAGCCTACCATAGGCCAGCCTGGCCCAGACTGCCTCATCATTTTGAGGGAAGGAGGAAGGTCAATATAGAGGCCATAGCCCCATTCTGCTAAGGGCAACCTGTAAGTAAGCATAGACTCTGTAGGCCTAGCACGGCCTGCACCAATTCCTGAGGGGAAAACAGGGGCTAGAAGCACCCTGACAACCTCTGAGAGGGACCGCCCAGCAAATGCTATCCTGTGTCCAGGGGAACTACCTCCTGGAACCACCAGAAGGAGAAGATACATTCCTAGATAGGAGTCAGGTGCTGTGGCAGTCCCCTCGCCCAGAAAGGCGAGGGCTTCCCTTCATGCTTGGGAAGTCTTGGCAGATTTGGACTTAGTCCTGCCAGAGGGCCCAGGGCGTTGCCTGCCCACCCCGTGGTGGAAATCCACACCGAAAAGTTGGAAGCACACCTCAGGTTCGCGTTTGACACTAACGTAGGGAGGGGGAGGGGCGCCCCTGCCCCGAGGAGGCCGGGACGACCTTCTGCGTAGGGGTGCCTTACCCTTTTTTCCAAAAAGGTCCAAACGGGCCCCAAATAGACGCTGTCCTCTGGAGGGAAGGCCAGTGAGAGCCTTTTTCGTTGCATCGCCAGCACCCCACTGTCGCAGCCAGACCAGGCGGCGAATAGCTACCACAAGGGCAGAGGTTCTAGCACACATCTTAATGGTGTCATCCAGCGCTGAGAGGATAAACCTCACAAACACATCACAGTCTGAGAGCGCATTAAATACCCCCCAGGGGAGGTCCTCAGGTCAGTGGTCAAGTACTTTTCTAATGAGAGTCCAGGCGGCCACTGCAGTGATGGCCGCGGCACAGACCGGGCGCAGAGCCGTCCCTGCACACGAAAAGGCGTGGGAAGCCAGTCTGTCAATGCGCCGGTCCTCAGCATCCCGAAGGGTACAGTAATAAGGAGCCGTCATGAAGTGGGGGTTAGTAACCCCTATAATCGGTGCATCCACCACAGGAGGTGCTGACCAAAAGTTAACCACATCAGGAGGTAAAGGGTACTTCCAATACCAGACCCCTGGGACCCCTTTAAGTTTACAAGGCGATTCCCATTCTTGGGATATAAGATTCTGGAAATGCTCCTGTTCCAGGAATTCCAAGCACGGCGGCGCTGTGTGGAAACTCTCCTTCTTAGGCTTGGAAGCCTCTCCAGGAGGGGAGATAGACAAAACCTCAAAGATCACGGCTCCCGGGCATCTCATCTGAGGAGCCCGAATCGGAGAATAGCTCACCTTCATCAGAAGGATCAAGGTCCTGCATATCAGCAGAGTCATCAGTATCATTAGGAACCGGAGAACCAGGAGGCGTCAGGGACCGCTTCTTTCCAGGGCCCAAGCGCTCCGCCAAACTAGACAGCACCTGCTCAGCCGTAGGCAGCCTGCGCGGCACGACTTGCTGGTCATCCCCGCTCGAGTGAGACTCATCAGGAGTGAGATTTAGGTCCGGGGCGGCAGGTGTATTGAAGGGAGGTGCAGCCACTGGCAAATCTGATTGCAGGGTCAGTGCCTGTTCAGCACACGGTCCGCAGACCCGTGCTCTGTCAGCATCAGCATGGGGCTGACCACACACTGTACACAGCCGGTCATGTCCCTGAGGGACCCCGGGTACATAATTCTGAGATGCCTCCATATGGTGATTATCTGAGCAGTATGCCCGCAGGGATTTACGCAATAGGCAACCCTGGATGCCCCAAGACCCGCTAGGAATGTGGGAGAATTTGTTATGTGGACCCGCTATAATATATGTCAGGCCGGGAGCAGCCACCGAAATCCTGGCATCTGAAAGACATAATGGGATAAGAGGGGGGTGTCAGTGCCATGCGCAGCCGAATAAAAAAATCATAGGAACAAATACCGCCCTGGAGGGCACTTACATGACCAAGGGAGGAGGCGGATCGCAACCACGTGCGTGCGCGAAGACCGTCAAAATGGCGCCAAGCGAACCTCGAGGGGCGGGATGATCTGGCTGTGACACGGGGCGCATCATGCCGAGTCCCCGCCTCCCCCAAAGAGCACGAAGCTCTAGCCAGCGCAACGTGAATGACAGTAATGGATAGTACACACATACATAATGTAATTAAGGAGATTGCTCTCACACTAGAGAATGATGCTGCCGCCCGGGCTGCACACTAATGTAATGAAAGGACAAACACGCGCGCAACCAGAAGGCTTATGTGGAGCAAGGAGCGCGGCACTGACACCCAAGTTCAAATGAAAGATCAACGGCCTTAAACGTGTTACATTACACTAGGACTGCCACACATACCCCCCCCCTTTCTTTTCCCCCGAGCTACAGGAGGAAGCGAGGGAGAAGCGGACCTGCACCCAGGGATTATCGCTATGAGGGGCACGGGCAACAATGCGGGAGGGGCATCTAATGGAGGCTCACCATCGGCCTAAACCGCCTACCCTATGGTGGGGGATTGCGTTGGAGCGTAGCTCCGTGAGCACACGAGGTGCTGCCTACCTTCACCCGACCAGCGCAGCCCAGGCTGGGAGGCACATCTATATCGAAGAGGACGGGTGGAAATAGTCCCGCAGGGCCGCAGGCTGTAATAGCCCCACTCACCTGCGAGAGAGTTGATACTTCATGTCTTCGCAGTCAGCACTGCAGAGAAATCTGGGGATTTGTGGGAGGTCCCTGGGTATATGAAGGGCCGGGAGGAGCCTGTTTTTGCATGTCTGCAGTGAACAGCGCCCTCTGGCGGAGGATTACCCACGTGTAAGTATTATATTGGAGCAGGACGTACTGTATGCTTAGAATAAAGCATCCGTCCTGCGGAAGGAAGAAGTAGTCACCAAATAGTACTTCACACAGCAAACAACGTCCAAATTGTGCAGAACCCTCTCCTTGTCATTGTTAGGCTTAGGACACAAGGAAGGGAGAACAATATCCCGATTGAGGTGGAAAGCAGACACCACCTTAGGCAGGAAATTCGGCTTAAAACAAAAAACCACCTTATCCTGGTGTCTCTCAAAGTAAGGGGCCTGAATCGATAGGGCCGCCAACTCAGAGACACGCCGAACCGTGGTAATAGCCACCAAGAAGGCAACCTTCTGAGTGAGAACCGAAAGAGCAATATCGGGGAACGGGGAATAATCTGACAAATCAGCGGATTCGTCGTCAACATCCCATAAGGGCTGGGCCAACGACAAATGTCTCTTTTTAGCCTGGGCCTTCTTGCCCACCGTGCTAGCAATCATTTTCTTGATGCTGGCCAACTTAGCCCAAACATCAGAAAGCGACTTCCCACTGGTACCAATGTCACTTGGGGTACGGATAAGGTGGGGAGGGGAAGGCGATGAAGCGGGAGGAGCCGACCCAGAAGGCTGGGTACCACACTGCAGCGGTATGGCCTTTTGTGCGCATGGTATACAGATCAGCACATTCTCCCCCGTAAGGGATACCCCGCACCCCACACATGGCCCGGACTGTCCCAGAGGGATCCCAAGCACAGTATCCTGCGGAGCCTCCATATGGTGAATTTTTGTGGTCAGTCGCAAGACCGCAGGGAATTACGCATAAGCAACCCGGGATGCCCCTTAAAAGTCCCGGTGGGAGGATTTTAGGTGGACAATTTTACACTAGGGACCCCAGGACCAGAAGGGACCCCTTAATATGCACATATACAGGGCAACCTGTAACACACAAAACAGGCAACATAAGTGCAGAGCTGAGTAAAAAATGTCCATAACCTTACATTATAAAAGACCACAGCATTTGATCTTGCAGCCACACAATATATATATATATATATATATACATATATATATGTTAACTATATCCCAGCTAGACAGAGCAAATAACACACACACATACATGCTCTAGACCAGTGGGGGCCCCCGCTAAAGAGGAGCCCCCACACATAAGCTAAGGAAGTGGCCATCGGGCCCTTACCACACCGATCTGCTATACGGCCTGCTCAAGAAGATGGCCCCCACGAAGCCTCATGCATGAGGAGGGAGAGCAGGGGGAGGGCGGGCCAGCGCAGAACGAGCATTTGCCGATGCCATGCCCCCCTCCCAGCAATGCGGACCCCTAGAAACGAGCACAGCAATCGCGCCAAAGAAGGGGGCGGGGCTACCGCGGCCGCGCCGACAGCCTGGCCCCGCTCCCTTCCCGAACGCAGTCTGAGGGGGAGAAGCTCCCCCAGGCTGCAACTAGCCCTGGTATGCCAGTAAGGCACTCTGCCGCTCACACACAGTAAAAGCTGGGGAAAATGAAATATCGGCCAGGCCAGGCAACCCCCCCCCCCCCCGGAGGGGAATAAGGGACCCGGAAGGGGGGGAAACCCTGCCAGAAGCCTAGAGGGACGGGGCATCCCACACCAGGATCACCAAGAAACCTGGATAACCGCCTACCCCATTGTGAGGTTTCACGGTGGAGCAGTGCTCCTGCTGCACCCATAGGGTGCTCCTACCTTCACCAGGACCTGCAGCCTAAGCTGGGAGGCTCAATATAGGGGCAATTTTGAAGGGTCCTGGCAGTAATATGGACAATAGGAGGCCGGGCGCGAGCCTGGCTTACCTGTAAGTAAAGAAGTCTTCATCTTCTGTCTTGTCACCTTCCCTGCAGAGAAGGAACTGGGGAATTGGTGGAAGGTCCCAGGTATATATGGACCAGGAGGGGCTTTCTTTTTTGCATATTCATCTCTGCAGAAGTTCATTGGGGTGATGTAGCTGGCTGCTCAGCATCAGTTACATTGATTGGAGCATGCCCAACGCTGCAACAGAGGTGCTCTGCAGGAGGTGGCAGGAGTGCATCAGAGCCCCTAGGAACATGGCCTCAGAAACAGTTACATCCTGTGGTCAGGATGACCCACTGGACCGGCAGGAAAGTCCAACTGCCAGCAACTGCTAGTCCATCCACCAATTCAGTGATCGCATGGCATTGTCCGTCAATATGAAGGCGACAGTCCAACGTCTGCACAATCCTGTACCAATTCAATAAAAGCAGCATTTGTACAGGCCTGGAGTGGCACTGGGCATATGGGGGGGGGGGGGGAATTAAAAAATTACCTGGCTATTTTCAACAAAACAATAGAGTTTAATGCAACAGAGGGTCATCAAGTGTATGGCCTGCAGCATTCCATCATCAATCCATGTAACTGCAGCATAGAACAATAGCTAATCTGCTCTCACCTTCAGGTGAGTAGTTCAATAATGAAATAATGCTTTTTATCATAGCCATAAATATTGGACCATCAGTGATATTGACCCCTTAATTTAGTTGTCAATAATACATTTTGAAATATATGCATTGTGTGGCAGTTGCATATTCAAATGGAGAAACTTCATAAAGCGAAAGCCTGGAAACACTGGCCTTTTTTGCTGTATTTATCTGTAAACTCAGTTTAGATGTTAGAATATTGATAGTCATCCTTTTATACAGACTCTACAAAGACTTTATAAAGATCTGTAAAAGGTAGAATAAAAAGAATCGGACGAACCCAAGCAGACAACTCTTCTCTTCTCTTCAGGAGAGGCCTGAGCATTAGTTCAGCTACAGCCCTGGGAGGGGAGAATGCGAACCTGCGCATGATGTGCGCAACTAGAAAACTAGTGCAACAAAACTAAAACCGCGTAGAAGGCATCAACTGGCACAGACGCAGTCGTAACACAACAGAAGGGCAGGTATAGTGCCTCGGAATGGAAGAGTACGAGAAAATACAATTCTGTGAAATACTCACCTGTAGAATTGGTATTATAAGTATACAGTACGTCCTGCTCCAGATACATTACTTACACTTGGGTTATCCTCCGCCAGATGGCGCTGCACTGCAGAGACATGTAAAAACAGGCTCCTCCCGGCCCCTCAAATACCCGGGGAACTCCCACAAATCCCCAGCACTGAAAAGCAGTGAACAAGAAGCTGGAAGAATTTAACCACCCAAAAACTTATAACTTATAACCATGATAACGATCACCATACAGGGGATCCAGAATAATGCGACTTGTTCAACAGAAGCCTGGTGCTGGAAGGCCCAAGAGGCACCAATAGCACGAGTAGAATGAGCAATAAGGCGAAGGGAGGACTCCTCCCCTTAGCAGAATAGGCCTGAATCATGGCCAGACGGATCCATTTGCTAATAGTAGACTTGGCATGAGCCAAACCCATCCTGGGCCCAGAAGGGACCACAAAAAAGAGTATCAGTTTTCCTGAAGGATGCAGTGACCACCAGGTAATACTTCAAACACCTGACCACATCCAAGGAATGCAAAACCCTCTCCTTAGCGTAGCTACGATTAGGGCACAAAGAAGTAAGAACAATATCTTGATTCAATGAAAGGCAGACACTACCCTAGGCAGAAAATCTGGCTTAACACGGAACACCACCTTGTCCTGGTGTCCCCCAAGGTATGGGGGCTGAATAGAAAAAGCCACCAACTCAGACACACGCTTGACCGAAGTAATGGCTACCAGAAAAACAACCCTGAAGGTAAAAACAGCCAGAGCAGAATCCTGCATAGGTTCAAAGGGAGCACCCTGCAAATCAGACAAAACCAAGTTCAAATCCCAAACAGGGACCACAGGTTTACGTGGGGAACGCACATGAGCGACCCCCTGGAAAAAAGGTCTAAATCAGAGAATGCTGAGCAAAAGACTTCTGAAAGAAAACAGACAGGGCAGAAGCCTGACCCTTCAGAGTACTGAGTTGGAGTCCCGACTCCAACCCATGCTGTAAGAACTCCAGAACCCTGGGGACTGAAAACACCCGACAGGGAAGACCTAGACTCACACCAGCCAAAGTAGGTACGCCAAACCCTGTAATAGATGGAAGAAGAAGTTTTCTTTCTAGCCTGCACCATGGTATCAACCACCAAGGCGGACAACCCTTTCTCCATCAAGATGAAGGTTTCAGCAGCCAGGTCGTTAAAGCCAGAGTTTGTAAATTGGGATGGCGTAAGGGGCCCTGAGTGAACAGATCTGGCACCCCTAGCAGTACGTACTGGTCTACTGCCATCTGCACCACGTCTGTGAACCACACTTCTTGGCCACCTGGGGGCCACCGGAATTGCTGGCACCCCCTCCAGAGCAATCTTGCGCAGAACCCTGCTCAGCAGGGGGAACGGAGGAAAGACATACAGGAACTGAATGACCTGCCATGACATTACTAAAGCATCCGTGGTCACGGCCAGAGGATCCTGGGACAGGGAGACAAAGGGCGGGAGCTTGTGATTGTGACGGGACGCAAACAGATCCACATCTGGTTGGCCCCAACGGTGACACAGAGATTGGAACACCCTGTTGCAGAGGGACCCCCCGGAATGATATGCAGGGAACACTGGCCTCCACCCAGGTCAGGATCAGAGACACTTCCTGGAGGGCCCTCTTGCTCCGGGTCCCTCCCTGATGATTGATGTAGGCAACTGCCGTCAGGTTGTCCGAGCGCCCCTGAACAGGCAGGCCCTGAAGATGAGTAGTCAAACGAGCCAGAACTAACCTGACCGCTCACAGCTTCAAGACATTGATAGGTGTGTGGGCCTCCTGAGGGCCCCACCTCCCCTGGAACCGCAGGGACTTCCAGAACCCTCCCCCCCAACCTGATAGACTGGCATCCGTGGTGACCGTCTCCCAGGAAAGGGCAAGAAAGGATCTGCCCCCCAACAGGTTCCTTGAGTCCATTCACCACAAGGGGGACCTCCTTACCAGGGGGGAAAGCACACAGACCCTGTCCAAGGATGCTGGGTCCACTCCCATACAGACAATAGGAGAAGTTGCAGAAGCCCCAAGTGGAACTGAGCATAAGGGACCGCTTCGAAGCACGCCACCATCAGGCCCACCAGCTGCATCCCCTGCCTGGTGGAGGGATGGGGACAAGCTAGGAGGGACTGAGCCTGTGCAAGCAGATTGGCCACCTTCTGCTGAGGAAGGAAGATCCTTGCCTGAACTGTATCCAGAATCATTCCTAGGAATGGAGTTACCAAGGAAAGGGACAGTGAGGACTTGGGGTGGTTGATCACCCATCCAAATGACTCCAGAATGGACACCACGAGTTGAGTATTCAACTCTGCCTGATGTAGTGACTGGGAAGTGATGAGGATGTCCAGGTAGGGCAGCACGCGGATGCCCCTTGATCTCATCAGAGACATCACCCCCGCCAGCACCTTGGTGAGCACTCTGGGAGCTGAAGAGAGGCCAGATGGCAAAGGCCACAAATTGGCAGTGTTAATCTTCCAACGCGAATCTGAGGAACCTTGGTGTCCTGAAAACACAGGGATGTGAAGGTAAGCATCTTTGATATCCACAGACGTCATGAAACCCCCGGGGCGCAAGGAGCTGATGGCCGAGCGCAGGGTTTCCATGCGAAAAATGGCTGTTCTTGACAATTTTGCTGAAGATCTGTAAATCCAGAATGGGCCTGACCCATCTTTTTTGGGAACTGTGAAAAGGATGGTGTAGAGTCCCTTGCCTCTGTCTTTTAAGGGAAATCTGCAATTGACCCCCAGACCCAGCAGGCCTTGCACGGCCTGCGCCAACACCTGAGCAGAGGCAGGGACCAGGAGTATCCGGGACCTGATAATCTTGGGGGAGGCTGCACAGCAAACTGTATCTTGTAGCCGGAGATCACTACCTCCTGACTCCACCGGTCTGAGGCGTGATGCCTCCAGAATTGAGCAAAGTGCCACAGCCGTCCCGTCACCCTGACGGGCGAGGGCGCCCCGTCATGCCTGAGGGGACTTGGGAGAGGATTTGGGCTTAGCCCCCCCGGAGGAGCCATGGCGTTGTCTTCTGCTCCTGTGACAGGAAACTGTGCAAGCCCCCGAAGAGGACACCCCTGTTTCTTGTTTAACACCATGGTAGGGGGGTGAAGGGGGACCCTGGCCCCGAAGGGGCCGAGACAGCCGTCTGCGCTGGGGTAACTTACCTCTCTTAGCAAACAGGTCTAGACACATTCTGATGGTGTCATCCAATGCTAATAGGACAAAATTTACAAAAACATCACAACTGGAGAGTGCATTAAACACCTCACAAGGGAGATCATCAGGGGCACTATCAAGCATATTTCTGATAAGGGTTCTAGTGGCCACAGCAGTAATGGCAGAGGCACAGACCGGGCGCAGCGCCGTCCCCGCACATGCAAAGGCGTGGGAGGCCAGCAGGTCAATGCGCCGCATCCCGCAGGGTAGTAGAATCAGGGGAATGCATGACAGGGGTGTTAGATAGCCCTAGGATCGGGACATCCACCTCGGGGGGGGGGGGGGTGACCAACATTTAACCACCTCAGGGGGAAAAGGATACTTCCTATCCCAATCCCTTGGAACCCCGGGAAGTTTACTGGGGCACTCTCATTCCTTGAGCACAAGGGTATGGAAATGTGCCTGCTCTAGAAATTCCAAATGTGATGTTGCTGTATGAAAACGCTCCCCTTTTTGCCTGGGAGCCTCACCAGAGAGAGAGATAGACAGAACCTCAAAGATCTGGGTCAATAATCTGTCAGTGTCATCCGGGGCCCAGGGGTCAGAGCCAGAATCGTCATGACCCCTTGGTGTCTCATCAGATAAGCCTGAGTCAGAAAAGAGCTCTCCTTCATCAGAAGGGGTATAGCCACACAGATTCATAAACTCCTGGATCCCATAGGGAAAACAGTAACATTAGGCGTCAAGTGCCGCTTCTTACCAGGGCCCTTACGCGCTAAAGACCTCGCAATAATCTGTTCAGCAGTAGGCAGTCTAGAAGACACATCAGGCTGAGAATCCCCACAAGTATGCAACTCAACAGGAGAGAGATTTAAGCTGGAGTAACGAGGTGCAGCCACTGGCAGGCCAGATTGCAAAGCCAGCGCTTGCTCAGCACAGGGTACGCAGACCCACGCCTTGTCAGCGTCATCATGAGGCTGTCCACACGCTATACACAGTCGGTCTTGTCCCAAGGGCACCCCGGTCACATTATCCTGAGATGCCTCCATATGGTGATTATTAGGCACAATATGCCAGTAGGGATTGACGTTATAAAGCAACCCTGGATGCCCCAATGACCCGCTAGGGAAGTGGGAGTAATTTTACAAGGCCCAACTATCAATTACACCGGGCCGGGAGAAGCCAATGGATTCACCCATCTGAAAGACACAATGAGAAGAAAGGGTGTCAGAACCAAACACACTACAATGAGTATAAAGCCGCCCGAGAGGGCACTTACGGACCAAGGTAAGTAAGAACGTCACACGCGCACGCGACCTGACAACATGGTGCCGAGTACCTCGAAGGGCGGGCCAGAGCGAGCCGTGACGCAGGATGCGCCAGGCCAGGCCCCGCCCCCCTGAAGAGCGCGAAGTCAACCGACAAGCAGCCAATGAGAACGCAGAAGCGTCTGAAGTAACGCGGAAGTAACGTGGAACATCCAAATGAAGGAAAAGGTGCTCGCGGCGGCGGAGGCATTTGCAATAGTAAAAAGACAAGTCAGCGCGGTGGCTGACACCACATATACTAGTCCAAAAAACATGACAAAAGGCCGTATGCACGAATCACGATACACACTCACCCACACCCCCCCTTCTTTCCC
Organism: Gastrophryne carolinensis; assembly: GCA_027917425.1. Lineage (NCBI taxonomy): Eukaryota > Metazoa > Chordata > Amphibia > Anura > Microhylidae > Gastrophryne > Gastrophryne carolinensis. Next base: position 561,799,299 of record CM051234.1, read on the forward strand.
CCCCCGAAGGCTACAGGGAGAATGAGGGAGGATGGCGGCCCTTTGTACAGGGCCCACCGCTACTGAGGCATGGGACAATAATGCGGGAGGGGCATCCCATAAAGGCTCACCATCAGCCTATACCGCCTGCCCTTTGGTGGGGGACTGCGGTGGAGCAGCACTCCATAAGTACGCATGGTGCCACCTACCTTCACCCGACCAGCGCAGCCCAGGCTGGGAGGCACATCACACGAAGGATGTGAAGTTTTGAGGGCAATCTGGGATAGTGAAAATCCTGGTGATTGGTCCACTTTAACAAAACCCACCTATCCCAAATTGGGAGGCCCTGCTGTGTGAAACCCCCCAGGGCGGCAATAATAACTCACCTTACACTTCTCCAATGGCAAATGTGCGGGCTTTAGTCCGATCAAAGGTGTTTGCCTTTCAGCAAATGGCTCTGATTATTTAAATTACAGAGGCCTTTGCCGAAGGATGGAAACACAGAAAAAAGCTCTGATTGGATGAGAACCCCTGCATGCACCGTTGGACTGAGAGGAGGCGAGTTTTACTGGCCAAACTGTGGGGTTTCACACAACAAGGGCACAGAACAAAACTCGGGAAAGTCAAATACCTGGGTTTTGTTCTGCTTTAAAGTTAACTAGCTGTATTGTATTTTTAATTCTTTCATAACATATATTCTATATTCTAAATTTATATATATATATATATATATATATATATATATATATATATATATATCATCTGGTAGTGGTGGTGGTAGTAGTTTATATCTTATCTGGTTTGAACAAAAGGGCGGGGTGGGACGACCTGGACTGGATATAATCAAAAACAATTCTACAGGTGAGTTTCACAGAATTGTATTTTTCCCTATATACAGTCCAGGTCGTCCCAGCGATGACATGTGGGACATCCAAAAGCAGTGTCCATTTGGGCGGGGTCCCCAGTGCGAAACAGCATGTAGTTCATCTCACTACCGCCTGAAGCACCTTTCGGCCAAGACAGCGTCAGCTGAGGCCCTAACATCAACCTTGTAAAACTTTGAAAAAGTATGAACTGAAGACCAAGTGGCGGCCTTACAAACTTGTTCAACCGATGCCTGGTGCTGAAAAGCCCAAGAGGCACCAATAGCTCTGGTAGAATGAGCTGTGATCCGAAAAGGGGGTTCCTTCCCCTTGGCAGAATATGCTTGCACCACCGCCTGTCTGATCCACTTACTGATAGCGGACTTAGCTGGTGGCAACCCCTTCCTAGAGCCCTCTGTTAGGACAAAGAGCAAATCCGATTTCCTGAAAGATTCAGTCGCAGCCAGGTAATACTTTATGGCTCTGACCACATCCAAGGCATGGAGGGTCCTCTCTTGAGAATTAGTCGGTGCTGGACACAAGGAAGGTAAGACAACTTCCTCATTAAGATGAAAGAGAGAAACGACCTTAGGCAAAAAATCAGGTTTAAAGCGAAAAACCACCTTATCCCTATGCCGCTCAAAATAGGGAGGTTTCATACAGAGCTCGGCCAGCTCCGATACTCGACGCACCGAGGTGATTGCTACCAAAAAGACCACTTTGAGAGTCAAAATAGATAATGCAGCATCACACAATGGTTCGAAGGGAGGACCCTGAAGAGCAGAAAGTCCCACACCGGTAACACTGACTTACGCGGTGGCCGGACATGGGTGACTCCCTGGAAAAAGGTCTTGATCAACCTATGGTTGGAAATGGATCTCTGGAAGAAGATGGCTAAGGCCGAGACCTGGCCCTTGAGGGTGCTCAGCTGGAGACCCAAGACCCAAGTGTTGCAAAAACTCCAGAATCCTAGAAATAGAAAAAGTGTGGCAAGGGAGACTCTTGGTCTTGCACCAAGCAATATAAGCGTGCCAAACTCTGTAATATATCATGGAAGAAGACTTCTTCCGAACCTGAATCATGGTATGTACAACCGTGGCCACTTTTCCGTCAGGATTGAGGTTTCAATAGCCAGGCCATCAAAGCCAGTGTCTGTAAATTGGGGTGCCGCAGCGACCCCTGTGTGAGAACCCCTGGGTCGTCGGGCATGATGTAGCGATCAACTGACATCTGAACTATGTCCGCAAACCAACTCCTTCTCGGCCAGCGAGGAGCCACCAGGATAGTTGGTACCCCTTCCTGGACTTTCTTGCACAGCACTCTGCCCAGGAGTGGAAACGGAGGGAATGCATCAAGGAACTTGAACTCCGTCCAGGGAATCGCCAGAGCATCCATGGCAATGGCTAGAGGATCTCTTGAGATGGAGTAGCTCAGTGGATGCTTGTGATTGTGTCTGGATACAAACAGATCCACGTCCGGCTGACCCCAGCGGAGACACAGAGCGTGAAAGGTCTCGCTGCTAAGAGACCATTCCCCCAGGCGCAAGGCGCTCCTGCTCAGGGAGTCTGCCTCCAGGTTTTCCACCCTGTGAATGTAGACTGCCGAGATACAGGGAACATTCTCCTGTGCCCAAGACAGAATCTGGGTCACCTCCATGAGGGCTCTCTTGCTCCAAGTCCCGCCCTGGTGATTGATGTAGGCGTCAGCCGTCTGATTGTCCGAGCGAATCTGGATCGCACGACCCCTTAAATGGGAAGTCAAGCGAAAAAGCACCAACCGGATCGCCCTCAGGTCCAGGAGATTTATGGGTAAGCGGTTCTCCTGCAGACCCCACTGACCCTGGATCTTCTGTGTCCAAACGCCTCCCCAGCCGGTCAGACTGGCATCTGTGGTAACCATCTCCCAATGGGGAGTCAGAAAGGACTTGCCCACCAACAGGTTCCGGAAGTCCAACCACCACAAGGAGGACTGCCTGGCCAGGGGGGACAGCGAAAATTTTTGTTCCAGAGACTCCTGCATCCGGTACCAGCCAGCCAGCAGGTTCAATTGAAGAGGTCTCATGTGAAATTGTGCGAAGGGCACTGCCGCGAAGCATGACATCATTAGGCCCACCAATCTCATCCCCAGACGAACAGACGGTTGCTGGCAAGACAGCAAGGCCTGCACCTGCGTCTGGAGACCTAAAACCTTCTGCTGCGGCAGAAAAACCTTGACCTGAGCGCTGTCTATCGACATTCCCAGGAAGGATCTCACTGTTGAGGGATTGAGAAATGACTTTGGGTAATTGACTACCAAGCCAAAGGCCTCCAGGGTTGACAACACCGTCCGAGTATCGCTCTCGGCCTGCTGGAGGGACTGGGCGGCAATCAGCAAGTCGTCCAAATAGGGCAGCACATGAATGCTCTGGTTCCTCAGGATAGCCATGATGCCTGTACCTTGGTGAAGACGCGTGGGGCTGAGGAAATCCCGAACGGAAAAGCCACAATGGTAATGCTGATCCTCCAGAGCAAACCTCAGGAACTTCTGATGCCCCAGGAAAATCAGGATGTGCAGATAAGCATCCCTGATGTCCACCGTGGTCATGAAGTCGCAGGGCCGAAGCGAGCTCACTGCCGACCGTAGGGTTTCCATGTGGAAATGTCTGACTCTTGCAAACCTGTTGAGACCCTTCAGGTCCAGAATTGGTCTTAACGTTCCGTCCCTCTTGGGAACCGTGAACAGGTTGGAGTAAAAACCTTGACCCTGTTCCTGCCGAGGTACAGGGCAAACCACACCTAACAGCAGGAGGTGTTGCACGGCCAATCTCAAGCCCTGTACCTTCAATGGGCTTTGGGATATCCGAGACCGGAGAAATCTTGTGAGCGGCCTGACTGCCAGCTCTATTTTGTAACCGGAGGACACTACCTCCTGAATCTACTGATCCGAGACTTGCCGTCTCCAGATTTGAGCAAACAGCATAAGCCGTCCCCCCACCCGGATGGGTGGGGGCGCCCCCTCATGCCTGAGGGGACATGGCAGAAACTTGGATTTGGCCTCCCAAGCAGGGCCGAAATCCTGGCACCAAGCCGGACCCTATCGTCCATGGCAGAGGCAACAAAAGCAATGAATTCCAAACAGGCCTTGAGTTCTTTATACCCCTCCACCCGCTTGCGAGCCTTAGCTCTATCCACCAGGTGTCTCACCTTCTTTCTGATGGCTAAAGAGACAAACGCCGCAGCACCCACAGGGCGAAAGAGGGCACCAGCAAAGGTGAACGCATGGCAGACCAACTGATCCATGCGCTTGTCAGCCGGGTCACGTAAGGAAGCAGTATCAGGTGATGGCATAAGAGTAGTGTTGGACAACCCCGACACGGGGGAATCCACTTCGGGAGGGCGAGAACATAGCCGAACCAGCACCTCAGGGAAGGGATACCGCCTATCCAGGCCCTTAGGCACCGACGGTAATTTGTTAGGCCTCTCCCATTTCTTAAAAATCATGTTAGAAAATTGGGCCTGCTCCGGAAAGACTCGCCTTTGTCTTTCGGGCCTAAACAAATCACCCTGCTTCCTCTTAGCCACTCTGGGAGGAACAATGTGCAACGTCTCAAACACGGAGGTGAGCATTTTCTCTGTATCATCCGGGGGCCATGCATTCTCGTCCAAGGAAGCAACAGACATACTGTCATCGGCAGAATAATCCACCATGGAGCGTGAATCCTCTGGCAACTCACCTTCCTCCACAGAGCCCATATCATCAAATAGATCGTCATTAGCTGAGGAAACGGGCTTGAGGTGCCGTTTCTTACTCGTGGCATTCTTGGGAGCCGTCCGCGAGATCTGTCTCTCGAGATTGGCCAGCCTATGCGCCAATTCAGCATGAGACCCCCTGCTGGCTACCCCCTCACTGGGAGCTGAGTGCAGCAGCAGGGGATCCGGAGAGGCCGCAGGCAGCGAAGGGCTAGGGGCAGGGACGCCCGCCCGGTCATGGTCCAAAATTATGCCTCTGGCGCAAGTGGTACAAACAGTGCTGAATCTGCCCAGAGGATTCCTACTGCACAAGGGGCAGAGCTTTTCCTGCACAGATGGGGCCCCCAGCTCACTATCCCCTGATGCCTCCAGGAGGGGACCAGGAGGAACCACAACCATCAAGCACAAAGCCCACGACCTATACTAAAAAAGGGGAGAGAGGCCCATCAGAAAAAGCAAAGCAATCTGGTATAATAAAAAGTCACACAAAAATAGGGACTCACAACACCGACAGAGGGACAGTCCTTGGAGTCATCACAGCCTCCGATGACAAAATCCCCAGCAGCCACAGAAGAAGGGCGCAGCCAGAAGAATCGGCCCCACCGCAGCAGAGCACACACATGCAGAAGACAGCTTCCAGAGCGTTCCTCGAGGGGCGGACGGTGCCGTGACGACGAGGAACGCGTCAGCGCCCGGTGGCGGGAAAAGCCAGTCTTTGACAGCCCTCTGCAGTATGGCCTAAGTGTCCATTAAGAACATGGCCGCGGACGTCCACGACCCATAGCGTAGCAGCGCGGCTCCCACAGAGCCCTTCTTGGAGCCGTCGCCGCACCACCCAGGTTCACGGACATCGCCGCCACAGAGAGGCAGAGGCCCCCGGGCAGCGACGAGGGAGCGAGGGAGGAAAGTATGTTATGCTCCAATATCCAGCGGAGCCATAGTGAAAACACAAGTGCCAAAACATCATTAAAGCTTGTGGCAACATTACATAACAAGTGGTCCCCCCCCCCCCCCCCAGGCTCACCATAAAGCTTGTGGCCGGCTACCCTTTAGTATAGGGTCTGCGGCCCAGAGCCTAGCTCTGCCAAACGCCTGACCCCGGCCTTCACCCTACCGTCACAATCCCGTAGCAGCCAGCGTCTGGGAGGCAAGAGTGAGTCAGACGGGATAAGTGGAAATAGGGCCCGCAGCGACGGCGACCACCGACGGGCTAGGAGGCCCCGCTCTGTTGCCATTGTCTGAGAGAGTATCCAAACGATCTTCTGCAGCCAAGACTGCAAGATGAAACAAATGGGACAATCATAGAGGGACACCTGCCTTTATAGGGCGGGAGGAGCTGCAGCTTTTGATCTTGCAGTCGAGCGCTCCCTGGGGGCAGAATACCCACATGTCATCACTGGGACAACCTGGACTGGATATAGGGAAAACAGCTCCTACCTTATAACTTTTGTTTCAGAGCTGGTCTTCAGCTGGCTAACGTTTATGTACAGAAGCTGGAGACATCGGTTTCCTGGTGAAGCCGCGCCCACCCTCGCATCTCGTCCCCCAATCAGGTTGCCACTGAGGGACGGCATTGTATTGCACTATTAACCTAAAATTGTCCCTCCTGGACTGGCCCGCCCCCTCCTTCCTTTATCTCGTAACATCGCTAACCGTCTACAGGTTGCAACAGAGTGGTTGACTGCTCTGGCTGTTAGAATGCAAGCCAAGCACACATGAATTAATATACACAAACCCCCTCACATATCCCCCCCCTTGCTAGTGCACTACAATTGAACAACACTCCTTTTTGCAGTCATTCACATTCCAAGTAGTGCCCCTATTGATCTCATACCTAATAACCATTGGCAGTGTGATGTGCTGTTGGTTCATGGAGCACTTCATTTGACTGTGAAGAGAAATAGCTTATAACTACAGCCTTTGTAAATTACATTTATATTTATTACCAGCACAGACAATGGCCGGTTACACAGCCGCGATCACGTGATAGTGCCTGTATTTTGCATAGGGGTGGACTAAAAGACCATATGCATATTCAACGACTGCAGGCCCGGCGCCAACCATACCCACCGGCTGGAAACCAAGTCGAGGCTAGCTTTATGGAAAAAAAAAAGATTTCTGAGGCTTTTACAGCCTTTTTTTTTTTTCATTTTACAACATTTTACACCAGCAGATGCCGGGCTTTCATTATATAAGCAAATTTAGCTTATTCGCAAAGCAAATTCACAGACGCGATATTTGACTCAACCATCAGAGAAAAAACTACTTACTGAAACATCTTTCAGATTTTTCTCATAGGTAAAGCTGTACACGTCCTGGTCTTCTCCATCTTTCAAAAGATCAAAGCTGTATTTGTTAGCAGTCTGTGCTGTAGTAACCAGCGCCTTCTTCAACTCCTCTGCATATTTTTTCCTGTCCATCTCCATGTCAGATGCTTCCCTGGACACATCAGCTGCAGAGGCTTTTATAGAAAACAGACAAAAAACATATCAGAGGTAAGAGGTTCATAGGTAACAGTTCAGATGTAAGTGAACTGGCTGTAATACTCTGCAGTAAAATCCAAATAAAACCATTTTTGTACTTACTGTGTAAAATGGTTTTCCCTTAGTTGTCCATACAGGGATACCGAGCAATGACTAATGGGTTAACTAGTAGCCGGAAGGAGAAACTAGAGCAGGAATGAGCCATAATTCCTCCCAGGTGCAGGTATAAAGGTCGGTCTGCCAGTAGATTTCCCAGTATAGAGCAATTGAGAGGCCTATGGGTGGAGTGCCTCATGACAACATTTATTAACAAAAGAGGGTCAGAGAATCAACAGCCAGTGACAACTTGTCAAAGCAATGAGAATGGGTGTGGCCCGGGTGAAAGCAAGGGTACCTAAAATATTATAAACATCCCTGTACATAAAGAGCCTAGCTATGTAGAATAAACGACAACAGTTATATCATTAACCACCAGAGGCTGCTGTAGGAAGTGACATCACCACTAGAGGTGTTCACTGCTTCTGCCAGTTCCTGGAATAGCCAGTGGTGAGGTAGAAGGAACCAAGTAGTGAGGCAGCAGAGAGACAGTGCAGTGTGCACATGAGGCCTAGTGAAGCAGATTGAGAAACAGTGTGGAGAACAGGAGAACTTTGGAGAGAGTAAACACACAAGTGGGGAGTGAGGTATCCTGGCAAGCCAGTACAGCAAGACAACGTGCCTCTGTGAGAGAATCTTTGAAGGCCTAGGAGGAGCGTGAGGAGTACACTAAAGACCATCCTATATGGTACTGCAGTTGTATAGCTCCAGCCCCTAGAGCGACCCCAGGATCCAGACACTGTTTGCTTAATGAAGCTGCTGGTTTGGAAGTTGCTGTGTGTAATAAATGTTGGAAAGAGACTTTTGAAGTGAGTAGTGACTCCACAGGCCCCAAACCCACGCTCCCTCAGAATCCTGAGGAACTCGTGAATAACTCTCCCCACATCGCCCGGTCCTGGTAGTGGCGTGTGGGTTACATAGGCACAGCGCCATACCCTTGGACGCATGTGACGTCTCTGTATGGACAACTAGAGGAAAATCATTTTACAAGGCAAGTACAAAAAGTGTCCATACAGGGACACCAAACAATCACAAATGGCATGTACAAAGCAGTCCCAAAGGGGTGGGAACAATCCCACAGCGTAAGCCTGAACCAATAAGGTGACTCTGCCAGAACACCATCTTTAGTCTGGCGAAGAATGCAGGAGTCAGGCCCTGGAAGGGGACTGAACTGCCACCTGTAGCATCTTCCTTCCAAACATCGCATCCTCCTATGCTCGGACATCTATCTTATAAAAGGAAGTAAAGGTGTGCATCAATGACCAAGTGGCAGCCTTGCACACTTGGTCCAATGAAGCCTGGTGCCAGAAGGCCCAGGAAGCACCCACAGCTCTAGTGGAGTGGGCTGACAAATGAAAAGGGGGGTCCCTATCCCTTGCAGAATAGACATGAGACACAGCTTGCCTGATCCAGAGAGAATGGTGGGCTTGGTGTCCGCCAGACCCTTCTCGAGTCCTGTAAGCACCACAAACATGGCATCTGATCTATGAACAGAACCTGTAGCTGCATGCTACATCAGAGAGTGTAAGCTCTGATCCTTCAAATGCACAGGATTAGGATAAAAATAAGGAAGGACAATGTCCTTGTTTAAATAAAAGGCCACCCTTGGTAAAAAGTCTTCCCGCAGACAGGCAAGGACAACCTTGTCCTTGTACAAAAACACAGTTTTATCAGTACTCACCTGTAAAACGGGTATTATGAGTGTGCCATACACTCCACTTCGATCTTCATGACATGTGGGACATCCAATAGCAGTGTCCGTCATGGGTGGGAACCAGAAACAGTAAAATCAAACCACTGCAGCTTGCAGAACCTTGCGGCCAAAAACAGCATCCGCTGAAGCCCGCACATCAACCTTGTAAAACTTGGAAAAAGTATGAACGGAAGACCAAGTAGCAGCCTTACAAACTTGTTCAACAGAAGCCTGGTGCTGAAAAGCCCAGGATGCACCAACAGCACAAGTAGAGTGCGTAGTAACCCTAAAAGGGGGAGTCCTCCCCTTAGCAGAATAGGCCCCAACAATGGCCTGACGAATCCATTTGCTAATCGTACATTTAGCAGGAGCCAAACCTTTACTGGGCCCGCAGGGCACCACGAAAAAAGCGTCCGTCTTGCAGAAGGAAGAAGTAATCACCAAATAGTACTTCACACAGTGAACAACATCCAAATTGTGCAAAACCCTCTCCTTGTCATTGCTAGGCTTAGGACACAAGGAAGGGAGAACAATGTCCTGATTGAGGTGGAAGGCAGACACCACCTTAGGAAGGAAATCCGGCTTAAAACGAAAAACCACCTTATCCTGGTGTCTCTCAAAATAAGGGGCCTGAATCGATAGGGCCGCCACCTCAGAGACACGCCGGACAGAGGTAATAGCCACCAAGAAAGCAACTTTCTGAGTGAGAACCAAAAGAGCAATATCCTGTAACGGCTCAAAAGGAGGACCCTGCAGAGCCAAAAGAACCAAATTTAAATCCCAAACAGGAACTACAGCCTTCCGAGGGGGCCGCACATTGTCGACCCCTTGGAAAAAAGTCTTAACCAGCGGGTGTAAAGCAAAAGACCTCTGGAAGAAAACCGACAGAGCAGAAACTTGTCCTTTCAAAGTACTAAGCTGGAACCCAACATCCAGATTATGCTGAAGAAACTCCAAAATCCTGGGTATAGAAAAAACCCTGCAAGGCAAAGTTCTAGCCTCACACCAATCAATGTAGGAACTCCAAGTCCTATAGTAAATGCCAGAAGAGGACCGCTTCCTAGCCCTAATAAGGGTCTGAACAACAGCCTCAGACAAACCTTCCTCTTTCAAGATGAAGGTTTCAGCAGCCAAGCCGTCAAAGCCAGCGTTTGTAAATTGGGGTAAAAAGGATGACCCTGGGGGGCGTGGCCTGGCGCTGGAGCGATGAGGACGTGAGAGAGAGAGCTCCGGGTTTAGCAGGGCAATAAACAAACAATTTCACAGGCAATCGGCTGCAAAACCTGTTCAAGATGACTGGAAAGAAGCACCACAGGAAGGAGAGAAGCCGGAGGGAGAGAGAAGCACGGCGCGAGGTGCAGCCGCCGGGAGCCAGAGACCGGACACGTGCGGAAGAGCGGGAAATGGCGTCCCCGCCATCTGCGAGCACCTCAGACAGTGGAGAGGAAGTTTTACCTCACACTACAGGACAGCAAGCAGACCGAGATCCGGTGGACGAGCGGGGCCGGCGGTGCCCGACGGTGTCAGAGGAGCAGGCGCCGACGTTGGCGGGACAGGCGGCGGGAGGCATACTAGCGGCCGCAGCGTCGGAGCCCGCAGGAGAGGTACTGCCAGGCGGGCCGCATCATCCGACCCCCCCCGCTGGAGCCTGGGTGGTGGGAGAAACGGCGTGGAGAGGCGCTGCAGCCGACGGGAAGCAGCAGCTGGTGAGGGCTCAGTCAGAGCTCGCAAGAGACACCGCCTGGATGAAGCACCCGGGAGCTGGAACGGAGGCTGCGGCGGTGAGTGGGGGAAGTGCAGGCCCAAGCAGAGCATCTGACCTGGGAGGGGAGAGGGGGATGCAAGCCCCGGGAGTGGTGCCCACAGAGCAGAGAGGTGAGCCAGCTGTAATAAATGGGCTCAACCAGCAGTCCAGAACGCCCATCACTACCTCCCTCAGCAGCCTCAGTAAATTTGCCTTTACCCCAGGCACTCGAGGGGAGGGCCTTGCTGGAAGCCAAGATGGAGTGCAGCAGGCCTCAGCCACTAGGTCTGCGCTGGCCCATGCGCTGCCACAGCGAACACCCCGCGCCTGGGGACGACATGGGGAGCAACTTGCCACTGATCCTCAAGATCCTACACAGGAGGACTTTCTTCCCGGCGGGCCCTGGCCTTCTACCCACCATGACGCCATTCAAGTCAGCAGTGACACGGGGGCAATACGGGAGGCAGACGTAGTAATCCTGGCCCCAGATACCCCACCGAGAGAAATACAGCCGGGCACCCCCCCCTCCCAATTGCTGATATCCCCTGTCAGCTCAATTAACCTGCCCCCACCAGAACACTCATCTACCCCTTCAACAACCAACCCAGAAACAGCCGGAGGGAACATTCACAGAGAAACGCTATCATTCCTGAGAGCTATACCGTCTAGAGCAGACTTCGAGGCTCTTATAGCACGTTATGAATCAGCATTCAAGCGAGACCTGGCGGAAGTCAGGACTCAAATCCAGACGCTCGACGCTAGAGTCTCAGTTAATCAGGAAGCCAGTGAGTCCGCATTGGCAGCTATGTCAGCCCGCATTGATGCGCAAAACTCACAGATCCAACAACTCCTGCTACAACATGACGACTTAGAGAACAGACACAGACGGAACAACCTGCGGCTGAGGGGTATCCCGGAGGCCTCTGCCGGGGAGGATGTGAAGCAGCTTATAACAACCATTTTTAACACAGTTCTGGGAAGGAGCTTTGACACTCCCATAGAGATAGACAGGGCACATAGAGCCCTTGGCCCCTGCAACCCGGACCCCGCGTATCCAAGAGATGTGGTCTGTAGAATACATCTATATCGCGTCAAAGAAGAAATCGCCCGGTGTGCATGGAGACACGGACCAGTAGACTTCGACGGGGCCAGGATCACCATCCTTCCAGATCTCTCGAGACGCACGCTGATCATGAGGAAATTGCTTAGGCCGGTTCTGGACTTAGTCAGGAACTCTGGAGCATCGTACCGATGGGGTTACCCCTTTCACTTGATTGTGTCCAAGGACAGAGACACTTACCTTCTCAAGACGTATCGAGATCTGGAGGGCCTTTTTAACTTCCTTGGCTGCGCGCCGGTCCCGGTCCCGAACTGGCTATCCCCGCAAATGGAGCTCCCACAGCGGAGACACCCCGGCGCGCCGATGAGACGCGCCAGAGCGGAAAGACCCAGAGAGAGGAGCGCAAGGAGAGCAAGACCGACCGACAATGAACTGTAAAGTAAAGAGCCGTGAGATAGAGATTCTTACCGGAAGTACTTCCCGCCCTTCTTGTTCCATGGTTCCGTTGTTCTCCTGTTTTCCAGTTTTACTATCACTGACCCACTGTTGAGTATAGATTGTATTGTTCTGCTAATGCCTTTTTACTACCCTCAGCGGGGATGCTGCACGCAGCCCCCCGTCTGACGGTTTTCTTTTTATTGTTATGCCGATTGTTCAGTAAGACTTCTACTTGCCCTATGACCCCCGGAGCAGCTAACGTTGAGCTCAGAGTCAGTCACTTTCCCCCAAATAGGCCCGAGTTAGCTCGCCTCAGTACTAGAGGTAGCTGAAGTTTGGTGCAGACGCACAATAGGTTCTTCCCGCGGGGGGGGTGCCCCGGTGGGACTTGGCTCTTAAGGTTGGGTCCCGGCGGGGGACCCGGTCCCGGTTTGGTCTGTGACCTGTCAGACCCTTTTAATCTTTAGGTGTTCCCCCCCCCCCCCTAGTGCCTCATCCCTTCTTTCCTTACTGATACACACCCTTAGACCCACCTCTGTACCCCCCTTACCCCTCCCTGCTCCCCTGCCCCCCTCCTCCATCTCCGAGACCTTGAACTGACTGGACAGATACCGTAGTTTGGTGCTGTCTGACAACAGTTGTAACCTGCCTGGCCTCCCTTGTGATCTCTCCTGGCCCTACTCTCTTAATACCTTGACGCCACTTGGTGCTCACTGTCCATTAACATGGCCGATACTAATCTAATCTCTTTCAATGTAAAAGGGCTGAACACCCCAGAAAAGAGATCCATGATCCTGAACAACCTCAGAGCGCAGAGGGCGCAGGTGGCCTTCCTACAAGAGACCCACTTCAAGGCGGCTAACCCTCCTGTCTTCAGGAATAAGGTATTTCCGGTGTCATATCACAGCTTCTCCCCTGATTCACGGTCTAGGGGAGTGAGCATTCTCATTTCCAGATCTGTGGCCTGGGAGGAATTGGGCTCTCTGAGTGGTGGAGAGGGTCGCTGGCTATTTGTTAAGGGGAAGATCCGGTCCGAGCTCGTTACCCTGGCCAATCTATACCTCCCGAATGTGGGGCAGATCAATTTTTTGGAGGAGGTTTTAGAGAACCTGGCGGCTTACTCTGAGGGAAGACTGATCATAGGGGGGGACTTTAACTTTTCCCTAGAACCTCTAATAGATACCTCTAAAGGCCACTCCTATATGCCTTACACAAAACTTAAAAGAATCAAGAAGCTGCTGCACAAACACCAATTGGTAGATCCATGGAGGATTTTAAACCCTGACGGGCGGGATTATACATTTTACTCCCCTCCCCACAACATGTACTCGAGGATCGACATGTTCCTGATCCAGCACCACTCACTCCCCATGATTCGGTCCGCCACCATAGGCAATATAACCATATCGGATCACGCACCTGTGGGCATCCGGTTGGCATCCAACGAACACGCACCCCGGCCTTGGTCGTGGACACTAAACAAGTCCCTAATTCAGGACCCACTGATAAGAGAAGAACTAAACCTGGTCTTACAAAACTATTTTCAAGATAACTCCTCACCAGAGATTAGCGCCCCTGTGGTTTGGGAAGCCCATAAATGTGTCATCAGAGGAGCACTGATTGAGAGAGGGGCACGGGTTAAAAAGGAGAGAGGTAAACAGATCAAGGACCTACTAGATGAAATAAAAGAGCTAGAGGGAGCCCACAAGCAGTCACTCGCAGGGACACATCTGGCACCCCTGACCGCTCTTAGAGATCGTCTCCGGAAATTACTTAGTAACAAAACCAAACTTCAACTCATTAAGAGCCGGAGAATATTCTACGAGTCGGGGGACAAATGTGGGGGACTCCTGGCTTCTGCGCTGAGAGGAGAGAGGGCTAGAAACTATATCCCTAAGATCCTCAACCAGGCGGGGAGGGTGGTCCACAGAGACAGGGAGATTGCAGAAGTATTCAGGAAATACTATGAGACACTCTACAATATCTCGCCCCAATCCCAAGGAGATAAGACAGGAAAAGTTAAAGAATACATCGAGAAATCAGGCCTCCCTAGAATCCCGCCGGCTCTGATAGGAAAACTAGAGGACCCCATCACGGCAGACGAAGTGAGTAAGGCCATCAAAGGGTCTGCTAATGGGAAAACGCCAGGTCCAGATGGGCTCCCACTGTTGTACTACAAAGTTTTCTCTGAGGTCCTACTACCTCGACTTCAGGTAGTCTTTAATTCCCTTGCGAGAGGTGCTACCCTCCCCAAGGATAGTCTTCGAGCCCAAATATCCGTGATCCCGAAGGAGGGGAAAGACCCTATGCAAAGCTCTAGCTATAGGCCGATCTCTCTCCTCAACGCAGATGTTAAGCTGTTCGCCAAAGTCCTGGCCTCCCGCCTGGCTCCACATCTACATCACGTTATCCACCTAGACCAGGTAGGGTTTATGCCACTTAGAGAAGCAAGGGACAACACGGTGAAGGTCTTAAATCTGTTGGACAACATACACAGGACAAGACTCCCTGCGGTTCTCCTTGCCACCGATGCTGAGAAGGCCTTCGACAGGGTGCACTGGGACTTTATGTTGGGAGTTCTGCGGCACGTGGGTTTAGGGCCTAAAATGATATCATGGATCACTAGTCTCTACCACCACCCTTCGGCAGTGGTGAGGGTCAATGGCCTCCTGTCGGAGCCTCTCAGCATCGGGAATGGGACGAGGCAGGGATGTCCCCTCTCACCACTTATTTTCATTATGACACTAGAGCCTTTCCTCTGTAGAGTGCGGGCAAATCCCAACATTCGGGGGGTATCCCTGCCTTCCGGCCATTATAAAACAGCAGCTTATGCGGACGATCTGATTTTCTTTGTGTCCTGTCCCGAAGTTACCCTCCCTAATCTGATGCGTGAGTTGGATGCCTACAGGGACGTGTCGAACTACAAGATTAACTTACAAAAATCTGAAGCCCTGAACCTTAACTTAGAGAGACACAGGGAGACTAACCTACAAAACTCCTTCTCTTTCAAATGGGCTAACGAACATATCACCTACCTGGGAACTAAGATCGGAAAAACATTAGACAAAATATTCCCCCTGAATTTCCCCCCGCTGCTGCAGAGCTTTGTCAGAGACACAGAGGCTTGGGCCCTTAAGAACCTATCCTGGTTCGGGAGATGTAATTTATTACCTCGCCTCCTGTATCTGATGCAAGCACTCCCGCTCGACATCCCGAACTCCTACTTACAGAAGGTGGGAGCCCTGTTCGCCAAGTTCATTTGGCTTGGGAAAAACCCCAGGGTTAGCAAAAAGATCCTTAGGAGATCTAAGGAGAACGGAGGAATTGGTCTCCCAGACCCTAGCTTATATTATGCCGCCACACACCTCAGCAGAATAATTGACTGGTGTAGACACTCGAGGCACAAACAATGGGTCCAAATCGAGCAGGGAAACACCTCTCTCCCCCTGAGCTATCTGCCCTGGTTGGCAAAACAACACCTGGGAGCGATCTCAAAACACCCTACCATAGGGGCCTCCATTAGAGTCTTCCAAAAACTTCGGTCCCGTTGCGACATCTCCCCTGACTTCTCGCCACTATTCCCGATCCTGGGAAACCCTGCGTTCCCGCCGGGACTGTCGAGCAGAACGGCTGAGAGCTGGTTGAGGGGTGGCCTTGGTAGGGTTAGACTCTTTCAGAACAGGGGGGCATGGGTACCGCTCGCTGACATCGCAGACTCTAGAGGCCTGCCTAGATGGAACGCCTGGCAGGAACTACAGCTGAGGCATTTCCTATCGTCTATTCAGAGACAGGCTTTGGGAGTTAGGGAGCTTACCCCGTTTGAGAGACTGTGTGAAGGGGAGGGCCCGATTCAGCATGTCCTTTCTATGACGTACAGAATGTTGATTAGCCCGACGGAGATGGGGGTCCCCTCCTTTATGCAGAAGTGGGAGGAGGCGCTAGATACTTCTTTCACTCCCAAGCAGTGGACCAGGGTGGCGAGCTTGGCGCACGACACGGCCAGATGCACCAAATACAAGGAATGTAATTACAAAATTCTCACAGGCTGGTATAGGGTGCCCACCACGCTACATAAGTGGTTCCCGGAGGTGTCCCCTCTCTGCTGGCGCTGTGGCCGGGGGAGGGGGGACCTCCTCCACATTTTCTGGTCCTGCCCAAAAGTGACCGGCTTCTGGTCAACAGTCAAGACGACCGTGGAACGCGTCCTGGGGGAGGCTCTCCCGGAGGGCCCGGCCTTTTTCCTTCTCCACCACTCGGAGGTGCCCGTAAAGAGGTACCGGAGATCCATCCTGGGTCAGTTGATTAACGCAGCAAGGGCATGTATCCCGGCTCGATGGAGGGAGGCGGAGCCGCCCAGCGTCCTTATGTGGCTCAACAGGGTCTCGGAGATGGAGAGATACGAGGGCATAATGGCAGAGCGCGATGAGATGTCTGAGACACATAACCGCAGATGGGCAGGCTGGGACTCATTTGTGTGCTCCCCAGAATACAAGGCCCTCACAGATGCAGCCCAGTCGACCTAGAGGGATGGAGCTTCCCCCCCCCCCCCCCGTCACACTCCTTTCCCTTCCCCAAATTCCTACCCCACTCCCCCCTTTCCCTTCTTTAGAGGACTTTTCTGCTATGAGAGTACAGGAGATGATTCTGAACAAGAGATGCCGGACGCCGCGGCGGGTCTGTGCTGGGGGGGACCCCTTGTGGGCTGCCCCTCCGGGCGGACAGCCAGCGGGTCGCGCCTGATAAATCATTTCAAACAACACGCAGGAAAGTCTGTTAGGCATTAACTTTTATTGACCTTTTCTTTTTCCCTTTTGTCTTCTTCTTTCATGCAAGAGTTTATGATCTGAATCTGTGCAAATATGTAAATCTTGAGTGCCTTTTAACGCTGTATCCTGTCTTGAACTGTTTGAAATAAATAAAGAATATATAAAAAAAAAAAAAAAGGATGACCCTGAGATAGCAGGTCCGGCAGCAAGGGAAGCCGGTACTGGTCCACAGCCATCCTTACAACGACTGCGTACCAAACTCTTCTTGGCCACCTTGGAGCCACCAGAATCGCTGGTGCCCCTTCTAGAACCAGTTTGCGAACTACCTTGCCCAGCATAGACACAGGTGGAAACAGGTACAGAAAACCCAGGTCCTTCCAAGCCAGTGACAAGGCTTCCACTGCCAAAGCCAGGGGATCATGAGAAAGAGACACAAAGGCCGGAAGTTTGTGATTGTGCCTCGAGTCAAAGAGATCCACCTCCGGAGTCCCCCACCTGCGGCAAAGATCCAGAAAAACCTCGGGGTTGAGAGACCACTCTCCGTGGCGAGAGGATCCCCTGCTCAGGGAATCCGCCTCCGTATTCTCCACTCCCGGAATGTAGACTGCCGAAAGGCAAGGAACATTGCTCTCCGCCCAGTGCAGGATCAGAGAGACTTCCCTGAGGGCACTCCTGCTGCCAGTCCCTCCTTGGTGATTGATGGAAGCCACCGCCGTTCAGTTGTCCGAACGCACCTGAGCCGGAAGACCCCGCAACTGTGTTCAGCCGAGCCAGAACCAGTCGAATGGCTCTGAGCTCCAACACATTGATGAGAGTGTGAGCCTCCTGGGGACCCCACAGCCCGCTGAACTGATAACTCTTCCAATAACCTCCCCAACCCGACAGGCTTCCAACAAGGACCAGAAAGGATCTGCCCATCACCAGATTGCTCGAGTCCACCACCGAAGGGACTGCCGAACCCTGGGAGACATCTTGAAAGGTTGATGCAATGACTGTGGGCTCCTCTCCCAATACGTCAATAGGAGAAGTTGAAGAGATCTCATGTGAAACTGTGCAAACGGCACCGCCTCGAAGGAGGACACCATCAGACCCACCAGTTTCATCCCCTGTCGGATAGAGGGACAAGGACTGGCCAGAAGAGGGCGGATCAGGCCCTGAATCCCCTGCACTTTGGCCTGGGGCAGAAACACTCTGGTATCCAGATTCATAACCAGAAATTAAATCACTCGAGACGGGGAGAGAGAAGACTTGGTGCGGTTGATCACCCACCCGAACCTCTCCAGGGTCGACACCACCTGGTGGGTGTCCAGTTCCGCCTGCTGAAGGGAAAAAGCTGAAATCAACAGATCGTCCAAATAAGGCACAATGCGAATGCCCTGAGATCTGAGCAGAGCCATTACACCCGCCAAAACCTTGGTGAAGACCCTCGGTGCCGAGGTCAGACCGAAGGGAAGAGCTACAAATTGATAATGTTGATCCTCCACCACAAACCAGAGAAATCTCTGATGTGCCTGAAAAATTGGAACATGCAGATACGCATCCTTGATGTCTATGGGTGTCATAAAATCCCCTTGGCGAAGGGAATTGATAGCCGAGCGCAGAGTCTCCATGCGGAACTTTTTGGCTCTGATAAACCTGTTGAGAACCTTGAGATCTAGAATGGGTCTCACCAAACCCTCCTTTTTGGGAACCGTGAAAAGGTTGGAGTAGTAACCCCTGCCTCTCTCCAACTGAGGCACCGGGCAAATAACTCCCATGTCCAGAAGGTTTTTACTGCTAACAGGAGCCCCTGTGCAGCCTGAGGGTCCGAGGGCACCCGAGACCTTAAGAATCTTGGAGGCGGCCAGTACTCGAACTCCAGTTTGTACCCAGAGGAAACCACTTCCAGGATCCAATTGTCTGTGACCTCCCGGGCCCAGACCTGGAAGAAGAGCCGCAGCCGTCCCCCCACCCGTGCGGGTGAGGGCGCCCCTTCATTGCTGAGCCGGTTTAACGGCGGGTTTGGACTTGGAACCCCAGGCAGCCGCGGGACGTGCCCGACCTCTGCCCCTGTTCCAGGACGAGCCCCTGCCACCCGAGAAGGCCAAACCTCTAGCTGCTCTGACCCCTCGAAAGGAAGGAGTGAACGAGCCAGCCCCCCCGTAAGGGACGGCGCTGTTTTTTCCGCTGAGGTAACTTACGTCCCTTAGCAACAGCATCCAATTTATCTCCAAACAGCCGCGCACCCAGGAAGGGAAGAGCTGTAAGCGAATTCTTGGACTCAAAATCTGCCGTCCACTGTTGGAGCCAGACCAATCTGCGCATAGCCACCAATAGGGCTGAAGTCCTGCTACACATGACAATAGAATCTTCCATAGCAGCCAAGACAAAACCCATGAACAATTCACATCTCTTAAGGGTAGCGAACTCATCGCTAGCCGGATCAAACTGAGTGTCATTCAGCCAGTCCCTGATAAGAGACCTGGTAGCAAGCGACACTAGGGCAGATGCACAAACAGGCCGCAGGGCCGAGCCCATGCTGGCAAATGCGTGACACGCCATCTGATCAAGGCGCTTGTCCTCGCCATCCTTAAGGGAAGTGGCGTCAGGGGTGTTCAGCACAGAAGAGTTAGTCAAACCCAAAACTGGCGCATCGACCTCGGGAGGAGAAGACCATCGCTTAACCGCCTCCACCGGGAAAGGATACTTCTTATCCCATCCCTGAGGAGCACCATGAAGCCGACTAGGCCTTTCTCATTCTTTTAGGATCAGCGCATCAAAATGACCCTGGGTAGGGAATTCCAGACGGGGCTTGCGGCCCCCCAAAAATTCCCCCTATTTGAGAGGAGGCGCCTCAGGCGGCTCAATATCCAACACCTCCAATAAATGTGACAAAACAGTGGCCGTATCAACGGCAACCCCCAGCGCCTGCCAGACATCAGCATCACCAGACTGTCAGTCTCCGTTTCCTCATACAATTCATCCCACAAGGGCTGGGCCGACGACAAATGTCTTTTTAGCCTGGACCTTCTTGCCCACCGTGCTAACAATAAATTTCTCGATGCTGACCAACCTAGCACAAACATCAGAGTGTGACTCCCCGCTGGCACCAATGACACTTGGGGTACGGATAAGGCGGGGAGGGGAAGGTGATGAAGTGGGAGGAGCCGACCCAGAAGGCTGGGTACCGAACTGCCACGTTATGGCCGTTTGTGCACATGGTATACAAATCAGCACATTCTCCCCCGTAAGGGATACCCCACACCCCACACATGGCCCGGATTGTCCCAGAGGGAGCCCGAGCCCAGTATCCTGCGGAGCCTCCATAAGGTGATTTTTGTGGTCAGTCGCAAGACCGCATGGAATTATGCCTAAGCAACCCGGGATGCCCCTTAAAAGTCCCGGTGGGAGGATTTAAGGTGATGAATTTAGCACTAGGGACCCCAGGACCAGGAGGAACCCCTTAATATGCACTATTATGAAGCAATCTGCAACACACAATAAGGCATATCAGTTACTATACAGCGTAACCACATAATTCAAAATATATATATATACCAAAATGACAAAAAAAAGCATAAGACTGTACCATGGGGGGCCCCCCCACCAGAGAGGGACCCCCAAATAACTAATGAAGTGGCCACCAGGCCCTTACCGTCCCCCAGAAACGACAGCAGCAGCAATGCAGCAAGATGGCCCCCGTCTCTGAGGTGATCAGGAAGAAGCAGGAAGAGAAGGGGGGCGGGCCAGCGCCGAAGGCGCACTTTTCCAGGCCCCACCCCCCTCCCAGCAGCGCAGATCTGGCCAGGGAGGCCCTTCAGAAAACGCGCCGAATGAGGGGGCGGGGCTACCGCGGCTGTGCCGAGCGCCCAGCCCCGCCCCCTTATCTAAACACAGCCTGAGGGAGAGAAGCTCCCCAGGCTGACAGGATAAACCACAGCAGGCTAGGCCAAGCAACAGCACCAATTCATCAAGGAATAACTTCCAGGTGATCCACACCAACTCACACACACAACTTACAGTGGTAACACCAACACACATACACATATATACATATATATAAAGCAAAAGGGAGAGGCCGAGGATGACGGCCCGCCAGCCCCCCCCCCCCCCCCCCCCAGAGAGAAGTAAGGGAACCGGAAAGGGGGGGGACCCGGCCCAAATAGGGCCACAGGCATGGGACGGGGCATCCCACACCAGGATCACCAAAACCTGGGTAACCGCCTACCCCATAATGAGGTCTCACGGTGGAGAAATGCTCCTTACGCACCCATAGGGTGCTCCTACCCTCACCAGGACCCGCAGCCTAAGCTGGGAGGCTCAGATAGGGAAAATTTAGAAAGGGTCATGGCAGCAATAGGGACAATAAACGTCCGGGCGCGGGCCCGGCTTACCTGCAAGTAAAAGAAGTCTTCATCTTCTGTCTTGTCACCTTCCCTGCAGAGAAGGAACTGGGAAATTGGTGGGAGGTCCCAGGTATATATGGACCGGGAGGGGCTTTCTTTTTTTGCATATTCATCTCTGCACAAGTTCGCCCTCTACTGGAGATTACCCACATGTCATGAAGATCGAAGTGGAGTGTATGGCACACTTAGAATATAGAGCCACCAACACAGAAACTCTGCTCGCTGAGGTGTTGGCCACCAGAAACACCACCTTTAGAGATAACGGAAAGAAGGTGGCTTTCGCCATCAACTCAAAGGGATGCCTCTGCAAGGCCTAAAGGACCAAACTGTCCCAAGATGGTGCAGGCACCTTATGGGGACGGCGAACATGTGCCATCCCCAGCATAAAGATGTGAACCAAGGGGTTCTCTGCAACTGTAATCCCTCATCTAGACCATTCTGCAAGTAGTCCAAAATGCGAGGGACAGAGAAGCAATGGGGACAATGCTTGTGTGGTTCGCACCAGGTGAAGTAGGTTTGCCATGTCCCCTAATAAATTCTGGCTGAGGAAGCCTTCATGGCCTGAATCAAAGTGGTAATTACCCGTGGGGAGAGCCCTCTATTCTGCAGCACTTTGGACTTAATCACAACGCCATCAAAGCCAGCGAGTGACAACAAGGGTGCAGCAACGGCTATTGTGGCAAGAGATCCAGCCTTTCCGCAAGCCGGAATGGTGGACTGTCAGCCAGTCTGACAAGTCCGCAAACCAAGTTCGCCTTGGCCAATAAGGCGCCAACAGAATGGTTGTAACGCCTTCCAAGATTATCTTTTTCATCAGCCATGGAAATAGAGAGAGTGGCGGGAAGCAAATTGTCAGAACCTTACCTGTTCCCCGTCCTCTGTCCCGCAGTGCGTCGTCCGGGGGATCCCAGCCTCCAAGTCCTCCGGCGGCCCCGTCGGCCGGCTGTCTGTGTGCGCCGCTCTGAGGCGCTGGGCGCGGCTCGGCTCGGCGGCCTCTCTGGGGGGTCCTCGGTGGGGATGGGCGGCCCCTCGGTCTCCTCAGCCGGCGCGGGCGCTTCCTTCCCGGCGGAGAACGCGCCCGGTCAGTCACGTGCGCACGCTCTGTGTATGCCCCTCGGCGTCCCTGCCTGATCCTTTTGATACTGCGTTTCGCTTGTTTTGACCCTTCTACGTTTAACCCCTCGGATACCGTGCTCTGTGATCACCCGGCTTTGACCCCTGCTTGTGTTGGACTTTCCTTGTCTGGTTTCCACGCTTAAACCCGAATCCGCTCCGGCATCCAGCTTTGGGATACCCTGCTGTTCATCCATCTCCACCTTAAGCCAGTAATCTTTGCGCCAAATAAGACCTGGGGGTAACCGAGTCTGGAGAGGCATAACCTGCGTCTCCAGCGAGCGGGGACTTGTCTATAGGCAGAAGAGGCGGTGGAGATTGGGGATTACCTGGCTTAAGAGAGAAGGGTGTCCGGCATTTCCCTTACAGTATAATGGGCCCGAACAAATGGACCAAATTTTGGAACAGGTGCAGGCCCTAACTGCGGCCGTGGAGCACCTGGCCCTTCGTGTGGCGGCCCAGGAGAATCGTCCTGCTCCTATCAACACCGGCCCTCAGGGGGCCTTGGCCGCACAATCAGTGGAACCCAAGATTCCACTTCCAGACAAATTTTCTGAAGATAGAAGTAAGTTTGCCAATTTCCGGGATGCATGCAAACTCTACTTTCAACTCCGACAGTTTTCTTCAGGGTCTCAGGAGCAGCGTGTGGGTCTGGTTGTCTCTCTCCTCCAAGGTGACCCACAGTCATGGGCCTTCAGTCTGTCACCCCAAGATCCTGCACGACAATCCGTGGAAAGTTTCTTCTCCGCCATGGAGGTTTTATATGATGATCCAGACAGAGGGGCCACCGCAGATGCTAAACTTCGCACATTACGCCAGGGTCGTCGGCAAGCCGAAGAATACTGTTCTGAGTTCCGACGATGGGCCGTGGATTCACGTTGGAATGATCCTGCCTTATGCAGTCAGTTTCGTCTAGGGTTGTCCGACTCGATCAAAGATATTTTAGTGAACCATCCAGTTGCCCAGACCCTGGATGAAATTATGCATCTTGCTATCCGCATTGACCGACGTTTGCGGGAGAGACGCCTGGAAAAAGGGTCGCATCTCGACGCCAGCTGGAAAGCTGAAGCCCCAGCCCAGACTTCAACTTAAGAACCCATGCAGCTGGGGGCTACCAGGCTTACCGAGGCTGAGAGACGTCGGCGAATGTCGGAGGGGCTGTGTCTGTATTGTGGCGGTACCGGTCACATGGTCAGAGTCTGCCCTAAGAAGCAGTCGGGAAACTTCAGAGCCTAGGTGGGATCGAGGGGACCCACCTAGGCTGCAAGGTAACTCCTCAAGTGTTATCACCATTTATGATTCCGGTCCAGGTAAAAGTGGACCTTGAATGTTTAAATTTGGAAGCCCTCTTAGATTGTGGAGCCGCAGGGAATTTCCTTGACTTCGACTTAGCTCGGAGTCTAGGAATTTTGCTCCAATCCCTACCTGAAGCTATCCGAGTTTCCGCTATTGATGACACACCTATTGCTGGGGGGATTGTCCAATTTAAGACTCCACCAGTCTTGCTCAGAGTGGGAGCTGGACATTCTGAACTAATCAGTTTTCTAGTTTTAAAGATGCCTACCACTCCCTTAGTTCTCGGGCTACCCTGGCTACATAAACACAACCCTCAAATCGATTGGGTTACTAGGCAAATAGTTAAATGGGGGGTGCGCGTCACTCAATTGTCCCCTGAAAGTGTGCCTAGCCCATACCTTGATTTTCTTGATGTGTTTTCAGAAAAAGAGGCGGATAAACTTCCCCCCGTTAGAACCTTTGATTGTCCCATTGAACTCCTTCCAGGTACTATGCCGCCTAGGGGGAAAATCTTTAATCTAACCCGGGCAGAAAATCTAGCTATGCGGGAATATATCACAGAAAACTTTAAGAAAGGCTTTATACGAGCTTCTACTTCCCCAGCAGGAGCGAGGTTTTTCTTTGTTGAGAAAAAAGATGGGGGAGTCCGTCCTTGTATTGACTACCGGGGCTTGAATAAGATAACGGTCAAAAATAAGTATCCTTTGCCGTTGATTGATGGGTTGTTTACACAGGTGGTTGGGGCCCAAGTTTTTTCCAAACTAGACCTCTGAGGGGCCTATAATCTCATAAGAATTCGGCAGGGGGATGAATGGAAGACGGCCTTTAACACCCAAGAGGGGCATTACGAGTACCTCGTGATGCCCTTTGGTCTGTGTAACGCCCCGGCAGTTTTTCAGGATTTCGTTAATGAGGCTTTTAGGGAATATTTGGGTCGTTTTGTCGTGGTGTATCTGGATGATATTCTGATTTTTTCCTCCTCATTACTGGAACATCGCAAACATGTTCGTCTGGTCCTACAGAAGCTCAGAGAAAATTGTTTATTTGCCAAACTTAAGAAATGTCTGTTTGAAGTTTCAGAAGTTCCCTTTTTAGGGTATATCATTTCCAATAATGGTCTTTCTATGGATCAATCCAAGGTTAAAGCAGTACTGGATTGGGAACAACTCAAGGACCTGAAGGGCCTACAGAGGTTTTTGGGATTCGCAAACTTCTATAGAAGGTTTATTAAAAATGTTTCCACTCTGGTAGCTCCCCTCACTAACCTCACCAAAAAAGGCGGGTACCCTGCCTTTTGGCCGGACCAGTCCGTCTTGGCTTTCAAAAATTTAAAGGAAGTTTTCAGCACCGCCCCTGTACTAGTGCACCCGGACTGTCAATTACCCTTTATTGTGGAAGTTGATGCCTCTGAAGTTGGTGTTGCAGCAGTACTTTCACAGTATAGTGGTTTTCCTGAACGCCTTCATCCCTGTGCTTTCTTTTCCAAAAAATTCACTTCTGCCGAACGGAACTATGATATAGGTAATCGTGAACTATTGGCAGTTAAATTGGCTTTTCAAGAATGGAGGCACTGGTTGGAAGGGGCTCAATTTCCGGTTACAGTCTTTGCTGACCATAAAAATTTTGAGTATATCCAGTCCGCTAAAAGGTTGACCCCTAGACAGGCTCGCTGGTCCCTGTTCTTTTCACGGTTCAATTTTACCATAACTTACAAGCCAGGGTCCAAGAATGTGAAAGCCGATGCTTTGTCACGTAGCTTTTCTTCCTCTAGTTCACCCGAAGGGAAAAATTTGCCCATTTTGCCTCAGTCTCTGGTGGTAGCCGCGATCCAGCCGGAGCTCCCTGATTTAAGTCAGTTCCAGTCTGAAGCCCCACCTGGAAAACCTACCTATGCTCAGTTTGTGCCCTTGTCCTATCGTGCAGCTATTTTTCAACAATTCCATGACTCTAAGACGGCAGGTCATCCTGGAGTCAAGAAGACTATCTCTTTATTGTCCCGCCAGGTTTGGTGGCCGTCTTTTAGAAAAGACGCTCGAAAGTATGTACGGGCCTGTAAAGTCTGTGCCCGGAGTAAGTCATTGAGACACTCTCCCGAGGGTTCCCTCTTACCGTTGCCCATTCCCTCCCGCCCCTGGACCCATTTAGCCATGGATTTTATCACCGATCTTCCACCTTCCCAAGGGTGTACAGTCATTTGGGTGGTGGTGGATCGGTTTAGCAAGATGGCTCATTTTATTCCGTTGAAAAAGCTACCCACAGCTCAGGACCTTGCTCAACTTTTTGTGACTCATATATTTAAATTTCATGGCATTCCGGAGGATGTAGTATCTGATAGGGGGGTCCAGTTTGTTTCTCGTTTTTGGAGGGCTTTTTGTGCCAAGTTGGGGTTTACTGTCTCCCTGTCCTCTGCATTTCACCCTCAGTCCAATGGGCAAACGGAAAGAACTAACCAATCCTTGGAGCAGAATTTACGTTGTTTTGTTTCTGATATCCAGACGGATTGGGTGTTATTTCTTCCGTTTGCAGAATTTGCCCTGAATAATGCCACTCACACTTCCACTGGGGTATCTCCGTTTCGTTGTGTTTTTGGAAGAGACTTGAAATTTTCGGCCTTGTCAGATCAGCCTTCTAGGGTGCCTTCTCTTGACGAATGGGTGGACCGGGGTTATGGGATAAGATTCAACAACATTTATCTAAGGCTGTTTTCCAACAGAAAACCTTTGCTGATCGAAGTCGGTCCAGTAATCCTGATTATGCGGTGGGCGATTTGGTTTGGCTTTCTACTAAGAATTTGGCCTTACGCCAACCTTCTGCCAAGTTGGGTCCAAGATTTATTGGTCCCTTTCCCATACTGCAGAGAATTAATCGGGTTACTTATCGTCTGGATCTTCCGCCTTCTATGAAGATTTGTAACTCCTTCCATGTGTCCCTGTTGAAGTCTGCCAGAGATATTGAACCTCATAACCTTCCAGATCCCATTCTAGTTGATGGGCAACAAGAGTTTGAGGTTGCTCGGATTCTAGACTCTAGTTTTTTTCGAAATTCCCTTCAGTATTTGATTGATTGGAAGGGTTACGGTCCCGAAGAAAGGTCATGGGTCCCGGCCAGGGAGGTTCATGCGGGGAGGTTGGTGAGGAAATTTCATAGGGAGAATCCTCAGAAACCCAGGTTGGAGGGTCCAGTGGCCCCTCTTCAAGGGGGGGGGTAATGTCAGAACCTTACCTGTTCCCCGTCCTCTGTCCCGCGGTGCGTCGTCCGGGGGATCCCAGCCTCTAGTCCTCCGGCGGCCCCGTCGGCCGGCTGTCTGCGTGAGCCGCTCTGAGGCGCTGGGCGCGGCGGCGGCTCGGCGGTCTCTCTGGGGGGTGCTCGGTGGGGACGGGCGGCCCCTCGGTCTCCACAGCCGGCGCGGGCGCTTCCTTCCCGGCGGGGAGCGCGCCCGGTCAGTCACGTGCTCGCGCGCAAGCACGCTCTGTGTATGCCCCTAGGCGGCGCTGCTCCCAGCGCGTCCGCCGGGGGGCAGTTGAAAGGGACCTATCAGGTTGGTCTGATGGGGGATAGACCCAGGGACTGGACAGTTCTTCTGGCCTGGGCGGTCCAGTCCCTGGGACTACTCCCATTGGAATTATTAGGGCACCAATCAGCACACTTTCCCCCCCGATCTCCAATCACTTAGTCCCCTTTCCCATTGGCCAGTATTCCCATAAATACGGTTCGGCCCCATCCTCCAGTGCCCGTTATAGCCTCTGGTTAATAGGGTGTGCTTTTCTGAACCCTGCTAATTGTTATTACCCAGCTTGTCTTCTGACCATCCTTGCCTGCTGCCTGCCCCAACCATTCGCCTGTCTGACTACATCCCTGCCTGATCCTTTTGATACTGCGTTTCGGTGCCCATCCGGTTTGACCTCGGCTTGTTTTGACCCTTCTATGTTTAACCCCTCGGATACCGCACTCTGTGATCACCCGGCTTTGACCCCTGCTTGTGTTGGACTTTCCTTGTCTGATTTCCACGCTTAAACCCGAATCCGCTCCGGCATCCAGCTTTGGGATACCCTGCTGTTCATCCATCTCCACCTTAAGCCAGTAATCTTTGCGCCAAATGAGACCTGGGGGTAACCGAGTCTGGAGAGGCATAACCCGTGTCTCCAGCGAGCGGGGACTTGTCTATAGGCAGAAGAGGCGGTGGAGATTGGGGATTACCTGGCTTAAGAGAGAAGGGTGTCCGGCATTTCCCTTACACAAATACCAACCAGAACTTGGATTATAAGGTCACCAAGGCATCCATCGCAAAGGCTAGAGGGTCCTGGGAGAGAGTTACAAACCTACTTACCTTCCTGTTGCGCCTACATCTGAACAGGTCCACCTCGGGAACCCCTGACCTGTCGCAAATCATGCGAAATACCTCGGGATGGAGAGTCCACTCTCCCTGGCTGACATTCTTCCTGCGGAGCAAGTCTGCCCGGACATTGTCTAGCACTGGGATTTCCACACCAGAAATACACAGTATATGTTGTTCCACCCACATGATGACCCTGGCACCTTCCCAGAATGCTCTCTTGCTTCCGGTGCCTCCCTGGTGATTTATATATGCAACAGCTGTAACGCTGTCCACAGATCGTTGGAACAGTGGGATAGACACAGAAAAATTAACTTAAACTTAAGAACATTGATGGGCAGGCGGGTTCACGCATGATTCCCAGGCGCCTGAAGGGTGGCCAGCACCAAAACACGGGCGGTCTGGGGCACGAGCAGACGGCAGTCGGAGGGCAGGTCACAGGTTATCAGCAGCTGGAGTGCTAGTGAGGCAACCTCTCGGGTGAAGAAAAAGAGATGCAGAAGCTTGTGACTCCTCTCATGCAGTCAGCAGAAGATGATCTGACCCCGTCAGGAGGAAGTAACCTCCACCTCCTCCCAATAGCCATGCCCCCAGAAAATTAAAACAGCCAGCGCCAACCCTACCAACCCTGCTAAGCCTCAGGGGAAATATTTGGAGGAGAGGGGGATACAGGGGAGGTGGGTCACCTCTGGGAACTCAGGCGCCCCCTGTATGAAAATAAAAAGCTGGGCCCCTCCAGCTTAGTGCCCCTTAATAAGCAGAACCTAAAGTTCCTTAGTCCAGAGGCCCTGGCTAACTGCCGCTGAACTAGCATGGACCCCCCATGGGACGGGGCCAAAAACAGTCCTTGCCACTGGAATGGTCGCTGCCCCCACGCCCAGGTCAACTCTAGGCCTGGCATTGGATCTCCTATGTCCCCAGGGGGGAACAGATGCAAGAACGTGGGAACGCGATACTGTTCCCAACACTGTGAATCCAAAAGAAAAACAGCAACATCATTAAAACAATCACTCTAGAACACCCCCCCCCCCAGGGAAAAATACTGATCTTCCCCCGAAGAACTGGGAAACCTACCTGTGGCACCTTATACCAGCACTTGAAAGGTATTACAGCTCACTACTGCTCTAGTCCCAACTTCCGGCTACTAGTCAACCCATTCATGATCGCTTGGTGTCCCTGAATGGACAACCTGACATGGAAAAATATGTTAAACAGCAAGAAGTGGGTAGGTATTTGTGGTTGCAGGGAGTACAGGTCACCTCCAAAACAGAACAGGACTTAGGGCCAGCCTGTGGAGAACAAGAGCTCTAATTTATCACTTATGCTGGCAGTGCAGCAAATAGTAAACTGGTGAGCAGTTATATTAGGGGCTTAGGCAAGAGCCAAAGGGATACTGGATTTAGAGATAGAGCAGTTTAGTGAATTTCGCCAGTTTAAAAAGCTTGGTTTATTTAAATTACCACTGTGTGTACAAATCCTCTTCCATTATCGCAATGTTACACTGTATTTCAAACCTTACCTGTGCCGACCCATGCAGCGTGCCCATCACAAAGGGTTAATGTGAAACCTTTATCTAAATCTTTATCCCAACCAATCTGCAAGAAGTATGTTCCTCCAGGTTTAGAGGTGACAGAAATCCTTTGAACTTTCTTCTCCATTAGCTTTACTAAGGAAATTGGCTGTAAAGAAAAATAAAACCTAACTATGCATCTAGCACATATTTAACATTAACTAAAACAAGTAAGCATTTAACCATAATAACCTGAAAAACCTTAGGTAAAAATGTTTTATCAAGCCAGTAAAGATTTTTTATTGCTTCTTTAGAAAACTGCTTTTACTTTTTCACTATTAATAGTATAATAGTGGATAATACTTTTAGTATAGGACAAGACATATGACAAGCACATAGATATGATAAACCAGGTGGGTAAACCAAACAATTTAAACAGATGAATTGCAAGTATCTGTGTTGTAGATGATTAGAATAGGAGAATTCAAAATGATGAATGACTTTAGGGAATCCCACAGCCCAGTGATGTATATAGAAAAATATACAGAGACAGGACAGTGTCTCCAAGTAGCAGAAAAATAACATCTGATCTACACTAACTACAGACCACACCCCTACAGTGATATGTAACAATCCCCACACGCTACAATGCACTCTATGGATATATGGGTCTTTTATTTATGGCCCGCCCCCCATCAGTCCCATATCGTAGTCATGTTCCCAATACTCAACACATCTAAGCTCCCACCAATGCTAAGCTTACAATTATTATAGAAAAAAGATTACCAAATTATTCTGCTGCTTAAGATTCCACCCAGAGCTGGTGTTGCACAATAAATATCAATGCGGCTCCTATTTCACTCTCCATGCAATCACCGATCCTATGTTTATTTAGCTATCCTATTTAGCAATCCTACTTTCCCCACAGCAGCTCATAGGTCCCATTAGATGGCTTAGAGGGCTTACAGGTTGTGAGGGGTAAATCTATATGAACAAAATTTTAAGGCTAATTTCACAAAGTGTGTTTCCACAAAATTGTATACTGTGCTGTGGTGGCCCTATAGGCCATTCTGAACAATCCACTATTTTCTGTCCCCTGAGGGCTTTGGTTGTGGCATCTGGAGGACTCAGTCTTAGCGGCAGCAGTAGGAGCACCCTGACATCGGCGTTGGTAGGGCGTCCTGTGGAAGGAATCTAGGTGGAAGTACAACAGGGCGAGGCACAAGCCTGCCCATGGGGCACCCAAAGTCAGGATGCCCCACTGTGCAAAGCCCCTGACTTTCCTGTAGCTGAGGTGTGCTCCCATGCCCAGCCATTCAGATAGCATGGGGGCGGGATCGCTCCCCAGACTACTGGCAAATTGTAAGCCCAAAAGGCTGGGTCACATCAGCAAGTCAGCAATCTAAAAAATGACAAGTGGGCATGGCCTCAGCATTGGGAAAAAACATGTGAAATGCTTTGTTATTGTTTGGGTATTAATGCTATGCAATATTGTCAAGGTGTCTACAATGGTCTCAGAATGGTCTTCAAAGGTCTCTGAAAACGTCGTCACTGGGGTATTGAATATCACACAAATAAACATTCAGCAGACAACAAGACTCCGGCTCTTGTGGTGAACAGATTTGACCTTGATTTACTAGGTTTATTTTAACCCAATCTTACCAGAAGTTTCACTACCAGGTGCCAGCTGAAAAATTCACACTTTTACTTTATGGCTATACTACACCAAAAATTACACTACATAAAATAACAGAAAATAAAACATTATTATTACTATTGTTAACAAAAATGTCATTATTACAGTATTATTTTGCAGGCAATTGTTTTTGCTACTTTATTGTTAAAGCAGGCCAAAAGTCTTCAACTTACCTAGGTTTTAGTCCACATTACAGGGGCATTCTGATTTGGGAAAACTTCTAGGATCAGCCGTTCAGTCACCTTGATCTACGCTTTCATGGCTCATTCGCAGGCTCCCATCCACCTCATTGCCAGGCATAATTATGCCCAGCAATGAGTTCTCCCACCCACTCTGTACGTGACCACTACCAGCCATGCCAGTAGCAGGTGCATACATCAGCTAGAGGAATGCTGTGGTAGTGCCCGAGGGCCTGCACATGTGTTTTAGCATTGAATCCTCAGGTGGATCGAACCCTTTCAGTGCCAAGCACGTAGTTTCTACGTGCTTGCTTCCACTCCACTTAAAGTGGACCAACACCCAGGATTTTGACTATCCTGGGTCTTGGTCCACTTCGGTGGGGCACCCCCGATCGGGGTGCCCCGCTGTGTGAAACCCCCCCGAACCCCAAGAAAAACTCACCTCTCCCCGCTCCCAGCGCCGACGGACAAGCGATTTGACAGCCGCTTGTCCGTGGCTCCTCCGCCGCCGCCTCCCGCGCGTCCCTCTTGACGCGCGCGCCCCCGCGCCGGCCATTCACAGACGGCCGGCGCGGGGGCGCGCACGCCTAGAGGGGCGCGAGGGAGGCGGCGGCGGAGGAGCCACGGACAAGCGGCTGTCAAATCGCTTGTCCGTCGGCTCTGGGAGCGGGGAGAGGTGAGTTTTTCTTGGGTAAACTAAGGTAAGGGGGTTTGGGGGTTTGGGGGTTTTGGGAGGGTTTCACCCCGCGGGACATCCTGATCTCGGATGTCCCGCGGGGAGGGAGGTGATCGGCCCGGGAATCTTATAGATTCCCGGGCCGATCACCCGAGGGTGATGGTCCACTTTAAGTGCCGAGCACGTAGAATCTACTTGACTTTCCCCCCTGCTAGCAAAAAAAATAAAAATCAAAAATACTCACCTGACCCCTCGTTGGATCCGGCCGGGTCTCCTCTTTAATTTGGTGCCATCCGATCCCCCGTGGGAGAGCCCCCAGAATAGCCCCCCCCCCCCCCCCCCCCCCGTTTGGCAGCAGCAGCTGCTAACTGTAAAAAAAAAAAAAAATGACATTTACTTACCAGCAGTCGTGCTGCCTCCCTCCGGGTCTCCTCTTCACTGGGGGGGGGCCTCCGATCGCCCCCCCCCCCCAGCCTCTTCAGCTTCAGGGGAGAGCCTGAAAGGGCTCTCACCCTCCTCTCCCGACGGGCGCCGCCATCTTGCTGTTAAGCCCCGTCCCTTTGGGGGCGGGGCTTATGACATCACTCCCGGGCGTCTTGCTGCCTCTCCTCGGCTCAGCTGTCAGATGCCCTGGTGATCGCTGGACAGAGCAGTGGAGGGGCAGGGGATGCTCTGATCCCCTGCCCCCCCCTCCTCTGGCCAGCGATCACCAGGGCATCTGACAGCTGATGAACACAGGAGTTGACAATCGGGTGAGATGAATAAATTTTTTTTTTTTTAATAAATAAAAATTTTGTGTGTCTTCTTTTTTTACTGTTAACCCTTTGTGAACTGGTAAGGGGTCCATGAGACCCCTTATACCAGTTCACAAGGCTAGGGGCTGGCAAGTCACCTGCAACTAGCGGGTGGCTTGCCATTAACCCCTGCACCCCCAATTACCTGCCTCCCCAAAGCCCGGAGGGGGGGGGGCAGAAGAGCCGGGGCCCACACAGGGTATGTGGGCTTGTAGGCTGCAGGGTGGGGGGCCACAAAAGCTGGCCCCTCCACTCTGTTCCTACAAGCCCCCATAGCTGGTTATGACGGGTAAGGGGGACCCCTACGTCATTTTTTTTTTAATTTTAAGGGTTAGGGTTAGCCTAACCCTAACCCTTAAAATTAAAAAAAAAAATGGGTTCCCCCCCTGGGAGGGAGACCTTACATCATTTTTATTTTATTTTTAAGGGTTAGGGTTAGGGTTAGCTTAACCCTAACCCTTAAAATTAAAAAAAAAAAAAATGGGTTCCCCTCTACGTCATTTTTTTTTTATTTTTAAGGGTTAGGGTTAGGCTAACCCTAAACCTTAAAAATAAAAATGATGTAGGGTCCCCCAAAAAATGCCCCCCCCCCCCCCCCCCCCCGGGAGTTGGGACCCTACGTCATTTTTTTTTTATTTTTAAGGGTTAGAGTTAGCCTAACCCTAACCCTTAAAATTCCCCAAAAAGAGGGGGGACCCTATGTCATTTTTTTTTTTAATTAACCCCTTATGTTTATAGTGTGGATAGTATTTTATTTGTAAATGTAATAAAGTGCTCTTTTCAGTTTTGGGGGTCTCCAGGGCAAGAATGGGGGGGCTACCAATACATATGTGGTACCGTTGTAATCGGGAGAAATGGGGCTATCACATGCAATATGGTTTTCATTTTAAAAAAAGGTTTTATTTAAAATAAAGGAGACAATTGTCTAAAAAATATATATTATGTAATGTATATAATTTTTCTGGAAATTCCAGCAAAAATCACGGTTAATCATGCCGCAAAATGGGGAAAAATGACCTGTCAACAGAGGGTGACAAAACTTCAAGTAGGCTGACAATTAAAAGGGTTAATAGTAACTATGCATGTTGGGTATTGTTCTGCTCGAGGGACCTTGCGCTTTCAGATTTAGCTTGTTTTTTCTTGTTTGCATATTGATATTTTAGGAAAACATGGTCTTTATTCTGCTTTTTTTATAATTGTTTTTAGGGAAACCCT
This sequence comes from Gastrophryne carolinensis, assembly GCA_027917425.1. Lineage (NCBI taxonomy): Eukaryota > Metazoa > Chordata > Amphibia > Anura > Microhylidae > Gastrophryne > Gastrophryne carolinensis. Next base: position 561,833,346 of record CM051234.1, read on the forward strand.
GTGCAACCTAAGAATTCTTCAATGGATTACTTCCAGAAAGATGAGCCCACTACAACAAGCTCAGTACTCTTAGAAAGCTTAACATGTGTACTTTCAGGGAATATATGGTTTATGGGGATATTCTAAATTTAACCCTTTAAGTGCCAGCCTACCTGGAGTTTTTGTCACACTCTGTTGCCAGACCATTTTGCACTATTTTGCGCTCCCCATGTTCAAATGTGATTTTTGAAGGGATTTCCAGGGATTTCCCAGGAAAATGATATATTGTTTTTTTTCAGCAGAGTCTGGGCTTTAACATGAAATGTCTTGTTTGTCATTTGTTAGGTGTATTCTTAATATTTTTGGGTGAAATATGTGCAAAAAAAAAAAAAGAAAAAAAATTTTTTACATATTGTAGTTTTTTTTGGAATAAAAAATGTAAGTTTATCAATAAAATCTTATTGCGTGTGAAATCCCAATTTCTCCCGGTTACAGCGGTACCACATATGTATTGGTAGACACCCTTTCCTGCCCAGGAGACTCCCCCAAACTGAAACAGCGCTTTAGGAGATTTTCAGATAAAATACAACTATGCTATGCAATATGCGCACCTTGCGGTTTTTCCAGAGAAACAACCCTTTACATTTGAAATACCCCCCACAAACTATATATTCTCTGGAAGTACACACCTCAGGCTTTCTAGGCGTACCAAGCTTGTGGATGTGGCCATAGTTTTCTGGAAGTAATCCCTCAACGTAATCTTTGGTTGCAAAGAGTTTCCCTAAAAAAAGGATAAAAAAGCAGAATCAAAGCCACATTTTCCTAAAAAAACTATATACAAACAAGAAAAAACAAGTTTAATCTGAAAACGCAACATCCCCCGAACAGAACAACACCCAACATGCATAGGTTCTGTCAAGGGAAGAGTTGCCAAACACCCCAAAGTAAAGCATGCGCATAACGGTAATTTTACTTGAAAATTTCAGCTCTGCAGACAAAGTGCGCACCTTGCGATTTTTCAACCAAAACAACCCTTTACATTTGGAATATCCCCCATAAACCATATATTCCCTGAAAGTACACACGTTAAGCTTTTTAAGGGTACCCAGCTTGTTGTAGTGGGCTCATCTTTCTGGAATTAATTCCTCAAAGAATTCTTTGGTTGCGCAGGGTTTCCCTAAAAAATTTATAAAAAAGCTGAATAAAAAACACCTTTTCCTAAAATATAAATATGCAAACCAGAAAAAACAAGCTAAGTCTGAAAGCGCAAGGTCCCCCGAACAGAACAATACCCAACATGCATAGGTACTATTAACCCTTTTAATTGCCAGCCTACTTGAGATTTTGTCACCCTCTGTTGACAGGCCATTTTCCCCATTTTGCGTCATGTTTTGCGACATGTTTTGCGCCATTTTTGCTGTAACTTTCAGAAAAATTATATATATATTTTTTGCAGCAGAGTTTAGACTTTAACATGAAATGTCTTGTTTGTAATTTTTTTTTTTTTTTTTTACAATATTATTAAGTGAAAAAAAAAATAAATAAATAAAAAATTTTTTTTAGAAAATTGACTCCTTTATTTTAAATAAAAAATGTATTTTATTAAGGAAAATCATATTGCATGTGAAAGCCCCATTTCTACCGATTAGAACGGTACCACATATTTATCGGTAGCCCCCCGTTCCTGCCCAGGAGACCCCCCTAACTGAAACAAGTATTTTATAACATTCACAAAAAAAATACAAAAACCATCCACACTACAAAGGGTTAAATCGGGAAAAAAAATGACATAGGGTCCCCCCTCCCAGGGGAGGGAGACCCCATTTTTTTTTTTTATTTTTAAGGGTTAAAAACCCTTAAAAATCAAAAAAAAAAATTGACGTGGGGTCCCCCTTACCCAAAGTAACCAGCCCGGGACCAGCTATGGGGGCTTGTAGGCACAGAGTGGGGGGGCCAGCTTTTGTGGCCCCCCCACCCTGCAGCCTACGAGCCCACATAGCCCATGTGGGCCCGGGCTCTTCTGCCCCCCCCTGGCCTTTGGGGAGGCAGGTAATGGGGGTGCCGGGGGTTAATGGCAAGCCACCCGCTAGCGCAGGTGGCTTGCCATCCCCCCAGCCTTGTGAACTGGTATAGGGGTCATGGACCCCTTACCAGTTCACAAGGGGTTAAAAGTAAATAATGACACAGACACACATAAAGAAAAAAATATTTTATTAATTTTTTTTTTTTTTTTTACACTGTACTCACCTCCCATCCATCCTGGAGCACTCTGTCCCTCGGCGATCACTGGCTTCTGCTCACTTGCTAGAAGCCTTTTATAGCTGCTGGATGACAGATTACAAAGGGTTAATCAAAAAAAAAAATGACATAGGGTCCCCCCTCCCAGGGGGGGCGGACCCCATTTTTTTTTGATTTTTAAGGGTTAAAAACCCTTAAAAATCAAAAAAAAAATTGACGTGGGGTCCCCCTTACCCACAGTAACCAGCCCGGGACCAGCTATGGGGGCTTGTAGGCACAGAGTGGGGGGGCCAGCTTATGTGGCCCCCCCACCCTGCAGCCTACGAGCCCACATAGCCCATGTGGGCCCGGGCTCTTCTGCCCCCCCCTGGCCTTTGGGGAGGCAGGTAATGGGGGTGCCAGGGGTTAATGGCAAGCCACCCGCTAGCGCAGGTGGCTTGCCATCTCCCCAGCCTTGTGAACTGGTATAGGGGTCATGGACCCCTTACCAGTTCACAAGGGGTTAATAGTAAAAAAAATGACACACACACACAGAAAAAAAAATCTTTATTTTTCTTTTTTACACCATACTCACCTCCGATCCGACGTCCCTCGCCGCTGTCCCTCGCCGCTGTCACTTCACTGACAGATGCCGGTGGTGATCGGCGCAGGGCGGGTGACAGGCGAGGGGGCTCCGATCGGAGCCTCCTCACCTGACACCCGCTCTGCTCCGATCACCACCGGCATCTGACAGATGCCGGAGCTCGGAGGGGGTATAGGAGGAGCGGGATGACGTCATCCCGCTCCTCCCACAATGGGCGGGGCTAAGCGGCGGCGGCCATCGCCGCCATTACAAGAGGTGAGGACCCGGAAGAGGGTCCTCACCTGAAGACTGCGCAGCCCAGGGGGGGGATCGGACCCCCCCCTGGTGAAGAGGAGACCCGGACAGAAGGCTCGGGTGCGGAGGTGAGTAAATGACAGTTTTATTTTTTTTTTTTTTTTACAGCGGCGATCAGCGCTGGAAACGGGGGGGGGGGCGGCTGGTTTCGGGCCCCCCCCGAAGACGGAAGACGACGGGGGGGCGATCGGATGCCCCCCCAAGGAAGAGGGGACCCCAGGCTTCACAGGGATACCGGAGGTAAGTGATTTTTTTTTTCTATTTTTTAACTGTTTGGGGGAAATGCCAGGCACGTAGTTTCTACGTGCTTGGCACTTAACGGTAGGAGAAGCAACCACGTAGAAACTACGTGCTTGGCATTTAAAGGGTTAAAGGGTTGTTTTGGTTGAAAAATCTCAAGGTGCGCACTTTTTCTGCAGAGCTGAAATTTTGAAGTAAAATTACCGTTATGTGCATGCTTTTACTTTGGGGTGTTTGGCAACTCTTCCCTTGACAGTACCTATGCATGTTGGGTATTGTTCTGTTCGGGGGATGTTGCTTTTTCAGATTTTACTTGTTTTTTTCTGTTTGCATATAGTTTTTTTTAGGTAAATGTGGCTTTGATTCTTTTTTTTTATTCTTTTTTAGGGAAACTCTGTGCAACCAAAGAATTGATTGAGGGATTACTTCCAGAAAATTGCGCCCATGTCAACAAACCTGGTACGCCTAGAAAGCTTGAGGTGTATACTTCCAGAGAATATATAGTTTGTGGGGGTATTTCAAATTGAAAGGGTTCTTTTTCTGGAAAGACAGCAAGGTGCGCTTAGCGCGGTGCATAGTTGTATTTTATCTGAAAATCTCCTAAAGTGCTGTTTCAGTTTGGGGGAGTCTCCTGGACAGGAAAGGGTGTCTACCAATACATATGTGGTAACGTTGTGACCGGGATTAATTGGGGTTTCACACGCAACAAGATTTTATTGACAAACTTACATTTTTTATTACAAAAAACACTACAAATTGCAAAAAATAGATTTTTTTTTTTTTGCACATATTTCACCCAAAAGTATTGAGAATACACCTAAATTACAAACAAGACATTTCATGTTAAAGCCCAGACTCTGCTGAAAAAAACAATATATCATTTTCCTGGGAAATCCCTGGAAATCCCTTCAAAAATCACATTTGAACATGGGGAGCGCAAAATAGTGCAAAATGGTCTGGCACCAAGGGTGACAAAAACTCCAGGTAGGCTGGCAGCGAAAGGGATATGGCCAAAGTAGAGCAGCAATATCTGGCCCACCTCATAAACATTGTGTGATGGCTTGGCCCCTATTTTAACTCTTTAACTGCCAGCCTATCTGGAGATTTTGTCACCCATTGTTGCCAGACCATTTTGCACTATTTTGCGCTCCACATGTTCAACTGTGATTTTTGAAGGGATTTCCCAGGGAAAATATATATTGTATTTTTCAGTCTGGGCTTTAACATGAAATGTCTTCTTTGCCATTTTTTAGTTGTATTCTCAATATTTTTGGTGAAATATGTGTAAAAAAATAAAAAAAAATCAATTTTTTACAATTTGTAGTGCTTTTTTGTAATAGAAAATGTAAGTTTGTTTTTAAAATTATGCGTGTGAAATTTCCATTTTTTCCTGGTTACAGTGATACCACATGTATATTGGTAGACACTCTTTCCTACCCAGGAGACCCTCCCAAACTGAAACAGCGTTTTAGGAGAATTTCAGATAAAATACAACTGTGCTAGGCGCTATGCGCACCTTGCAGTTTTGCAAGATAAACAACCATTTACATTTGAAATACCCCCCACAAACTATATATTCTCTGGAAGTGCACACCTCAAGCTTTCTAGGCGTACCAGGCTTGTTGACATGGATGCAGTTTTCTGGTAATCCCTCAATGAATCTTTGGTTGCAAAGGGTTTCTCTAAAAAAAAGAATAAAAAAGCAGAATTAAGGCCACATTTTCCTAAAAAAAAAACTATATGCAAACAAGAAAAAAACAGAAAATCTGAAAAAGCAAGGTACGCCAAACAGAACAATACCCAACATGCATAGTTGCTGTCAAGGGAAGAGTTGCCAAACACCCCAAAGTAAAGAATGTGCGTAACAGTAATTTCACTTGAAAATTTCAGCTTTGCTGACAAAGTGCGCACCTTGTGCTTTTTCTACCAAAACAGCCCTTTACATTTGGAATACCCCCCACAAACCAAACTGAAAGTACACATGTTAAGCTTTTTAATCGTACCCAGCTTAATGTACTGGGCTTATCTTTCTGGAAGTAACCCTTAGGTCCATAGGTATCTTTAACCTTTTAACTGCCAGCCTACTTGAGATTTTGTCACCCTCTGCTGACAGCTTATTTTTCACCATTTTGCGTGAGGTTTATTTGGGATTTTTTGCAGGAATTTCCAAGAAAATGGTATATTTCCTTTTTGCAGCAGAGTTTAGGCTTTAACATGAAATGTCCTTGTTTGTAATTTTTCTACTGTTTTTTTTAAATATTTTTAAGTAAATAAGTAAAATAGAGCCCCATGTGAGAGCCCCATTTCTCCGGATTACAACAATACCACATATGTATCAGTAGCCTCCTCGTTCCTGCCCAGGAGATCCCCTAAACTGAAAAGAGCACTTCATAACATTTACAAATAAAATACAACTACTATCCACAAGGGTTAAATAAAAAAAATGGCATGGGGTCCCCCTTTCCGGGGGGGAATCCCATTTTTGGGGGGAATATTAAGGATTAAAAACCCTTAAAATTCTCAAACCAGCCCAAGCACCAGCTACAGGGATTGTAGAAAAGCTTTGCTGCCCCCCCCGCCCTCCCAGCTACAAGCCCCAAAGCCTAATAGCCATGTGCTCTTCTGCCCCCCCTTGGGCTTTGGGAAGGCAGATAATGGGGGGGCTCAGGGTTAATGGCAAGTAACCCGCTAGCCGCAGGTGACTTGCCAGACCCAGAGCCTTGTGAACTGGTATAGGGGTCTCACAGATCCCTTATCAGGTCACAAAGGGTTAACAGTAAAAAAAAAACACACACAGACAAAAAATATTTTATGTTTCTTTCTTACCTCCCATCCATCCCAGAGCACTGTGTCCCACGCTGATCACTTTGGCTTCTGCTCTCTTGCTGCTGCTGGAGGCCTTTTATACCTGCTGGGTGACCGGTAACATGGGGTTAATTTAAAAAAAAATGGTATAAAAACCCTTAAAAAGCCCCCCAAAGATGGCGTGAGCTCCCCCCTACCCAGAATAAGCAGCCTGGGACCAGCTATGGGGGTTTGTAGAAGAGGGCGCAGGGGTCAGCTTTGGTGGCACCTGGCCCTGCAGGCTACAAGCCGGCATAGCCTATGGCTGGGCTTTGGGGAGGTAGGTAATGGGGGGGCTCAGGTTTAATGGCAATTCACCCGCTAGCCACAGGTGACTTGCCAGACCTAGAGCTTTGTGAACTAGTATAGGGGTCTCATGGACCCTTTACAGTTCACAAAGGGTTAACAATAAAAAAAAACACACCACACACTTTAAAAATGACTTTATTAAAAAAAAAAAAAAAAAACCTCTCTTACTTACCGGTAACATCCTTTTTAGGAATCCTTCAGCTTGACCATGTGGAGAGATTATGCTCCACCCCCTGGGAGGAAACACAAAACAGGAACAGAGTTTAAAAGCCCCACCCCTTCCTCCCCACTTCAGTTATAGAACAGTAACCGTACTGCAACCCTTGACTACTGGGCGGGTAATAAGCGGTCAAGCTGAAGGATTCCTAAAAAGGATGTTACCGGTAAGTAACGGAGGTTTTTCCAAGTCATCCTTCAGCTTGACCACTTGGAGAGGATTAGGCAAGTAATTATAATTTAGGGGTGGGATGCTGCAAGGAGTACACTTCTTCCAAAGGATTGATGTTTTGCAGACAGTAGATCAAGTCTATAGTGTTTAAGGAAGGTGTGGGGCGAAGACCACATGGCAGCTTTACATATCTCATCAATAGAAGCCCCAGTTATTTCCGCCCAGGATGCGGCCATAGCCCTTGTTGAGTGAGCTAAAACTTCAGGAGGCATCACTTCCTTAATTTCATATGCTTTTGCGATAGTCTGTTTTATCCATCTCGCAATAGTAGCCTTAGAGGCTGCTGACCCCTTATTTTTCCCATTAAATCAATCAATACTTCACATAAGCCTGCTTTGCTCGATAAAAAAAAAAAAAAATTCTGTGATTACTCACCTTGTAGAATTGGTATTATAAGTATGCAGCATGTCCTGCTCCAGATGATAATTCCTTACAGATGGGATTACCTCCGCCAGAGGGTGCTGGACTGCAGAGATAGCAAAAAGAGGACCCTCCCGGTCCCATATATACCCGGGACCTCCCACAAATTCCCCAGCATTGAAAAGCAGTAAGGAGAACCAGGAGAAGGCAATGATAAGTAAAAACGTTAACAAGGATAACAATCACCATACAGAGGATCCAAGATAATGAAATCCGGGTGGGGTGGAGCAGGACGTGCTGCATACTTATAATACCAATTCTACAAGGTGAGTAATCACAGAATTGTATTATTCTAAGTATGCAGCACATCCTGCTCCAGATGATAATTCCTTACAGATGGGACAGCCAATAGGTGCGCCCGTAACGTAGGGTGGGATCCCCAAGGCAACAACGCGCAGGTTAAACCACTGCTGCCTGCAAAACTTTGCGGCCAAAAACAGCATCAGCTGAGGCCCGAACATCAACCTTGTAAAACTTGGAAAAGGTAGAACAGAACAGCGAACAGAAGACCAAGTAGCGGCCTTACAAACTTGTTCAACAGAAGCCTGGTGCTGGAAGGCCCAGGAAGCCCCAACAGCACGGGTAGAATGAGCAGTAAAACAGAAAGGAGGATCCTTTCCCCTAGCAGAATAGGCCCTTACGATAGCCTGACGGATCCACTTGCTAATAGTAGACTTAGCAGGAGCCAAACCCTTCTTGGGACCCGAAAGGACCACAAACAAGGCATCAGTCCTTCTGAAAGGCGCATTAGCCACCAAGTAGAACTTCAAGTTCCTGACCACATCCAGGGAACGCAATGCCCTCTCCTTGGAATTACCAGGATTAGGGCACAAGGAAGGAAGCACAATGTTCTGATTGAGATGGAAGGCAGAGACAACCCTAGGCAAGAAATCTGGTTTAAAGCAGAAAACCACCTTGTCCTGGTGTCTCTCAAAGTAGGGGGCCCCGAATGGAAAGGGCCGCCAACTCCGAAACATGCCTGACAGAGGTGATAGCCACCAGAAAGGCAACCTTAAGAGTAAGAATAGACAGAGCAGCCTCCTGCACAGGCTCAAACGGACAAGACCAAATTCAAGTCCCAGACCGGCAAAAGAGGTTTACGGGGGGGGGGGGGGGGACGCACATGAGCAACCCCCTGGAAGAATGTCTTGACCAGAGGATGCAGAGCAAAAGATCTCTGGAAGAAAACAGCCAAGGCAGAAACATGACCCTTGAGAGTGCTGAGCTGGAGCCCCAGATCCAACCCATGTTGAAGGAAATCCAGGATCCTAGGAATGGAAAACACACGACAGGGAAGGACCCTAGACTCACACCAGTCAATGTAGGTCCGCCAAATCCTATAGTAAATGGTGGAGGAAGATTTCTTCCTAGCCCTAATCAAGGTATTGACAACAGAAGCAGAAAGCCCTTCTTCCCACAAGATGGAGGTTTCAGCAGCCAGGCCGTCAAAGCCAGCGTTTGCAAATTGGGATGGCTAAACCGTCCCTGAGTGAGAAGGTCCGGAACCAAGGGCAGAGCGTACTGGTCTACTGCCAGCTGTACGATGTCTGCGAACCACACCTGTCTTGGCCACCAGAATTGCAGGCACCCTTTCTTGAACCAACTTGCGCAAGACCCTGCCCAACAGGGGGAATGGAGGAAAGAGATACAGGAGACGGAACCCCTGCCAGGAGAGAGACAGAGCATCCACGGCCAAGGCCAGGGGATCCTGGGACAGAGAGACAAAGACTGGGAACTTGTCATTGTGATCGAGGCGCAAACAGATCCACGTCCGGCACCCCCCAACAGTGACACAGGGAGCGAAAGACCTCGCTGCTGAGGGACCATTCCCCCAGGCGAGAAGAGCCCCTGCTCAGAGAGTCCGCCTCCAGGTTTTCCACCCCCGGAATGCACACTGCTGAGATGCAAGGAACATTGTCCTCAGAATCTTGGACACTTGCTTGAAGGCACCCTTGCTCCGGGTCCCTCCCTGATAATTGACCGCCATCTGGTTGTCCGAACGTACCTGGATCATTCGGCCCAGAAGGTGCGGAGTCAAATGGGCCAGAACCAGCCGGACCGCCCTTAGCTCCAGAATGTTGATAGGGGCGTCGGCCTCCTGAGGGCCCCACAGCCCCTGGAATTGTAGGGATTTCCAGAATCCCCCCCTGCCAGTCAGATTGGCATCCGGGGGGACTGTCTCCCAACAGGGGGCTAGAAAGGATCTGCCCTCCAATAGGTTCCTTGAGTCCAGCCACCACGAGAGGGACCTCCGGGCTAGAGGAGAGAGAACAAATGCCTGATCCAGAGACAAGGGGCTCTTGTCCCATACTGACAAGAGGAGGAGCTGAAGAGGCCTCATGTGAAATTGTGCATAGGGAACCGCCTCGAAGCAGGACACCATCTGTCCCACCAGCTGCATCCCCTGCCGGATGGAGGGGTGAGGGCAGGACAGAAGGAAATGGACTTGAGCTTGCAGGGAGTCCACCTTCTGCTGAGGAAGAAAGATCCTGGCCTGAACCGTATCCAGATTCATGCCCAGAAAGGAAGTCACCAGAGATGGAGACAGGGAAGACTTGGGGTGATTGATCACCCAGCCGAATGACTCCAGAATGGTCACCACCCGCTGGGTATCCAGCTCTGCCTGATGGAGAGACTGAGAAGCGATGAGAAGGTCGTCCAGGGAATAATGCGAACGCCCCGAGCCCTGAGGAGAGCCATGACACCGGCCAGCACCTTGGTGAAGACTCTGGGGGCCGAGGCGAGACCGAAGGGCAGTGCCACAAATTGGTAGTGCTGGTCCTCCAGCGCGAACCTGAGGAATCTCTGATGCCCTGGGAAGACTGGAACATGCAGGTAAGCGTCCTTGATGCCTATAGAGGACATGAAGTCCCCCGAGCGCAGGGAGCTGACAGTCGAGCGCAGAGTTTCCATGCGAAAGTGCCTTGTCCTGACAAATTTGTTGAGCAGTTTTAAATCCAGGATGGGCCTGATGGAGCCATCCCTTTTGGGCACTGTAAAGAGATTGGAATAATATCCCTGACCTCTTTCCCAAAAAGGGATCTGACAGATGAACCCCATGTCCAGAAGGTTTCTCACCGCCAGAACCAGACCTTGAGCTGCCAGGGGATCCTGAGGCATCCGAGATCTGAGAAATCTGGAGGGCGGCCAGGCAGCGAACTCTATCTTGTAACCGAAGGACACCACCTCCTGAATCCACCGGTCAGAGACGTGCTGTCTCCAGACATGAGCGAAGAGCCTCAGCCGTCCCCCCACCCGGATGGGTGAGGGCACCCCTTCATGGCTAGGGAGGCTTGGGGGAAGACTTGGAACCCCAGGAAGAACCTGGACGGGCCCGTCCTCTGCCTCTGCCCCAGAAGTCTCCCCTGTGTCCCGCAAAGGATACCCCTCTCGCAGACCTAGGTCCACGGTAGGAGGGGGCAAAGGCACCTGAACCCCGAAAGGGCCGCGGCTGTTTCTTATGTTGAGGCAACTTATCTCCCTTTGCAAACAGGTCCAAACGATCAACAAATAGGTGCAGCCCCTTAAAGGGGAGCCCCGTGAGAGCCTTCTTAGCAGCGTTATCGGCTGCCCACTGGCGCAGCCAAGCAGAACGGCGGATAGCAACCACCAAGGCAGAAGTTCTGCTACACATCCTAATGGTGTCATCCAAGGCCGAAAGGATATAAGCAATAAACATCTCACAATGTGACAAGGCCCTGAACTCGGCACTGGAAGTATCATCAGGGGCGCCTTCCAGCAGACCCTTGAGGAGAGTCCTAATAGCCACAGCAGTAATAGCAGAAGTACAGACAGAGCTCAAGGCAGACCCTACAAACGCAAAAGCATGGGAAGCCAGCTGGTCAATACGCATCCACTTCTGGGGGGGGTTGACCAACACTTAACCACTTCAATGGGGAAAAGGATACCTTTTATCCCAGCCCTTAGGGATCCCGAGGGTCGGCTGGGATGTTCCCATTCTTTGAGAACAAGATTATTGAAATGGGTCTGTTCTGGAAATTCCAACTGTGGCTTAGCAGTATTGAACAATTCCCCCTGTTGCAGGAAGGGAAATAGAAAGCACCTCAAAAACATGAGTCAACAGTCTATTGGTGTCATCAGCATCCCAATGATCAGAGCCAGAGTCAACGCCACTGTAAAGCTGATCATCAGACAGCTCTGAATCCGAGAATAATTCCCCCTCCTCAAGTGGGGTATAGCCAGCAATGTCAAGGAATTTCTCAGTCTCCATAGGAAAGACCGATGCGCCAGGCGCAACATGCCGCCTCTTAGCCAGGGCCTTACGGGCCGCAGAGCTAGCAATCAACCTCTCAATGTTAGCCAACCTAGAAGACACGTCAGGCTGAGACTCCCTACTAGGATTCAGCTCACTGGGAGTCAAAATCAAGCGAGGGGGAGTAGGTGAGGACATAGTGGGCGCAGTCCCAGCCACAGACAGCCCAGAATGCAGCGCGAGTGCCTGCTGGGCGCAGGGTACGCAGACCCGCACATCATCACCCACAGGGGATACCCCACACACCACACACAGCCGGGCTTGTCCCGAAGGGACCCCGAGCACAATATCCTGTGAATCCTCCATATGGTGATTATAGTGGCACAACTGGCCAACAGGAATTACGCTGTAAAGGCAACCCGGGATGCCCCAAATGTCCGCCAGGGAAGTGGGAGGATTTAACAGCTTAGGCCTCTAATAAAGTTAGTGTAACTAATAGTGGGGACAGGACCGGGAGAAACCTCTTAATAGAGTTTTCCCGCCTGAAAGACAAGACACCCCATAAGTCCACAGAAATGAAATATGAATAAAAAACAAGCCTCACAGGGGCACTCACAGACCGCGGTGCGGAGTCAGCAATCACACAAGAGAGGACCAAAATGGCGATGAAGGAACCTCAAGGGGCGAGCCGCAGGGAGAGACGACGCGGATTGTGCCAACCGATAGGCCCCGCCCCCTCCGAAGAGCGCGTAGACAGACCCGTGGCCGGCAGCCAATAGGCGCGCAGTGGTGTCTGAGGCGACGCCGCCACTGACCACAGAACGCTGCAAGGCGCGCGCGTCAGCGGCGGCAAATTTAAAAAATAAAAATGACATCAGGAGAAATCAGGGTGCGGAGCCCTGAGACATGAGCCACAAAAGCACACACACACATATATACATCCCCCCACGAACGAACGGGACAGTGAGAGAGGGGAGGGCGGCGGCCAGCTAAAGGAGACCCACCGATGACCAGGGCGGGGGGGCGAGAAGCGGAAGGGGCATCCCAAACCAGGTTCACCATAACCTTTGGTGGGGTATTGCGTCTGGAGCAAGGCTCCCAAAAACACCTGTAAGAGGTGCTGCCTACCATCACCCGACCGGTGCAGCCAAAGCTGGGAGGCATAATAGAAAGATGGAATGGGTGGGAATAGTCCTACAGGGCCGCGGGCTATTAAGCCCCGCTCACCTGCGAGAAGAGAAGCCATCTTCTTGTCCTTCGCAGCCGACTGCAGAGAAGAAACTGGGGAATTTGTGGGAGGTCCCGGGTATATATGGGACCGGGAGGGGCCTCGTTTTGCTATCTCTGCAATCCAGCACCCTCTGGAGGTAATCCCATCTGTAAGGAATTATCATCTGGAGCAGGACGTGCTGCATACTTAGAATACTGGTACTTACCAACACTCTGCGGCGCTCACTTGGGCAGGACATTCGGCGGCCAGAATGTCACTGTCTATGTGATCATGGGCTGCCAATCACGGAGCTGGATTCTCCTCGCTGGACCGAGGAAAAGGTGAGATTTAGGGGCGTTCTGGTGGGTTATGTGCTCCAGCATTCTGGATGCTCCCACCCTTCAGACTGTAATTTAGCAGTGCCGACCAACACCTGTGCCACAGAGGGTGCTGGTCAGCTTTAAGGTGCAAAGACCATTTATGGGTATTTTGCACACTTGTTACACAACTTGGTTGTTTTTTGTTTTGTTTTCAACATGGTTTTAGATTACCCAGGTGGTACTTAAAGTGAAACTGCAGGCATACTGCAGGCAAAGGCGATTGCTACACCATTGCGTCGGGGTACATTTTACACTGTCCTAAATGGTTTTCTGTTTTTAAATTGAAGCAGGAATGGCAGAGATATCTAGGTTTACAGGTTTAGCCGATGACATTCCCTTTTTCATCCCGTCCCCCAATCAGCTCAGCAGAGTGGGACAGGATTTCTGGTTCCTCCCTCTTTCCGCCTCTTCCTGCAGATTCATCACATTGCTGCCAGCGCAGAGAGCAGATTATTATTATGCAGCATCACAGATCCGCTCAGTTTCTTTCAGGAGAGAAAAATACAATTCTGTGAAATACTCACCTGTAGAATTGATATTATTTGTATACAGTACGTCCTGCTCCAGATATAGTACTTACACTTGGGTTATCCTCCGCCAGATGGCGCTGCACTGCATAGACATGCAAAAACAGGCTCCTCCCGGCCCCTCAAATACCCGGGGACCTCCCACAAATCCCCAGCATTGAAAAGCAGTGAATAAGAAGCCAGGAGAATAAACCACCGAAACTGGTAACTATAACAATGGTAACAATCACCATACAGGGGATCCAGAATAATGCAAAAACCAGGGTGGGGTGGAGCAGGACGTACTGTATACATATAAAATCAATTCTACAGGTGAATATTTCACATAATTGTATTATTCTTAGTATACAGTACGTCCTGCTCCAGATATAGTACTTACACTTGGGACATCCAATAGCAGTGTCCATAAAGTAGGGTGGGATCCCCAACAAAAACGACAACAGCAGACAGTTTAAAACCACTGGCACCTGCATAACCATGCGGCCAAGACAGCATGAGCTGAGGCCCTAACATCAACCTTGTAAAACTTAGCAAAGGTATGAACAGAAGGCCAAGGTAGCGGCCCAGCAAACCAGCTCAACAGAAGCCTGGTGCTGAAAAGCCCAAGAGGCACCAAGGCACAAGTAGAGTAAGAAGTAAAGCGAAAGGAAGATTCTTCCCCTTGGTGGAATAGGCCTGAGTAACAGCCTGACGAATCCAATCGCTAACAGTAGACTTGGCAGAAGCCAAAAACCCTTTCCTAGGACCAGAAGGGACCATCCCATCCAAGTAATGACCAGGGCCAAAGCCGCCTAACTCCCGAAAGCAGACAATATCGGGCACATTCAGGATGGAGTGGCCGTAGGCCCAAAGGAACATCAGTTCTCCAGGGACACTGTGACTACCGAGGAAAAAACTTCCAACACCTTTTCAAGGAATGCAGAACCCTTTCCTCAGGGTTGCTAGGAATAAGGCAGGAAGGAAGAACAACATCTTGAAACAATGAACATAAGACACCACCTTAGGTAGAAAATCCGGCTTCAGGTGGAACACCACCCATCCTGGTGATCTCAAAGAATGGGGGCTAGATAGACAGAGCCGCCCGCCAGGCACACGTCTGACCGAAGTAACAGCCACCAGAAGGGCAACCTTGAGAGTAAGAACAGCCTGACAGCATCCTGAATAGGACCAAGGGAAAAAACCCTGCAAGGCAGACAGAATCAAATACAAATCCCAACAGGGACCATAGGATTACATGGGGGACGCACCTGAATACCCCCGAAAGAAGTCTTAACCAAGGAAAACTGAACAAAAGACTTCTAAAGTAAGGTGGCCAGGGCAGAACCTGACCCATCAGAGTACTGAGTTGGAGAATCAACTCCAACTCATGCTGTAATAACTCTAGAGCCCTGGGAACCGAGAACGCCCGACAGGGAAGAGACCTAGACTCACACCAATCAATATGGGTATGCCATACCCTATAACAGATGGAAGAAGAAAAAGAAGAAGCTTGCTCCATAGTCTCAATCACCGAGACAGATAAGCCTGTCTCCATCAAGATGGATGTTTCAGCAGTCAGGCCATTTAGGCCAGAGTCTGTAGATTGGGGTGACATAAAGTGGCCATGAGTAAGCAGAGCTGGCACTCCTGGCAGAACGTACAGAAACTACTGCCCTCGGTACCACGTCTGCAAACCACACTCTACTAGGGCACCCGGGGGCCACCAGAATCACTGGTCCCCTTACCAGAGCAATCTTGCACAGAACCCTGTCTAGAAGGGGGAATGGAGAAAGACATACAGAACCGAAGTCCAGCCATGACGTTCCGGACCACGGCCAGAGGATCCTGGGACAGGGAAACAAGGGCCGAGAGCTTGTGATAGTGACGGGACACAAACAGATCCACAACTGGTTGGACCCCATAGTGACACAGGGATTAGCACATCCTGTCGCAGAGGGAACCCCACCGGAGCGAATATCACTGATATTCAGGGAACATTGTCTCCACCCAGATTAGGATCATAGACACTTCCTGGAGGGTCCTCCTGCTCCAGGCCCCTCCCAATAATTAATGTAGGACACTGTCGTCAGACAGACCGAGCGCCCCCAAACAGGCAGGCCCAGAAGAGGAGTGTGACATACGCTCTGTCTTTTGGATGTCATCACTATTCAGTTGCCCACCGGGTCATTCACTGGCCTTTTCTTAATTAGGTCATTGTATTTTGACTGCCATTGTGTATTGTTGATTACGTCACAGTCAATGGCATTGTCCGGATTGATTATAATTATATTACAGCCTGCTATTGTTCTACTGATTGCGTCACCGGCAGAGTTGAGGGATTGTGTGCCCTGCTGCTATTGGTCAGTGTGGTTGTCATTGCATGGAGACTTGTGTATATAAGGCCTAGAGTGGCACTAATAAAAACACTTCACCTTCACCCTCAATACTGAAGTTCTGTCTCTTATTGGGGGAAACGCTATATTACAATTCACTAGCCCTTGTAAGGGCTGTTCCTGTTTCCTCACGGACGACTCTGGAATTCCAGCAGCACCTCTTACGATTGGGAAAAGGACGTCTCGGGCGGGGAAGCCCTCCGGCGATAAGGGTTATCGCTACAAGGAGTAGTCAAGCGAGATAGATCTGAACTGAAAACGTTCACTGTTTCAAACATTGATAGGTGTATGGACTTTCTAAGAGCCCCACCTCCCCCAGAACCGCAGGGAGTTTCAGAAGAACCCCCCCCCCTTCAACCTGATAGATTGGCATCCATGGTGACCGTTTCCAGGAAGGGGCAAGAAGGAACTGCCCCCAGACAGGTTCCTTGAGTTCATCCACTCCATGAGGGACCTCCTTACCAGGTGGGAAGGCACACAGACCCTGCTCCAGGGATGCTGGATCCCTGTCCTGTATTAACAATAGAAGTCGCAGAAGGGCCCAAGGGGAACTGAGCATAAGGGACCTCTTCTGAGCAAGCCACCAACGGTCCCACCAGCTGCAACCCTGCCTGGTGAAGGGACCGGGACAGCAATGAGGGACTGAGCCCATGCGACCAGATTGTCCACTGGTTCTTGTTTAACACTATGGTGGGGGGGGAAGGGGTGCCTTGGTGTGTCTTGGACACATTTTAATGGTGTCATCCAACGCTAATAGGATAAATTTTACAAACATATCACAACTGGAGAGTGCATTAAACACATCCCAGGGGAGATCATCGGCGGGATGAGCAAGCATCTTGCTAATTAGGGTTCTAGTGGCCACGGCAGTAATAGCCGCGGTACAGATCGGGGCCAGCGCCGTCCCTGCACATGTAAAGGCGTGGGAGGCCAGCAGATCAATGCGCCGGTCCTCAGCATCCCGAAGGGTAGTATAAGCAAGGGCTGCAATAAAGTGGGGTTAGGAACCCCTATGATCGGGGCATCCACCACGGGGGGGGGGGGGGGTGACCAACAATTAACCACCTCAGGGGGGAAAGGGTACTTCCTATCCCAGTCCCCTGGGACCCCTGGCAGTTTACTGGGGCATTCCCATTCCTTGAGCACAAGAATCTGGAAATGTGCCTGCTCCAGGAATTCCAAACGTGCTGTTGCTGTATGGAAACGCTCCCCTCTCTGCTTGGGAGCCCCACCAGGGAGAGAGATAGCCAGAACCTCAAAGACCTTAATCAACAGATCATCAGTGTCACTCTGGGCCCAGTATTCATGGCCAGAATCGTCATGACTCCCCGGCCCATCAGATGAGCCCGAGTCAGAGAAGAGCTCTCCTTCCTCAGAAGGGGTATAACCACACCGAGTAGTAAACTCCTCAGTTCCCATAGGGAAAACAGTAACATGAGGCGTCAAGTGCCGCTTCTTACCAGGGCCCTTGCGCTCTGACAACCTCGCAATAATCTGTTCAGCCGTAGGCCGTCTAGAAGACACAACAGGCTGCGAATCCCCACTTGTATGCGACTCAGGTGGGGTGAGATTTAAGCATGGGGAGATAGGCGAATTGAAACGAGGTGCAGCCACTGGCAGGCCTGATTGCAGAGCCAGTGCTTGCTCGGCACAGGGTACGCAGACCCGTGCCCTGTCAGCATCAGCATGGGGTTGTCCACATGCTATACACAGCCGGTCTTGTCCCAGGGCGACCCCGGTCACATAATTCTGAGATGCCTCCATATGGTGATTATTTAGACTCAATATGCCAGCAGGGATTGACGTTATAAGCAACCCTGGATGCCCCAAAGACCCGCTAGGGATTTTAGTGGGAGAATTTTACAAGGCCCGCTATCAAATACACCGGGCCGGGAGAAGCCAATGGTGTTCACCAGTCTAAAAGAACACAATGAGAAAAGAATGGTGTCAGAACCGAAACACTACAATGAGTATAAGCCGCCCGAGAGGGAACTTCCCACGCGTCGCGCGCGAACAGACAAAATGGCGCCATGTACCTCGAAGGGCGGGCCAGAGCGAGCCATGACGCGGAGCGCGCCAGACCAGGCCCCGCCCTCCCGAAGAGCGCGAAGTCCAACATCGGCCAATGGAGGACACAGAGGTGTCTGAGGTAATGCCGTCGCGGAACATCCAACGAAGGAAAAAATGCGCGCGGCGGCAGTTATACGAGTAAAACACAAAAAGGAGCGGTGGCTGACACCATATATATAAAAGTCCAAAGACAGACTAAGTGCCATATACGTGCAATGATACGCAAACACTACAGGCACACCCCCCCCCCCCCTTTCTTCCTCCCCGAGCTAGGGAGGATGGCGACCCTTTGTACAGGGCCCACCGTTACACGGGGCATGAGCAATCATGCGGGAGGGGCATCCCCTAGAGGCTCACCATCAGCCTAAACCGCCTACCCTTTGGTGGGGGACTGCGGTGGAGCATGGATCCATAAGCACGCATGGTGCTGCCTACCTTCACCCGACCAGCGCAGCCCAGGCTGGGAGGCACATCACGAGGACGACGGGTGGGAATAGTCCAACAGGGCCGCAGGCTTTAATAGCCCAGCTCACCTGCGAGAGAGTGATACTTCATGTCTTCGCAGTCGGCACTGCAGAGAAATCTGGGGATTTGTGGGAGGTCCCCGGGTATTTGAGGGGCCAGGAGGAGCCTGTTTTTGCATGTCTCTGCAGTGCAGCGCCATCTGGCGGAGGATAACCCAAGTGTAAGTACTATATCTGAAGCAGGACGTACTGTATACTAAGAATATACAATTCTGTGATTACTCACCTATAGAATTGGTATTATAAGTATACAGCACGTCCTGTTCCAGAATATTCCTTACACATGGGTTATACATCCACAAGATGGCGCTGGACTGCAGAAAACAACTTGTGGCTCCTCCCGGCCCTATATAAGTCAGGGACCTCCCACAAATTCCCCAGTATTGACAAGCAGTTACACGAGAAGCCGGATCACAGTAATAACAAAAATTCCAAAATGAACATTTGAACAATCACCATACAGAGGTAACTAAGAATAATGAAAACAAGGGCGGGATGGAACAGGACGTGCTGTATACATATAACACCAATTCTACAGGTGAATAATCACAGAATTGTATTATTCCAAGTATACAGCACATCCTGTTCCAGAATATTCCTTACACATGGGACATCCAATAGCAGTGTCCGTAAGGTAGGGTGGGATCCCCAAAAGTAACAGCAAGCAGATTAAACCACTGCTGCCTGCAGAACCTTGCGGCCAAAAGCAGCGTCAGCTGAGGCCCTAACATCAACCTTGTAAAACTTGGAAAAAATATGAACAGAAGACAAAGTAGCGGCCTTGCAAACTTGTTCAACAGAAGCTTGGTGCTGAAAAGCCCAAGAGGCACCGATAGCACGAGTAGAATGAGCAGTAAGGCGGAAGGGAGGTTCCTTCCCCTTAGCAGAATAGGCTTGTACCACAGCCTGACGGACCCACTTGCTGATAGTGGATTTTACCAGAGACAAACCCTTCCTAGGTCCAGAAGGGAGAACAAAAAGAGCATCAGTCTTCCTGAAGGATTCAGTAGCTAACAGATAAAACTTCAAAGTTCTAACCACGTCCATGGAATGTAAGACCCGCTCCTTAGAGTTACTAGGATTTGGGCACAAAGAAGGTAAAACAATGTCCTGATTGAGATGAAATGCAGACACAACCTTCGGTATAAAATCTGGCTTAAACCTTATCCTGGTGTCTCTCAAAGTAAGGAAGTTTGAAAGCGCCACCAGCTCAGAAACACGCCTAACAGAAGTGATAGCCACCAAAAAGGCTACCTTAAGCGTCAGAATGGACAAAGGGGCCTCACGCAAGGGCTCAAAGGGAGAACCCTGCAAGGCAGATAAGACCAAGTTCAAATCCCAGACTGGCAACATAGGCTTACGTGGAGGACGCACGTGAGTAACCCCCTGGAAGAAAGTCTTAACCAGACGATGGTTGGCAAAGGATCTTTGGAAGAAAATGGCCAAACCTGAAACATGACCTTTGAGGGTACTAAGTTGAAGACCCAAATCCAAACCATGTTGCAGGAATTCCAGAATCCTGGGAATAGAAAACACCCGACATGAAAATGAATGACTCACACCAGTCAATGTAAACATGCCATACCCTATAGTAGATAGATGACGAGGACTTCTTCCTAGCCCGAATCATGGTATTAACAACAGAAGCAGGCAGCCTCTTTTCCATGAAGATGGAGGTTTCAGCAGCCAGGCAGTTAAAGCCAGCGTTTGTAAATTGGGATGGCGTAGCTGTCCCTGAGTGAGCAGATCTGAAACCTTGGGCAGGGCATACTGATTTACTGCCAACGGCACGATGTCTGCGAACCACACTCTTCTTGGCCAACAAGGAGCCACCAGAATGGTTGCCACCCCTTCCTGGGCTATCTTGCGCAGCACCCTGCACAGCAGAAAGCTCTTCCAAGACATTGCTAGTGCATCCATGGGCAAGACCAGAGGGTCCTGGGACAGAGAGACAAAGACTGGGAGCTTGTGATTGTGACGGGACACAAACAGATCCACATCTGGCTGACCCCAGCGGTGGCACAGGGAGCGAAACACCCTGCTGCTGAGGGACCATTCTCCCAGACGAGAAGTCCCCCTGATCAGGGAGTCTGCCTCCAGATTTTCCACCCCCGGGATGTACACAGTTGAGATGCAGGGAACATTCTCCTCCGCCCAAGACAGTATCAGGGACACTTCCTTGAGGGCCCTCTTGCTCCGAGTCCCTCCCTGATGATTGATGTAGGCAACCGCCGTCTGGTTGTCCGAGCGGATCTGAACCGCCAGACCCCGAAGGTGTGGAGTCAATTGGGCGAGAACCAACCTTATCGCCCTCAGTTCCAGAATGTTGATAGGGGTATGGGCTTCCTGAGGGCCCCACTGACCCTGGAATTTCAAGGATTTCCAGAAGCCCCCCCAACCTGTCAGACTGACATCTGTGGTGACTGTCTGCCAGCAAGGGGCCAGAAAGGATCTGCCCACCAACAGGTTCCTTGAGTCCAGCCACCACGAGAGAGACCGCCTGGCCAGAGGGGACAGAACTGATCACCTGAACACCTGATCCAGGGACACAGGGTCCCAATCCTATACTGACAAGAGGTGAAGTTGAAGAGGTCTCATGTGAAACTGAGCGTATGGAACCGCCTCAAAGCAAGACACCATCAGGCCCACCAGCTGCATCCCCTGTTGGATGGATGGATGAGGGCAAGACAGAAGAAGCTGGGCCTGAGCTTGAAGACTCTCCACCTTCTGCTGAGGGAGAAAAATCTTGACCTGAGATGTATCCAGAGTCATGCCCAGAAAGGACCTCACCAGTGACGGGGACAGGGAAGACTTGGGATGGTTGATCACCCAGCCGAAGGACTCTAGTGTGGACACCACCATCTGGGTACCCAGCTCGGCCTGCTGGAAGGACTGAGACGTGATGAGAATGTCGTCCAAATAAGGAAGGATGCGAACGCCCCGAGACCTCAGCAGAGCCATCACGCCCGCCAGTACCTTGGTGAATACCCTGGGAGCCGAGGTGATACCGAAAGGCAAGGCCACAAATTGGTAGTGCTGATCCTCCAAAGCGAACCTGAAGAATTTCTGATGACCTGGAAAGATTGGTACATGAAGGTAAGCATCCTTGATGTCTACAGAGGTCATGAAGTCGCAAGGGTGCAGAGAATTGACAGCTGAGCGCAGAGTTTCCATGCGAAAATGTTTGAATCTGACAAACTTGTTGAGACGCTTTAAATCCAGGATGGGTCTGAGGGATACGTCCGTTTTGGGGACAGTGAAAAGATTGGAATAGAAGCCTCTGCCCCTTTCCCTGAAAGGCACCAGGCAGATGACCCCCAACTCCAGAAGGTTTTGGACAGCAAGACACAGACCCTGAGCTGACAATGTGTTTTGAGCCATCCGAGATTTGATGAATCTTGGGGGTGGCCAGGCTGCAAAGTCTATCTTGTAACCGGAGGACACTACCTCCTGAATCCACCGGTCTGAGACTTGAAGCCTCCAACCGGATGGGTGAGGGCGCCCCTTCATGCCCGAGGGGGCTTGGGGGAGGATTTTTGCTTGAGACCCCAGGAGAGGCCAGGGCGGCCACATCCTCTGCCCCAATGGTCTCCGCGAGCCCCAGCAAAGGAGACTCCTCGACCAGTTCTGGAACCACGGAAGGATGGGAGAAAGGCACCCATCCCCCAAAAGGACCAGGACGGTCTCCTACGTTGAGGTAACCTACCGCCCCTGGCAAACAAGTCCAAGCGTTCACCAAAGAGGTGCAGCCCCTTGAAAGGAAACCCAGTGAGAGCCTTCTTAGCAGCATTATCAGCTACCCACTGATGCAGCCAGACAGAGCGGCACACAGCCACCAAAAGGGCAGAAGTCCTACCACACATTCTGGCATCATCCATGGCAGAAAGAATATATGCAATAAATTCCTTGCAAAGCAGGAGAGATCTATACTCTTCTCTTCCTGCATACTCAGAGGACCCATCCAAGAGACACCCCTTTAATAGCAATAGCCGTAATGGCAGAGGCACAAACCGGGCGCAGCACCGTCCCCACACAGGCAAAGGCATGACAGGACAGCTGGTCCAAGCGCCGATCCTCACTATCCCGCAAAGTAGTAGTGTCAGGAGAATGCATGACAGATGTATTGGACAACCCTAGAACGGGCGCGTCCACCTCGGGAGGGCATGACCAATACTTAATCACATCAGCAGGAAAGGGATACCTCTTGTCCCAACTCTTGGGCACCCCGGGCAACTTGCTAGGCCGTTCCCATTCCTTGAGCACTAGATTATTAAAGTGCGACTGCTCAGGGAACTCCCAGCGTGGCTTAGCCGTATGAAAAAGCTCACCCTGCTGCTGCGGAGCCACTGCAGGAGGAGAAATACAAAGCACTTCAAATATGTGACTCAAAAATCTGTCAGTGTGATCAGGGGACCACAGGCCTTCCCCAAAGGGAGACCCGGTACCACCATATATCTTAGGTTGTTCCTCAGAGGATTCTGAATCAGAAAACAATTCCCCCTCCTCAAGGGGGTAAGGACCAGGGAGTGAGTAAGGTCCTTCATCCTCTACAGGGAAGAGGGAAACAGCGGGTGATAAATGCCGCTTCTTAGCAGAAGCCTTACGCGGGGCAGACCCAGCAATGTTTTTCAATGCTGGCCACCAGTGCAGCCAAATCAGATTGAGACTCCCCGCTAGTATGCCCCTCACTAGGGGTCAGTTGCAAGCGTGGGGGGGGGGGGGTAGGGGAAGCCAGAGGGGGCGCAGCACCAGGCCCAGTAAGAGACAACCCAGACTGCAGCGCAAGCACCTACTGAGCGCAGGGTACACACACCCTGACATCATCACTTATAGGGGATACCGCACACGCGACACATAGCCGGGCTTGTCCCGAAGGAACCCCAAGCACATTATCCCCAGAAGCCTCCATATGGTGATTTGAGTGGCACAACAGGCCAATATAGGGTTAACGCTAATCACAGCTACCCGGGATGCCCCAAAGCCCGCTAGGGAGGTGGGAGATATATTAACAATAGCCGTAACAAAAGGGAAAAGGGCCGGGAGAAACCACAATGAAGTGTAACCCGCCTGAAAGACATAAGAAGACATCCCCATAAGAAAATGCAATATAATATACAAATAAAACCACCCCGCAGGGGCACTCACGGACCGCGGTAGAGAGACAGCAGACATGCAGCACAAGGAGAAGGAAAAATGGCGTCCGCATATACCTCGTGACGCAAAAAACGTCATCCGCCGGGCCCACCCCCCCCCCCGAAGAGCACGAATCACGCCCCACATGATCCCGCCGTCCAATGACGGTGTGGCGGTGCTTGAGGTAATGTCGCCGCCGTCCGCAGAGCGCTGTACAAGCGCGCGGCGAACAGCAAGGCATAAGTGAAAGCATTAACTGACATACCGCCACCGCCCCCCCCCCCCCCCGGAGATCTCCCCAGGGAGAGCGAGGCAAGGGAGAGCAGCAGCCACACAACGCCCCAAGTGCAAATAAAATGGAGAGGAGGGGGCAGACACCTAAGGGGGATAGGGATTAAGGAGAACCCCGGAGAGCATGAGGGGGCATCCCACAAGGCTCACCACAAGCCTGTACCGCCTACCCATGTCAAAGCAGGGACTGCGGTCGGAGCAGCGCTCCTCAGCACCTGACCCCGGTGCTGCCTACCTTCACCCGAACCAGTCAGCCGAGGCTGGGAGGCAGTGAGTTCGGAACAGGTGAGAATAGTCCTACAGGGCCGCAGGCTGATAAGCCCCGCTGACCTGCGCAGTATAGAGAGCCATCTTCTATCTTCGCAGTCCAGACTGCAGATAAGAACTGGGGTATTTGTGGGAGGTCCCTGACTTATATAGGAGCCACAAGTTGTTTTCTGCAGTCCAGCGCCATCTTGTGAATGTATAACCCATGTGTAAGAAATATTCTGGAACAGGACGTGCTGTATACTTGGAATATTATAAGCTCAACCTGTAAATGTCGATATCTCAGCCATTTTTTATTCAATTTAAAAACAGAAAACAGTTTAGGACAGCGCCAAATGTAGTGGTTACCTTTATCTGAAGTAGCACTTTAAGATAATTAGAATAGCAAGTGAAAAAAATGTTGGGAACCCCTGGCATAAAGCAAGCGAAAAAATGAATACAGATAATACACTGAAAACTCTTGGCTGATGCAGATGGTGACAAATAATACAGAGACCACAAATAAATAAACTAAACCAAGAATCTACCTAATTCAAATTAAGGGCACTAAACCCCTAACCCAGACATCTCCAATAACTAACATACTGTAACATATGACCCGACTCCTCATATCCAAATGAGCAATAGTGAAAACAGTCCATGGTGTTAACAATTCCAAGCAAATATTTTAGTAAATTTTTTTTTATCTTGAAACTGCTTTTTCTCTATTTTATATGGAGAGCTGAATTTCCGGATCAAAGGTACAGTTATAGAGTTTCTTGATCATACATAAAGATCAGGGGATGGATATGTTTTTAAAGATCGGAATCAGGTGTCAGGTGTTCAGCAACAAAAATGACAGTAAGCCCACACAGGAAAAGAGCAAAAGAGATTTAGAAGATAAAAACGCCCAAACACACAACATATGGGTTCTTTGATCCTATGATGTAATGCTGCCCCAACAGATAAATAAGATGTCTGCATAATATATGCTAGGTGATATCTACTGCCATATCAATACATACATAAAACAGTCAAATTAGCTTTAATTAGAATTCAGTTTTCAAAATGCACAGCCTTTCACTTATTTAAATAAACCTTAAAGTGGATCAAAACCTGCACTGGCTGGCCACGGACTGTAAAAGAATCCTGGGCCGACAACTTGTCTGCCCCCGGATTATCGAGATACCTCTCCTCCTACCTACTGAGGGATTGTAGTTCCAGTCTTGTTGCTGCACCAAATTTGATGCACTGCCCTGTGCCCCTTGCCGATTAGAGAATCCCAGAAAGAAAATCATTCACCAGCTCCTGGCATATGGCATTTTTGGACATCTTGTCCGCTCCCTCCACTGGAGGGGGGTTCACAAAGTGGGGCATTTCAAATCAGGATGTCCTTGGGATGCAGATCACAATGGGTGGGGGCGGTTATTGGATCAGTAGAGGCTGAATTAAGAAAAATAAATACACTTGTGCCTGACCATAGGTTTGATTCTTGCAGCCTGGGCTAGTCCACTGTCTGAGCTTTCTATTCTCTGGTGCTAATATTGAACTCCTGCCCAGTGCATGAGCCTCTCACAAGGGAGAAGGTTCCCTTATTTATTAAACACAGGAGGGGTGGCAGACGCTCAGATCATTTTATAACCCGGAGGTGCACGTGAGCAGGGCAATTAGGATACACAATTCTTAAAGGAGCCACAGCACTCTGTTAGCTCGCAGGGTCTGGGCTGTACTGTGAGGTCTTCGACCCTTCCACCCCATGGGCTGCACTCGAGGTTATAGGGAAACCTCAGGTAATCCTGCTCCCAAAATCTTGGGGAAAGTTTTTTTTTTTTTTATTTCTTTAACTGATACCAGCAAATAATAATAGTTAATGTTACTTTCTGCTAAAAAAGCATCTAATCCTTTTTTGAAGCTGTCAGCTGTTTACGCTGTGACAAGTTTCTGTTGGAGGCTATTCCACAGATTTATAGTTCTTATGGTAAAATATGATTGTCGCCTCTGGAGATTGAATCTTTTCCCCCTTGTCCTTAGAAAGGATTTTAGTTGAAATAAATTTTCCCCATATTTTTTTTATTGGACATTTATATATTTATACAGGTTAATCATGTCCCCCCTCAGATGTATTCTCTCAAGACTAAACAAATTTAATTCCCATAATCTTTCTTCATAACGAAGATCCTTAATTCCCCTTATTAGTTTGGTGGCTCTCCTCTGCACCCTTTCCAAAATCAGGGCGTCCTTTCTATGAACAGTTGCCCAGAACTTGACTGCATATTCCAGGTTAGGGAGCACTAGTGCATTGTAAAGAGGAAATATTACATGTCTTTCTCGTGATTCCATGCCTCTTTTAATGATCGGGGATGCCCCGCTGTGTGAAACCCTCCCGATCGCTCACAATAACTCACCTCACCCCGATCGGGGATGCCCCGCTGTGTGAAACCCTCCCGATCGCCCACAATAAGTCACCTCACCCCGATTGGGGATGCCCCGCTGTGTGAAACCCTCCCGATCGCCCACAATAACGCACCTCACCCCGGTCCTACGGTGCATGCGTGGCCGCTCGTCCAATCAGCGCGCTCAGAGTGGCTGAGTTATGGGCGTTTAAGAGACGTCTAAGCTCAGCCACTCTGAGCGTGCTGGAGACCGCATCCCCCACTTCCTTCTAACAGGAAGCGTGCCCGCGCCGGGCCATTCATAAATAGCCAGCGCGGGCATGCGCCCTGCTAGAGGGATAGCGGGGATGCGGCCCGCGTATGCGCCGTAGGACCGGGATTCAGGTAAGTGGTAGTGGGTGTTCCGGAGGGTTTCACACAGAGGGGAATCCCGATTTTGGATGCCCCGGGGGGAAGGAATAGAATGGTCTGGGAATCTTATAGATTCCCGTGCCGATCAGCCCTGGGTGTTGGTCCACTTTAACCCATTGTGAACTTGTAAGGAGTCCATGAAACCCTTATACCAGTTCACAAGGCTGGGGGGCTGTCAAGTCACCTGTGGCTCGCGGGTGATTTGCCATTAACCCCGACCCTCTATTACCTGCCTCCCCGAAGCCGGAGGGGCAGAAGGGCCCGGGCTGATTTAGGCGGTGCAGGCTTGTACTTGGCAGGGCGGGGGGCCACCAAAGCTGGCCCCTGCGCCCTGTTCTACAAGTCCTGCATAGCTGATCCCCGGGCTGGTTATGCTGGGTAGGGGGGACCCCATGTCATTTTTATGGGAATTTTTAAGGGTTTTTAACCCTTAAAATTAAAAAGAAAATTTATATTATTATATTATTATATAAATATTATTATTTATATATGTGGTACCGTTGTAATCGGGAGAAATGGGGCTTTCACATGCAATATGGTTTTCTTTTAAAAAAAAAAAAGGTTTTATTTGAAATAAAGGAGACAATTTTCTAAAAAATATTTTTTTTATTTTACTGTTTAAAAAAACAGTAAAAAAATTACAAACAAAACATTTCATGTTAAAGTCTAAACTCTGCCGCAAAAATAAAATATATCATTTTCCTGGAAATTCCTGCAAAAATCACAGTTAAGCATAGCGCAAAATGGTGAAAAATTACCTGTCAAGAGAGGGTAACAAAACCTCAAGTAGGCTGGCAGTTAAAAGGGTTAATAGTACCTATGCATGTTGGGTATCGTTCTGCTCGGTGGACCTTGCGCTTTCAGATTTAGCTTGTCTTTTCTTGTTTGCATATTGATATTTTAGGAAAACTCATTTTTAATTCTGCTTTATTATAAATTTTTTAAGGAAACCCTGCGCAACCAAAGAATTCTTTGAGGGATTACTTTCAGAAAGATGGGCCCACTACAACATGCTGGGTATGCTTAGAAAGCTTATCATGTGTACTTTCAGGAAATATATGGTTTGTGGGGGGTATTCCAAATGTAAAGGGTTGTTTTGGTAGAGAAAGCGCAAGGTGCGCACTTTGTCTTCAAGCAAAATTACCATTGTGCACATGCTTTACTTTTTGGTGTTTGGCAACTCTTCTTTTGACAGTAGCTATGCATGTTGGGTATCGTTCTGTTCGGGGGATGTCGCTTTTTCAGATTAACTTGTTTTTTCTTGTTTGTATATAGTTTTTTTTTTAGGAAAATGTGGCTTTGATCCTGCTTTTTTATCCTTTTTTAGGGAAGCTCTGTGTAACTAAGAATACATTGAGGGAGAACTTTCAGAAAACTGTGGCAACATCAACAAGTCTGGTACGCCTAGAAAGCTTGAAGTGTGTATTTCCAGAGAATATATAGTTTGTTAGGGGTATTTCAAATGTAAAGGGTTGTTTTTATTAAAAAACTGCAAGGTGCGCATAGCGCTTAGCATAGCTGTATTTGATCTAAAAATCTCTTGTGTTGTGCTGTTTCAGTTTGGGGGGGTCTCCTGGGCAGGAAAGGGTGTCTACCAATACACATGTGGTACCGTTGTAACTGGGAGAAATTGGCATTTCACACGCAATAAGATTTAATTGACAAACTTAAATTTTTTATTACAAAAAAAACACTACAAATTGTAAAAAAATTTATTTTATTTTTTTTCACATATTTCACCCCAAAATATTAAGAATACACTTGACAAATGACAAACAAGACATTTCATGTTAAAACCCAGACTCTGCTAAAAAAAACAATATATAATTTTCCTGGGAAATCCCTGGAAATCCCTTCCAAAATCACAGTTGAACATGCATAGTGAAAAATACCATTTCCCCTTTAAAGCATAAAAAAACAACTTTAATAACAATATAAACCATTTAATAAATATAATAGATGTAATAATCTAATAAATATAATAAATAATATACTAGCATCGATGTCCACTTACCCCAGCAGCCCTTCACACAATAGCCTGGACAAAAAAACAAAAATATGTATAAATCTACTTAATATGGGACCCTACGAGTGCATGAGCCCCATAGCCAAAACGGCAGTCCATCGGATCAACAATGACCCCCCCAGACCGCGCATACAGCGAGGCCATAAGCACCTTAAAGCCCGATAAGCCTGGGGCCCCCAGTGAGGACAGCGGGCCGGCCCGCAATGGCCGCCCTCGCCGCCGCAGCGCCCCAGCCGGGGCTTCTGACACCTACCTCCATGAACGAGGTAAACTTGCAGAGCGAGCGGGGACGCAACCTCCCTCCAGCCGGAGAGGGATATACTGAAAACGCGGCCTCGTGCTTCCGCATTTAAGCTCCGCCCCTGCGTGACATCAGACCACGCCCCTTAAAGGCGCGAATTTTAAATTTGAAAAAAGATTTTTTTTTTTTTAAAGAAACCTAACATGAATAGGAAGAAGGATGGGTGGAATAGAAATAAACACGTTCCTCAGCAGGTACACCAGAGAGAAACCTGCGGCTGTTTTGCTTTCCAAACAGCCTGCAGCCCACTCTGTAAGCGCCCCAAGACCCCGGAGCTGTGGAGGCACAATCGGGTCTAGGGGATCCATGGGAAGAAGGCTTTGCAGGAAGCCGACAGGGTGCATTCCCCCGCTTGCTGCCAATCCTTTAGAGAGAATCTTCAATAGCCTTCACAGTCATCTCAACTGCAAGAATGAAACTGGTCTTAGTTAGGAGGCAGCTGCTACTTATGGGGCCGGGAGGGGCCATGCCTTTTATGTCTTGCAGTCACATCCAATCGGCAAGGAGGTTCTGGAATAGATTGGAAGAAAAAAAGTATTCTAAACCAAATGTTGTGCTAAAACACCCCATTACAGGCAGTGTGGCATCCCCCCACCACCCCATTCTCCATGGTCAGTGTGGCATTCCCCCATCCCATTCCCCATGGGCTGTGAAGAATTCTCCCATCTCATTCCCATAGGTAGTGTGTCATTCCCCCATCCCCTTATTCAGTGTGGCATTTCCCCAATCCCATTCCCCATAGGCGGAGTGGGATTCCCCCCTCCCATTCCCATAAGCAGCATGGCTTCCCCCCATCCAATTCTCATAGGCAGTGTGGCATCCCCCTCATCCAATTCTCATAGGCAGTGTGGCATCCCCCCCATCCAATTCCCATAGGCAGTGTGGCATTCCCCCAATCCCATTCCCAATACGCAGTGTGGCATTCCCCCATCCTATTCCCCATAGGCAGTGTGGCATTCCCCCTATCCAATTCCCATAGGCATTTCCCCATCCCCTTATTCAGTGTGGCATTCCCCCTCCCATTCCCATAGGCAGTGTGGCATTTTATCCTCCCATAGGCAGTGTTGCATTCCCCCCATCCTATTCTCATAGGCAGTGTGGCATTCACCCCATCCCATTCCCAAAGGTAGTGTGGTATTCCCCCAACCCATTCCCCATTGGCAGTGTGGCAGTGCCTCTCATGCCGGCCGCACGCCGGCACCCGGGAGGCTGTGGCTTCCGGCGCTGCCACTGCCTCTCAGGTGGCAGCGTGCGCCGGCAGCCAGAGCAGGGACAGCGGGTGCGACACTCAGTTAAGTATACTTTTTTTTCCATTTTTAATCACCCAAAAAAGATGTAATGACATTTCCCCCCACTGTTGGGGAAAATAGTGCGTCTTATATGGCGAAAAATACGGTGTCCATTTAACCCTTTAAGTGCCAGCCTACCTGGAGTTTTTGTCACACTCTGTTGCCAGACCATTTTGCACTATTTTGCACTCCCCATGTTCAAATGTGATTTTTGAAGGGATTTCCAGGGATTTCCCAGGAAAATGATATATTGTTTTTTTTCAGCAGAGTCTGAGCTTTAACATGAAATGTCTTGTTTGTCATTTTTTAGGTGTATTCTCAATATTTTTTGGCGAAATATGTGCAAAAAAATAAAAAAAAACAATTTTTTACAATTTGTAGTGTTTTTTTGTAATAAAAAAATGTAAGTTTGTCAATAAAATCTTATTGCGTGTGAAACCCCAATTTCTCACAGTTACAGCGGTACCACATATGTATAGGTAGACACCCTTTCCTGCCCAGGAGACTCCCCCAAACTGAAACAGAGCTTTAGGGGATTTTCAGAAAAAATACAACTGTGATATGCGCTATGCGCACCTTGCAGTTTTTCCAGAAAAACAACCCTTTACATTTGAAATACCCCCCACAAACTATATATTCTCTGGAAGTACACACCTCAGGCTTTCTATTTGTACCAGGCTTGTTGATGTGGCCACAGTTTTCTAGAAGTAATCCCTCAATGTATTCTTTGGTTGCAAAGAGTTTCCCTAAAAAAAGGATAAAAAAGCAGAATCAAAGCCACATTTTCCTAAAAAATCTATATACAAACAAGAAAAAACAAGTATAATCTGAAAAAGCAACATCCCCCGAACAGAACGATACCCAACATGCATAGGTTCTGTCAAGGGAAGAGTTGCCAAACACCCCAAAGTAAAGCATGAGCATAATGGTAATTTTTCTTGTAGTGGGCTCATCTTTCTGGAATTAATCCCTCAAAGAACTCTTTGGTTGCGCAGGGTTTCCCTAAAAAATGTATAAAAAAGCAGAATAAAAAACACCTTTTCCTAAAATATAAATATGCAAACAAGAAAAAACAAGCTAAGTCTAAAAGCGCAAGGTCCCCCGAACAGAACAATACCCAACATGCATAGGTACTATTAACCCTTTTAATTGCCAGCCTACTTGAGATTTTGTCACCCTCTGTTGACAGGTAATTTTTCCCCATTTTGCGCCATGTTTTGCGACATTTTTGCTGGAAAATTATATATTTTCAGGAAAATTATATATATATTTTTTGCAGCAGAGTTTAGGCTTTAACATGAAATGTCTTGTTTGTAAATTTTAATTATTATTAATTTTATTTATTATTAAGTAAAAAAAAAATAAACAAATAAAATTTTTTTTTAGAAAATTGCCTCCATTCTTTTAAATAAAAAATGTATTTGATTAGGGAAAACCATATTGCATGTGAAAGCCCCATTTTTACCGATTAGAACGGTACCACATATTTATCGGTAGCCCCCTGTTCCTGCCCCCGGAGACCCCCCAAACTGAAACAAGTAATTTTTAACATTTACAAATAAAATACAACTACCATCCACACTACAAAGGGTTGAATCGAGAAAAAAAAATGACATAGGGTCCCCCCTCCCAGGAGGGGGGGGGGGGGGCATTTGGGGGGGGGGGATTTTTAAGGGTTAAACACCCTTAAAAAATAATAAAAAAAAAATGACATGGGCCCCCCCTTACCCAAAGTAACCAGCCCGGGACCAGCTATGCAGGGCTTGGAGGAACAGGGCGCAGGGGCCAGCTTTTGTGGCCCCTGGCCCTGCAGGCTACAAGCCCGCATAGCCCGTGGGCCCGGGCTCTTCTGCCCCCCCTGGGCTTTGGGGAGGCAGGTAATGGGGGTGCCAGGGGTTAATGGCAAGTCACCGGCTAGCGCAGGTGACTTGCCATCCCCCCAGCCTTGAGAACTGGTATAGGGGTCTCATGGACCCCTTACCAGTTCACAAGGGGTTAAATGTAAAAAAAAACACAGACACATAAAGAGAAAAAAATATTTCATTATTTTTTTTTTTTTAATACTTACCTCCCATCCATAGTGGAGCACTCTGTCCCTCGGCGATCACTGGCTTCTGCTCACTTGCTAGAAGCCTTTTATAGCTGCTGGATGACAGAACACAAAAAGGGTTAATTAAAAAAAAAAAAAATGACATAGGGTCCCCCCCATTTTTTTTTGAATTTTAAGGGTTAAAAACCCTTGAAAGTCCCCCCAAAAAAATGACGTAGGGTCCCCCCTACCCAGCATTACCGACCCGGGCCAGCTATGGGGGCTTGTAGAACAGGGCGCAGGGGCCAGCGTTGGTGGCCCCTGAAAAAAAACACCACACAATAAAAGAATTTTATTAAAAAAAAAAAAAATTTTTTTACTGTACTTACCTCCGATTGTAAGCTCCTTTGTCCCGCGCCGCTCTGATGACAGATGCCGGTGATCGGCATCCAGAGAAGGGGGAGGCAGGAGATCAGAGGATCTCCTGCCAGCTCCTTCCCCGGGCACCGATCACCGGCATCTGACAGCTGAAAGAGCTGAAGCCGGTGATCGGGACCTGGATGACGCCATAGCTCCGCCCCAAAAGAGGTGGGGCTTGATGGGGAGATGGACCGGAATGGCCGCCATCGAGGAGGAGAGAGCCTCCCGGGCTCTCTCCTGAAGATCAGTAAGCCCTGGGGGGGATCGGAGGCCCCCCAGGTGAAGAGGAGGGACAGCGGAGCGGGAGCCAGCGCACACACAGGTAAGTGAATGTCATTTTTATTTTTTATTTTTTTCCCCCCCACGGGGGGATCGGATGGCACCAAATTAAAGAGGAGACCCGGCCGGATCCAACGAGGGGTCAGGTGAGTATTTTTTTTTTGCACACTAGCAGGGGTAAATGCCAGGCACGTAAATTTTACGTGGCTGGCACTTAAGTGACGGAGAGGCAACCACGTAAATTTTACGTGGCTGGCATTTAAAGGGTTAAAAAGGGGGGCATAACTATAGAGAGGGGGTGCAACCACACCAGGGGGGGACCCATTATTCTTTCTCCTCCACCTTATTTATCAGATTTGTGCTCACTTGGCATCATATAGAGCAGGGTCCAGCAGCGCTGGCCCACAGCACACTGCTTTAACCCCCCTTTGCATTCTGTGCAGGATGGATAGATAGGGCTCGCGGAAGAGGGATGGAGAGAGAGCTGGGAGATGATGGATGATGGGCAGAACTAGAAGGACAGAGCTGGGGGGGGGGGGATGGCCAGAGTTGGAAGAAAGCGAAATTGATTAGTAAAGGTGAGAGGCCAGGGGATTAGATGGGCAAAATTGTGAGGGCAGGAATGGATGGGGCAGAGCTGAGGGGACAGGGATGGATGGGGCAGAGCTGAGGGGACAAGATGGTGGGACAGGGATAGATTAGGCTGAGCTGGGCGGGGGGAAATTATTGAATGGGGCAAAGAGACAGAGAAACAACGTTTTCGTGTACCTTGCAATGCCACTTCCCGCCCCTGCAGTAATTCATATTGCAATGCTAGGAGCCATGGAGCCATGACACTAGCAGACTAAGCACTACATTGCAAATCAAGGGGGCAGTTCTGAGCATGGCAACACAGAAGCAATTGAGTGCAGAGCTGTCAGGGCAGGGATTCAGAAATCTGGTCCCGAGGTCCGCCAGTCACCGATAGAGAGAAAGGAAGCAGCATGATTCTCAGCTGTTTCAGTCTTTAGTCATATAGCTGCATCCAAATGAGTTATACTAAATGCAGGCCTGATTGTTGTCCCATTGTATCATGGTACATGTTGCACTGTCCCTGTAGTTACCAAGTCATTTGTAAAAATATTAGAGCATAGGAGAAGAGAAACACTGAGGAGAAACAGTGCTTGTATGATGTGTGGACGATGTGATGTAAACACACTGTGTGCTTTACAAATTAATAACGGGCGGTCTCTAACATGTGCCAGAGGCTGCTCTATATCAAACATTTTTGTGCCTCTAGTTATTAATGCTAGCACATAGTGTGATCAGATAAGTGGGTGAGAGACGCCGCAAGAGATCAGAGAGGAGGAAAATACCATTTTGTGAGTACTCACCTGAAAAATGGATATTGTCAGTATGCCACACACCCCGCTTCCCCTTTAATTCTTACGATCGGGTTACTCCACCAGCAGGTGGCGACGTGCAGGGAGAAGTCTTGAAAACAAGCCCCTTCCGGCCTACATATACCTGGGACCTCCCACTCAATCACCAGTTATTTAAAAAGCAGAAAGACAAGGTACCAGGAAATCCAACGGTAACCTCAAAATAAAGAAAAGCTTCACCATATGAAGGATCCAGGATACCAAAAAGGGCGGGTGAAGCGGGGTGTGTGGCACACTGACAATATCCATTTTTCAGGTGAGTACTCACAAAATGGTATTATTCTCAGTGTGCCACACACCCCGCTTCACCTTTAATTCTTACGATCGGGACATCCAAAAGCAGTGTCCACAAGGGATGGGTATCCAAAGGCAAGGTGAAGCATAACTTAAATCACTGCAGTCTGCAGAACTTTGCGGCCAAACACAGCATCCGCTGAGGCCCACACATCAACCTTGTAAAACTTAGAAAAAGTACGAACAGAAGACCAAGTAGCGGCCTTACAAACTTGTTCAACAGAAGCTTGGTGCTGAAAAGCCCAAGACGCTCCAACGGCGCGAGTAGAATGAGCAGTGATACGAAAAGGGGGAACTTTCCCCTTAGCAGAATAGGCCGCAATAATGGCCTGACGTATCCATTTGCTAATGGAAGATTTGGCCGGCGCCAAACCCTTCTTAGGCCCACAGGGCACAACAAAAAAGGCATCAGTTTTACGAAAAGGAGAAGTAATAATTAAATAGTACTTAACACAGCGTACTAGATCCAAACAATGCAAAACTCTCTCCTTGTCATTCTTAGGCTTAGGACACAGGGGGGGGAAGAACAATATCCTGATTCAAATGAAAAGCAGAAACAACCTTAGGAAGAAAGTCTGGTTTGAACCGAAAGACCACTTTGTCCTGATGCCTCTCAAAGTAGGGCGCCTGAATAGACAAGGCCGCCAACTCCGAGACACGCCGGACCGAAGTGATAGCTACCAAGAAGACAATCTTCTGAGTCAGGGTAGACAAAGCAATATCTTGCAAAGGCTCAAAAGGAGGAGCCTGAAGAGCAGAAAAAAAACAAATTCAAGTCCCAAACAGGGAGTAATGGTTTCCTGGGAGGCCACACATGCGTAACCCCCTGGAAAAAAGTTTTAACTAAAGGAAGAAGTGCAAAACGCTTCTGAAAAAAGAAAGATAAGGCAGAAACCTGCCCTTTCAAAGTACTCAGCTGAAGTCCAGCCCAGATTGTAAAAACTCCAGAATCCTGGAGACCGAAAAGACCCTACAAGGAAAAGATCTAACCTCACACCAAATGATATAGGCTTTCCAAGTCATATAGTAGGTGATAGAAGAAGACCTCTTTCGGGCACCGATCAGAGTCTTAATAACCGAGTCAGAAGGACCCTCCTCCTTCAAGATGGAGGTCTCAGCGGCCAAGCCATCAAAACCAGCGTTGGTAAACTGGGGTAAGACAGCCGACCCTGAGTGAGCAGATCGGACCGAAGAGGCAGAATGAGCTGATTCACTGCCGGCCAAACGATGTCTGCGCACCATACTCGTCCTGGCCATCTTGGGGCCACGAGAATGGCGGACACCCTTTCCAGAACCAGCTTCCGTACCACCCAGCCTAGCATGGGTATCGGAGGAAACAGGTACAGAAACACCGGGTCCCCCCAGCTCAGGGATATGGCTTCCGCCGCCCGAGCCAGAGGATCCTGGGAGAGCGACACAAAGATCGGGAGCCTGCAATTGTGACAAAAGGGAAACAGGACCTCCTCCGGTGTCCCCCACCGGAGCGGACTGCAGACTGCCGAGAGACAAGGAACATGTGCCTTCGCCCAGGTCAGGATCAGGGACTCCACTCTGAGGGCACCCAGACTGGAAGTCCCTCCCTGATGATTGAAGTAAGCAACCGCTGTTTGATTGTCCGAGCGTAGCTGAACCGGGAGGTCCAGACCATGATGGGACAACAGAGCAAGAACCAGACGGAAGGCTCTCAGCTCCAGAACAGACGGCCGAGGATTGGAAAGAAGGACCCAAGCCAACTCCTGAATCAGACAAATTTTGGACTGAGTGAGCAACACCCTGTGTCGACCGAAATCCGACCGCATTCCCAGAAAGGACCTCACCCTGGCCGGAGCAGGGGGGACTTGGGAAGTCTGAAAAACTTCAGATGCAGGACGGGGCAAGCCGACCCATCCTTCTTGGGGACTGCGAAGAGAATGGAGTAAAAACCGAGGCCCACCTCTAAGCGCGGCACCGGACGGATGCCCGTCATTTCCAGGAAAAACCGTGAAGGAGGGCGAGACTCGAACTCCGGTTTGCAACCGGGCGACACCACCTCCCAGATCTACGTGTCCGGAAACTCCCAGCCTTAAACCAGGGAGAAGTGTCGCAATCGTCCCCCCACCCGCACGGGTGAGGGCAGCCCCTCATTGCTGAGCGGGCTTAGCAGTAGGTTTGGGCTTGGCGCCCCAGGACTGACCGGGATGGCCACGACCTTTTCCCCAGGACCAACTAAGTCTCCCAAAGGTTGATTGATGGACCACATCAGAGCCCGCTCTGGCTCCTCGAAAGGAGGGACCAAAGGAACTCGCATCCCTAAAGGAGCGACGAGGCTTCTTGAATTGAGGCAACTTACCATCCTTGGTAACAGCGTCCAATTTCTCGCCAAAAAGGCGTAAACCTAAAAAGGGTAGCGCTGTAAGCGCCCTTTTAGAATTAAGGTCCGCCGTCCACTGGCGCAGCCATATAGACCGACGAATAGCCACCAGCAATGCCGCTGTCCTGCTACTCGTCGCAAGAGCATCATCCTGAGCAGTCAGGACAAAAGAAACAAACGACTCACACTGCTTGAGAGAACCAAACATATCACAAGCGGGATCAAGATCTGCGAGCAGATCCCTAATAATGGATCTAACAGCCAGCAGAAGCGCCGAAGCACAAATTGGCCGTAGTGTCGACCCGGCACTGATAAAACCATGGCGAGCCAATAGATCAACCTGACGATCTTCACCATCCTTAATGGTGGTGCCAGAAAGGTGCAACGCAGCCGAGCCAGTGAACCCTAACACTGGGGTATCGACGTCGGGGGGCACTGACCAAAGCTTCACCAAATCCTCCGGAAAGGGATAACGCTTATCCCAATTAGGAGGAGTTCCAGCCAGGCGCGTGGGTTGTTCCCATTCCTTAAGGACAACCCTCTCAAAGTGCTGTTGCCTGGGAAACACCAAACGCGGCTGGGGTATGTCAAACAACTCACCCTTTGGCAGAGGGACCACCGCAGGCGGATCCAAGGCCAAAACTTTAAACATTTGAGCCAAAATGGAAGGAGTGTCAAGGGACACCCCCACAGCCTGATCACCAGCAGTGTCAAACAATAGCTGGTCTGCAGGCTCGTCCGACTCCTCAAGGAATTCCCCCTCCTCATCAGGGGGACAATCGGAATAATCCAAAAACTCAGGTACCTCACCCTCTGAAGCAGGCACTGCCGGAGCAAGGTGCTTACGCTTTGCCGTAGCCTTCTGAGCCGCTGAAGCGGAGATAATTTTCTCGAGGTTGGCCAACCGCGCGTGCACTTCTGAATGCGAATCCCCATTTTTGACAATGTCACACGGGGTCCGGACTAGGCTGGGGGGGGATAGGAGATGACGGAAGTTGCGAGGAGCCAGAAGCCGGAGAAACGGACTGGCGCGCAATGTCCTGCTTTGCACATGGAACGTATAATATGACATCATTGCGGGGCGGAACCCCACAACCCCCACACAACCTAGATAGCCCTGAGGAGCCATTTCCGGTAACGTTGGAAGCCTCCATATGGTGAATTTGTGGTATTCGCAACAACCCAGGGTTTTACGCATTAAGCTACCCGGGATGCCCCTTTGTAATTAAAGTCCCGGAAGTGAGAGGATTGTTTTTTTTTTTTTTTTTTTTTTTTTAATCCTAGGGAAATCCCAATTTAGAGACTAAGACTAGCCAGGTATAACAGACCGGGAGAGCCACTGCAATGAGGGGATCCCAGAATCTGTGGGGGAAAAGAGACCACAGTCAGTCCCCCAGCCAGAATGCCCCACAATCATACATAACCAACAAGGCAAACATATATGGCTAGCTTAAACATCTTGAATAAATATACATGACACATGCAATTTCAAGGCAAAGTCAAAGAGTGCATCAAATAAAAATATATACCAGTATGAATACATGCCCACATATATATATATACACACATACATACATATATACACATACCTATGCACATAAACACACATATACATACTATCAGAATGGTAATGTGCATTGTCGCAACAAACTGGAGCACATATCACATAGCTATGTGATTATTAAGTCATCATACCCTAGAACCAGAAGGATGACCTAAAAACATCCCAATAAGTAGAAATGCCCCAGGAGAGAAAACGCTATACATGGCAGACACACAGCACAAGGACGGCCCCACGTGCGCAATGGTGGGGCTGTTTACCTCTAAAGCTTCAGCCGCTCAGGAGACGTCCTCTTCCCCCACCGGCTGCAGCACACAAGTCTCTAATGAGACCAGAAAAGTGAAGGGCGGGCCCGGACACAGCGCGCCCCGGCCACGCCCACTTAAACACCGAGCGAGGCCACAGAGAGCGCGGCCCCGCCCCCTAGTGACGCGGCTCGTCCAATGGCGAGACCGCATCAGAAAAAAGAGGGAAATTCAAAAGTGCAACAGATAAACAGGCCCCAGCAGCCCCAGCCACGCGCTGCCGCTGCAGCCCTGAAACCTGCCAAGGCATTTCCACAGAACATAAGTAAAGCACCTCATGCAACACACCCCCCCTTCCTTTAGCGAAGGGAGAAGGGCCGAGCGGGAGAAGGTGACCTAAAGGGAACATCAGGACAGGGGCATCCCAAATCCGGATCACCATTCCGGATAGCCGCATTGCCCCACAAGTGGGGTCGAGCGGAGGAGATAAGCTCCTAGGCACCTAAAGTGCCATCTACCTTTGCCCAGCCAGCAGCCTAGGCTGGGAGGCTTCCATTTAACTAGGCATAAACAACACAATAGAACTGGGCAGAAATAGACCAAAAGGGGATGTTGGGTTTGACCCCGGCTACCTGCAAGCAGGAGACTTCTTTCTTCTGTCTTGTCGCTTCATGCAGAGAGAAAAATACCATTTTGTGAGTACTCACCTGAAAAATGGATATTGTTGGTGTGCCACACACCCCGCTTCACCTTTAATTCTTCACGATTGGGTTACTCACCGCCAGGTGACGCTGTTGCAGAGAGGAAGTCTTGTAACGAGCCCCCTTCCGGCCTATATATACCTGGTACCTCCCATTTATCACCAGTGTATTAAAAAGCAGAAAGACAAGGTACCAGCAATTTAACGGTAACCTCAAAATAAATAAAAGCTTCACCATATAAAGGATTCGGAATACCAAAAAGGGTGGGAGTGAAGCGGGGTGTGTGGCACACCAACAATATCCATTTTTCAGGTGAGTACTCACAAAATGGTATTATTCTTGGTGTGCCACACACCCCGCTTCTCCTTTAA
This sequence comes from Gastrophryne carolinensis, assembly GCA_027917425.1. Lineage (NCBI taxonomy): Eukaryota > Metazoa > Chordata > Amphibia > Anura > Microhylidae > Gastrophryne > Gastrophryne carolinensis. Next base: position 561,873,758 of record CM051234.1, read on the forward strand.
TTCTTCACGATTGGGACATCCAAAAGCAGTGTCCACAAGGGATGGGCATCTCAAGGCCAGGTGAAGCATAACTTAAATGACTGCAGTCTGCAGAACTTTGCGGCCAAAAACAGCATCCGCTGAGGCTCGCACATCAACTTTGTAAAACTTAGAAAAAGTATTAACAGAAGACCAAGTGGCGGCCTTACAAACTTGTTCAACAGAAGCTTGGTGCTGAAACGCCCAAGACGCTCCAACGGCGCGAGTAGAATGAGCAGTGAAACGAAAAGGGGGATCTTTCCCCTTAGCAGAATAGGCCGCAATAACTGCCTGACGTATCCATTTGCTAATGGAAGATTTGGCCGGAGCCAAACCCTTCTTAGACCCACAGGGCACAACAAAAAAGGCATCCGTCTTACGAAAAGGAGACGTGATAATCAAGTAGTACTTAACACAGCGTACTACATCCAAACAATGCAAAACGCTCTCTTTGTCATTCTTAGGATTAGGACACAAGGAGGGAAGAACAATATCCTGATTCAAATGAAGAGCAGAAACAACCTTAGGAAGAAAGTCTGGTTTGAACCGAAAGACCACTTTATCCTGATGCCTCTCAAAATAAGGCGCCTGGATAGACAAGGCCGCCAACTCCGAGACACGCCGGACCGAAGTGATAGCTACCAAGAAGACAATCTTCTGAGTCAGGGTAGACAAAGCAATATCTTGCAGAGACTCAAAAGGAGGAGCCTGCAGAGCAGAAAGAACCAAATTCAAATCCCAAACCGGGAGTAATGGTTTCCTGGGAGGCCGCACATGCGTAATCCCCTGGAAAAAAGTTTTAACTAAAGGATAAAGCGCAAAACGCTTCTGAAAAAAGATAGATAAGGCAGAAACTTGCCCTTTCAAAGTACTTAGCTGAAGACCAGAGTCCAGCCCAGATTGTAAAAACTCCAGAATCCTGGAGACCGAGAAGACCCTACAAGGAAAGGATCTAAACTCACACCAAGCAATATAGGCTTTCCAAGTCCTATAGTAGATGATAGAAGAAGACCTCTTCCGGGCACTGATCAAAGTCTTAACGACTGAGTCAGAAAGACCCTCCTCCTTCAAGATGGAGGTTTCAGCAGCCAGGCCGTCAAACCCAGCGCTGGTAAATTGGGGTAACACAACCGACCCTGAGTGAGCAGATCGGGCCGAAGAGGCAGAACGAACTGGTCCACTGCCAGCTGAACGATGTCTGTGAACCACACTCGCCTTGGCCACCTTGGGGCCACGAGAACGGCGGACACCCTTTCCAGAGCCAACTTCCGAACCACCCTGCCCAGCATGGGTATTGGAGGAAACAGGTATAGAAATCCCAGATCCCCCCAGCTCAGGGACATGGCGTCCACTGCCAGAGCCAGAGGATCCCGGGAGAGCGACACGAAGTTCGGGAGCCTGTGATTGTGACGAGAGGCAAACAGGTCCACCTCCGGTGTCCCCCATCGGAGACACAGTGAGCGAAAAACCTGAGGATGGAGAGCCCATTCTCCCAGACGGGGAGAGCCTCTGCTCAACCGGTCCGCTTCCTGGTTCTCCACTCCTGGAATGTATACCGCCGAGAGACAAGGAACATGGGCCTCTTCCCAGGTCAGGATCAGGGACACCTCTCTGAGAGCACTCAGACTGCGAGTCCCTCCCTGATGATTGATGTAAGCAACCGCTGTTCGATTGTTTGAACGCACCTGGACCGGAAGACCCAGAACGTGATGAGTCAGGAGAGCAAGCACCCGACGGATGGCTCTCAGTTCCAGAACATTGATGGGTAAGTGGGCCTCTTGAGGTCCCCACTGCCCCTGGAACTGAAGCTCCTTCCAGAATCCGCCCCATCCCGAAAGACTGGCGTCCGTGGTGACAATTTCCCAAAGAGGGGTCAGGAAGGACCTGCCCCTCACGAGATTGGCCGAGACCAACCACCACTGGAGGGACTGCCGGACCCGGAAGGACAACTGGAAGGGCTGATCCAGCGACCGAGGCTGCCGGTCCCAGGACGCCAACAGATAAAGCTGAAGCGTCCTCGTGTGAAATTGAGCAAAAGGAACTGCCTCGAAAGAGGCGACCATCAACCCTACCAGCCTCATCCCCAGACGGATGGACGGCCGAGGATGAATCAGATGAATTTTGGACTGGGGGAGAAACACTCTGTGTTGATGAGAGTCCAACTGCATCCCCAGAAAGGACACCACCCTAGCCGGAGCGAGGGAGGACTTGGGGAAGTTGATCACCCAACCAAAGCTTTCCAGCGTGGAGACCACCATCCTGGTGTCTGTCTCCGATTGATTGAGCGACGGAGCCATGATGAGAAGGTCGTCCAAATAAGGTACGACCCGAATGCCCCGAGATCTGAAAATGGCCATCACCCCTGCCAGTACCTTGGTAAACACTCTTGGAGCCGAGGTAAGGCCAAACGGAAGTGCCACGAATTGAAAATGCTGATCTTTCATCACGAAGAAAACGTTGATGAGCGTGGCAGATGGGAACATGAAGATAAGCATCCTTGATGTCTATGGACGTCATGAAGTCCCCCTGCCGTCCCCCTGCCGAAGGGAACCGACGGCCGTACGCAAAGTTTCCATGCGAAACTTCCAAAAACGGATTAACTTGTTGAGTAATTTCAGGTCCAGGACGGGACGAACCGACCCGTCCTTTTTGGGGACTGTGAAAAGATTGGAGTAGAAACCGAGGCCCATCTCTAAGCGCGGGTACCGGCCGGATGACCACCATTTCTAACAGATTCTTTACCGACACCAGGAGCCCCTGTGCGGCCAAAGGATCGATAGGCACCCGAGACCGAAAGAACCGTGAAGGAGGGCGAGACTCGAATTCCAGCTTGTAACCGGACGACACTACCTCCCGGATCCATCTGTCCGGAATCTCCTGGTCCCAAACCTGGGAGAAGTGTCGCAATCGTCCCCCCACCCGCACGGGTGAGGGCAGCCCCTCATTGCTGAGCGCGCTTACCGGCAGGCTTGGGCTTGGTGCCCCAGGACTGTGCGGGGGCGGCCACGGCCCTTCCCCCGAGTCCAACCTGCACTTCTGGTAGCGGGAAAGGAAGCCCCCCTACCCGCTCTGAATCCCCGAAAGGAAGGCCTACCAGAACCTGCCCCCCCAAAGGGACGACGAGGCCTCTTACGTTGCGGCATTTTACCACCTTTTGCAACTGAATCAATTTTATCACCAAACAGTCGCAATCCCAAAAAGGGGAGAGCTGTGAGCACCTTTTTAGAAGCTACGTCCGCCGACCACTGGCGCAGCCATACTGCCCGACGAATAGCCACCAGCATTGCCGCTGTCTTGCTACTCATAGCCAGCGCATCGTCCTGAGCGGACAGAACATAGGAAACAAAAGACTCACACTGCCTGAGAGCAGTAAACTCCTTACAAGTGGGATCAAGATCCACACACAGATCCTGAATTACAGATCTAACCGCCAATAGAAGAAGCGCCGTAGCACACACCGGGCGCATCGTTGACCCGGCATAAATAAAACCATGGCGAGCGTACTGGTCAATCCGACGATCCTCACCATCCTTAAGGGCAGTAGTCTCAGCAGACTGCACCATAGCCGTGCTGGAGAGCCCTAGCACAGGGGTATCGATGTCAGGAGGAACCGACCAAAGCTTCACCAATTCTGGCGGAAAGGGATAACGTTTCTCCCAACTGGAAGGAATTCCAGTTAACCGCGTGGGATGTTCCCATTCCTTAAGCACAACCCTCTCAAAGTGGTGTTGTCTGGGAAAAACCAAACGCGGCTGAGGCACATTGAACAACTGACCCTTTGGCAGGGTGACGGCCTCAGGCGGATCTAAATTCAAAATTTCAAACATTTGAGCCAGAATGGAGGGGGTGTCAAGGGAAACCCCCGCAGACAAATCGCCAATAGCATCAACCTCAAGCTGATCTGCAGGCTCATCTGACTCAACCAGGAATTCTCCCTCCTCATCCAGGGAGCAATCGGACCAATCTACAGGCTCACATACTTCATCCTGTGAAGCCGGAGGTACAGGAGAAAGGTGCTTCCGTTTCGCAGTGGCCTTTAACCCTGCTTTAACGGAAATTATCTTCTCGAGGTTGGCCAACCGTGCCGCCACCTCAGATTGCGAATCCCCACCTTTGAAAATGTCACACGGGGTCCGGAACAGGGAGGGAGGGGTAGGGGATGATGGAAGTTGCGAAGAGCCAGCAGCCGAAGCAACGGACTGAGGCGCAATATTCTGCCTTGCACAAGGAATGCATACAATAACATCATCGCCAGGGAGCGGAGTCCCATAGCCTCCACACACCCTAGATGGCCCAGAAGAACCATTTCCGGTATTATCGGAAGCCTCCATATGGTGATTTATGGTATTCGCAAAATCCTGGGTTTAAGGCATAAGCCACCCGGGATGCCCCTTTATGTTAATGTCCCGGGAGGGAGGATCTAATTTATAATAAAGATACCCTTAAAATAATAGTATAAATAAATATATATATATATATTTTTTTAATATATATATATATATATATATATATATATATATATATATATGTCCCAATTTGGAGAAAAAGAAAGGACTAGCCAGACAAAATAGAACCGGGAGGCCACTGTATTGAGGGAATCCCAGGATCTGTGGGGAAGAAACAAACCAACAGTAAGACCCCCAGAAACCAATGGCAACATGCAATATAACATACATACACAGCACCAGAGTGCTTTGAAGAGGCAAAGAAAACTGGCCTCTGATTTTCCCCCTTTTTTTTTTTTTTTTTTTAAATAAAAGTATTTCTCCATTAAATATTTTACTTTTTTTTTCTTTTTTTTTTTGTTTTAAATAAACAGTCCGACACCATAAAAAATAGACGGCCCCACGCCAGGTGAGGCCACTTACCTGCCCAAGTAAGGCTTACCAAAGCCCAGCACCCGACCATAGAAGTGGTGGAAGACAGGCAGCAAATGTCAGCGAAGGCGGCAGTGGCAGCAGTGGGAGCCGTAGCGGCAGAGCTCGCAGAAGCGGAAGAAGCGGCGGAGCGGGCAGCAGTAGCAGCAGCAGCACACATATGCGGCTGAGAGCCCCGCACGCAGCCTCCTGATAAACAGGAAGGAAGTGCGGCTGGGGCCGGTAAATGACGCGCCGCCGGACCACGCCCCCACCCCTGACGTCATCCGGGCCCCCCCCCCCCCCCCAAATCTGAACAGTGCGGCCCGCCGGACGGCGGTGTCAAAGCAGCCAGAGGGCTAACAAGCCCACAGTAAAAAGGAGAAGGGGGGAGGGGGAACCGGAGATCCTAGGCAGCCTGTGCTGCCCCCAAATATAAACACGCGGCCCGCCAAGCGGCGGCCGTTTAAAACAAAGGAGACAAGGGGAGGGGGGAGGGGGAGCTGGATAAAGTGAGAAGGGCGCAGGCAGCCACAAGCAAGCCCGACACCGTACAGCCCGCCCCAGTCACCCCTAAAGCTGACCCAAAGCTCTGGCCCTACAGGCCAGCAGCCCGCATAACAGAGACTGCCATATAAGAAGGAATCTAAGTCAGGCCACACGCACACTCGCTTGCGGTGCAGCCTGACAAACGTTGAAATAAGCAAACACATGAACATACAGTAAACCATACACACAATACACATCCCTCTACCCCCCCCCCCCATAGTGAAGGGAGAAGGGACCAAAATGGGAGAGCAAGGGGCCAAGGGGACCCTCGGGACAGGGGCATCCCACCTCCGGATCACCATGCCGGATAGCCGCATTGCCCCCAAAACAGGGGGTCGAGCGGAGGAGATAAGCTCCTAGGCATCTATAGTGCCGTCTACCAATTGCCCAGTGAGCAGCCTAGGCTGGGAGGCTTCCATTTAACCACAAAGGTAACAAACAATCAAAACCGGGCAGAAATAGACCAAAAGGGGGGTGCCGGGGTAAGACCCCGGCTACCTGCAAGCAGGAGACTTCAACCTTCTGTCTTGTCGTCATGCAGAGAGAAAACACTGGTGATGAATGGGAGGTACCAGGTATATATAGGCCGGAAGGGGGCTGGTTACAAGACTTCCTCTCTGCAACAGCGTCACCTGGCGGTGAGTAACCCAATCGTAAAGAATTAAAGGTGAAGCGGGGTGTGTGGCACACCAAGAATAAACGGGTGATTGAGTGGGAGGTCCCAGGTATATATAGGCCGGAAGGGGCTCGTTTTCAAGACTTCTCCCTGCACGTCGCCACCTGCTGGTGGAGTAACCCGATCGTAAGAATTAAAGGGGAAGCGGGGTGTGTGGCACACCAAGAATAAACTGGTGATTGAGTGGGAGGTCCCAGGTATATATAGGCCGGAAGGGGCTTGTTTTCAAGACTTCTCCCTGCACGTCGCCACCTGCTGGTGGAGTAACCCGATCGTAAGAATTAAAGGGGAAGCGGGGTGTGTGGCACACTGAGAATAGAGGGTGCTGTTTCATAGCTGCAGAAGGAGTTCTAAGTCTCCCAAAGGTTGATTGGTGGACCACATCAGAGGGGTGGGAAAGGAAACCAGAATGAGGAAGTGATATTCCTCACTAAGGGGGCAGACAGGAGGAAGAAGAGCGCTGGAGCCACTCAATGAAAGGTAAGCTACTGATTTTTTATTTTTTACTTTTAACTTGACAATCACTTTAAAGGAGCACTATCGCAAAAAATGGCCAGATCATAAAAATCCATATTTAAATATGCTGGGTCGCGAGAGGAGAGGTCACTTATACCCCCGGAATCAAGAAATATCCAGCCAGGCTTGTTTCTTTCTTTTAATAGAAGAAGGGGGAATAGGGGGGCGGGTCTGTCACTCCTGATACACTCAAGCCTGTCACCCCTGAAATTTTATTCCTGACAGGAGAAGAGAACCACAAGCTTACCAGAAGTTTTATTAAGTTCATGTGTATAAGTGACCCCTCCTCTCATGAGCTGCTGTGTTTATATGGATTTTTAATATTACACAATTTGGCAGAAAAGTTTAATGTATGAGCCTAGAAAGGGGTCAATTTAATGTTTGTCACATATTGGACAATTGCACATGGGAAATTGATGTAAATGTCCTGTAAAGATCAATAATGATAAAACAGATGCGTCACCACAATAACATGTAGAGGCTGTCACACCCCCACAACACTGTCTATTATAACATCAGATAAAGGAGCAGTGTGTTACATTTTATAATACAAAGTTACTTCTTATGTTCAATATTTCCTACCAATAAATCTATTCTCTGTGACATGTCACATGAGGTCCTGTCTATGAGAAGAGCAATCAGAAGAAGAAATTGTAGAATGATAGCAGTGAGAACACAATAAATGACATCCAGAGGCAGATTACTATGGGTCAAAAGAGCAGATCTAAGTAGAGTCTACAGCATGAGGCCAAATGAAAGAGTAATACATATAAACATAAAGCAAACACTGTCTCATAGCAACAAGGACCCAGGACCATGAGCCAACACACAGAGCAGACATATTGGAATATAGACAGTGGCTTTGAACCAGCATCTGCAATATTCCCTCTGAGAAATTAAAATTCACCAAATTTGTTTGGATTAAGAAGAGCTTACATTGCCCTCCCAGCGATGCCCGACATAAACAGATTCTCTTCCATCATGCTACAACATGTAGAAGGTTTGTCCATTTCAGAAAATCCATTTATACTCGGCTAAATAATTTCACTTTCAATGGCCGTTTTTTATTTGTTTGAAACTTTGTGTTATAAAAGAAACACTTTTTATGTAGCAACAATGTGTTTATATTAGAAACGTGGTGTTTTCGAGTATATATGAGAAACTCCCTGACCCTGGCTTCTGTCATCTGATTGAGGCAAAGACGACAGATTTAACCCCTACTGTATTTATTCAAACTCTGCAGATAAGAGGATCACATTCTTGTGTTACAGCAGTTAAAGGGTTACAAACACAAATGTTTATTTTACATTTCAGAAGGGGAAAATAATAAAACAGAACACCAAACCCTGACAAGTTTTTCTTTAAGACAACAAAAAACCCCAGATATACTTAACTTTTGTCCAGCGTAGCTCCATCACCATTTATTGCAACAAAGTAAGCGTGCTTAAGTAGGCGATGGAGCTGCCCTGGACAAGTTTTTTGTTTTGTTTTTTTTTGCTTGGATCTTTTTAAACTGAATAAGCCGACCAACATCTTGAGGATACCATACAGGAGGTGCAAAAAGATCTAAAATGAGGAAATGCCCTCTAGAGAGGAACACAGCTAGAGCTTGCAACGTGTACCTTTACAGTTCAATCAGTAACCACAAGCCCCTTCTTAAACCGGACCTTCAGCATGATTTAATGAAAAGCCCAAACCCTTGAAAAACTTTTCTCCAGCATCTACAATTAATATATTTTAAGTTTTTAGTCATTTATTTATTATTCTTTCCCCTCATCGGGAAAGGCTCATAACATGCAGTAGATGCAGGTAGGATGATTTTTAATGTGAGCAATCGTTATGTACAGGGTCTGGGAAACATATAAGATATGCTCTTATTCAGGGTGAAGGTCCGCTTTAACATGACTAGATCAGCTGTACTCATAACCACTTAAAATAGACCCAAAGATTAAAGCGGCACTATACTCAAGCCACCCCTTCTTCATTCATGGTGTATGGCACCAAATGGCAGTTAATCAGGTGACCAATGGAAAACATTCAGGTTAGATGTGCAAGCCCACTGGGACACCCAAATTGGTCACCCATAGTCACGTGATAGCCACACATGTATGAGGAAGTGGTTAACATATGAGTATAGGATCTCTTCAATATGCAGAGCACCCAGATGCCCCACCCCACAGACCGAATGATTAATATGCAGGGCACCCAGATGCCCCACCCCACAGACCGAATGATTAATATGCAGGGCACCCAGCTGCCCCACCCCACAGAGCGAATGATTAATAAGCAGGGCATCCAGCTGCCCCACCCCACAGAGCGAATGATTAATATGCAGGGCACCCAGCTGCCCCAAATCTTAAGGTCCAGTGAACACTGCTACTGCACAACAGGACCTCTAGGTAATATAAAATATATCTATATATCTCATGTAAAGTTGATTAATACTAAAATATCTATATATCAAATACCTGAGATATAATACTATAAATAAAAGTCATCCAATGTAGATACAGTCTAATACACAAAGTGATAATGAATTAAAGTGCTAGTGCAAACAACTCTAAAAGAAAATAATGTACTATAACAAAGAGAAACCCTATAGGACTAAAGTGCTAGTGCTAAGCTCCTGCTGCCCACACAAACTGATTTTTCCTCCACATTTAATCCATCCCTGCAGTGAGACAAACATTGAGCATACACATGCCCAGAGTGGTGGGCTACCCTTTCAACAGTTGGGGGGTTAGGTGCCTTTCTCAAGAGCACTTCAGTCATATCCCAGCCAGAAATCGAGCCTGCCACCCTCCTGTCACAAGGCCGTTTCCTTACCTTTAGACTCTCTAATATGTACTAATGAGCAGATTACAGACTCCTGGATTTTCCCTATCATGGTGATTAGGGCACCCCAATTAGGAAATATAATGGGTTGTGGGATTGCTTGCGAGGTGTGTATACTAAGTGATTCAGGGTACTTCACACAGTGGAGCACCACAAATGGGGATACACTAGCGATGGGGATATCGACCATTGTTCCTCTTTAACCCTTCCAACACCAGTCATGTAAATTTTATGTGCCTGGCTTTCTGGTCGGGTCTCCTCTTCATCCCCCAATCCCCGGGGTCCTCCAGCTTCTGAAGAGGGCCCAGAATAGGTCCCCCACAGCCATCAACAATAGCTGTAAAAAGAAAAAATATGACATTTACACACCTCGATGTGCCATCCCTCCCACCAGGTCTCCTCTTCAATGGGGGGGAGCATCCGAATCCCCCTCCCTGGGCTCTTCGGTCCTCAGGAGAGGTCCCAACAGGCCCTCTCCCCTTAACGCCACTGATGTAATCCCGCTTTTGGACTGACATTCTCAGATGCGGTGATCTCTGGAGAGAATGGTGGAGGGGCATAGGATCCTCTAGTTCCCTGTAGGACTGGAGGCCACCAAAGCTGACCCTTGCACTCTGTTCTACAAGTCCTGCATACCTGGTCCCCGGGCTGGTAATGCAGGGTAGGGGGGACCCTGTGTCATTTTTTTATTAACCCTTTAAGTCCCATCTCTCAGCAGGTATAAAAGTCTTCCAGCAGTAGGAGGACAGAAACCAGAGTGATCGTCATGAGACACAGAGCACAGCTATGGATTGATGGGAGGTAATTATTAAAAAATAAAGTCTTTTTAACATTTAACCCTTTGTGAACTGGTACATCTATACCAGTTCATAAGGCTCTGGGTCTGGCAATTACTTGCGGCTAGTGGGTGACTTGCCATTAACCCCCAACCCCCATTACCTGCCTCCCCAAAGGCCGAGGGTAGAAGCGTCCGGGAGACGCTCGGGGGCCACCAAGGCTGTCGTTCGAGCCCTGGTCTACAAGCCCCCATAGCTGCTGCCCTGCCTGGTTATGCTGGGGAGTGGGGACCCCATGACATTTTTTTTTTATTTTTAAGGCTTTTAATTACATTTTTTTATAGGGTGATTTTATAGGGTGGATAGTAGCTGTAGTTTACATGTAAATTTTATGCTCATATAATGCTCATTTAAATTTTTGGGAGGGGGGGGTCTCCTGGGCAGGAACGGGGGCTACCGATAAATAAGTGGTACACTGTAATTGAGAGAAATGGGGCTTTCATGTGCAATATGGTCTTCTTGAATAAAATAAACAGGCCAAATTTTAAAAATATATATTTTTTAAACATCGTGAAAAATGACCTGTGACAACATCTCAAGTAAGTTAGAAGTTAAAAGGGTTAAAAGTACATATGAATGTTGGGTACTGTTCTGTTCTGGACACCTTGCACTTTCAGATTTAACTTGTTTTGTCTTGTTTGCATATTGATATTTATAGAAAAATATGTTTTCTCTGCTGCTTTTGTATACATTTTTTAGGGAAACCCTGTGCAATCAAAAAATTAATCGAGAGATTACTTCTAGAAAACTGCATCCACATCAACAAGCCTGGTACGCCTAGAAAGCTTGAGGTGTGTACCAGAGAATATAGTTTGTGGGGGTATTTCAAATGTCAATGGTTTTTTTTCTTGAAAAACCGCAAGTAGTTGTATTTTATCTGAAAATCTCTTAAAGCACTGTTTCAGTTTGGGGGAGTCTCCTAGGCAAGTAAATGGTGTCTATTAATACATATGTGGTACTGTTGTAACCGGAAAAAAATGGGCTTTTACATGCAATATGATTTTATTGAACAACTGAAAGTTTTTTTAATTTTTTACATTTTTTTAATTTTTAAAACCCAGAGCTGAAAAAAGTATATTTTGTTCCTGGGAAATCCCTTCAAAAATTACAGTTGAACATGTATAGCGCAAAATATTGAAAAATGGTCTGGCAACAGAGGGTGACAAAATCTCCAGGTAGGCTGGCAGTTAAAGGTTTAAAGCAGACATCCACCTCTCTGCAGCAAACCAGACTAAAAGTTTAGCTACATCTTCTCAACAAGGGGTTTATACCGTAAAAACATAATGTAATGGTTTTAGCTCTTCCCCACTTTACTGAATACTAAATAAAACTTTTAAATTAAAAGGGTTTTAGAGCAATAGCCGGCATATCCCACTGTTCTGACTTTCATTTCCTTCCATGTGAATTACAACACGAGTTTCATTCTATCACTTCCCTCTTCATGTGACTCATGTGAAGATATTGGCACTAACCTCACGGCTTCTTATAAGAGGCGTCTGCACTTTGACCACTGTCTACTCACAGACAGATTCATTATGCCATATAAAACTACAAAGCATTTCCTGGTCTGTCATCACCCATTCTGAAGTGTAACTGCGCCTCGGTGCCAAATCCACGCACTGTACGGCAGGCCTGCACATTTGTGCAAGTTATTTCACAGCCAAAGCAGCCATTTGGTTTAATTCCATATGAGGATTTTATTGCTGGAGCCTAGAAATGTCACTGACAAATGTCTTGTATTAAATGATTCCATGACCAGTCATGAGAAAACGGATCACAATTAAAACAATATGAATGCATTAAAATGTTTTTAAATTGCCACTTTCCCCTTTTGTCGTTAAATATAAAATATTATAAAGTAAAAGTATATATGTGAGGATTAGCGGGAACAGCAGGACCATAAGGGCCTAGAAGACAGACAGGGTTATCTCCCCCGCTCCCTAACCAAGGTCCTATAAGGAAGAAAAAATAAATGAATAAGAGGAAAAATACAATTCTGTGATTACTCACCTGTAGAATTGATATTATAAGTGTACATCCAGTCCCGTTCTGAAAGATATCCTTACTCTGCAGAGCAGAAAAAGTGGCACCTCCTGGCCCATATATACCGAGGCACCTCCCACAGAACCCCAGTATTTAAAAAGCAGTTAACAAAAGCTGGGAGAAAATAACCAACAATCACCATAAAGAGGTAACAAGAACAACAAGGGAGGGGCGGGACGGGACAGGATGTACACTCATAATATCAATTCTACAGGTGAGTAATCACAGAATTGTATTATTCTTAGTGTACATCCCCTCCCGTTCCGAAATATATCCTTACTCATGGGACATCCAATAGCAATGTCCGCAGGGTAGGGTGGGATCCCCAAAAGCAACAGCAAGCAGTCTAAACCACTGCCGCCTGCAGAACTTTGCGGCCAAAAGCAGCATCAGCTGAGGCCTTAACATCAACCTTGTAAAACTTAGAAAAAGTATAAACAGAAGACCAAGTTGCGGCCTTGCAAACTTGTTCAACAGAAGCTTGGTGCTGAAAAGCCCAAGAGGCACCAATAGCACGAGTAGAATGAGCAGCAAGACGTAAGGGAGGTTTCTTTACCTTAGCAGAAAAGTCTGAATCACGCCTGACGGATCCACTTGCTGATAGTGGATTTAGCAGGAGCCTGGCCCTTCTTAGGACCAGACGGAACCACAAAGAAAGCATCAGTCTTCCTGAAAGGTTCAGTAGCCACCAAATAGAACTTCACAGCCCTAACAACATCAAGAGAGTGTAACACCCTTTCCTTGGGGTTACCAGGGTTAGGGCACAAGGAAGGCAACACAATGTCCTGATTGAGATGAAAAGCAGACACAACCTTGGGCAGAAAGTCAGTTTTAAAGCGAAACACCACCTTGTCCTGGTGTCTTTCAAAATAAGGAGGCTTGATGGAAAGCGCCGCCAATTCAGAAACACGCCTGACTGAGGTAATAGCCACCAAAAAGGCTACCTTGACAGTGAGAGTGGATAAAGCTGCCTCCTGCAAGGGCTCAAAGGGAGACAAAACCAAGTTCAAATCCCAAACAGGTAACATGGGCTTGCGTGGAGGACGCACATGAGTAACACCTTGAAGGAAGGTCTTAACCAGATGATGCTGAGCAAAAGACCTTTGGAAAAAAACAGCAAGAGCAGAGACATGGCCCTTCAGAGTACTAAGGTGAAAACCCATATCCAAGCCATTTTGCAAAAACTCCAATATCCTGGGAATTGAGAACACCCGACATGGAAGCGACCTAGACTCACACCAGTCAATGTAAGCACCAAACCTTGTAGTAAATGGTAGAGGAAGACTTCTTCCTAGCTCTGATCATAGTATTAACCACAGAGGTGGGCAACCCCTTGTCCATCAAGATGGAGGTTTCAGCAGCCAGGCCGTCAAAGCCAGCGTTTGTAAATTGGGGTGGCAGAGCCGCCCCTGAGTGAGCAGGTCTGGTACCATGGGCAGGACGAGCTGATCTACTGCCAACTGTACGATTTCTGCGAACCAAATTCTTCTTGGCCAACACGGGGCCACCAGAATGGCTGGCACTCCCTCCTGGGCTATTTTGCACAGCACCTTGCCCAGCAGAGGAAACGGAGGAAAAACATAGCTGAGCAGAGCTGAAAGCTCTTCCAAGACATTGCCAGAGCATCCACTGACAGGGCCAGGGGATCCTGTGACAGGGATACAAAGACTGGAAGCTTGCGATTGTGACGTGACGCAAAGAGATCCACATCCGGCTGGCCCCAATGGAGACACAGAGAGTGAAACACCCTGTTGCTGAGGGACCATTCTCCCATGCGAGAGTCCCCCCTGCTCAGAGTGTCTGCTTCCAGATTCTCCACTCCCGGAATGTACACTGCTGAGATGCAGGGAACATTGTCCTCTGCCCAGGACAGAATCAGGGATACTTCCTTGAGAGCCCTCTTGCTCCTGGTTCCTCCCTGATGATTGATGTAAGCAACCGCTGTCTTGTTGTCTGAGCGGATCTGAACCGCCAGACACCGAAGGTGCATGGTCAGCTGGTAAAGCACTAATCTTACTGCCCTCAGTTCCAGAATGTTGATTGGGGCATGGGCCTCCTGAGGACCCCACTGCCCCTGGAATTTCAGGGACCTCCAAAAGCCCCCCCCCCACCAACCTGTCAGGCTTGCATCCGTGGTGACCACCTCCCAGCAGGGAGTCAAAAAAGATCTGCCCACTAGCAGATTCCTTGGGTCCAGCCACCATGACAGAGACCTCCTGACCAGAGGGGACAGAACAAATACCTGATCCAGGGACCCTGGGTTCCAATCCCATACTGACAAGAGATGAACCTGGAGAGGCCTCATGTGAAACTGAGCGTATGGGACAGCCTCGAAGCTGGACACCATCAGACCCACCAGCTGCATAGCCTGTCTGATGGGCCGATGAGGGCAAGACAGAAGGAGCTGTGTTTGTGCCTGAAGACCCTCTATCTTCAGCTGAGGGAGAAAGACCTTGACCTGATAGGTATCCAGAGTCATGCCCAGAAAAAATACCGTTTTGTGAGTACTCACCTTTAAAACGGGTATTATGAGTGTGCCATACAATCCACTTCGATCTTCATGACATGTGGGTAATCTCCGGTAGAGGGCGAATTGAATATGCATAAAAAGAAAGCCCCTCCCGGTCCATATATACCTGGGACCTCCCACCAATTTCCCAGTGTAAAAAGGGGACCAGGAAGAACCAATTATGACCTAAACAATCAAAACCAATGGTGCACCATATAAAAGCCCCAGAATACCTGAAAAAAAAGGGGTGGGTCGAAGTGGAGTGTATGGCACACTCATAATACCCGTTTAAAAGGTGAGTACTCACAAAACGGTATTATTCTAAGTGTGCCATACACTCCACTTCGATCTTCATGACATTTGGGACATCCAATAGTGTCCGTCATGGGTGGGAACCAGAAACAGTAAAGAATGTACCAACTCAAACCACTGCAGCTAGCAGAACCTTGCGGCAAAAACAGCATCCGCTGAAGCCTGCACATCAACCTTGTAAAACTTGGAAAAAGTATGAACGGAAGACCAAGTAGCAGCCTTACAAACTTGTTCAACAGAAGCCTGGTGCTGAAAAGCCCAGGACGCACCAACCGCACGAGTAGAGTGCGCAGTGCCCCTAAAAAGGAGGAGTCCTCCCCTTAGCAGAATAGGCCCCAACAATGGCCTGATGAATCCATTTGCTAATCGTAGACTTAGCAGGCGCCAAACTTTTCCTGGGCCCGCAGGGCACCACGAAAAAAGCGTCCGTCTTGCGGAAGGAAGAAGTAGTCATCAAATAGTACTTCACACAGCGAACAACATCCAAATTGTGCAGAACCTTTTCCTTGTCATTGGTAGGCTTAGGAAGGAAGGGAAAGGAGAACAATATCCTGATTGAGGTGGAAAGCAGACACCACCTTAGGAAGGAAATCCGGCTTAAATCGGAAAACCACCCTATCCTGGTGTCTCTCAAAGTAAGGGGCCTGAATCGACAGAGCCGCCAACTCAGAGAAACGCCGAACAGAGGTAATAGCCACCAAGAAAGCAACCTTCTGAGTGAGAACCGACAGAGCAATATCCTGTAACGGCTCAAAAGGAGGACCCTGCAGAGCCGAAAGAACCAAATTCAAATCCCAAACAGGAACCACAGCCTTCCGAGGAGGCCGCACATGCGCGACCCCTTGGAAAAAAGTCTTAACCAGCGGGTGTAAGGCAAAAGACCTCAGGAAGAACCCGACAGAGCAGAAACCTGTCCTTTCAAAGTACTAAGCTGGAACCCAAGATTCAGATTATGCTGAAGAAACTCCAAAATCCTGGGTATCGAAAACACCCTGCAAGGCAAGGCCCTAGCCTCACACCAATCAATATAGGACCTCCAAGTCCTATAGTAAATGCCAGAAGAGGACCGCTTCCTAGCCCTAATCAAGGTCTGAACAACAGCCTAAGACAAACCTTCCTCTTTCAAGATGAAGTTTTCAGCAGCCAAGTCGTCAAAGCCAGCGTTTGTAAATTGGGGTAAAGTAGATGACCCTGAGATAGCAGGTCCGGCAACAAGGGAAGCCGGTACTGATCTACGGCCATCCTTACGACGTCTGCGTACCAAACCCTTCTTGACCACCTTGGAGACACCAGAATCGATGGTGCCCCTTCTAGAACCAGTTTGCAAACTACCTTGCCCAGCATGGAGACGGGTGGAAACAGGTACAGAAAACCCAACTCCTTCCAAGCCAGTGACAAGGCATCCACTGCCAGAGACAGAGGATCCTGAGAAAGAGACACAAAGTCCGGAAGTTTGCGATTGTGCCTCGAGGCAAAGAGATCCACCTCCGGAGTCCCCCACCTGCGGCAAAGATCCAGAAAAACCTCGGGGTTGAGAGACCACTCTCCGTGGTGAGAGGATCCCCTGCTCAGGAAATACGCCTCCATGTTCTCCACTCCCGGAATGTAGACTGCCGAAATGCAAGGAACATTGCTCTCCGCCCAGTGCAGGATCAGAGAGACTTCCCTGAGGGCACTCCTACTGCAAGTCCCTCCTTGGTGATTGATGTAAGCTACCACCGTTCGGTTGTCTGAACGAACCTGAACCAGTAGACCCCGTAAATGTGAGGTCAGCCGAGATGGATGGCTCTGAGCTCCAAGACATTGATGGGGGTGTGAGCCTCCTGAGGACCCCACACCCCGCTGAACTGATGACTTTTCCAATAGCCTCCCCAGCCCAACAGGCTGGCATCCGTGGTAACCGTCTCCCAACAAGGGACCAGAAAGGATCTGCCCTTCAACAGGTTTCTCGATTCCAGCCACCACCAAAGGGACTGCCGAACCCTGGGAGACATCCTGAAAGTTTGATCCAATGACTGCGGACTCCTGTCCCAATGCGTCAATAGGTGAAGTTGAAGAGATCTCATGTGAAACTGTGCAAACGGTACCGCCTCAAAGGAGGATACCATCAAGCCCACCAGTTTCATCCCCTGTCGAATAGAGGGACAAGGATTGGCCAGAAGAAGGCGGATCAGACCCTGAATCCCCTGCACCTTGGTCTCGGGCGAACGGTATCCAGATTCATGCCCAGAAATGAAATCACACGAGACGGGGAGAGAGAAGACTTGGTGCGGTTGATCACCCACCCAAACCTCTCCAGGGTCGACACCACCTGGTGGGTGTCCAGTTCCGCCTGACGGAGGGAAGAAGCTGAGATCAACAGGTCGTCCAGATAAGGCACAATGCGAATGCCCTGAACTATGAGCAGAGCCATTATTCCCGCTAAGACCTTGGTGAAGACCCTCGGCGCGGAGGTCAGACCAAAGGGAAAAGCTACAAACTGATAATGTTGATCCTTCACCGCAAACCGTAGGAATCTCTGATGTGCCTGAAAAATCGGAACATGCAGATACGCATCCTTGATGTCTATGGATGTCATAAAATCCCCTTGGCGAAGGGAATTGATAGCTGAGCGCAGAGTCTCCATGCGGAACTTTTTGGCTCTGATAAACCTGTTGAGAACCTTGAGATCTAGAATGGGTCTCACCGAACCCTCCTTTTTGGGAACCGTGAAAAGGTTGGAGTAGTAACCCCTGCCTCTCTCCGAAGGAGGCACCGGGCATATAACCCCAATGGCCAGAAGGTTTTTTACTGCTAACAGGAGCCCCTGTGCAGCCTGAGGGTCCGAGGGCACCAGAGACCTTCAAGTGGACCATAACCCTCGGGTGATCAGCCCGGGAATCTATAAGATTCTCGGGCCGATCACCTCCCTCCCCGCAGGACATCCGAGATCGGGATGTCCCGCGGGGTGAAACCCCCCCAAACCCCCTTATCTTAGTTTCCCGCCGCCGCCGCCGCCTCCCTCCCTCGCGTCTGTGAATGGCCGGCGCGGGGGAGCGCGCGTCAAGAGGGACGCGCGGGAGGCGGCAGCGGAGGAGCCACGGACAAGCGGCTGTCAAATCGCTTGTCCGTCGGCGCTGGGAGCGGGGAGAGGTGAGTTTTTAGGGTGATCGGGGGGTTTCACACAGCGGGGCACCCCGATCGGGGGTGCCCCACCGAAGTGGACCAAGACCCAGGATAGTCAAAATCCTGGGTGTTGGTCCACTTTAAGAATCTTGGGGGCGGCCAGTACTCGAACTCCAGTTTGTACCCGGAGGAGACCACTTCCAGGATCCCGGGCCCAGAGCCGCAGCCGTCCCCCCACCCTTGCGGGTGAGGGCGCCCCTTCATTGCTGAGCCGGTTTAACGGCAGGCTTGGGCTTGGAACCCCAGGCAGCCGCGGGACGTGCCCGACCTCTGCCTCTGTTCCAGGACGAGCCCCTGACACCCGAGAAGGCCAAAAGGAAGGAGTGAACGAGCCAGCCCCCCGAAAGGGGCGGCGCTGTTTCCTCCGCTGAGGTAACTTACCTCCTTTAGCAACAGCATCCAATTTATCTCCAAACAGCCGGGAAAACAAGAAGGGAAGAGCTGTGAGCGACTTCTTGCCCCAAACGTCCGCTGTCCACTGGCGGAGCCAGACCAATCTGCGCATAGCCACCAGTAAGGCGAAAGTCCTGCTACACACGACAATAGAATCTTCCATCACAGCCATGACAAAATCCATGAACAATTCGCATTTCTTAAGGATAGCGAACTCAGCGCCAGCTGGATCAAACTGGGCGTTATTCAGCCAGTCCCTGATAAGAGACCTGGTATTAAGCGACACCAGGGCAGATGCACTAACAGGCCACAGGGCCCAGCCCACATTGGCAAAAGCGTGGCACGCCATCTGATCAAGGCACTTATCCTCGCCATCCTTAAGGGAAGTGTCGTCAGGGGTGTTCAGCACAGAAGAGTTGGTCAAACCTAAAACTGGCGCGTCGACCTCGGGAGGAGAAGACCAGCGCTTAACCGCCTCCACCGGAAAAGGAAACTTCTTATCCCATCCCTGAGGAACACCAGGAAGCCGACTGGGCCTCTCCCATTCTCTAAGGATCAGCGCATCAAAGTGACCCTGGGTAGGGAATTCCAGACGGGGCTTGCAGGCCCCCAAAAATTCCCCCTTCTTGAGAGGGGGCGCCTCAGGCAGTTCAATATCCAACACCTCCAATAAATGTGACAAAACAGTGGCCGTATCTACGGCATCCCCCAGCGCCTGCCCGACATCGGCATTCCCAGACTGAACATATTCAGCCTCTGTTTCCTGATACAATTCCCCCTCCTCTAACGGGGAATAATCTGACAAATCAACGAAATCGTCAAATCGTCGTCAACATCCCACAAGGGCTGGGCCGACGACATATGTCTCTCTTTAGCCTGGGCCTTCTTGCCCACCGGGCTAGCAATCATGTTCTCGATGCTGGCCAACCTAGCCCAAACATCAGAGAGCGACTCCCCGCTGGCACCAATGTCACTTGGGGTATCGATAAGGTGGGGAGGGGGAAGGTGATGAAGCGGGAGGAGCTGACCCAGAAGGCTGGGTACCAGACTGCCGCGTTATGGCCTTGTGCGCATGGTATACAGATCAGCACATTCTCCCCCGTAAGGGATACCCCACACATGGCTCGGATTGTCCCAGAGGGAGCCCGAGCCCAGTATCCTGCAGAGCCTCCATATGGTCAATTTTTGTGGTCAGTCGCAAGACCGCAGGGAATTTACGCCTAAGCAAACCGGGATGCCCCTTAAAACTCCCGGTGGGAGGATTTGAGGTGAACAAATGTACACTAGGGAATCCAGGACCAGGAGGAACCCCTTAATATGCACATATACAATGCAATCTGTAACACACAAAACAGGCAACATAAGTGCAATCTTACATATATAAGGCAATAACACATACCTAATTGTATATGTATATAAATATGCATATATATATATATATATATATATATATATATCCCAGCCAGACATGCGTAACAACACGAAAAAACACACACACGTCCGCAATCAGTGGGGGCCCCACGCTAGAGAGGGGCCCCCACGTAAGCTAAGGAAGTGGCCATCCGGCCCTTACCACTCGGAGTGCAGCTCCCAGCATCAAAATGGCCCCCGAGCAGTGCCTCATGCAGGAAGAGGGAGAGAAGGGGGAGGGCGGGCCAGTGCAGAACGCGCGCTCGCCAGGCCACACCCCCCTCCCAGCAACGCGGATCCCCTAGAAACGAGCCACAGAAACGCGCCAAAGAAGGGGGCGGGGCTACCGCAGCCGCGCTGAGAGCCCGGCCCCCTCCCTGTCCCTTCCCGCCCACACACTGTCAGTCACACACACACACGCACAGTGAAATCACACACCCACACACACAGGGGCATGGAGGGGAGTAAGGGACCCAGAAGGGGGGAACCCTGCCAAAATCCGGCAATAAGCATAGAGGGACGGGGCATCCCACACCAGGATCACCAAAAACCTGGATAACCGCCTACCCCATAGTGAGGTCTCACAGTGGAGCAGTGCTCCTTCCGCACCCATAGGGTGCTGCCTACCTTCACCAGGACCCGCAGCCTAAGCTGGGAGGCTCAAATAGGGGCAATTTAGAAAGGGTCCTGGCAGTAATAGGGACAATAGACGGCCGGGCGCGGGCCCGGCTTACCTGTAAGTAAAGAAGTCTTCATCTTCTGTCTTGTCGCCTTCCCTGCAGAGAAGGAACTGGGAAATTGGTGGGAGGTCCCAGGTATATATGGACCGGGAGGGGCTTTCTTTTTTTGCATATTAATCTCTGCAGAAGTTCGCCCTCTACTGGAGATTACCCACGTGTCATGAAGATCGAAGTGGAGTGTATGGCACACTTAGAATAGCTTTACCCTGGAAGGAGACAGGGAAGATTTGGGAAGATTGATCACCCAGCCAAACTTTTCCAGAGTGGATACCACCATCTGAAAACCAAACTCTGCTTGTTGCAAAGTCTGGGAAACTACAAGAATGTCGTCCAGATAAGGAAGAATGCGAATGCCCTGAGATCTCAGCAGAGCCATTACTCCTGCCAACACCTTGGTGAACACCCTGGGAGCAGAAGTAAGACAGAATGGCAGAGCCACAAACTGGTAATGCTGATCTTCCACTGCGAACCGGAGAAATTTTTGATGGCCTGCAAAAATTGGCACGTGAAGGTAAGCATCCTTGATGTCTATAGAGGCCAAGAAGTCCTCTGGGCGAAGAGAATTTAAAGACAGAAAGAAGAGTCTCCATACGAAAGTGCCTGAATCTGACAAATTTGTTGAGGAGTTTTAAATCCAGTATGGGCCTGACTGATCCGTCCATTTTTGGAACAGTGAAAAGATTGGAATAGTAGCCCAAGCCCCTTTCCCGCAGAGGGACTGGGCAAATGACCCCCAATTCCAGTAGATTTTGAACAGCCAAGCACAAACACTGAGCTGACGGGGGGTCCTGAGCCATCCGTGATTTTGTGAATCTTGGGGGCGGCCAGGCTGCAAACTCTATCTTGTAACCGGAGGAGACTACCTCTTGAATCCACCGGTCTGAGACAAGACAAGACGTCTCCAGATGTGAGCAAAAAACCGAAGCCGTCCCCCCACCCGGATGGTTGAGGGCGCCCCTTCATGCCTGCGGTGGTTTGGGAGAGGATTTTGGCTTAGAACCCCAGGAAGGACCGGGCCTGCCACGTCCTCTGCTTCTGCCCCACGACTCACCATGGCCTCCCGCGGGGGGAGCCCCCCTTCCTCTTCTGGGGAAATAAAAGGGGGACAGAGCAACTCTGGACCCCCGAAAGGGCCTGAGTGGCTTTTTGCGCTGAGGCAGTTTGTCTTACTTGGCAAACAGATCCAGACGTTCTCCAAAAAGGTGCAGTCCTTTAAATGGGGCCCCAGTAAGAGCCTTCTTAGCAGCAATATCAGCCATCCATTGGCGCAGCCAAAACAGAACGGCGTATAGCAACCAGCCGGGCAGAGGTTCTGCCACACATTCTAATGGCATCCTCTAGGGCAGCAAGAACATATGATGTAAATTCCTCACACTACATTAGCCAGTTAAATACATCTCTGCCCAAAGCCGCAGAACCACCCTCTAAGGCACTTCTGATCAATCTTCTAATCGCCACAGTTGTAATAGAAGTTTAGCAGCATAAAATAATTCTCCCTGTTGCTGGGGGGGGGGGGGCAACAGGGGGAGATATTTCAAGTACTTCAAATAAATGGGCAAGTAGCCTGTCAGTATCAGCTGCATCCCAAGGCTTGGACCCGGTCCTTGGATCATCAAAAGACATATTTTGATCCTCAGAATCAGACTCGGAGAATAATTCCCCAGAATAAAACCAACAATGTCTTTCAGCGCTTCAGAAGCCATAGGGCAAACATATGTATTATCAATCAAATGCCGTGTCTTGCCAATAGCCTTGCGCGGCACATAACCGCCCATCCGCCTCTCCAGATCAGCCAATCTAGTAGCAAAATCAGATTGGGCATCCCCGGTAGCATACAATAGCCGAATACAAGAGAGAGGGAGTAGGCAAGGCCTCAGGGGAAGCGGACCTCAGCAGGGGCATCCCAGACAACCGCGCAACCGTCTGCTGGGCGCAAGAGAGACAGACCTTGAAGTCGCCAGGTACAGGGGAAATCCCACAATCAGTACAGAACCGGCCTTGTCCCGAAGGAACCCCGGACTCATTGTCTTGAGAAGCCTCCATATGGTGATTATTGTGGCTCACAAAGGCCAAACGGGAATAATGCCGAAGCAAACCCGGGATGCCCCCAATGCACCGCAAGGGAGTCGGAAGATTTTAAGATATTAGACAAATTCCCTTATCAATGTAAAGGCAGGGAGAAACCACTAATTCTCTAGGCTTAAAAGACAGAGAGGATCCTGTAAGCACAAGATATATCACAGTAATAAATAAAAATAGCCCGCAAGGGCACTTACAGACCGCATACGAGCATCAGTCAAAATGCGTCACTCGCCCAGCCCGCCTCCCTCCGAAGAGCGCGAAAAGGACGCGCCCACGTGACTTAAACAGTCAATGGCTGCGCCAAGGAGCCTGGAGTAAATGTCACCGCCCTATACAAAGCGGTGTACAATAGCGTGATATTAGAGAAAAAGAAAACAGTGCAACCAATTCAAACAGGGATCACTGCATAATGCGCTCCGCAGGAGCCAGAGCATAAAAAAATACAATTCTGTGAAGTACTCACCTGTAGAATTGGTATTATTGGTATACAGTACGTCCTGCTCCAGATATAATACTTACACTTGGGTTATCCTCCGCCAGATGGCGCTGCGCTGCAGAGACATGGAAAAACAGGCTCCTCCCGGCCCCTCAAATACCCAGGGACCTCCCACAAATCCCCAGCATTGAAAAGCAGTGAACAAGAAGCCGGGAGAATTAAACCACCCAGAACAACTGGTAATGATAACAATCACCATACAGGGGATCCAGAGTAATGCAACAACAGGGTGGGGTGGAGCAGGACGTACTGTATACCAATAATACCAATTCTACAGGTGAGTACTTCACAGAATTGTATTATTCTTAGTATACAGTACATCCTGCTCCAGATATAATACTTACACTTGGGACATCCAATAGCAGTGTCCATAAAGTAGGGTGGGATCCCCCAACAAAAGGTGACAACAGGCAGTTTAAACTACTGCCGCTTGCAAAACCTTGCGGCCAAAAACAGCATCAGCTGAGGCCCTAACATCAACCTTGTAAAACTTTGAAAAGGTATGAACAGAAGACCAAGTAGCGGCCTTGCAAACTTGTTCAACAGAAGCCTGGTGCTGGAAGGCCCAAGAGGCCCCAATAGCACGAGTGGAATGAGCAGCAAGGCGGAAGGGATTCTTCCCCTTAGCAGAATAGGCCTGAAGCACAGCCTGACGAATCCATTTGCTAATAGTAGACTTGGCAGGAGCCAAGCCCTTCCTAGGACCAGAAGGGACCACAAAGAGCATCAGTCTTCCTGAAGGCCTCAGTGATTACCAGGTAGTACTTCAGACACTTTACCACATCCAATGAATGCAAAACCCTTTCCTTAGCGTTGCTAGGATTAGGACACAATGAAGGAAGGACAATATCCTGATTTAAATGAAAGGCAGACACCACCTTTGGCAGAAAATCTGGCTTAAAGCGGAACACCACCTTGTCCTGGTGTCTCTCGTAGTATGGGGGCTGAATAGACAGAGCCGCCAGCTCAGACACGCGTCTGACCGAAGTAATAGCCACCAGAAAAACAACTTTGAGCGTAAGTACAGCCAGAGCAGCATGCTGAATAGGCTCAAAGGGAGCACCCTGTAAGGCAGACAAAACCAGGTTCAAGTCCCAAACAGGGACCGTAGGCTTACGCGGGGGACGCACGTGAGTGACCCCCTGAAAGAAGGTCTTAACCAAGGAATGCTGTGCAAAAGACCTCTGAAAGAAGACAGACAGGGCAGAAACCTGACCCTTCAGAGTACTGAGTTTTAAACCCAACTCCAATCCATGTTGAAAAAACTCCAGAATTCTAGGGAGTAAGAATTCCCTGCAGGGGAGAGACCTAGATTCACACCAGTCAATGTAGGAACGCCATACCCTATAATAGATGGCAGAAGAAGTTTTCTTCCTAGCCTGTACCATGGTATCCACCACTGAGGCAGACAAGCCTTTCTCCATCAAGATGGAGGTTTCAGCAGCCAAGCAGTCAAAGCCAGAGTTTGTAAACTGGGATGGCGTAGGGAGCCCTGAGTGAGTAGATCTGGCTCCTCCGGCAGGACGTACTGGTCTACTGCCATTTGTACCACGTCTGCGAACCACACTCTTCTTGGCCACCTCGGGGCCACCAGAATCACCCTTTCCAGGGCAATCTTGCGCAGAACCCTGCCCAGCAGGGGAAACGGGGGGAAGGCATACAGAAGCCGGAATTTCTTCCAAGACAGTGACAGAGCATCCGTGGCCAAGGCCAGAGGATCCTGCGACAGGGAGAGAAAGGCCGGGAGCTTGTGATTGTGACGGGATGCAAACAGATCCACATCCGGTAGGCCCCACCGGTAACACAGGGACTGGAATACCCTGTTGCAGAGGGACCACTCCCCCTGACGGGAAGACCCCCTGCTCAGAGAGTCTGCCAGAAGATTCTCTACCCCCAGGATATAAACAGCCGAGATGCATTGAACATTGGCCTCCGCCCATGTCAGAATCCGCGACACTTCCTGGGGGGCACCCTTGCTCCGGGTCCCTCCCTGATGGTTGATGTAGGCAACCGCTGTCCTGTTGTCTGAGCGCACCTGTACAGACAGACCCTGCAGGTGATAGGTCAGCTGTTCCAAAACCAACCTGACCGCCCGTAGTTCCAGAATGTTGATGGGTAAGTGGGCCTCCTGAGGGCCCCACCTCCCCTGGAACCTCAGGGATTTCCAGAATCCCCCCCAACCTGACAGACTGGCATCCGTGGTAACCGTCTCCCAGGAGGGGGCTAGAAAGGACCTGCCCTTTAGCAAGTTCTTGTGGTCCAGCCAGCACGAGAGGGACCTTCCGACCAATGGGGGAAGCACACATACCCCATCCAAGGACGCGGGGTCCTTGTCCCATACTGATAGGAGGTGAAGCTGCAGAGGCCTCGAATGGAACTGAGCAAAGGGCACCGCCTCGAAGCTCGCCACCATCAGGCCCACCAGCCGCATTCCCTGTCTGAGGGAGAGCTGGGGGCACGAGAGCAGGGACCTCACCTGCGTAGTCAGACCCTCCACCTTCTGTTGGGGAAGGAATATTCGTGACTGAACCGTATCCAGAATCATTCCCAGGAATGGGGTCACCGGTGAAGGGGACAGGGAGGACTTGGGATGATTGATCACCCAGCCGAAGGACTCCAAGGTGGACACCACCAGCTGAGTGTCCAGCTCCGCCTGCTGTAGAGGCCATGAGGCGATGAGAATGTCGTCCAGGTAGGGCAGCACTCGAATGCCCCCTGACCTTAGCAAGGACATCACGCCCGCCAATACCTTGGTGAACACTCTGGGAGCTGAAGTGAGGCCAAAGGGAAGAGCCACAAATTGGTAGTGTTGATCTTTCAACTCGAACCTGAGAAACCTTTGATGCCCGGGGAACACAGGGATGTGAAGGTAAGCATCTTTGATGTCCACAGACGTCATAAAATCCCCTGGTCGTAGAGAGCCAACGGCCGAGCGCAGGGTTTCCATGCGAAAGCGCTTGCTCTTGACAAATTTGTTGAGGATCTTTAAATCCAGAATGGGCCTGACTGACCCGTCTCTTTTGGGTACTGTGAAAAGGTTGGAGTAGAAACCTTCTCCCAATTCTCTCAAGGGAACTTTGCAAATAACTCCCAGCTCCAGAAGTCCTTGTACTGCATGCATCAGGACCTGAGCTGACACCGGGTCCTGAGACGTGGGCAAAGTGCTGTAGTCGTCCCCCCACCCTGGCGGGCGAGGGCGCCCCATCATGCTTGAGGGGTCTTGGGAGGGGGTTTGGATTTGGTCCCCCAGGAGGAGCCAGGGCGTCGCCCCCTGCTCCTATGCCAGGAGTCTGTGCGAGCCCCCGCGAAGGACACCCCTTTACCCTGCTTAACGCCTCTGTAGGGGGCTGAAAGGGGGCCCTGGTTGTGAAAGGGCCGAGGCTGCCGCCTGCGCTGTGGTAACTTACCTCCTTTAGCAAAGAGGTCTAGGCAATCCCCGAACAGGCGTAGTCCCTTGAAAGGGAGCCCAGTAAGGGCTTTCTTAGCAGCATTGTCGGCCGCCCACTGTCTCAGCCATACCGTGCGGCGTATAGCCACCGCCAAGGCGGAAGATCTGGCACACAGCCTAATAGCATCGTCCGATGCAGACAGGATAAAGTTCACAAATACATCACAGTTAGACAGTGCATTAATAGTATCAGCAGGCAACTCGTCTGGGGCGTCAAGTGCATTCCTGACCATGGCCCTGAGCGCCACAGCAGTAATGGCCAGAGCGCAGACCGGGCGCAGTGCCGCCCCTCCAAACGCAAAGGCATGGCACGCCAATTGATCAATGCGCTCGTCCTCAGAATCCCGCAGTGTAGTAGTGTCGGGAGAGTGCATAATAGAGGTGTTAGACAGCCCTAGAATAGGAGCATCGACCTCGGGGGGCGATGACCAACACTTGACCATGTCAGCAGGAAATGGATACTTCCTGTCTAGACTCTTAAGGATCCCAGGAAGTCTACTGGGATGTCCCCACTCCTTAAGCATGAGGTTATTGAAATGGGTCTGCTCAGGAAATTCCAATCGAGCCTTAGCCGTATGTAATAGCTCACCCCTTTGCCTGGGAGCCGCAACAGGGGGAGAGATGGACAAAACCTCAAAAATCTGAAGCAATAGCTTATAAGTATCATCCGGGGTCCAGTGATCAGAACCAGAATCGTCATGACCCCTAGACTTCTCAGCAGATGACTCTGAGTCAGAGATCAGCTCCCCCTCGTCCGAAAGGGTATAGTCATATAGATGACTAAACTCATCAGACTCCGTAGGGAATGGAGCAGAGTCAGGGACAATGTGCCGCTTTTTTTGTGGTAGCCTTGCGCGCTAGAGTACTAGCAAGCAATTTTTCAACACTGGCCAGTCTAGTAGCCACATCAGGATGAGAATCCCCGCTTGTATTGGGGGTTAGACTCAGGCTTGGTGGGGTAGGTGACGTGAGGAAAGGTGCAGACTCAGCCCCAGAAGGGGCGGGAAGAACCAGTAATGCCTGCTGTGCACAAGGGACGCAGACCCGAGCATTGTCACTGTTGATAGATGAGACCCCACAAGCTACACACAGCCGGGCTTGTCCCGAGGGAACCCCGTTAACAATATCCTGGGATGCCTCCATATGGTGATTAATGGGCACAATAGGCCAGTAGGGATTGATGCTGTAAGCTACCCTGGATGCCCCAAAGACCCGCAGGGAAGTGGGAGTAATTATACTAGGTCCAACTGGGAAATACACCGGGCCGGTCTGAAAGACATAATGGGAATAGGGATGTCAGAGCCATGCGCCGTAAGTAAGACAAATGAAAATCGCCCGCGAGGGCACTTACAGATCGAGGGAGGAGGAGGACCGTTACCACGCGCACGCGCGATGAGCATCGAAATGGCGCCAAGCAGACCTCGAAGGGCGGGCCAGAGCGGGCTGTGACGCGGAGCGCGCCAAGCCAGGTCTCTGCCCCCCCGAAGAGCGCAAAGCTCTGAAAACAGTAGTCAGCGCAGACAGCAGAGTGAATGACACACTATAGAAGCCAAAAACGGGGAATACTTCCCGATGCGCCGGACAACAAATACCAATAAAGACGCCGCAGCGTCTGAGGCGCCGCCGCCACCTGTTCACGCGCCCGTCAGTAAGGGCAGATAATCGCCCTGCGGCGGCCGATAGACAATTGAAAAACAACAGCGCGGCTCTGACACCAGGTGTATAAGGACAATACTAAGGCCATAACGTGTACTGAATTCACCAGACCACCACACCCCCCCCCCTTTCTTTCCCCCGAACTACGGGGGGAACGAGGGAGAATGGCGACCCTTTGAACAGGGTCCACCGCTACATGGGGTATGGGGCAATAGCGCGGGAGGGGCATCCACAAGACGCTCACCATTAGCCTAAACAGCCTACCCTTTGGTGGGGGACTGCGGTGGAGCATGGCTCCATAAGCACGCATGGTGCTGCCTACCTTCACCCGACCAGCGCAGCCCAGGCTGGGAGGCACATCACAGGGAGGACGGGTGGGAGTAGTCCAACACGGCCGCAGGCTTTAATAGCCCCGCTCACCTGCGAGAGAGTGACACATCATGTCTTCGCAATCAGCACTGCAGAGAAATCTGGGGATTCGTGGGAGGTCCCTGGGTATTTGAAGGGCCGGGAGGAGCCTGTTTTTCCATGTCTCTGCAGTGCAGCGCCATCTGGCGGAGGATAACCCAAGTGTAAGTATTATATCTGGAGCAGGACGTACTGTATACTAAGAATACAAAAAGGTGCCACACAATACATGATACACAACATCTAATACAAGGAACACCCCCCCCCCCTTCCCCTAAGGGACTCAGAGGAACGAGGGGAGGCAGCAGTCACAAGGGAACCACTATTGAGGGATAGGGGGTGACAGGCACACAAAATGCGGGCAGGGCATCCCATAAGGCTCACCATGGCCTGAACTGTCTACCTTTTGGTGGGGGAGTTGCGGTGGAGCATAGCTCCTTAGCACCTAAATATGGTGCTGTCTACCGTCACCCAAACGCTACAGCCAAGGCTGGGAGGCAGTATAGTAAAAACAGAACGGGTGGGAATAGTTCAACAGGTCCATAGGGCCAAAGACCCCGCTCACCTGCCTGAAAAAGAGAGAGAGACACTTTCTCGTCCTGGCAGTCCGAGACTGCAGAGAAAAACTGGGGTTCTGTGAGAGGTGCCTCGGTATATATGGGCCGGGAGGGGCCACTTTTTCTGCTCTGCAGTCACTTGACATCTGAAGATGATTAACCCATGAGTAAGGATATCTTTCGGAACGGGACGGGATGTACACTAACAATATAAATCCAGATACACCTTCGCAGGCCAGTACAACTTGGAGAATGAAACTGGATTGTGGCGAACAGCCGCAAGTATATATAGGCCAGCAGGATCAACACCACAAACTGGGCAGCTGAGCTGGGAATGACGTGATTGGTCAGCTTCCATCTGCTGAAGTATGTTCTGCCCAGCGGAGCTCCATCATCATTTTGAGATTGTTCTAGTAAAGCATGATGCACAAGCCATAACCACAGTAACCATCGAGGCCTATGTGTTTGAGTCAATATTTTGTAGGTTGATGGTTAGAGATTTGCTGGGCAGTGCTTGTTTACCTTATTTGTTGGGTCTTCACCAGCCATTTTGTAAAATTTTTGTATGTCAACCTCCCAATCTACTTTCTCTCTCCCAAACTACCTGCCTTTCCTAGGCATATACATGGTTCACACACCAGCACTTAAACCAGACCAAGACCTGTTACTTTAACAGGCGTTGGTCCCGCCAGCAGGACCTGCCCACATGGCCGCCGGGTGGCCAATCACTAGGCTCCTTTCACAGAGCTGGCTCGTAATTAAAGTGAGTATTCTGCGCAATCTGTTCTGGATGCCCCCCAAGCTTCTTGCTACCTGAAAGAGCAGGACCAACACCCGTTAAAGTAATAACAGGTGTTGGTCCGGTTTAACCTACTCATATTATAATATACTGAAGATAACTCACTAGCCAACGAGCCCTAGGACACCATAAATCAGGCTTTGAGGCAGATGATAACCTCCTTCTAGGTGTGGCTGCTAGCCTACCCACGGGGCATCCTACACCAGATGCCCCTCAGTGTAAAACCCCTGGGGCACCCCAACTCGACTGGTCCCGCAACGTGATCTCCGCTGGCACCGCATCCCCGGCTTTTCTGTGACTGTGCGTGCTCCCGCACCCAGCCAATCTGATAGGCTGGGCGAGGGAGCGTGCAAGAAAAGCGTGCCAGGGATGCCGCCAGCCGCCTGCACCTCGTCATAATGGCACTTTTGAGAGAGGCAGTGGGCTAACAGCCGCGTCCGGGCCCGAAGGATAAGCTGTGGACCCAGAAATGGGTTTCCATCCACTTTCTCACCCTACCATGACGCTCCAAATTGAGGATGCCCTGGGGGAGGGGGATTAAGCAGACAAAGTTATTTTTGACTTTAGGTACACTTTAAATCTATAATTCGGAAGACTACTGAACAATTAATCCCACAGTCACATAATAACATCATTCTACTAGATTTTCACATCAACCTTTATATTTGGTCTTTAGATCCATGCCAGATCTCATGACTGTACAGTGCGTGCACTGATTTAATGTTGTAGTCTTTATATCCAATGATGTGTCCTCTATGCGGCCTGAATACCATTGGGGACCATTCTTCCTGTACTGTTGGAAGCATTCATAAAGTGAAAAGATTGATTCCCTTTTGCCCCTACAGTATTTGTAATGAATGAAGCTCAACCCAATTGCTTCATTAGAAAAATACAGTTAGCTCTTTCTACATCCTGGGGTTGAGCGTGTGTGACCACAGAGGTTTTGGAAGGCACCTGCAACCAAGGCCGTCGAGAGAGGGGAAAAAAAAGAAAGATGGCATGAAAAACTAATTTTTTAATCAATGACACTTTGTTATAAGACTCTGCAGTGCAGGCTTCCGCACTCTACCCTGTGGCTATTCAATAGGAGATAGGATATTCTTTGTAAGTTAATTTAAACATGTCTTGTTTATTCAGAGGACACTGCATAAGGCGGTTGTTCTCATCGCACCCCCCCTGTCAATTGCAAATCAGCGAACAGTTCACTTTTTTTTCCCTTGCGCCTGTAATGTTACTTATTTTAGCCTAGACAAACCAAAGGACAGGAAGAGATACTAAATTCTGTAGATAAACCCAATCCTCCTCTGTGATAGACTGAATATGCCGATGATTTACACTTACTTGAATGCGCCTTACATTCTCCCACCTGCAGCCCGCAGTGAGGATGTGTCTTTTCTTACATGGAGAAGTGCTGATATGTGATGTGACCTCTGCAACCTCCCGAACAAAGTGCTGACTCTCTGCTCATCCCGGCCTGTCACTCAGTGAGAGGACATCTGTTGTGACAGCTCAATGGACACATTTTGTTATATTCCTGGAATCATACCTGAGTACAGGATAACTACCTTATTGTATTATGTGGAAGCTCATGGACAACATAAGAATCACCTGGTGAAGCCATGCTCATTATATATTACACTGCTACCCCCATATAACGCGTTTCGGGTTCTTAAAGAACACAGTTCAGCCTTGGATCCCAACATTTAGAAATGCAATGCATTTATCCTCTCTCTATGATGCCTTTGTACAACGCAAATTCAGCTATAACGCAGTCTCTTTTATTGCCACCAAACAACAGCGTTATATCAAGGTAGCAGAGTACTCACTATGAGGGAGAAGTTAATAGAATACTCAAAGAATAAACACTGAAAAAACAGGGCAAAGATAGACATGTTGGTTATTCATTCTAACAGAAATAGAGTGTTCGGATGACACTCAATGCTAATGGATAGCTTTCACTGCCAAACATTGAATGGATGGGGAAAATAGATGCTTTGTTTTTGGGGTCATTGTCATTCTGGAAGATTGATTATATTTCTGATGCATATATTTTGACTTATAATCCACAAGTCTCCCAGGTCCAGAGACAAAAAAGCAACCCCAATGTTGCAGCTACCACAATGGATCTCACATCACAGTGCAGATGAGGATTATATTATGGTGTACAGCACACAAGCCCAACCTGTGGCCCTCAGAGCCATCTTATGTGGCTCCTCACCTGCTGTGGCAAAAGTGGAAGGGGTTAATAGATCTGACATTTAAAGGTAGTTAAAATAGGGGTACAGTAAGGATGGGTGATTGCACAGAGAAAGAAAATCGGAGGGGCGCATTGGAAAAATACAATTCTGTGAAATACTCACCTGTAGAATTGGTATTATACGTATACAGTACGTCCTGCTCCAGATATAATACTTACACTTGGGTTATCCTCCGCCAGATGGCGCTGTGCACTGCAGACATGCAAAAACAGGCTCCTCCCGGCCCTTCATATACCCAGGGACCTCCCACAAATCCCCAGCATTGAAAAGCAGTGAACCAGAAGCCGGGAGAATTTAACCACCAAAAACAACTGGTAATGATAACAATGATATCAATCATAACAATCACCATACAGGGGATCCAGAAGAATGCAAAAACCAGGGTGGGGTGGAGCAGTACATACTGTATACGTATAATACCAATTCTACAGGTGAGTATTTCACAGAATTGTATTATTCTAAGTATACAGTACATCCTGCTCCAGATATAATACTTACAATTGGGACATCCAATAGCAGTGTCCATAAAGTAGGGTGGGATCCCCAACAAAAAGGCACAGCAGACAGAAAAGGCACTGTCACCTGCAACCTTGCTACCAAGAGCAACATGTGTCAACAATTTAAAATCCCTTGAAAAGGTACTAACAAAAAACAAGTAGCAGCATAGCAAACTTGTTCAACAAAACCTGGCGCTGAAGGCAAAAAATACCAAGGCACCAGTAGAATCAGAATAAGGTGAGAAGAAACTCTTCCCCTTAAAGAAATAGGCCTGAGTAACAGCCTGACAAGCAGACGAGATCAGGCACATACAGAGGTAGGTGTCCACAAACCCCAAGGGACATCAGTCCCCCTAAGGGACAAGAGACAATCCAGGAAAAAATTCCAGCACCTGTTGAGGGAAAGTAGATCCCCTTGCCTCAGCGTTACTAGGAATAATAGCACAGAAGAAAGACAATGTCTAAAATACCTGAGCCTAAGACCCCACCATAGGCAGAAGATCCTTATCCTGGAGCATAGCAATGGAACGAGGGCTAGCTAAACAGAGTCGCCCACTCCGACACACGCCTGACTGAAGTAACAGTCCCAGAAGGACAACTTGAATGGTAAGAGACAGCCTCTTGGATCGATCCAAAGGAACACCCCGCAAAGGCAAACAGAATAAAAATCCCAACAGGGACCATAGAGATAAGTGGGAAACGCAGTGAACAATCCCCAAAGAATGCTTAGCCAAGGAAAATAAGCAAAAGACTTCTACAGGAAGGCGGACAGGGCAGAACCTGACCCTTCAGAGTACTGAGTATGGGTATGCCATACCTCGTGAGGGATGGAAGAAGAAGAAGCTTGCTCTTAGACTTCCAATAGTCCCAAACACAGAGAAGAGAAGCCTGTCTCCATAAAGATGGAAGATTCAGCAGTCAGGCCGGCCAGGCCAGAGACTGTAGATTGGGGTGACGTAAAGGAGGCCCTGAGCGAACAGGGCGACACCCCTAGCAGGACGTACAGATCTACCACCCTCGGTATCACTTCTGAGAATCCACACTCCACTAGGCCACCCAGGGGCCACCAGTATCAATGGTCCCCCTATCAGAGCAATTCTGCTCAGAACCCGCCTAGCAGGGGGAACAGGGATAAGACATACAGACCAGAATGTTCTGTCATAACGTCACTAAAGCATCATGACCACGGCCAGAGGATCCAGGGGCAGGTAAACGAGGGGCGAGAGCTTGGAATGGTGACGGGGCACCAAAAAGATCCACACTGGTTGAACCTCATAGTGACACAAGGATTAGCACATCCTGTCGCAGAGGGACCTCCACCGGAGCGAATATCACTGATAAGCAGGAAACATTATCCTCCACCCAGATCAGGAACATATACCTTCCTGAGGGACCATCCTGCTCCAGGTCCCACACAGATGTCTAAGGTAGGCCACAGTCATCAGACAGACCGAGCGCCGCCAAACAGGCAGGCCGTGAAGAGGAGAAGTCAAGCGAGATAGTGCCAACCTGAAAACACACTGTTTCAATATTGATAGGTGCATGGACCTCCTAAAGGCCCCACCTCCCCCGGACCCACATGGGGTTAAAGAGAACCTCCCCATCACCTGATAGGTTGGCATCCATGGTGACCGCCTCTAGGACGGGCAAGAAGGGAACTGCCCCCAGACAGGTTCCTAGAGTACATCCACTCCAAGAGGGACTCCTAACCAGGGGGGAAAGGCACACATGACCCTGCTCCAGGGATGCTGGGTCCCTGTCCAGTATTAACAGCAGAAGTTGCAGAAGGGCCCCAGGTAGAGGAATATAAGGGACTTCTTCTAAGCAAGGCACCCAAACGGGCCCACCAGCTGCATTCCTGCCTGGTGAAGGGACGGGAACAGCAAGGAGGGGCTGAGCCCACGCAACCATCAAGGGGACAAGGAGGACTTGAGGTGAATGAGCCTGCTCTAGAAATTCCAAGCGCGGTGTCGCTGTATGGAAACGCTCCCCTCTCGGCTTGGGAGCCGCGTTAGGGAGTGAGATAGACAGGGCCTTAAAGATCCTAATCAACAAACCAATGGTGTCAAACTGGTTCCAGTCTTTATGGCCAGGATCGTCATGACGCCCCCTGCTTCTGCCTTTGCTATGGGATCGGAGGAGTTCACTACTCCGCGTGCCTGTACTCCTTCTGATGAAGGAGGGCTGTTCTCTGACTCATGTCGGTGCAGGCCACACCCACCCGCTGCACTGACCTGGGTGTTCGCCTGTGCCCAGGAAGAGGCAGCAGATGGAGGAGCGGCGGGCGCTGGGGGGACAGGGACGCCGGCGCGGTGCAGACCACTCCCACCCCATTGACGGAGCCGGCCGAGAGGTGAGTTTTACTTTTTTTTTTTACTTTTTGGGGGAATGCCACACTACCTATGGAAATGGGGGGAGGGGATTGCCACACTACCTATGGAAATAGGGGGAGGGGCAATGCCACACTACCTATGGAAATGGGGGGAGGGGATTGCCACACTACCTATGGAAATAGGGGGAAAGCCACACTACCTATAGGAATGGGAGGGGGGGAATGCCACAATGTCTATGATAATGGGGGGGCACACTGCCTATATGGGGAATACCACACTGCCTATATGGGGAATGGGAGGGGGAATGCCACACTGCCTATATGGGGAATGGGAAAGGGGGATGCCACACTGCCTATATGGGGAATTGAATGGGGGGGATGCCACGCTGCCTATGCCATTGGGGTATCCCACACAGCCTATGGGAATGGGGGGATGCCACGCTGCCTATATGGGGAATGGGATGGGGGGATGCCACGCTGCCTATGGGAATGGAATAGGGGGAATGCCACACTGTTTGTAATGGTGTGTTTTTGGTTTAAATATTTTTTTTTCCTCCTCCAAATCTTAGGTGCGTCTAATGGGCCGGTGCGTCTTATAAGGCGAAAAGTACGGTGAGCGCTTGAAAACTGTTGCTATGTGTCCCCCCCATGTCAGCTTTGGGTTTGCTATTAGTCAGTTGTTACTAAAACTGCTATGTCATAACATTTCTATATAAAAAAAAAAAAAAACTTACCCACTTCACTCATAGCTTTTATATACAGATACATCTTTTAGAGAGTGCAGGGAAATTTAACGTGACTTGTTAATCTGGGGTACCCCAGTTGCCCGGTTAACAAGGAGCGATTTTTTTCTACTACACAAATCAGGATTTCCTCAAAGGCAGGGACACTATGGCTGCAGATCTAAAGTAAACTTTTAAACCATTTAAATATCTATTTTAATTGCAGCCTTGGTGAAGTCCTTGGGGAGCATTCAGTTTTTGGGCTTGGATATAGGAGGGTATAAGAGAGATAAATTTTGCGAGCAATGCCTTTTTTTCTGTCTTTACCTTATTTGACAAATTCTGTTAGTTGTCAAGTTCTTTAAAATTTTAATAAAATGTGAAGTCAAATCCTTCCACCGGAATCCTTCTAAACCGCACAGTAAGAAAGTTCAGCGGGCCAATTTAGGTTGACTTGACAAAAAAGAAAAAGGGTTGAAATAACTACAGACAGTTGGAATCTCTACTCCTGAATACAATTTTTACTCAGATGGTGAAATGGAAAACAGAAGCTCTCTCCTGGGACAGGTGAAGGATGTGAAAATAAATATCTGCAGAGAGTTTCCTATCTTCTCTGGTTTCTCCAAGTAATCTCAGTCAGCTAGATTGACCCTAGATAAGGAGGGGTGTCTAATCTGTTCCTAAATATGGGCCAAGTCTTCAACGAAACTGATAATAATGGAAGAAACTTATTTAATCTTTTATGCCTGTTTTAAGTCCCACATATGTTTTTTTTTAACGTGCTGGGGAGGCAGGAGTGCCTAGTCTTGGGTACTCCCCTTCCCCCCCTCTATTTTTTTTTTACTTTCTTCTGCAATTGCCTGGTTTTATACCATTCCACTTTTTCCCTATAGAGGATTTATCTCCTGTAATCCTGTAAGGGAAGTTCGGCTCGAGTGGTCGGACTAAGGTGTATTTACCCTATGATTAACCAGATCACAGTTTGCTATGTGAGATAAAAATGAGAGATTGAAAAGAGCATAAGATGTGAAGTGACTATGTGGTATATGATCACATGTTGTATGTCAGAAAAAGTGCTGGGGCTTCGGGCTTGCAGGTGCTTTAAGGTGTCAAGAAGGTATATGTGGACCCTGTAGATGTAGAACAAGCAGAGAGGGGTCTCCACAGACGTCTTCTACCATTACCCCTGCAACTCCTGGACTTATCCCAGGTTACACGTGGGAGGGGTTAGGAGAGGTTTGTTGCGCTTTAAGAGTCTGGTAGAAATAAGCCTGGCTCAGCAACTGAATATTAAAAAAAGTGCTGGATAAAATATGACCCAGTCTTCAAAATAATTGCAGAATTTTATTTTTATTTTTTACTTACTCATATGTTTTCTCTTTTTCCCTTTCTTTCTTTCTTCCTTTGTAAATTTACCATTTCAAAAATAAAATACTGACATTTGTAACCCCACAATTGTAATATTAGGTGTGGAGTATATTGGCTCCATTCACACCTTCTCAGTGCATTTGCAAAATGCTGTGTAGGTGATTTGCATGAGGTAGCACAGAGAAAATCCGTATATTCTCCTGAAAGGAGGAATTGGGATGCCCCGCTGGATGGAGGTGAGATTTATTTTTAGGGAGCTATTAAAAGGGGGAAATGGCGTCCAGGTAAAATGTACAGGGCTGGCAGTTAATGGTCAGAAATGCAGCCACGTACATTTTCACTGTGCTCGAATGAACTGCTCCACCCCCCCCCCCCTTTTGTTTACTAAAAGCATATTTGAGATGTTAAATATATATACAGTATTTTTTTATATATTTATTATTATATTTATATAGCTTGTGAATTATATTTTATTTAGATTTAACCAGCTGTTGAATCTGCAAGGCATTGCCTATCTTGCTATTAAGCCTCAGAACCTTTACCTCTGCCTCTAGAGCCTGTAAGCAAAGGCAGATACAGAAGGCCCAGAAACATTCAGAACAGGTGACTTATTAGTCTATTTCAGTATAGTAGGGCAAAGACCACTTAAAACATCTCAGTGCATGTGAGGGGAAGAGGGCGTCTGATGGTCTTCAAACTAATGAAACCACAAAACATTTGTTGACGCTAGACTTGTCATTGATAGATGTACCACAACCTAAATAAGCTTAGCAGTGCTGTGATAACATAACACATTGCTGTCAGATCAGTGCGTTTCAGACGTGTGGTTGCAGCAGTTGGCAGTCGCTGAGCGTCTGATGGAAGCAGGAAATGGATTCTGGAACACTGTACTGGAAATAGCCATTTATCAGTGGTCAAAGCAGATTTCTACGACAATTCAGCCAGTGTTTCTACAGTCCCCACATGGAATAAATGCTAACTGTACATGGACAAAACCCAATTGTTTCACATATGTACAGTATGTTACTGTACAAGACTATCTTTCCTCTGACAATGGACTTGGAGCTACTCTAAATTGCAGAATACCCGGCTAGCCATGGCATGCACCCATAGTCCAAAGTATTTGTTTAGTATTATAACAGCACACATCGTATTGTGCGTTAAATTGCTTTATGATTTGGATTAAAACCCAACCAAATGTTTGACTTTATATTGTCCATGCTGATGTCTGCACCCCCCCCCCCCCCTTCCTCCTGCATTCACTTCACATCTTACAGTGCAGTAGTAGAAATGTTGCCGGCTTCCCACGTGTTTAGGAAGCCGGCACCTAATCACTGCTGAGCTGTTGCCCAAGAAACCAGACAACACATAGCAAGGGACCTTCTCCGCAGTCCATGATGACAAATGTACAGGACAGGCTGACCCTGAAACTGTTCTAAGCAGCACACAATTCCACGGTACACACTGGATGGTGGGGGGGGGGGGGGAGGGGAGGGGTGAGGGATCCCTCTGGGTCTTCAGCGAACCCATGTAGGAAACTTCAAAGCTATGTTCCCCTGTCTGTTACCTGGCTGGCATGTGCCCTGCAGGGAACACACAACAGCCCCTGCATCAGGAACCTCCAATTGGAGGTGCCGCGCTGTGTGAAACCCCCCAGGACGCAGAGAGCAGCTTACCTGTTCCCGGTCCCACGGCGCGTCTAAGAGCAGCGGCTCTGAGCTCACTGACAGCCGCATCCTCCGCTACCCTCTAACAGGGAGAGTGCCCGACGCCTGCCATTCATAAATGCCTGTCGCGGGCACGTGCCCTGGTAGAGGGATTGCGGGATTCGGCCACTTCTCTTAGACACGCCGTGGGACCGGGAAACAAAGTAAGTGAATGGGGCGACCTGGGGGGGGTGTCACACAGCGGGGCACCCCAGCTCTGGATGCCCCGGAGGGAGGGGGGGAATTGTTCAGCCCGGGAATCTTATAGAGGATCAGCGTGGGTTTCGAGCCACTTTCCCTGCTCCAACGGCACATACACAGGCTCTCATCAATCAGAGCAGTTTGCCTTTCGGCGATTGGCTGCTTGTTTACAATGGGGAGCGTGCACCACCAGAGATTCACGGTTGCAGCAGCGCACGCTCCCTATTGATTTCAATCAGAGCCCTTTGCTGAAAGATATAGTCAAGGCAAAGGGCTCCGACTGGACGAGAGCCCGCACATGTGCCATTGGAGTGAGGAAAGGTGAGTTTTAGTGGGCAAAATGGGGGGTTTCACACAGCGGAGAATTCCAAATTGGGATGCCCCAGGGGCAAGGCACACACTTTAAAATATTATTTTAAGTGGAACAAAACCCGGGAATTAGACGTTACCAGCTTTTGTTCTGTGCCCTCAGGGCATCGTGAAGTGGGATGCACCGCTGTGTGAAACCCACCAGTTCACCCAGGAAAACACATCTCCAGGCTCCAATGGCATATGTGTAGGCTCTCTTCCAATGACAGCCGCCCCTGCTGTGACTACGTCACTTGGCAGGC
This sequence comes from Gastrophryne carolinensis, assembly GCA_027917425.1. Classification (NCBI taxonomy): domain Eukaryota; kingdom Metazoa; phylum Chordata; class Amphibia; order Anura; family Microhylidae; genus Gastrophryne; species Gastrophryne carolinensis. The sequence continues at coordinate 561,913,757 of CM051234.1, forward strand.
AGCTCTCATTGGATTGAATGGGGAGCACGTGCATGACGCCGGGGATGCGGAATCATGCATGCCAAAGTTTATAACGAGCTGCATAGCGGAGAAAGAGGACCGTTTATGGGCGAACTGGGGGGTTCACATAGTGGGGCATCCCAATCAGGATGCCCTGGGGGTAAGCCAACAGCTGGAGTCTTCCAGGCTGGCTGTGGCTGGGTTTTGTACCGCTTTAAAACTCAAGAAGATGAGAGTGATTTCAGCACAAGCCAGTTTGCGGAATATTTTCCCAGAAACATTGGCGAATTGCTTTGATCCTGACATATATCATGGCAAGGACTCAGAATAGAAGGCATTCTGACAGGCCGGTGTTCAGGAGACTGGGAAGAAACCCCAGTGCAGACATTCAGGCCAGTGATAAGACCATTGCTAAGCTCTCTTTAGCATGTGCTAAGTAACTGATAAAAGATGCTTCAGAGGGAAAAAAAAGAAGGTTGAGATAAGATGAGGAAATATGTCTGAACACAAAACTCTGAACAGAAGGACTTGTAGCTTAAGGCCATATAGACGCCTATAAAGGAAGTTCATTCAGCCAAGAGCCCTTATTCCCCAGATGATAGGACTAAAAGGGAGAACTGAATATTTACTGCATTTGCAGCAGATCTCACTTGGTGGCTCTGACCGAAACAAACTGAAAGTCTTCACATATCTGTCAATTACAGGAAATGCAGTGGGTGAAACTGTTCCCGGGCCGATCAGCGTGGGTTTTGAGCCACTTTCCCAGTAGGTGAAACTGTTGTCACAATTCCTGTTACTTTGGTGCCATCCACCAGAAACAAGGCAACAAAGGCCAAGGAGTTCTGCCCACTGGTTTCAGGACCATCATGTTGGCTTCAATGGCATTCCTATTTTTATGTACCAAAATGATGTCCTCAAGGTGATGAGTTTACCTTATTTTATTCTTTTTTATTTGTTTGCAACTGTGTTTTAAAAAGTAACAATTTTCTCTAGCAATAATGTGCTGGTGTACAAAACAGAAACAACTCCTGTCCTAATTCAGCCTCTACAGAGGGGGGAATCACATTCATTTGTTCCAGTAGCTAAAAGGTTACTGGCAGTGTTCCCACCTATGATCATTACTTTGCCCTAATTTTTTCAAGTTCTGCTTTGTGGGAGAGGGGAGCTCACCCTGGTCCTTAGAAGGATCCTGGGATTTGTATTAAACCAGACTTTCAGCATCATATAATGAAAAGGCCAAACCCTTCAAAAACGATTCCCCAGCACCTAAAATTAATATATTTTAAGTTTTTAGTCACTTGCTTATTATTCTTTCCCCTAGTGGGCTGCAACTCTATTCAGGACTCCAGGATACGGGTGCTGCCATCTTGCCTCGGAAGCATCATATACTGAGTAGTGGAGAGGGGTGGAAAGTGCAGGGGGGCAGGTTATAGCTGTGCTTTTCTCAGACAGAGCAGAGCTGGGGTTTGGAAAAGGACAGCAGTCTCAGAATGCAGAGCGTTCTGTCTGTCTGCAGGCAGCCTGGGATACCATAGGCCGCCATCTTGGATGTTTAAAGGCATAGAAAATGCAGTAGATGCAGGTAGGATGATTTTTGATGTGGGCAATCTGTATGAACAGGGTGTGGGAAACATATAAGATAAGTGCTTATTCGGGATGAGGGTCTGGATTAATGTGGGCAATCTGTATGTACAGGGTGGGGGAACATAAAAGGCAGGCTCTTATTAAGGGTGAAGGTCTGGTTTAAGCAGCAATACTAAAGGGCTTTACTCATGGCCAGGAAAGCCATTCCAACTTTAGCAACACGAAGCCACAGGAATATAAATAACCTGTGAACAGCATACTGATAAGGAAATCACAGGTATGGGACATAACAACACAAATGTTTATTATTTACATTCCAGTAGAGGAAAAAGAAATAAGACAGAACACTGAAAACCTGACAAAAAGGGAGTTTTCCTTTAGCAGTCTGCTCGCCCTCATGTCCACAGTCCATGTCCACAGTAATTACTTCTTTGTAAAACTTTTGTATAATATCTATTTTATTGTTTTTAAAATATTGTTTTATAAAAATAGTTAAGATACAAATCCAGGTTTGACCGAGAACAAAACATTTGAAATCCAGGGACATACAAATCAGAACACAAACATAAAAAAGTTGGCCATGTGTGTGACCGAGTCCAAGTTTAGAGACAGATTGTAGGTTGGTCTGCAAGCCAACAGGGTTGAGTGCTGTGGCTCCTTTAAGGCTTTTGTATCCTAATTGCCCTGCTAATGTGCACCTCCCAGGTTAGTTATAAAATGGTCTGAGCGGCTACCACCCCCCTTTGTTTCTTTTGAATTTGTGCAAGCACATGGTGTGTGGGGTCTAGGCGGTTTTGCAAGGTCTTCGACCCCTCCACCCCATGGCTTACACTTGAGGTTTAGGGCAACCTCAGGTAAGCCTGCTCCCAATTCATCTATTGCATTGTATGTCCCAAATGGGGCTCTCAAGAGATTAGTTAGGACTGCACCCCACAGAGGCACCTTGGCACTGGTGGTGCAGCTTAAAGGAGCAGTATCGCGAAATTTGCATTAAAAAAGATAAACAATTAAATAGCCACATAATAGCTTCTAACGTGTATAAATAATCTGGCGATAGAAATAGGAAACAATATCTGCCTCTCTTTTAAATTGTATAATTACAATGGCTCAGTCCATTTGCTGAATAGGGGGATCTGCTGGGTTGTTTTTAGTGAGCTGCTTCATTTAGCCCACTGGTCTCCTAGCAACACTTTACCTCAGAGGCTGACACTGTAATCAGTGGTAACGGCTGTGTGTGTGTGAGGTGCTGCTTTTGTTATGAGACCAGGTGACTCAAATGTGTAAAATCTATACAAAATAAACTAAACTGACTGAAAACGACTGAAATTCTTCTTTGAATAACTGTGCAGGAAAATCTAAAGGTATTAAAGTGGAACAAAACCCCATTCTAAATCAGGATGCCCCACTGTGTGAAACGACCCCTGGATAACCACAGATCCCCCCATTTTTCTGGCGCGCTCACGCAGATAGTCATTTAGACAGGCCGGGGCGGCCAGGAAGGTTACTGCTCAGGCTCCCCATCTGCGTGCAAACAGAGCTGATTGGCTGAGAGCCCGCACATGCGCTGTGGAAGAGGGAAAGGTACGTTTTCACAGGGGAACTTGGGGATTTCACATATGGATGCCCCTAGGGGCACAAAACAAAACTCCAGATAGTGAAAATCCTGGGTTGGGCTTTGCTCAAAACACACAAAGCTGAAAGAAAGATCATATGGAAAAATGAAAAATAAGAATATGAAAGAGAAAATGGTAAACTGAAAGATTCTGCAGCAGAGCCAACATGAAGGGGAAACCAAAATCAGCTAAATGACTTCTAGAGCTTTTCTCTCTGTTTTATATATATAAGTTCTGGCCAGGCAATGTTGTAATGTTGTTATCTTATGCTGGACGGCTGCCAGCACTGAACAGCTGATACTTTGATACATTCTCCTCAGCATGGAACTGATACATTGTTCTCCCCCTCTCCTCAGCATGGAACTGATACATTGTTCTCCCCCTCTCCTCAGCATGGAACTGATACATTGTTCTCCCCCTCTCCTCAGCATGGAACTGATACATTTGTTTCCCCCTCTCCTCAGCATGGAACAGGCCAGAGTGCTCCCGACACTGACAGGACATAAACATGAGCTATTAGACTCCAGCTGTTCAACACACACATCATTTTTTTCTACATTTGTAATTCTTACTCCAACACTTACCTACATTCAAAGTACCATTTAAATATGTCACCAAGAAAAATTCGCGATACTGCTCCTTTAAGCATACTTCTGCAGATGTGTGTGACCGAGCCCTCTGTTTTTAACCAAGTTTAGAGACAGATTGTAGGTTGGTCTGCATACTAACAGGGTTAAGTGCTGTGGTTCCTTTAAGACTTTTGGTCTCTTGGCCTTATCCAGTCCTGTCCTGCCATGTCACCCATCCATCTCCAACCCCCCCAGCTCAGCCCCATCCATTCTTGTCCCCCCAGCTTTTCCCCATCAATCCAATCCCCGTTCATTCCTGCCACCCCCAGCTCAGTCCCATCCATTCCTGTCCCCCCAGCTTTGCCACATCAATCCCATCCCCATCCATTCCTGCCCCCCCCAGCTCTCTCTCTGCTCCATCTACTGCTGACCCCCCAGCTCTGCCCCATCCATCCCAGCCTTTTTTAGTTTTGCCTGTGGAATCTATAGCCCCCACCCAGTGTGCGGATTTCTAACTATCCACCCCCCCCGCCCAGGCCTTTACCTCTCACAGGATGCTGTATATGGACCTTTACAGGAAGTGGTTGAGTATCCCTACGCTAGCCACTGCCTTGGCACACTTCCTCCATTGCAATGAATGGAGTTAGACGTGCAAGGGGCGGGACCAAGACTGACAGTGAGCATTGGTTGTGTGCTGGAGAATTTCTGAGTCACATGCTCACGGTGCCAATAAAGCTGGGATGTTTCTGAGCACTGAACCAGTCAGGAGATAAAAGGTGGGTAATACTCTTGTTTTTCTATTCGGGTTTACATTTAATGAGATTTTATTCAAGATTAGAATAGATTAGAATACTTTTTGTCCGGACACAGAAACATTTCACCATATTACCCTCTGCTGTTTTATTCCCCAAATCAAAGCATTCCACAATTACATCTGTAACAAAGACAATCCTAGAAATCTGTGAGAGCACATCGGGGCCTCTCTAAATCAAGCTATGGGCGAGTTATGTTTCTTCTATTCTGCATTAGTGGCTCCAACAATGAAGCGTTATAATGGTCTAGCGAGCCATGTCACAATCTTCATAAACAGACAGAAAAATATTTAACCTGTAGTGACAGGATATCCAGGAACATCTGCTGTGCCATAATGGGGCACTGTGCTGAAGTAAAATATTTTACTGTCCTTGGCTTTAGTCATTTACGTGAAGCTCCAGTTTTATGGGTTCAGGAAACATCTTTTGAAAACTGTCCTGCTTAACTGCGGGCAAAATATTTGTATGAAGATAACAGACATAAGCTGCACACACTGGAAAGGCGTGTTACTAACACAACTCTAACACAACTCTTATCCAAAGCAGAAAGGCAAGATTATAAACCCACCTAGACCTAAACATTAAAGGCTTAAAGGGGAAACAACCCAGGAAGGCAGTATTACCTTTTTTTACTACCCCGATTTGGGATGTGCATTTGTGTAAATCCAGTGATCACCAGGAATACATATACCCCACAGTGTACATGCAGGCCGCAGCTATACTTTTATGGCCCATTTCCACCAGCAAATATATTGACTGTTGATTCAGAGAGTCAACAACCATATGAAACATATGCGATAGATACAGATTTGTTGGTTAATCGTTCGTTAGATTTATTATTGGGATCGCTTGAGCTGTCTGCTTTACTTCCGACTTGTGGACATTTTCTCTTTCCACATGGCAATGAAACCCCCCAGATCACCGCAGACAACTCACCTCTTCCCGGTCCCACGGCGAATCTACGAGCAGCGGCCCTGACGAGCGCATCCTCCGCCTCCCTCTAACAGGGAGCGTGCCCGTGCCAGCCACTCACAAATGCCTGGTGTGGGCACATGCACTGCTAGGGGGGGATCAGAGGATGCGGCCATTGCTCATAGACGTGCCGTGGGACCAGGAAGAGGTGAGTTGGTTGCAGTGATCTGAGGGGGTTTCACACAGTGGGGCACCCCTGGGGAAAGGGCCAAAACCCGGGATAGTCAAAGTTTCACTCCTCAGCACTTAGATACAAGTAAGCATCCTTCATTCTGTCCTCCCGGACAATGCCTAGCAGGAGAAGCGCTCCCCTACTAGAAATCCCCATCAGATCACTTGATCCACCAAAGCTAAATGTGGACCTCCACAGGCACCCGCAATGTCAGCTCTGCCTACTAAATGAATAGCAGACAAGCTCCAGCAGTATCATCAACAGGACCGTGGGATTTTAACGCTCTTCCCTCAGTGCACAGATGATACAATTGTACAATGATCTACAAAAACATATTTATATATACATCAGTGCCGGTCAGTCAGTTAAGCATGATGCTTTTGAATTGCTAGAGTTAACCAGAACACCAAAAGGAAACAAACATGGGAAGATCAGACAAGACCAGACAAACTCCATGTAGGGCTCTCCAAGATGGGACCTGAACTATCTGCCTACAGTTGTGCTTTGGGAATTCCACTAGAAAGTACAGAGATGATGATGATGGGGTCATGTGCTAAATTTTGAAGCGCCAAGAAAATGTGCCTTAGGGTTAAGGTTACACAACATCTCAAGAGGTCAAGTAGCAAGGAGAATCTTCTTTTGAAATATCTGACACCACTGATCTCCTTTTCAGTAGTGAAACCTTCTCCTGAACGAATTATCCACTAACATCATGTGCACAGGGTCATTAATTAAATGTTTCACACGTATGCATCATAAATTCACTCCCCTGCTTCTCATCTCTAGCAACGCTATAATCCATACCCCCCCCCCACCCCTGACTATGCCTTAAACCGGACCTTCAGCATCATGTAATGAAAAGCCCAGCATCTAAAATTAATATATATTTTAGTCACTTTATTCTTTCCCCCACTGGCCTGCAACTTTGTTCAGGACTCGGCGCTGCCATCTTGCCTCAGGAGCATCACATAATGAGCAGAAGAGAGGGGGAAAGTGCAGGGAGTGGGTTATTGCTTGCTCAGGAACAGGGCAGCAATCCCAGAATGCAGAGAGGCGCAGTCAGAAGACACTTCCTGTTTGCAGTTAGCCTGAGACTCCTGCGCCACCATCTTAGATATTTAAAGCCTCATAAAATGCAGCAGATGCAGGTTGGATTATTTTTAATGTGGGCAATCTGTATGTATAGGGTGGGGGAAACATATAAGGCTCTTATTCAGGGTGAAGGTCTGGTTTAAAGTGGACCAAAACCCAGAATTTTGACTATTCAGGCTTTTGGTCCTTTCCCCCCGCTACGTGAAACCCCCTCAGAACTCACCTCTTCTCGGGCCTACGGCGCATGCACGGCCTCTCGTCCAATCAGCGAGCTCTGAGCCGCTGACATCACCTCGTCTAAGCCTTCGTCTAAGGCCAGCAGCTCAGAGCATGCAGACGGCTGTATCCCCCGCTTCCCTCTAACAGGGAGCGTGCCTGCGGCGGCCATACGCAAATGCTTGGTGCGGGCATGCGCCCTGCTAGAGGGGTAGCGAGGATGCGGCCGCTGGATTGGACCGGGAAAGAAGATAAGCAAGGCATCCCAATTTTGGATTCCCCGTGGGGAGGAAATCGATCAGCCCGGGAATCTTATAGATTCCTGAGACTATTGCAGTGGGTTTTGGTCCACCTTAAGTGTGCACTAGCCCGATATATAGTTTCTCCTTCTCCAATGTATCTCTTCAAAACTAAAGGGCTGATTCAGTAAACAATTTTTCTCATAATTTTTTTTCCCTCAGTGCAAGTCAGCACCATATTTGGTGCTTAAAGTGGACCAAAACTCAGGATTTTGACTATTCTGGGTTTTGGTCCACTCCCCCTAGCTGAGGTGAGAGAATGAGCCACTGCTGCCCGAACCCCGAATGATGACTTTAGGGCAAATCAGACATTGTGAGAAAATCTCCTTTTTTGTGAGAAAACAATTGTTCTGGTGTTTTTCTCCTTGGTGAAATTAAAGTGGACCAAAACCCAGCTGAATCGGCCTGGGAATCTACAAGATTCACAGGCTGATCCATTACCTCCCAGCGGGGCATCCACAATCGGGATGCCCCGCTATGTGAAACCCCCCCAGATCGCCCACATCAACTCACCTCACAGCGGTCCTACGGCGCATGCACGACCGCTCGTTCAGTCAGCGTGCTAGGAGCCTCTGAGCTAGTGACATCTTAGCTCAGCGGCTCCGGCGGCCGCATCTCGTGCTTCCCTCTAACAATGGCCAAATGGCCAGCGTGGGCACGCACCCTGCTAGAGGGATAGTGGGGATGTGACCCGCGCAGGCGGCGTTGGACCGGGATTAAGGTAAGTGTAGCGGGCGTCCCGATTTTGGATGCCCTGCAGGGAGGGAATGGATCGGCCAGGGAATCGATTCAGCTGGGTTTTGGTCCACTTTAATTTCACCAAAAAAAAAAAAAAGAGATTTCCTCACGATGCCGAATTAGCCCTAAAGTCAACATTCGGGGTTCGGGCAGCAGTGGCTCATTCTCTCACCTCAGCTAAGTGCAGCAACTTGTCCTTCTTGCAGGCTGCCTTTTATGGCCAGCCGCAGCATGTCCACAACACAGCACAATGCATGAATGCAAGAGAGATCATCTAAACCAGGCATGCTCAACCTATGGCCCTCAGATGCATCTGGTGTGGTCCCCAGACAGGAAATTAGAACAGGGTGAATTGGCAAACAGAGGGCAAACGGCAGCTTGGAGGAATGTGATGCTAATGATAAGCGGCAGATTTCCAAGGCCGGCCCTGTGTCACGGGATACAAAGTGTGACCAGCGAGTGATAGGCACTGAGACTGGAATATGTATACTAAGCATTCATTTATTGTGACCAAAAGTGAACATGACAAAACACAACTCTAAGCACCTCCAATAAACAAATACACACCAAACTATTAACAAGAACGCTATATGCAAAACATACCACTATCTACAATATACAACTATACAAGGCTCTATGTACAGGTATATACAGGGCTCTGAGGCAAAAAGTGGAACAGCTACCTGTAGGTGGCGTGTGACAACTGAAACCGGATGATGGGAATAATGCCTGGAAATCAGAACGGGACAGGACTGACGCACCAGGATAACAAGGTACAGGGAGCTAGAGAAAAGGGTTTTTCTTTTATAACAGAGTTGCAAACAAATTAAAAATTAATAAAAAAACGAAAGTAGGGATGAGCAAACAAGTGGCTGTGCATACATCGTAGGACCAAGAAAATGTTTGTTCGGGTGGCCTAGGGGAAGCACCTCCGCCCTGTGCTAGGAAAAACGCCAAATTAGTGCAAAATGGGTGTTAGCTTTAAAGTGGACCAACACCCAGGATCGGCTATGTGAAACCCCCCAGATCTCCCGATAAAACTCACCTCACCCCGCTCCTATGGTGCATGCGCGGCCGCTCATCCAATCAACGCGCTCGGAGCCGCTGAGCTATGCGCGTCAAAGCGACGTCTAAGCTCAGCGTCTCCGAGCACGCTGGCGGCCGCATCTCGCACTTCCATCTAACAGGGAGCCATTCACAAATGGCAGGCGTGGGCACGCACCCTGCTAGAGAGAATCGCGAGATGCAGCCCGCGCACGCGTTGTTGGACCGGGATTCAGGTAAGGTTAGAGAGCGACCTGGGGGGTTTCACACAGCGGGGCATCCCGATTTTGGATGCCCCGCGGGGAGGGATTGGATCTATAAGATTCCCGGGCCGATCCTGCAGGGTGTTGGTCCACTTTAAACACATGGGAAAAAATGAAAAGGTATTCCACAGCAGAATGGTGTCCCTCTTTTTATTATATTTTTGTGAATATTCTGCCAGCACCGAGTGGAACCTGTTCCCAATTTACTCTCTCTGATACACGGAGGCCCGATAGAGCTGTTATTATTGGAAGCTGTCAGTAATGCAGCAACTCATCATTGCAACCATTAATAATTAGGTGCATGGAGAGCGTTTTATAATACACTAGAAGTAATGAAGTGCAACAAGAGTAATATGTGAAATTCAATATGGCTCCGTGTATTAAAAGCGCTATCTACTATGGAGTCTTGCAGGCCAGATACCCCCCAGCATTCCTGTCAGCTGCCCCCTGGGGGCTGCAATATTAATTATCACAGGAATCATACAGACGTGGAGTCGGGAGAAAGCTTCCTTCTCAGCGTTTCTCTCCATGATGACAGGATATTTGTTTGACCACACAGGAGCAGCGAGAGAGCTGTGAAGTTACAGGGACGCCGCCATCCCGTCCAGAAGAGGAGACACGTTCTGGGTCGCTGCCGTGGCTCTGGGAATTGAGCTGCTTCTGCAGATCCTCATAATACAAGCTCTGGTAACCGGATAGTTGCAAAGGGGCTCCCCAGAGTCACTGGGGACTTCTGGAGCTAACAAATCCATCCTTACAGCAAACCTGTAACAAATATACCACAGCCCACACACACCAGGGTCTGTGTAGGCTGATTGTTTTTGATTCTATAGGGCAAAAACAGATTACAAGGAGCTAACCTTTACACGATCAGATTCTACATCCTCACCCTTATTTCAATGCTCCACTCCGGGAGCACCAATACCAGTATGTATGGTTTATAGTTTTTGCCCAGACAGTTGTTTTAAATCTCTTCGTTAAATTCTCTTTGTTAAAGCAGAACAAATCTCGAGAATTTGACTTTCCCCGGCTTTGTTCCATTCCCTCGTGGCATCCCAAATTGGAATGACACCCCCCAGAACACCACTATCCTCTCTCATCCAAAGATAGCCGTGACAATGTCATTCGGCAAACGGCTCTTATTGACTTTATTGGGGAGCGCACGCCGACGCATCCCCCGCTGCGTGCACACTCCCGTCCCAGCCCATTCACAATAATAAAAGCAGTTTGCCAAATGACATAGGAGTCAACTCACAGACTGGTGAGAAAACTGCTATTTACTTTCTTTGTCTACTGGGTGTAAATTATCACCTGGCTTTTAACCAGCCGCAAGGTAAACAATGCAAGTCAATGGCAGTTTTCTCTCACTAAAAAGAAGCAAGTTTTCTCACCAGACTGTGAATCTGTTCCATAATCATGGCTGATGGCTCTTATTGGATAATAGACCATGCATGCGCCGTTGGAGCATGGTAGGGTGATTGTTTATGGGCGCCCCGGGGTTTCACACAGCAGGGCTTCCTGATTTGGGTTGTCCCGGGGGAAGGCCAGTGGCTCGGTGGGTTTTGCTCTGCTTTAACATCATGTCTGATATAAGGAACAAATTCTTCGCAAATGCCTTAAAGAGGAGGGGCCAACAGCCCAGAGTCTATAAGACTGCCTGTCGCTATGTGAAACCCAATAGTTCACCAGCTATCTTACCTCACTGGCAATCTAAAACCCTGGATTTTGTACCTATTTAAAGAGGAACAAAACCCACCCAGGAGTCTATGAGACTCGCATCCCTGCTATCCCTTTAGCAGGACATATGCCCGCACCAGGCATTTGTGAATGGCCGGCACGGGCACCCTCACTGTTAGGGGATAGCAGGGGATGCGGCCGACCAGCACGCTCGGATCCGCTCCTGGACAATGGGGCTCGAGCGGATCCAAGCACAATGATTGGACAAGTGGCTGCGCATGCATCGTAGGACCAAGAAAAGGTACGTTTGTTCGGGCAGCCTAGGGGGTTTAAAACAGCGGAGCAACCCCGAGCAGGGTGCCCTGAGTGCAAGGACCAAAACCCAGGATAGTCAAAACACTGGGTTTTGGTCCACTTTAAATAAGCTCAATCTTAAAGCTGCACAAAAATACAATTTTGTGATTACTCACCTGTAGAATTGGCATTATAAGTATACAGCACGTTCTGCTCCAGAAGATTCCTTACCCATGGAAACAGCTTGTGGCTCCTCCCGGCCCCATATAAGTCAGGGACCTCCCACAAATTTCCCAGTATTGACAAGCAGTTAACAAGAAGCCGGGAGAACTGTAAGAACCATAATTCAAAAGAACAATCACCATACAGAGGTAACTAAGAATAATGATAACAAGGGTGGGGTGGAGCAGGACGTGCTGTATACTTATAATACCAATTCTACAGGTGAGTAATCACAGAATTGTATTATTCCAAGTATACAGCACGTCCTGCTCCAGAAGATTCCTTACCCATGGGACATCCAATAGCAGTGTCCGTAAGGTAGGGTGGGATCCCCAAAAAGTAACAGCGGGCAGTTTAAACCACTGCCGCCTGCAGAACTTTGCGGACAAAAGCAGCATCAGCTGAGGCCCTAACATCAACTTTGTAAAACTTGGAGTATGAACAGAAGATCAAGTAGCAGCCTTGCAAACTTGTTCAACAGAAGCTTGGTGCTGAAAAGCCCAAGAGGCACCAATAGCACGAGTAGAATGAGCAGTAAGGCGGAAGGTAGGTTCCTTCCCCTTAGCAGAATAGGCCTGAATCACAGCCTGACGGATCCACTTGCTGATAGTGGACTTAGCTGGAGCTAAACCCTTCTTAGGCCCAGAAGGGAGAACAAAAAGAGCATCAGTCTTCCTGAAGGATTCAGTAGCCACCAAATAGAACTTCAAGTTCCTGACCACATCCAGAGAATGTAAGACCCTCTCCTTAGAGTTACTAGGATTAGGGCTCAGAGAAGGCAACATAATGTCCTGATTGAGATAAAAGGCAGACACAACCTTGGGAAGAAAATCTGGCTTAAAACGAAACACCACCTTGTCCTGATGTCTCTCAAAGTTAGGAGGTTTGATGGAAAGCACCGCCAACTCAGAAACCCGCCTAACAGAAGTAATAGCCACCAAAAAGGCTACCTTAAGCGTCAAAATGGACAAAGGGGCCGCACGCAAGGGCTCAAAAGGAGACCCCTGAAGGGCAGATAAGACCAAGTTCAAATCCCAGACTGGTAACATAGGCTTAAGTGGGGGGCGCACTTGAGTAACCCCATGAAAAAAAGTCTTAACCAGACGATGGTTGGCAAAAGATCTTTGGAAGAAAATAGTCAAAGCTGAAACATGACCTTTGAAGGTACTAAGTTGAAGACCCAGATCCAAACCATGTTGCAGGAATTCCAGAATCTTGGGGATAGAAAACACCCGACAGGGAAGCAACCTAGACTCACACCAGGCAATGTAAGCATGCCATACCCTATAGTAGATAGATGACGAGGACATCTTCCTAGCCTAAATCATAGTACTAACAACAGAGGCAGGTAGCCCCTTTTCCATCAAGATGGAGGTTTCAGCAGCCAGGCCGTTAAAGCCAGCGTTTGTAAATTGGGATGGCGTAGCTGCCCGTGAGTGAGCAGGTCTGGGACCTTTGGCAGGACGTATTGATCTACTGCCAACTGCACGATGTCTGCGAACCACACTCTTCTTGGCCAATGGGGGGCCACCAGAATGGTTGGCACCCCTTCCTGGGAGATCTTGCGCAGCACCCTGCCCAGCAGAGGGAACGAAGGAAACACATAAAGGAGCCATTGCTAGCGCATCCATGGCCAAGGCCAGAGGGTCCTGGGACAGAGAAACAAAGACTGGAAGCTTGTGATTGTGACGGGACGCAAACAGATCCACATCCGGCCAACTCCAACGGTGGCACAGGGAGTGAAACACCCAGCTGCTGAGGGACCACTCCCCCAGACGAGGCATCCCCTGCTGAGGGAATCTGCCTCCAGATTCTCCACCCCCGGGTATGTACACAGCTGAGGGGACATTCTCCTCCGGCCAAGACAGAATCAGAGACACTTCCTTAAGGGCTCTCTTGCTCCGGGTCCCTCCCTGATGATTGATGTAGGCAACCGCTGTCTGGTTGTCCGAGTGGACCTGAACAGCCCGACCTCGAAGGTGTGGAGTCAGCTGAGCGAGAACCAACATTATCGCCCTTAGTTCCAGAATGTTGATAGGAGTGTGGGCCTCCTGAGGACCCCACTGACCCTGGAATTGCAAAGACTTCCAGAAGCCCCCCCCCCCCCAACCGGTCAGACTAGCATCCGTGGTGACTGTCTCGCAGCAAGGGGTCAGAAAGGATCTGCCCACCAACTGCCTTGAGTCCAGCCACCACTAGAGAGACCGCCTGGCCAGAGGGGACAGAACACCTGATCCAGGGACACAGGGTCCCGATCCCATACTGACAAGAGGTGAAGTTGAAGAGGTCTCATATGAAACTGAGCGTATGGAGCCGCCTCGAAGCAAGACACCATCAGGCCCACCAGCTGCTTCCCCTGCCATATGGATGGATGAGGGCAAGACAGAAGAAGCTGGGCCTGAGCTTGAAGACACTCCAACTTCTGCTGAGGGAGAAGGATCTTGGCCTGAGACGTATCTAGACTCATGCCCAGAAAGGACCTCACCAAGAACGGGGACAGGGAAGACTTGGGGCTGTTGATCACCCAGCCGAAAGACTCCAGTGTGGACACCACCCTCTGGGTATCCAGCTCTGCCTGCTGGAAAGACTGAGAAGTGATGAGAATGTCGTCCAAGTAAGGAAGGATGGGATTGCCCTGAGATCTCAGTAGAGGCATTACTCCTGCCAGTATCTTGGTGAAAACCCTGGGAGCCAAGGTGAGACCAAAAAGCAAGGCTACAAACTGATAGTGCTGATCTCCCAGAGCGAACCTGAGAAATGTTTGATGACCTGGAAAAATTGGTACATGAAGGTAAGAATCCTTAATGTCTACAGATGTCATGAAGTTGCCCGGGCGCAGTGAATTGACTGCTTGAATGCTTGAAGCCATCCAGGATTTGATAAATCTTGGGGGTGGCCAGGCTGAAAGCTCTATCTTGTAACCGGAAGTCACTACCTCCTGAATCCACCGGTCTGAGACGTGAAGCCTCCAGACATGAGCAAAGAGCCGAAGCCGGCACCCCACATGGATGGGTGAGGGCGCCCCTTCATGCCTGAGGGGGCTAGGGTGAGGACTTAGGCTTGGGACCCCAGGAGGGGCCGGGGTGGCCACGTCCTCTGCCCCTTCCCCAAAAATCACCGCGGGCCCCAGAAAAAGGAGGCTCCTCTCCCAATTCTGGAACCACGGAAGGAAGGGAGAAAGGCACCTGTACCCCGAAAGGACCGAGACTGCCTCCTACGTTGAGCCAACCTGCCGCCCTTAGAAACAAGTCCAAGCCTTCACCAAACAGACGCAGCCCCTTAAAGGGGAAGCCAGTGAGAGCCTTTTTAGCAGCGTTATCAGCTACCCACTGACGCAGCCAGACAGAGCGGCGTATAGCCACCAGCAGAGCAGATGTCCTCCTACACATTCTGATGGTATCATCCATAGCAGACAGAACATATGCAAAATTCATGGCAAAGCAGGAGAGAACCGTATGCTTCTCCTCCCGCGGCCCCATCTAAGAGGCTCTTGAGCAGGCCTTTAATAGCAACAGCTGTGATGGCAGAAGCACAAACCGGGTGCAGCGCGGACCCCACACAGGCAAAGGCATGGCAAGCCAGCTGGTCCATACGCCGGTCCTCACTATCCTTAAGAGTAGTGGTATCAGGGGAATGCATGACCAACGCTTAATCACATCAGCAGGAAAGGGATACCTCTTATCCCAACTCTTTGGCACCCCAGGAAGCTTGCTAGGCCGTTCCCATTCTTTGAGCACCAGATTATTAAAGTGAGTTTGTTCAGGGAACTCCAAAAGTGGTCTAGCCGTATGAAAAAGCTCACCCTGCTGCTGCGGAGCCAGGGTAGGAAGGGAAATACAGAGCACCTCAAAAATATGAGCCAAATCTTGTCAGTGTCATCTGAGGACCATAGGTCAGCCCCAGACCCGGTATCACCATAAACCTTAGTCTGTTCCTCAGATGATTCTGAATCAGAAAATAATTCCCCCTCCTCCAGGGTAGTATAACCAGGAAAGTCAAACATTTCCTCAGCCTCCACTGGAAAGAGAGAAACAGCGGGTGATAAATGCTGCTTCTACGCAGAAGCCTTACGCGGGGCAGATACAGCAATATGCCTTTCAATGCTGGCCACCCGTGCAGCCAAATCAGGTTGAGACTCCCCACTGGTATGCACCTCAGTAGGAGTCAGATGTAAGCGTGGGGGGGTAGGCGAAGCCCGAGGGGGGCAGGCCCAGCCACAGGTAACCCTGACTGCAGCGCAAGCACCTGCTGAGCGCAGGGTATCCTGACATCATACCCTGACATCATAACTTATAGGGAATACCCCACACGTAATACACAGCAGGGCTTGTCCCGAAGGAACCCCAAGCACATTATCCTGAGAAGCCTCCATATGGTGATTAATGTGGCACTGCAGGCCAATATGGGATTAACGCTAAATTTAGCAACCCGGGATGCCCCAAGAGCCTGCTAGGGAAGTGGGAGATATACAAGTACAATAGCCCTCCAATAAGGATTAACGCTAATCAAGGGGAGAGGACCAGGAGAAACCACAGTTTGACCCGCCTGAAAGACATAAGCAGACATCCCCATCCCCATAATCATCACAAAGCAAAATTAAACACAAAAAAACCACCCCACATGGGCACTTACGGACCGCGGTAGGTAGAGAGCAGCCACGCAGCACAGCAGTCAAAATGGCGCCCGCATATACCTCGAGGGGCGGGCTGCGGATGAAGTGCGCTGCGGCAGCAGTAATAAAAAACACGTAATAACCGGTGCAGCACACATACACGCACACCCCCTCCCCCCGGAGATGTCCCCAGGGAGAGCAGCACCAACCTAAAGGACGGGGCCCAACTAAGGACAGGGAATAAAGGGGACCCCAGAAAGCGGGAGGGGCATCCCATAAGGCTCACCACAGGCCTATACCGCCTACCCTTTAAGACAGGGACTGCGGTTGGAGCAGCGCTCCCTAGCACCAGACCCCGGTGCTGCCTACCCTCACCCGAACCAGTGCAGCCTAAGCTGGGAGGCAGTTCCGAACGGGTGGGAATAGTCCTACAGGGCCGCAGGCTAATAGCCCCGCTCACCTGCGCAGCATAAAGAGCCATCTTCTATTCTTTGCAGCCCAGACTGCAGATAAGAACTGGGGAATATGTGGGAGGTCCCTGGTTTATATGGAGCCACAAGCTGTTCCCATGGGTAAGGAATCTTCTGGAGCAGGACGTGCTGTATACTTGGAATATACAGGGTTTTACCTATAGGTTTTAGCCGTAGCGCTTCGGCATAGGGAGTGCCAGTGTCCGCATCCCTGGCTCTACTGTGGTACGTGTGGCCTATGTGAACGGCTGGGCGCAAGAACACACACAGCTGCAGGGATGCGGGGAGAGCCTGTGATCACAGCAAAGGAAAGGTGACCTGGGGGGTTCACACAGTGCAGCATGCCTAGAGGCACCTAGCCAGTCAGCCCTGGAGCCTTTGAGACTCCAGGGCTGGCATTGGCGGCGATTGGTCCCCTTTAACTAGCATTCCTGTATGCAAAGGCGTACATGGTTGAGCAAGCGTAGCTGAGAGCTCTCAGAGTAACAGATGGTGCTCCACATACTTCTTCCATCAACTAACCTATGGCCTGAAAATGAGCGAGGGTCTGTTATCACAATGCTGCTAACCTGCAGAGAGGCTTTATGGGTGATTTGTGTGGGAGAGCATTAGGACGCACTCTATGTAGTGTTCTCAGGGGCACGCTAAAAATCCCTGAACAGCTGTTATCCATCTTTACAGTGCAGAGAGATTTTACAGCTGCAGAGCCGTGGCACGCAGAACTTTCGGAAATGTGATTAGCACTTTTTGCTTTGAAGCTCTTTCATGGTTTAAAGGGTCTCATGGTGGGGCCGGAACAGCCAATGATCACCTAGCACAGCGCCATCTCGCCACTCAGTAGCAAGTACTGAGAATAGCAGATGCAGCTTCAGTTATGCATACTGCCGTGAATGATGCTCCATGAATGATGCTCCACAAGGCCCTGCTAGCTGGCTTCTCACCCTATAAAATAAAAATAACATGACCGCCTACTTATTCAGGGTTTTACAAGCCCATCATGCTCTCATTTCCATACATGCAGAAGAATATGCCATTTACACCTTTACAGTGATCCTATACCCAGAAAGGAAGTTTATGTCATCACCTTCTATCCCCAGCCCAGTACCCCAAAACAGCCTGCGTTTCTTTATTTTACTAAATCCTTTGTCTGAAATTCATAAAAGACTAACAGAATGCAGTATGAAGTTCGAATGGCAGCCATATAGCTCCCTGGACGTTCAGCAGTGCCCCTGATACATTCATTTACAATATAGAACACAAATGCCAATACAGCACTCAAACTCCACGAGATGTATAGCCTATTATATCTCTTCTTAAAGTGGACCAACACCCAGGATTTTGACTATCCTGGGTCTTGGTCCACTTCGGTGGGGCACCCCCGATCGGGGTGCCCCGCTGTGTGAAACCCCCCCGATCACCCGAAAAACTCACCTCTCCCCGCGCTGACGGACAAGTGTTTTGACAGCCGCGGACAAGCGGCTCCTCCGCCGCCGCCCGCGCCGGCCATTCACAGACGGCCGGCGCGGGCACGTCTAGACAAGGTAAGGGGATTTGGGGTGTTTGGGGGGGTTTCACCCCGTGGCACATCCCGATCTCGGATGTCCCGCGGGGAGGGAGGTGATCGGCCCGGGAATCTTATAGATTCCCGGGCCGATCACGGGAGGGTGATGGTCCACTTTAAGCTTCAAACGTCACCCGTTGTGCTCCAATTCAAAACAACGTGCTCCAAATCACCAGTAATGTATAGATGAACGTACCAGAAAAAGGTTTTAAATATGCGTCTCTGTTAATCAGTTAAGGTCCTCCTTAATCCACTTCACTGGGCACTCATTCCAATACAGAGGGGGGTAATCTCCCCTTAATATTTCCTTTTTATAGATTTTTCTCTAAAAGCTCCCATAGATTTCTTTGCAGAGCTCAGTCAAGTCAGTATATATATATATATATATATATATATATATATATATATATATACACACACACACACACACACACACACACACACACACACACTATATAGAGTAAATCAGGCTTAAGAAAAGTAGAGATGGCAGCAGATCAGGTTGGGGTACAAATCAGTCTGGAGTCCCACTGCCTACCACTCAAAATGATCTTGAGCACCACCAGTAGTACACATACAACTGGTTGGGTATCCCTGTGTTAGACAGTGAGGGAAGCGACTTAGTTGCCACAGAAATCCCCAACCTTCAGTGAATAAAGCTATTGATCTCCCCAAATAAAAAAGGCACGGCCCTTTGCCTGTAGTACTTACCAGCTACGTGAACTGTTAAAGCGGACAAACAGTAAAAATTACCTTTTGCCCCTTTTGACACTCTCCACTGGGAAATCTCAGTTTGGGATGATTCTATATAGTTTTAAATCCTTAGGAATCCAAAACCGGGCATTAAAGTGGAAGTCCAGTCTCCAAGTGAATTGGAAGCATGTATTTATGCCCACAACTACCTACCATTTTGCACTGTAAACATTCTGGAAAACCTACCTTTAGGTCCATTTGACCCATGCGGCCTAGAAGACAAATTCCTCAAGGTGGCCGCAGCCATGGAGCCCCATCAGAGGCCATGTGAAACCTATGGCACTGTGATTGGTTTAGCACGGGCCAAAATCTCGCCTATTGCAGGGATTCGCTCAGAGCTGGGGCCCCATTCACATGCCTGCCCACTCCCCTACATCGTGCTCAACCCCGCATCTGTAGTCACGCTATTGTGCATGCATAAACTGGCTTGCACCGTCGCAATAATTGAATGAGCCTTACAGCTTTAACAGGGCAGATGGGAAGGCAAAAACATGGCGGAGCATATCAGACTAGGAAGAAGCACCCTGGCAGCAGTTTGGAGGGGGCAGAAGGGCCAGGAAAAAAAAAGTGGGCGCATAATATTTACAATACGCTCTGGGCTTCCATCCCCGCTGCCTGGAATTCCACTAAAACTCGCCAGCAGCTTTCCCCTAGGGCATACCGAATCCCCCCAGGGCACTGATAATCTTACTTTCCCACCTGTCCGACAGCGCATGTGCGAGCTCTTGCCCAATGAGAGAGCCATCTGCCGTGACTATGTAATATGCCAAATGGCTCTCATTGTTTTCAATCGAGAGTGCGAGCGCGCTCCTGCCCCAGCCATTTAGTGGCTGCAGCAGATTCGCCAGGTGGGAGTGGAGTACAGCATCTAGGGGTCCACTGTCGCCTGGCAACAGGGAGAGGAGCACAGTGAGGAGTCTAATGCAGAACCTCTCTTACAGACACCGTCCATTATGCAGCATCACAGATCCAATTACAACATCCACATGTTTCAGAGGAGAAATCATGTGGTAAAACTGTAAACCTTAAATAGGAATATCAGGGTAAAAAACAAGTGTGAATTAAACCGGACCAACAGCCTGGCAAAGTTGGAAAAGGTAGCGGCATTTTGGAGCTTCCTCTCCCAACTGAAATGCGTAAACGGTAACAGGAAGCCCAGCACGACTTCCTGTTTGTCGGTGGCCTGGAAGCCCATGAGCGGCCATCTTGTTTTTACAAATTTACCACAGCAGGCGTTAGATAAGGTAAATTATTTTTAACGTGCAGCAATCTAAATTGCCCTGGGAGGGATGCATATGAGCACTGTTGTTGTGTTGGTCTGATTTCATTTGTTTTTGACTGTTGGTCCACTTTAATGACAGCACGGCTTTAGCTTTGCTCTTTAAAGTCCAGCGGCTTTTCGGCGGCTCCCCTCGCATCCCAGTTATGGGCACTGCGCAGGCGCGAGAACGGGGGGCGCACGCAGTGCCTGATGAGAGATGGCAAGATGGCACTGCCCGTCGGGAGGTTGCCTGGAACCCGAGGGACCTAGAAGATGGACGACCCGGCAAGGCATGTACAAACTGCCCAAAACTAAAACCAGAGGGGGGAAGCAGTCCAGTGAGGTTTCGGGAATATTCCTCTTTAAAATATCAGCCATTTCTTCTTTAATTTAAAAACGGATTAGGACAGCGGCAAGCACAACCCCCAATTGTGGGTAATAGGGTAATAATTGCCTTTGCTTGAAGTATGACTTTAAACTGGACCAACAGCCTTTTGGAGCTTCCTCTCCCAGCATCTCAAACATGCTGCTGCCTGGATTCAAGTGACAATGCACAGGAACAGGAAGCCCAGCTGCACTTCCTGTTTGCAGGTGGCATGCACATCCATGCACCATCATTTTGTTTATAAAATTTAACACAGCAGGCTTAGAAAAAAGTCAATTAATTTCTATGTGCAGCAATATGAATTGCCCTGGGCAGGGATGCATATTAGCACTGCTCATTGTTTGGTTTAAAGCAGACCTTCACCCTGAATAAGAGTCTATCTTATATGTTTCCCACACACTGTACATACAGATTGCTCACATTAAGAAAATACTGCATTTTCTGAGCCTTTAAACATCCAAGATGGCGGCACATGGAGCACCAGGCAGCCTGCAAACAGGAAGTGTCTTCTGACTGTGTTGCTCTGCATTCTGGGATTGCTGTCCTTTTCCTGATCCCAGCCCTGCTCTGTCTGTGCAAAGCACAGCTATAACCCGTCCCACTGTACTTTATCCCACTGATGATGTTTCTGAGGCAAGATGGCGCCCCCCGTATCCTAGAGTCCTGAACAGAGTTGCAGCCCAGTGGGGAAAGAATAATAAGTGACTAAAAACATAAAATATATTATTTTAGATGCTGGGGAATAGTTTTTTAAGTGTTTGGGCTTTTCATTAAATGATGCTGAAGGTCCGGTTTAACCAGCTTTTCAACCAACCTCTTCTCAATACAGTGACAGCTAACCATACAATAAATCCCCTATAACCGCCTCTCTATCCCGCCATGGGGCTGTGCAGGTCGGGGGTACAGGGTGTTCCCTCAATGAACTAGTAACCAGGCACGAGTCAGGCGGCTGCGAGCAAATATATTATATTTATAACACACACGTGTCCGGCTGCCCCGCTCCATATAGTGTAACATTGTGCACCATTGTAGCGTATATGGAGCGTGGTGACATGTTACAGAATGGTCGCCACACGCCTCCCGCGCTCTCTCGCCTACCTCACACACCGACGTCACTTCTCTCTTCGGCCTTCCGCATAAGGGTTGCCAGAACAACCGTTAAACCAGCCAGCCAATAGAAACGCCAGTCAACTGACGTCACTGTACATAACAACTCCAGGCAGAGTAAACCTGTCTCCGCTATGCGAGAATGAACCTCCGCTCTGTGCACGTCAGCGCCTCCTGGGCTCCGGGAAAATGGCCGCCGCGCTTGTCTGCGAAATTCTGCAAGCGGGGAATAGCAACCACCCAATAGGAAGGGGCGGAGGTGACATCACAGCAGCGACTCCCCTGGAAGTGTGATGTGGCTGAGAGAGGCTTGCTAGAACCATGGTAAGTGCCGGGCTGTGGCAGAGACTGTTGTATCGCTGCCATAGCATGACGCGCCGTACACACTGTATGATATATGGAGCACAGCGACGTGTTGCTCATTGCTGCTGCTCTCCGGCTTGTCCCAATGTCTCTGCTTCGAATTCTGTCATCCTGTCTGTCTCCTGCACATATTTTAAAGTGGACCAACACCCAGGATTTTGACTATCCTGAGTTTTGGTCCACTTCGGCCGATTGGGGTGCCCCGCTGTGTGAAACCCCCCAGAAACCCCAAAAAACTCACCTCTCAACGCTCCCACGTGAACGCCACAGCCAATCCCCACCAACGTCCAGGCGGGGGACAGGAACGTCCAAGCCGCTTCCGCCGCCGCCGCGTCACGCTCGGCACGCGCGCGCCCCCGCCAGCCATTCACAGAGGGCCGGCGCGGGCGCGCGCACGTCTGGAGGGGCGCGCGGGAGGCGGCGGCGGATCAGGTAAGATGTTTTGGGGGTTTCACCCTGCGGGACATCCCGATCTCGGATGTCCCGCGGGGTGGGAGGTGATCAGCCCGGGAATCTTATAGATTTCCGGGCCGATCACCCCTGGGTGTTGGTCCACTCGTCCAATCGGAGCGCTCGGAACTGCTGAGCTATGCATGTCTAAGAGACGTCTTAGCGCAGCTGCTCTGAGCACGCTGGCGGGCGCATCTCACGCTTCCCTCTAACAGGGAGCGTGCCCGTGCCCTGCTAGATGCCAGGAATGCGGCCCGTGCATGCGCCATCGGACCAGAATTCAGGTAAGTGTAGCCGCCGACCTAGGGGGTTTCACACAGCGGGGCATCCTGATATTCTTGGTGTGCCACACACCCCGCTTCACTTCTTAAATATTCATTACTTCATGGGTTAATCACCTGCAGGTGACGTAGTGCAGAGAGGAAGTCTTGTAACGAGCCCCCTTCCAGCCTATATATACCTGGTACCTCCCTTCAATCACCAGTATTTTTCTCTCTGCTTGACGAACAGAGGTTGGAAGTTTCCTGCTTACAGGTAGGTCGGGGCTTACCCCGCCACCCCCCTTTTGGTCTATTTCTGCCCGGTTTGAGTTGTATACCTCTATGGTGGATAGGAAGCCTCCCAGCCTAGGCTGCTCACCGGGTAATTGGTAGACGGCACTATTGGTGCCTAGGAGCTTATCTCCTCCGCTCGTCCCCCTCCTTTGGGGGCAATGCGGCAATCCGGCATGGTGATCCGGAAATGGGATGCCCCTGTCCCGAGGGTCCCCGTAGCCCCTTACTCCCCCGTTCCGGTCCTTTCTCCCTTCACTGGGGGGGGGGGGGGTGTATGAGGGTGTGCTTTAGTATGTGTGTTTCACTTGTATCACTGCATGTAACATGTGTCATGTTATGCATTCACTGTAGCATGTGTATTTTTTTTTTGGGGTCTGCTTTAAGGGCAGGCTGCGCTGGGTAAAGGCTGGCCACTTCTCTTGCAGTTTGTTGCTTTGTGGCCCCCTCTCCCCTCCCTCCCTCTCCCCTCTCCTCGCCTGGCATTCATGTTTGCATTGTACACCACCATGCGGTTTTTACCCTCCCCCCTCCGCCGCCTGAGCGCACGTGTTGTGGCCCAGCTGTAAGTGATTCCAGCTGATCGGCGTAGGGGGGGGGGGGGGGGCGGGCCCGCTGACGCGCGGCGCCGACGTCTGCGGCGGGCCCAGCTTTTTGCTTCCTTCAATGTAGGAAATCGCATGGGCGCACGGCCGCACTTTGTCTTCTGTGCTGGCTGCTGGCTGCAGTCTTGTTCCGGCTGCTGCCTTTGCTGTCCAGGTAAGCGGCCCCTCCCGTTGGGGCCATTAAATGGGGAATGCATTCCTTGTAGTAATACAGTGGGGAGTCACTCTGTATTAAGGGGGGCGTGATTTAAGGGCACTTTGGTGCCATGCTTATGTTGGTTTATACACATGTGAGGATCTGATGGTTTTTCCTTGCAGATCCTGGGATCCCTGCTTATGGTGGCCCTCTGGCTCTATGTGCCTGGCTAACTATTGGGATATCTTTGTGAATGTATATATATATATATATATATATATATTTCTTTAAAGGGGACCTTAACTTAAAAAAAAAAAAAATTAAAAAAAAAAAAAAATCCTCCCTTCCGGGACATTACTAATAAAGGGGCATCCCGGGTTGGCTTATGCCTTAAAAGTCCCAGTATTGCGAATACCATAAATCACCATATTGAGGCTTCCGTAATTTCCGGAAACGGTTCTGTGAGCCGTTTGGGGGGTGCGTAGGTTATAGGGTTCCACTCCCAGCTGATGATGTCTTTATTTGCATCCCTTGTGCAAAACAGACTGTTGCGCGCCAGTCCATTGCTTCGGCTGCGGGGCCATCGCATCCTTCATCTTCTCCTACCTCTCCCTCCCTATTTCCGGACCCCGCATGACACTGTCAAAGTGGGGATTCGCATTCCGAGGTGGCAGCACAGCCCAGCCCCCGGAAAGTTATGCCCGTTAAAGCAGCGTTAAAGGTCGCTGCAAAACGAAGGCACCTGACTCCGGTACCTTCGGCTCCACAGGACCAGTTTTGTGTACCTGTGGAATGGTCCGATGGATGCCCGGACGAGGATGAATTCCCGTCTGAGTCAGATGAGCCGACAGGTCAGCTTGTGGCTGATGAGATTGGCGATTGGTCAGAGGGGGTTGTTTTGGACACCCCCTCTATTCTGGCTCAAATGTTTAAAATTTTGAGTTTAGATATGCCTGAGGTGCCCGCCCCGCCAGGGGTTGGTTGTTTAAGGAGCCTCAGCCGCGTTTGGTTTTTCCCCAGACAACACCTCTTTGAGAGGGTGGTTCTTAAGGAATGGGAACATCCCACGCGGTTATCTGGAATTCCTTCCAGTTGGCCATTGTGCTTATGTTTTGT
This sequence comes from Gastrophryne carolinensis, assembly GCA_027917425.1. Classification (NCBI taxonomy): domain Eukaryota; kingdom Metazoa; phylum Chordata; class Amphibia; order Anura; family Microhylidae; genus Gastrophryne; species Gastrophryne carolinensis. The sequence continues at coordinate 561,938,694 of CM051234.1, forward strand.
TGACTATAAGAGCACAAGGGGGCATATGCTAATTACATTTTTTTGAGGCCTACGGCCACACCGCCCTGAATGCGCCCAGTCTTGTCTGATCTTGGAAGCTAAGCAGTGACGGGCCTGGTCAGTACTTGGATGGGAGACCGCCTGGGGCTACCCCTGTACTAGGGCTCTCCAGCTCGGCTATGGTACAATCTGCTGAGACCACTGTCCCCAAAGATGGGGAAGATCGTCGAATTGACCAAATACGCTCGACTTGGTTGTAATCTATTCCAGGTCAGCGTTGCGCCCGGTATGTGCTTCAGCCCTTCTGCTATTGGCAATTAAATCCTTAATTCAGGGCTATATGAGGATCTTAATCCCGCTTGCAAACAGTTCACTGCGCTTAAGCAGTGTGAATCTTTTGTGGCTTATGTCCTGGCTGCTCAGGACCAGGCGCTGATTATGAGTAGCAGGGCGGCAGCTATGCTGGTGGCTATTCGCGGGTCAGTATGGCTGCGTCAGTGGTCAGCGGACACGGCTTCCAAAAAGGGTGCTCACAGCTCTCCCCTTTTTGGGGTTGCGTCTGTTTGAGGAGAAATTTGATTCTGTCGCAAAGGGTGGTAAGATGCCACAATGCAAGAGGCCCTGTGGTCCCTTCAGGGGGACAAGTTCCGGTAGGCCTTCCTTTCGAGGATTCAGAGCGGGCAGGGGTGCGTCCTTTCCCGCTACCTGTGGCGCAGGTTGGACTCGGGGGAGGGGCCGTGGCCGGCCCACTCAGTCCTGGGGCACCAAGCCCAAAAACCTGCTGTTAAGCTCACTCAGCATTGAGGGGCTGCCCTCACCCGTGCGGGTGGGGGGACTATTGCGACACCTCTACCATTGGAACCAAGTGGTTCCAGGCAGATGGATCCAGGAGGTAGTGTCGCCCGGTTACGACCTGGAATTCGAGTCTCACCCTTCTTCACGGTCCGTTCATGGGTCGGTTCATCCTGGCCTGAACTCTCATCAAGACAGAGTGTGTCTTTCTTTTGCCGAATTCACACGAGAACGCTTCAGCTATTTCTGTTAGCGTGTTAAGACCAGCAACCTCAGTCGCTGGATCAGTCCTTCCAGTTGTCCTCCCGTGTACGGCAGTCCCTCCTGTGGTGTTTGGTCTCGACCAATCTTGTGTAGGGCAGGCTTTTCCTGACCCCCCTTTTGGAAAGTTGTCACCACGGACGCCAGTCTGTCGGGATGGGGCAGATTCTGGAAGGAACCGCGGTCCCAGGGGCAGTGGAGAGCTTAAAGGCCCCACTGTCCCATCAATATTCTGAATCTGAGAACCATCCGTCAGGTGTTTGCTCTCCTGACTCAGTACGTTCTGGGCCTTTTGGTCCAGATGTGTTCAGACAATCGATCAGCGGTTGCTTACGTGGTCTTCAGGGAAGGACGCGTAGTCTGAGTACTCTCAGAGTGGTGTCCCTGGTCCGGACATGGGCAGTGTTCCATGTTCCCTGTCTCTTGGCGGTTCACATTCCAGTGGTGATGAGACAGGTAGTGGGCCGGTTGAGCAAGAGCTCTCCCCATCTGGAAGAATAGGCTCTCCATCCTCGGGTGGTTCGCTTACTGTGTCTCCAATGGGAGACCCCGGAGGTGGACCTGTTGGCCCCTCATCACTATCACAGGTTCCCGAACTTCGTGTCACTCTCCCAGGATGCTCTGGCAGTAGACGCCATGTCCCTGAGCTGGGGAGTTCTGGGATTTCTATACCTGTTCTCTCCGATACCCATGCTGGGCAGGGTTCTTCAGAAGTTGGCTCTGGAAAGGGTGTACGCTGTTCTCGTGGCCCCTAGGTGGCCAAGACGAGTGAGGTTCACAGATATCGTTCGGCTGGCAGTGGACCAGTTCGTTCTACCTATTCGGCCCGATCCGCTCACTCAGGGTCAATTGTGTTACCCCAATTTACCAGCGCTGGGTTTGATGACCTGGCTGCTGAAACCTCCATCCTGAAGGAGGAGGGTCTTTCTGATTCAGTCATTTAAGACTCTGATCAATGCCCAGAAGAGGTCTTCTTCCATCACCTACTATAGGACTTGGAAAGCCTATATTGCTTGGTGTGAGATAAGATTTTTCCTTGTAGGGTCGTTTCGCTCTCCAGGTTTTACAATCAGGGCTGGACTCTGGTCTCCAGCTAAGTATCCGGGTCAAGCATGCAGCACAACATGCACGGACGTGTATTGCTGGGCGGGCTCCTTTAGACCTGCCCTGGATGGTTACCAGGCAGACCAGCGGATTACATCTTAGCTGAGAGAGCGGACCCCAAGCCTGTATTTCTGCTTCCCTTATCATTGAGGAATAGGGAACCTCTCAACATAGGGCAGACGCCGTTCCTTCATAATTGGCGAACGGAGCACTAACTAACTTGGGATATCTAAACCTGTCCATCCAGCATCAATTTTGGGATTGTGCACCTGGACATGAGGCTTTTGGAATAATCTAACGGGCCTGGATAGGCTGATCAAGTGCCCTTAAGTGCGGTTTGGTACTGAAGAAGCCCCCTAGTGGGGGTGAAACTAGTTTACCGCTTATTACATGATATTACTCACTGCTATGATTTGGGCAAGTGAATCATTGAGCAGGTTTAATTGTCTATAATGTACAATATGTTCTATTGTGTTAGTAATAACCTGCGCATTGGCAAGTAAGACAGTTGACAACTGTGGAAAAAAAAAAAAAAAAAAAAAATTTTTTGTAGTACAATGATGATTACATTTGCATTGTGGAATTCAATGGGGAATTGGATTGGTAGCATGGCAAGCACCAAGGATATTCTTCTATAACAAACTTTTGTGTTTGTATTTTAACTAAATTAAATTAAAGTACGTTGAAAGGGCAGGTCTCTGCCTTATCTATCTTTTTTCAGAAGAGTGTTGCGCTTGAACCTTTAGTTAAAAAAATTTTTCCAGGGGGGCTACGCATGTGCGGCCTCCCAGGAAACCATTACTCCCTGTTTGGGATTTGAATTTGGTTCTTTCTGCTCTTCAGGCGCCTCCTTTTGGGTCTTTGCGAGATATTGCTTTGTCTACCCTGACTCAGAAGATTGTCTTCTTGGTAGCGATCACTTCGGTCCAGCGTGTCAGAGTTGGCGGCCTTGTCTATCCAGGCGCCTTACTTTGAGAGGCATCAGGATAAAGTGGTCCTTCGGTTCAAGCCAGGCTTTCTTCTTAAGGTTGTTTCTGCTTTTCATTTGAACCAAGATATTGTTCTTCCCTCCTTGTGTCCTAATCCTAAGAATGACAAATAGAGGGTTTTGCATTGTTTGGATGTAGTACGTTGTGTTAAGTACTACTTGATTATCACGTCTCCTTTTCGTAGGACGGATTCCTTTTTTGTTGTGCCCCATGGGCCTAAGAAGGGTTTGGCACCAGCCAAATCTGCCATTAACAAGTGGAGACGTCAGGCCGTTACTGCGGCCTATTCTGCGAAGGGGAAAGTTCCCCCTTTTCGTATCACTGCTCATTCTACTCGCGCCATTGGGGCGTCTTGGGCATTTCAGCACCAAGCTTCTGTTGAACAGGTTTGTAAGGCCGCCACTTGGTCTTCTGTTCACACTTTTTCTAAGTTTTACAAAGTTGAGGTGCGGGCCTCAGCGGATGCTGTTTTCGGCCGCAAAGTTCTGCAGACTGCAGTCGTTTAAGTTATGCTTCACCTGGCCTTGAGTTGCCCAGCCCTTGTGGACACTGCTTTTGGATGTCCCATGAAGTAATGAATATTTAAGAAGTGAAGCGGGGTGTGTGGCACACCAAGAATAATACCATTTTGTGAGTACTCACCTGAAAAATGGATATTGTTGGTGTGCCACACACCCCGCTTCACACCCGCCCTTTTCGGTATTACCGAAGCCTTTATATGGTGAAGCCTTTTTTATATCATATTTGATTTTGAGGTTACTGGTGGAATACTGGTACCTTGTATTACTGCTTTTTGATTATACTGGTGATTGAAGGGAGGTACCAGGTATATATAGGCTGGAAGGGGGCTCGTTACAAGACTTCCTCTCTGCACTACGTCACCTGCAGGTGATTAACCCATGAAGTAATGAATATTTAAGAAGTGAAGCGGGGTGTGTGGCACACCAACAATATCCATTTTTCAGGTGAGTACTCACAAAATGGTATTTTTGGATGCCCCGTGGGGAGGGGATGGATCGGCCCGGGAATCTTATAGATTCCCGGACCGATCCAGCAGGGTTTTGGTCCACTTTAAAGTGGAACAAGACCTGGGACTTTCAGTATCATGCTTTTAGATCCCTGCCCCTGGGCAATTTGGGATGGTTCTTGTCCAATCAGCACCTTATGCTGTGCTTTTATTTATTTATTTTTTTTTTCACTTTCCCGTGTTGTGTCCCTCTCTGGAATTGGGATGCCCCGCTGTGTGTGTGTCACCAGGCCACCCGATTCGCTTACCTTGCATTTCTTCCCATGGTACAGGCCCAGATAGAACCGAGCGTGCTGATTGGCTGAGTGGCCCAATTTCACTCAGCTCTGTCAGTGGCAAGTGACTTAGCCAAGAAGAGCCGAAGGGACCAGAGAGCGTAAGTGAGCGAGGATGTGGCACCGAAACACAGTGAGGGCCCCGGGGGGAAGGTGAGTGAAACAGCAGGACATCCCAATTCGGGGACTCTCCAAGGAGTGGAACTTTATCTTAATCGAGAGGCATACGGCTCTGTTTAGACACGGAGTTCGGCAATAGGGAGCATCTGCATCCCCAGTCTTCCTTTAGGCTGGGGACGGGAGCGCTCCCTCATCTATCTAATCTGCTTGTGCACCCCTCAGCCCCGGGACGCTGTGGAAGCGTCTGCCAATGTTTAGATCATCATGGGAGCCAGGGCAAAGCTGAGCTCTGCTGCAACCCGGGGAGGGGTTCACACAGCGGGGGAGGAGGAAAGCCATTGGCTGGCCCTGGAGTCTTTAAAGAGCGGAGTCTAAAACAGCGGCTTAAAATTGACCTTCACCATGATTTATTGAAAAGCCCAAACCCTTAAACGATTCCCCAGCATCTAAAGTTAATACATTTTAAGTTTTTAGTCACTTATTATTCTTTCCCCCAACGTGCTGCAACTCTGTTCAGGACTTTAGGATACGGGCGCCGCCATCTTGACTCAGAAGCATCACACTTACTGAGGAGAGCGGGATAAAGTACAGGGGGCGGGTTATAGCTGTGCTTTGCTCAGACAAAGCAGAGCTGGGGTCAGGAAAAGGTCAGCAATCCCAGAATGCAGAGCGGCACAGTCAGAAGACACTTCCTGTTTGCAGGCTGCCTGATGTTCCATGAGCTGCCATCTTGGATGTTTAAAGGCTCATAACATGCAGTAGATGCAGGTAGGATGATTTTTACTGTGAGCAATCTGTATGTGCAGGGTGTGGGAAACATATAAGATGGGCTCTTATTCAGGGTGAAGGTCCACTTTAATACCGTACATATTAATAATGCGCTGATCAGATGCCCATTTCCTTGGGAATAGCAGAAGGATGAATAGCGTGGGTGATCTGGGTTTTTTCTACACAGCGCGGCACCTCAAATTTGGATTCCCCTGGGGCAAGAACCACCAGGCTACTAAAAATCATGGTGAACAGTCCACTTTAAAGTGGTCTCCTCACCATCTACAAACAATTTGCAATGCTGAAGACAAACACAAAGTTGTTTACCTGCACAGCATTAAATATCCTACAATAATGTGAATGTAAACTGGATGCTGGCTGAAAGAGGACCAACTGCCCAGAAACCGCAGGGCCTCCAAAGTCAGCCGCTCAACAGATATACAAATCTATTGATATTTCAAACTTTTAATAGTAATAGCCAAAACACATACTTTAAAATCAATTAAAAACATATATGCATGGGCTAGAGTGCATGACGGACTAGTATGAATATTCATGAATACATAATAGAATTATCAAATAAATAATGTGCAAAATCTGATTTTTGCACATTATTTATTTGATAATTCTATTATGTATTCATACTAGTCCGTCATGCACTCTAGCCCATGCATATATGTTTTTAATTGATTTTAAAGTATGTGTTTTGGCTATTACTAATAAGTTTTGAAATATCAATAGATTTGTATATCTGTTGAGCGGCTGACTTTGGAGGCCCTGCGGTTTCTGTGCTGGCAGCCCTTATTTTTGACTTCTAGGGTGAAGGATTCCAAACCTGGCAATTGAAGCGGAACAAAACCCAGGTATTTGACTTTCCTGGGTTTTGTTTCATGCCCCCATTGTAAACAAAAAGAGCTCCTGCCAAAAGACATAGCAGGCGGCTGTCATTGGACAAGGGCCTGCACATGCGCATTGGAGCGTGGCAAAGTTAAGTTTTTTTTTTTTTTTTTTTTTTTTTTTTTTTTTTTGGGGGGGGGGGGGGGGAGTTTCGCACAGCGGGGCCTCCCGATTCAAGATGCCTCATAGAAAATCCAGAAGCCTGTCCTGGAAACTTTTAGATGCTGCTGGTGGGTTTTGTTCTGCTAAAGACCTTTTATGATGGAGGACATGAAATAACTGCACAGTGAAGCTTGGCTCTCTTTGGAGTAGCTGTGAATTCAGCACAAGTTTGTAGCTAAGCAAAGGCCATTCGCTGGACACTGTTGAAAGGACAGTCCATCCCAGGCACTCCTGCTGTTGCAATGTACTGCCATGTGATAGTGATGTCGTCTAGAGAAGAAGAAGAAAAAACGGGTCACATGACCTCTTTAAAGGCGACAGATTTAGCATGCTCAGGAGCAAATGTGTTGCTCTGGTGATGGATTTTATGATGCTGCCATCAGTCTTTTTCAGAGTAAACACAAATAGAATTCTGCATTGTTACAGCTCCCATTTCTGCTTATCGACGTGTCCATGACCCGGAGACCCTTCCAATCCAGTCACCAGAGCCAGCTTTCCAGTTGGGCTATTTCCTCTGCTTTATTATTTGTCCGGCCTTGTGTGTGGCTAAATGCTTTTCTTTATACTGTTAGAAACATTGCCCATGAATTGAAGGTTTTAGCATCACCTTTCAGCAGCTTTAGTGACCTTGATGACAAGATGAGTGTTGCAGCTCGGCCAGCTGTTGTAGAATGAAAGAATAAAAGGCTTATTTTTCTCTTCTTCTTCGGGCAGAGGCAGTATGTTGGCCAGGCTCATGCTCGCTCTCACCTGTACTCTATTGTTTGCTTTCAACAGAACAGCAAAATCTTTTACTGCAGCATTTCCTTGGTCATCAGATTTTTTACATTGTTCAGCATGTATTTTGGTTCTATTAAAAAAAATGACCATATGGATTCCCTTCATACGGTGTTGGCATCTACTTCTGTAGGAATCTTAACTAGACCCCTGAAAATAGCCTGGCACAGTGGTACTGTGGACTGAGTTTATTTTCTAACCAAAAGCACTCCCACTGGCTCTGACAGCGCTGGCCCATTGAGAGGGGGCCTGAATCTGGGATTCTGATTTGCCGGCATAAGCGGTATCCACTTTGGGTGCCACTATTCACATGGGCTGCCATTTTTGCTGAATAAAGGGATTTTTCACTAGAATAAAAAATGTGAGCCACATTTCTTTTACAGCAATCTAGATAGTGCGGGTGCACTATCCAGATACTTTATTATTAGGGCATTTTTCCTCTCTGGGGGTTCTAATGGAAGTTAATGGAGGCGCGTGGCCTACTTATTTTGGTAAATTGTACAATTGATCCCCTGCTTGGAGGTTGGATTGTCTTGTCTCTAAGGAAACTTGGCTTAAAAGGTTTGGGAACCACTGAACTAGAGAATAAAACCTCAACAAAACCTAAATTAGTGAGGAATGATTGTATGTGGAAGCTGTGAGGAATATAACGAAAATATTATATTCCACTTCTGATATGCTCATGGCTTCTGTCGCTCAAAAGGCTGTATCTAAATGCACTCTCCTTGCCTGAATGGAGAGGGGGGCAGCACCTATTTTCACGGATGGTTGATTTCTGTGAACAGCCTTGCCCCACCTCCACCAGGGGTCTCTGCTTCCAAAATATTACTTATAATTCTCACAGTAACGCTGGGGCCTGAGCCGGAAAGTCTGGACCAAAGGTCATCCCCTACTGAGATCCTGCTCACCAGCACACCGATTTCAAAGCGTAAGCCAGCCACACTGGTGCCAGTAGTTTTTTTTTTTTGTTTTTGTTTTGTTTTTAAGGAATTTTTCATAAAACAGGTTAAAACAAATGATCAGCAGCTTCCCTGGCCTCCAACGCTGAGCCTCCTCTCAGCCCAACACCGCAAATGAGGAAATACAATTCCTCATCTGCCCCAGCACCACCCTGCAGGGGTGTACCACCAACACTAGCTTGAGGGGCTAGTCCAGACCACACCGCTCTGTACTGATGGCAATCAGAGCTGCCGTTCAAGTCCGGTTATCTCCCTCTGCCCGTCCTCCTCCTAGCAAGTGCTCTTTCTCCCAGAGCTGACATTTTGCTGCCTATTATGCAGCATCACAGCTCCAAGGGCCACACCCACATGCTTCAGAAGAGAAATTAAGGTAAACGCCTATTTCTTCTTTTTGAAAATGTAAAACCGTTTAGGACAGTTCCAAACGTAGCCTGACTCAGTAGCCTAAAAACTGGCTATGCTTGAAACATCACTCTAAAGAGTGAACTTGAATCATAAGAGAACCACATATTTCGGATATGTCTGGCAGCTCAGAAGAGAGGTCATGTTGGACGCACAGGAAAGGGCCCCCCAAGTACAATGACCAGATACTCAGCTCTCTGTAACTGATATTTATGTGCTCATTCTAACTGTAACTTACCACTTGTAATTGCCCTTCATACAAGATTTTCCAGTGTGCCCTTAAAGTGATTAAGTATATAAATTAAGCTTGGGCTGCTCTGTATCTTGATTCCCAAACACATCGCCTGTGTCTCTTCAACATATTACATGTTACCAAGCTGGCTTCTGGCACAATATAATATTGCTAATAGACCGGGGTTTATTAAACAGAGCTGGTGGTATTTATACTGGTCTGCCACTGGTGCCAGTGAAGAGGTACCAAAGACGATTAGTCATATTGGACCTGAATTAATGAAACCTAACGTGATTTTGAGAAAGTGACGTCAGCTTGGACCACTAGGTATGGCTTTCCTCACAGTAGCATTAGTGGGTATGATTTTATAGGTCAAATGAGTGAAATTGGGTGTATATAAATATCAAATGACAATTTAGTTATCTGCAAGGCTGACAAAGGTCATGGTCATCATGAACAAATCTGATTACATTGCAGAAGGAATTAGACAGCTCTTAGACTGAGACACCTCTAGGCTGTAGCCTAGGGATCCTATAAGTGAGTTTCTGCAAGTTCTGTATAAACTTAAGAGGGGAACAGGTATGGGTGTCATTTTATCCTGTGAGGAGTGGCTCAGGGTGGAGTCGCCCACTTTGACAATCTTTCACCAACTCCCTCAGATCCATAAAGACATACGCCCCTGCAGGGATTGCCTATTGTCTTGAGAATTTGGGGGTAAGTGAGAGGTTGGCACAGTGGGTGGACCTCTAATTTACGCCCCTGGTCCGCCACCTACCGGATTATCTAAGGGCACCAAAAATGTATTAAAGATTTTGCAGTCTTTGGACTGGACTGATTGTGGTGTATATTAGATGTAAGTGCACTGTACTCCTGCATTCAGCATCCCCTTGCACTTACTGTCTTGGAGTCTTATCTTTCGAAGTATTCAATGTACTCCTGCTCACCTCAGAATTTTTACTTGCTAACAATTATTTATTTTTTTTCTCCAAATGCGCGGAGTTTCGATGGGGTCACCTTTCTTTACCACTCTCTTTAAAATGCTCCTCACACAGGTTGAGCATATGTTGTTTATACATAGTTAAACCGGACCTTCACCATGATTTATTAAAAAGCCCAAACCCTTATAAAACAATTCCCCAGCATCTAAAAGTAATATATTTTGATTTATCCCTTACTTATTATTATTTCCTCCACTGGGCTGCAACTTTGTTCAGGACTTTAGGATACGGGCGCCGCTATCTTGACTCAGAAGTATCACACTTACTGTGGAGAAGAGAGTGGGATAAAGTACAGGGGGGTAGGTTATAGCTGTGCTTTGCTTTGCAGAGCTGGGGTCAGGAAAAGGTCAGCAATTCCAGAATGCAAAGCAGCACAGTCAGAAGGCACTTGCTGTTTGCAGGCTGCCTGATGTTCCATGAGCCGCCATCTTTGATGTTCATAACATGCAGTAGATGCAGGTAGGATAATTTTTAATGTGGGCAATCTGTATGTACAGGGTGTGGGAAACATATAAGATAGGCTCTTATTCAGAGTGAAGGACCTCTTTAATTGGTGCTATAAATGTCACTGATGCTGCCCGTAGATGTATGGCAGGTTCTAGTGTACAGGTAAGGTCTGGACATCGGAACTCATCCGCTTTCTATTAGGAAGTTTGTGAAGTGAAAAGACCGGGCATTAGAAACAAATAATGTCCTTGGTCATCACGGTCTCCTGTAACCTGTCAGGATAAGAGCTGAGGTCCTTCCTGATCACAGACCTCCCAATATTAAGTGGAAGACCATTCATGACCTGGACAAAGACATATGACTCTGAGTGCTGAATAACTGAAAGCCTCTTGCTGGTATTCTAGTAAGCGATAGCCTGAGGCATGAGATGAACGGGGACTTAAGCATGCTGCACACCATTAGAGATAGCGGAGTCTTAATTTGGGATTTTTCATTTACACAGTTGCAGTCTGAAGTAGACCAAAGCTTATGAAGCCAATCCCCATTTCCTGCCCCCCCGATTGGCAACGTATTCAGATTGCCGTGGATCCCATGGCCGTATCCCTGGATTTTCTGGGTTGATGCACCCAGCTATTCAGTTAGGCTGCAGTGGGAACCCATGTGCCAGCTGAAGGAAACCTGCTGATGTGGCCATTCCACACTCTCTACATCAGGCTCCTTCTAACTCCTGTTGTGGTAAATTGTAGAGACAAAATGGCAGTTCATGGATGTGCAGGCCACCTGCAAACAGGAAGTGCTGGTGGTTCTCCTGTTACTGTGCATTGTCAGTTGAATCCAGGCAACAGCATGGCTGAGATGCTGAGAGAGGATGCTAAAAAAAAAAACCTTTTCTTTTCCAACTGTGCCAGGCTGTTTGTCCGGTTTAAATTTGTCTGCACCCCAGCTCTGTTTTTAGCAGGCTGTATGCACTCTCCAGGAGTCGAGGCGTGTGGCCAAGGCCAGATCTGATTTAAAGTGGACTTCTATGCTCTGGAAACACTGTGCCAGGCAGAGTCCTAGTTCACAAGTACAGTACGAGAACTGGACCTGTTCCGAAGAGCTTGGGTGCGTTGCATTCAGTTGCGTTCAGTCATTTGACCTCAGAACCATAAGGATTGAAGTCCCAATGCCTGGTGTTCCTGCTGGTATCTTTGGGCAGGTGGGACTTCATATCATATTCATATAATGAAATAAATAACTCCAAATATGCAAATACATGTACAATCTGTATTTTACATGTATTGGTGTCATGCACAATAGCTATCTATGTGACCACAGCCTGGCTCCATATATGACATTGTAGAACTTATTTTGCAGATCTGACATGTGCAGCAGAAACTATATGAACACATTATTTGAAAAATCAGACGTGAAGGCCATAGGTGCTGTTATGCCATTGTATTGTCATACCGTCTGCTGGTGGCACTGTGCTGGCTTTTAGTACAGTTGCTGTTTTAGCAAGTAGAAGCCTTGTGATCCTGCCCGGCTGCCCAGGCCTAATTAGCAATCATTAGCCACATCCTCGTTTACACATAGCAGTATATAAGAGTTGATTCATCCCTGTGTTTTTTTTTTTTTGTAAGAAAACACTTTCTCAGGATTTTTTTCCGTCGGTGCAATCCAGCACTATATTTCGCTGTGCAGTCTTTAAAAAAAAAAAAATGCACACCTAAATATGGTGCTAAGTTACACTGTAGGATGGAGAGACTTTATTCATTCCCAGTGAGTCTCTACTTCCCTGAGGCCCGGCCCGCCCCCGGATGCCCTGATACACTCACCTTCTCCCGGAGCCCTCGCCAAGTCTCCATGCTGCGGCCGCATCCCAGCTCGCCTCTAGGCGAGTCCACTCCCATCCTTGCTGAATGGGCTGCACAGGCACGCCGCGGCTAGGTGAACTGAGGATGCGGCTGTTGGCTCATTCTGCTCCCTCCAGCGCCGCTCAGCCATCAGCAGAGCCTAAGGGAGCCAAGTGAAAGCGAGCATGCTAATTGGCTGAGCGCATCATTTAGCTGATCTGCGCCCTTGCGCGAGTCCGCGCCGTGGGAGCGAAAGGAGGGAGGGTGAGTGTATGGGGTGACATGGGGGGCGATACACGCAGGTGGAGGGGCCCTAACAGGAACAACACATGGGAAGGTGAAATTCCTGTGTTCCTCTTTAAGTTTTGCTCCCTCCCTTGCCTGCTATAAGGTTTTCTGCACTTAGTTCTTAAGTGCCTTCCCCCAACCCCCTACAGGTCCCAGTGTGGCTCCCCATTTCTCCTGGCGGCGAATCCTGCCTTTGGGGCTTTCCGTGACAGGTAGAACCGAATAGAGACTGCTCTTTGCTGCGGCTGAAGGAGGGCTAAATAGTCCACAAGTTTAACCACTACCGGAACAATCCGCCAAAGCGGTCATCTCTTTAGATTTTGTAAAGGCTTTCTCCACCACTACATACTGTGTATATCTGATTGGACAATATAAGGCGCCCATTATTAGAGACATATATATCATTCCTATGTTAACACTTGATATTCAGTGTGGAAATTGAAAATATTCATTGATAACTTCCAGAATATCTACACATTCCGTTGCACTTGGTGTTGAAAGATACATTTGGTCATGGAGATGGAAGCCAGAAGTCTTGCTTTCTCCATCAGATAACGCACAAGGTTAGGCCCGAGGCAAGATGGTTCTGATAGGCGGCCTCTGGTATCCATTGCATTGACAGCTTTCCACAACTGGTGCCCGAGGCTTTGTTAATGTTTTGTCTTTGGTGCATATCAAATGGTTAAATTCAATTTCTGCCTTCCAGTGCGGTGTAAGTGAGGTCACACAAAGTCAGAATGAAAGTGATCCGCTTCCCCAAGGGTCTGTCAATCTGGCTGGTAATGGCAAGATATTCTAGCATGGCCTGCCGAGCGTCCGCTTGCCATTTTTCTGGAGCTCTGACCTCTGGGAAGAAAAGCCCAAGGCTTAGTCTCTGTATTTCCAAGACCATTACAAGCAGTCTGTGTTTTTTGAGATCAGTTATAATTTCATATAAACCAATATATCTTGGTATTCATCATCAGGGGTGTGTAAAAATGCATTGCAACTGCCCTGCCAGTAGAACCTAGACAAATCAAGCTGGGAGTAAAATAATAGAGGTTAAACCAGACCTTCACCCTGAATAAGAGCCTATTTTATGTTTCCCCCACCCTGTATATACAGATTGCCCACATAAAAACATGTAAAATATATTATTCTTAGTTTAATCTCTGGGAAATAGTTTTTTAAGGGTTTGGCCTTTTCATTAAATTATGCTGAAGGTCCAGTTTAACCCCTTCAGGCAGGGTAAGTCTGCTGTAATGTCCCTATGAATGTCTGGGCATGACTGAGTATCTCCTGCACTCTGATGTACAGTGCCTTGAAAAAGTATTTATACGCCTTGAACCTCGCCACATTTTTAATTGTTACATCCACAAACTTGAAGGGACTTTCCCTTGCAGACCTCAGACCAGCTCCACACCTACTGTCACCCACTCCTGCTACACATCTCTCACACCCAGTGATAGTATGAAATGCCAGCATGACGGGGGACTGGTGGCAGGTAAGTGGGGAGTTTGGTGCAGTCTTTTCAATATTAATAAAAAAATACTTTGTAAGATCACCTTTTAGATGCTATTACAGCTGCAAGTCAGTCGAGGGTTTGTCTCTTCCAGCTTTGCACCATTAGAGGCTGAAATTCTGGCCCATTTTTTTTTTTCTTAATTGCCAAATAGTTCTAACACGGTCAGATTGGATAGAGAATGTTTGAACAGTAATTTTCAAGTCATGCCACAGATTCTCAATAGGATTTAGGTTTATCATTTGGCTGAGCTATTCCAACACATGAATATGCTTTGTTATAAGCCATTGCATTTTAGCTTTGGCTGGATGTTTAGAGATGATGTCCTGCTGGAAGGTGAACTTAAAGCTGTGTGAAACCCCTCAGGGTTGCCCATACACACCTTTCCCCGGTCTAACGGTGCATGTGCGGACACTTGTCCAATGAGAGCCGCCCGCTGCCCTGACGTATGCTGGTAGGAGGCTCTTGTTGTAAATGTGGAGCACTATTCAAAAAGACTGGGCCAGCAGCAAGCGCACGGCCGAGAATGCAAGGGATGGGGCAGTGCACACTCCCCATTATATACGATGAGAGCCGCCATTTGCCAAAAGATGTAAACTTAGTAAAAGTGTCCACTCACATGTGCCGTTGGACCTACGAGAGGTGAGTTTAATTGGGTGAACTGGGAGGGGGTTTCACACAGCGGGGCATCCCATATCGGGATGCCCCCTGGGAATGCAACAAAACCCAGGAAAGTCAAAATCACTTTTTTTTTTTTTTTTTTTTTTTTTTTTTTTTTCCTGCTTTAAGTCTCAGGAATCTAATGCTCTTCCAGCATTGATCTGTATTTAGCTTCATCCATCTTCCTATCAGCTCTGTATAGCTTCCCAGTCTCTGCTTGATGCGGCCACCGCCATGTATCACAGTGGGTTTGTTATGTTCAGGGTGCAGTTTTAAAGGATAGAATGTCGCTCCCCATTCCCAATGCTCTCATGAATCCAGTCAGCTGGAGAGGATCACTGACCTAATCCCAGTATGCAAGGAACAATAAGGGCATCCAGTCCAATCATCAGCACAAACAATTAAAACTTCACCTTTTAATTGGTATGCATTCCAATAAGCAAGTTCATGAATCAGGGCATCCCAAACCGTGGTATGTCTCGGATTACATGAGTCCTTTGTCAAACCATTAATTACAATGAATCAGAAGGGAAAGTAAAGTAAAAGGCTTTACTAACTGCAACTCTGCAGCCTCACACTTACTATTACTCTAATGGAAGACTGTCTTCCATGATGCTTGTCTTGGCGGTGACCTGGGTTTTAAGGGTTTTTTCCACCAACAAAGCCATGCTTTCTGCTACTTTTGATATCGCCGATTGGCTGGTCTCAAGGGTGCAGGGTAATGTTCATTGAGGGGCAGTTGTGGCCTAGAGGTAAGGGGAGAGGACCTTGTCCTGAGACATGACTGAAGTGCTCTTGAGCAAAGCACCTAACCCCCCCCCCCCCAACTGCTCCCAGGGCGCCGTAATTAGGGCAGCCCACTGCTCCGGGCATGTGTACACTCACTGCACGGATGGGTTAAATGTGGAGGACTAATTCCTATGTGTGCACAAACATACAATGACCATCTATGCATTAAAAAAAAAAAAAATTTAAATCAGCTGGCTGCCTGAATCCCTGGTTTCCTGCTGAATGGCTGAGCATGGGAACGCGCACTACTAAAGGGATATGCGATCATCTGTGAATACAGCATTGCAGGAGTCACCGGGAAAGGTGAGTTTACTGGCCACCCCAGGGGTGTCACACAGAAGGGCATCCTGATTTCAGATACCCCGGAGGCAGGCTAGCGTTCGGCCCTGGAGTCTTTTAGATGCATAGTTTTAGCTGCCTTAAAGTGGACCAACACCCAGGATTTTGACTAGGGGGGCAGGGGTGCCCCGCTGTGTAAAACCCCCCAGAAACCCCCAAACTCGCCTCACCACGCTCCCACTGACAAGCGGCGGACAAACGGCCGGCGCGCACACGGCTAGCGGAGCGTGCGGGAGGTGAGGTGAGTTCTTTTGGGGTTTTGGGGGGGGGTCCCTCACCGCGGGACATCCCGATCTCGGATGTCCCGCGGTGAGGGGGGTGATCGGCCCGGGAATCTTACAGATTCCCGGGCCGATCACCCATGGGTGACGGTCCACTTTAAGCAATGCGAATTTACAACTCTGTAGCCGGAATCTTGCTAAACTATATGACTTTTTTTTTTCATGTTGATAATGTAAATGTTGTATGCATTCCCTATATGTATATGGTAGTAATGCAAGTCCTTGCCTCTTTGGAATATCTAGATAAACTATCCATTGAACAAAACTTCCAGTAGCCTTAATCTTGTTGTCTTTCTCTTCCCAGTCTGCCATTTTTAACTTCCAGAGCTTACTGACGGTGATTCTTTTACTGATATGCACTTGTGCCTACCTCCGAGCTATGGTGCCCAATCTAATTGACAAAAATAAATCTGGGTAAGACATTACTGTGTATCTGTTTCAATATATTAATTGAGTTTCAGAAGAAAAAAATACACTGTACAGGGTTGAATGTTGTACGTGACTCGGTTTAACAAACCTGTTTAGTGTCTACAAGATAAAAAAGATATACACTTCACTTTTCTAGAATTAAAGCTGGAACCTGTATTCAAAACAAGTAACATGGGCTCTATATAGATGCCCGTCAGTTTTAGTTTTATCTGTATTTGAAAAGAGGGATAAGCACCACCCATATAATGAACAAAGAAAGGGAGTGCACTAGTGAGCTCCTTAACAAGATGCAAGCAACACTTAATACAAAATGGAGCCACATAAGGGGCACTACAACCTATTATTCTGAAAACCAATGCTTTATTTAAATTACACACATAAAGCCACCACACTCATAAAAAAAACATGTAAAGACAATATACAAAGGACAAAGTTAAAACCACAAAAGATCTGTCTACCCCGGACCCAATATAATGATTCAATGATTAATCTACACCTAGTATCTTTTGGCATACCTATCACACAAATAACTTGTTTCTATATGTCCCTCTTATGAATCCACAATCCCTCCTTTTTACCCCGTTATAATAAATGTTTTCCAGTAATTGGTTAAATATATAATCTTATTGCAAAAGCCCCCTTAAAGTGCAGAAAAAGATAAGGTACTAGAGATGCCTAAATTCGACTAGCTTTATATCAAAACAAGTGCCATGTACAGCAATACTAATCACACACAAATCTAAAGTGCTTTCAAAAGATTCCCAAATCTTAGAGCTTTATAACCTTATAACTGAGAAATATAAAATATACAATGAAATACCTGTGTGCAGATGACACGAAAAAGAAAAATGGGGGGGGGGAAATATAGTATTTTTTTTGTGAACAAAAAGGACAAACCAGAGTAGGAGGGAAAAGGGAGCTGCAATGATGATGCATTTGAGCAACAGGAGGGATGAATCAAATAAAAAAAAAAAAAAAAAGTTCATAATCTCAAATTAAGATATAGGTAATCTGTATTAGGGTCTAGGTTGATAGGAATGCTGCCCAATTTTATCTGTATTTTTAAAGCGGTCCCACACCCATTTTCTAACAGTTTTGGGGCTGCAATGTGACAGGCTTGGGCCAGGCATCCAGATTGCTGAAGCCCCCAATTTCAGTGCCTTCCACAACACCCTGAAAACCTTGCCTTCACCTCGGTCCTCGGCCGAAATGCTGTCCTCCGATTGGCTTCTGGCCTCCACACAGGGCCATCTTTCCCAGCCGCCGGTCAGGGTCTGCCCACGTGACCGCCAGCGGCTAATCGGAGGACAGCATTTCGGCCGAGGCTCGGGCTCAAACTAAGGGTTTTGAGTGTTGCAGGGGAATTGTGGACAATCTGGAGGCCCCCCAAGCTTGTCAAGGTGCCATCCCACACCCGTTCATAATAAAACGGGTGTGGGACCGTTGTAATGACTTTCAAAACTGTAGATCCAGCGCATCAGATGTTTAAACCAGACCAACAGCCTGACACAGTTGGAATAAAAACTCCCCCAAACTCACTTGCCCCATCTGCATGCATGATACTAAAGCATTGTCCATTCTTACATTTACTCCTGCACTCACTCAAAGCTGAAACACCACCTCATTGATTTTCTAGTGGTAGTGGCCATTTTGGGGTTTCCTATCCCAGCCATGCTGCTGCCTGGATTTACCTGCCATAACTGACAATGCACAGTAACTGGAAACCCAGCAGCATTTCCTGTTTGCAGGCGACCTGCAGCTCCAGGAGATGCCAATTTGTTTTTAAAATTGACCACAGTAGGAGATAGAAAAAGGTCAATTTTTTTATGTGCAGCAATCTAAATTGCCCTGGGGAGGGAGGAATAGGAGCACTGATTGTTGTGTTGGTCTGCTTTTGACTGTTGGTCTGCTTTAACACATGTAATAAACTAAACTAAGACTACTACTATAGCTCAAAACTGCCTCCTTTCTCCAGAGCCAGAAAAAAACAGTCGCCCTAGTATCTATCCTTTTATTATTCGGCTATTTTTTTGGGATACAGTTAAGGTTGGAACTATGGTAAAAAAAATGACCATTGTCCCTATGTTGTATAGTGCATACGGACTATGGTCACTTTTTACCATAGTTCACAAAAGTGCTACATTGTCCATCCTTTTTAACCAATGATAGACAACAGTAATTTATCTGGACGTCTTGGGCCCCTATGGAGTCTGGGATAGTAAAACCTATCATGGCGCTTTCCACCCTAAGAATGTTTTACTTCTGTGTTATTCCTATTACAATCTTAAACTGTGTAATCCTGGGCCTGACAAGATTCAGTTTATTTCTGTAAGGTTTTGATCTTCCCTGTAGTCTGGGTATGTAACGTGCATTTAAAGCCTGGTTTGTTTTAAGACAGTATGGACAGTTTAAGCGCCATATTTCCTATAAATGACTGATGTCACTGCTTTTCCTTACATAATATTTACACAGTCTTCACATGTGTTTTTTTTTACAGAGTACTCGGCATATTTTGGAAGTGTGCACGGATTGGTAAGTCCGACATAACCTATTAAAAGTAGACCTTCAACCGTGTTTAGTCTCCAATCATAGCCTTTATTATGCTTCTTGATGGTGGGCTTTTGAGAGTATGAAAAGAAATGTCAGAAATCCTAATATTTGGAATCTTTCACTGTCTACGTATACTGAAAGCATTTATCTGAACTTGCATGTTGTCATGCTTATTAGCCCGCCTGTGATTAACTAGATTCTGCCTGGAAATGATGTGCCGGTCTTATCCAGGCCAGAAGAGCCCCTGTAAGAGCATCTTTACTTTTTGTTCCTTGTGGTTCAGAAGCCACATGTGGCTCCTGGACCCCTGCTGTGTGACTCAGACTGCCTGGGGTGAGTCGGGCATAAGCATGTGCCAGCTTTTCCTTGTATCTGCATCTTCCAACTCTACACTTGGGTTACCAGCCTTTTTCTGTGGGCCACAGAGTGGGCAGAAACTGATAAAATGTGATCCTGGAAGTTGCAGGGACACTTCTCCACCTGCCTGACTTATTTTTGGGGGGGGGGGGGGGGGGGGATATGGGGTAGGTGGTATCCATGCAGACACATCTGCTGATTAATTTTCGAGAATTGAGAGAAGAACCTTGATCAATCTGCTTTTATAATGTTTGGGGTTGAGGGAGATCCACACACTTACCGTAACATAGCAGCCATCTCAGGGTAAGAAAGGTTAGGGCCCCCTGCCCTCGGGTCAGGGAAATAATTCTGGGGTATATGCTTGCCCCCAGGAGGTGGTACACAAGGAAGGTTGCTGATCCGAAGTGGTCTATACCTTCCTAAACTAGCTTGACGTGGCCAATTTGTTGCGCAAAGTCTCAACATGGTGGACCCTTACAGGCCCTCAGCATATTGTAACTTTTTTTTTTTCTTTTTGGGTTGTTCTATTTTCTTCTACCTTTTCATTAGTCTTCTTGACAGGTTTTTGTAGAATGCTAAGGAACCAGCCTGCCCTTTCTGTTCCTGCATTGTTAGTGCCAAACACTGAGCAGCAGCATGGTTCTTTGTTGAGGTGTGCAGATAGCAGACAGGAGGATATAGGCTAGTGGCATCAGTGTACTGGAGTAGTGGTTCTCAACCTTTTTATGGCAAGTACCTCCGAGGGACAAGAAGTTCCAAACAAGGATCCCCAAGGGGCTGAAAAATTATACATACCAAAATAGTAGGCCACAGGCTGTCTGGCACTTTAAAATATATATATTTTCAATTGTCTGAGTTCTAGCAGCATTGAACAGTGAGCTGGCTATCCATGGTAACATTCTTCTGCAGATTTAAAGTGGACCAACACCCAGGATTTTGACTATCCTGGGTATTGGTCCACTTCCCCGGGGCAACCCGATCGGGGGTGCCCCGCTGTGTGAAACCCCCCAGAAAGCCCCCAAAACTCACCTCTCCCCGCTCCCACGTGGCCGCGCCGTCCAATCGGCGCCGACGTACAAGCTGATTGACAGCAACGTACAAGCAGCTTGCCCGTCGGCGCCTCCCGCGCGTCACTCTTGACGTGTGCGCGCCCGCGCCGGGCATTCAGAGACGGCCGGCGCGGGCGCGCGCACGTCTAGAGGAGCGCGAGTGAGGCGGCGGCGGAAGCAGCGGTTGGAGAGGTAAGGCTTTTGGGGGGTTTACACCCCATCCGAGATCGGGATGTCCCGCGGTGTGTGAGGTGATCGGCCCGGGAATCTTATAGATTCCCGGGCCGATCACCTCAGGGTGTTGGTCCACTTTAAAAAAAACTTCATTTTCATTCTAATAACTCCATAAAGTTTTGCTGCAGTTTACTCAATATTCATGCAGACCTTTGCCAAGATTATGGAAATGGGTCTCCATATGTCATGTTTTTTCTAGAGATCTAGTTGCTTCCCCAGATATGTTCCATGGTTTTTTTCAGCAAGCTCATGGGCTTATCCAGTTCTTGGCCCGCTCTGGCAATTAGACTATTACAATAGAGACAGAAACCTGGTCCGTTTGCATTTTGGGGGGTAGTACACCTTTGAGAACACCAAATGCATGCACACAGTAATGTCACAAAATGTGTCCTTGGAATCAGACTTATCAGTCCATCTTAAAGGGTGATTATATCCTCAATTGAGGAATATTGGTCTACTTATGTATTTGGCTTTGATGTCATTACGCCTGAATGCCATAAGGTTACTGAGCATTTAAAAATGGGATGTAGCCTTCCCTTTCTGCTACTGTGTTTTTTTTTTTTAAGACTTACGGCCCGCCCCCGTGCTGCGAGCGCGTCTTTCATGTCCCGGCTTCTGGCCGGGAGGGGCGGGGCGGGGCGCGAACCGCGCCGGCCCGCCCTCCCTCCTCCTACTGCACACTGCGCCTTCCCTGTGCCAGGCATGCGGTACTGAAGGTCGGGTGAGTGGCCTTATGGCCATCTGATTCATCTGTTAACTATTTCTAGCATGATCTGATCAATTAAAGGGGCATCCCGGGTTGCATTATTGTGTAATTCCCAAAGAGCAGTATATATATATTAAAAAATCACCATATGGAGGCTTCCCCGGATACTGGGCTTGTGCCCCCTCGGGGCAATCCAGGCTGTGTGTGGGGTATCCCTTTTGGGGGATGATGTATTTCTATGTGTACCCTGTGCGCAGCGGTCTATTACGCGGCAGACCGGATCTCAGACGTCCAGTTCTGCTCCGTCAGTCTCCTCTCCGTCTCCCCTTCACTTGACACGTACCCCATGTGATGTGGTCATTGGCGGGGAGTCGCAATCTGAGGTGTGTGCAAGATTGGCTAATCTTGAAAAAATGTTTTCCAGTGCCGTTGCTAAAAAGGCCACGGCAAAGAGAACATTTGTATTCGGCTGCGCAGGCCCTTGATATGGAGGATTTTGACTCCCTGGCTTGGTCTGATTTTTTTTTTTTC
This sequence comes from Gastrophryne carolinensis, assembly GCA_027917425.1. Taxonomy (NCBI): domain Eukaryota; kingdom Metazoa; phylum Chordata; class Amphibia; order Anura; family Microhylidae; genus Gastrophryne; species Gastrophryne carolinensis. Next base: position 561,960,453 of record CM051234.1, read on the forward strand.
CCCGCGTGAGGAAGGGGAGTTGTATGAGGAGTCTGATGACTCAGATGATCAGCAGTTTGTGGGCGCTGATACCGAGCAGGGCCAGGGGGATTCTTTGGATACCGCTAGGGTCCTGGCTCATATGTTTGAGGTCCTGGCTATTTCTCCCCCCGAGGCGGCTCCTCCGCTGAAGGGGGAGTTCTTTGAAGTAACTAAGCCGCGCTTGGAATTTCCTTATCAAAAGCATTTTGATGGTATCATTCTCAAGGAATGGGAGAGGCCGACTCGGCTTCCGGGTGTTCCACCGGGTTGGGGTTAAGAAATATCCCTTTCCGGCGGACGCAGTGAGGCACTGGTCATCCCCCCCCCCTCCCGAGGTAGATGCTGCTGTCTGGGGGTTGTCCAGCACCGCAGTCCTCCATTCTCCGGAGTGCACTACTCTCAAGGATGGTGAGGATAAACGCATTGACCAGATGGCTTGTCATGGTTTTGCCAGTGTTGGATCGGCCTTGCGGCCGGTTTGTGCTTCTGCGCTTGTACTGGTTGCTGCCAGGTCGGTTGTTAGAGGATTGTTGACCTCGTCCAGGCTTGACCCGGCTAATGAGGAGTTTGCCGACCTTAAGCGCTGTGAGTTATTTTTATCCTTTGTACTGTCCGCCCTGGACGACACTTTGGTGATGTGTAGCAGAGCTGCGGCTCTGCTTGTGGCTATCTGCCGGTCGGTTTGGTTACGCCAGTGGGCGGCTGATTTTTTGTCCAAAAAGTCGCTCACGGCCCTTCCCTTTGTGGGGTTGCGGCTCTTTGGAGAAAAATTGCATTCGGTGGCAAAGGGAGGTAAGTTACCTCAACGTAAGAAGCAGCGTCGCCCCTTTCGGGGGGCGACTTCCTTCTCTCAGTCCTTTCGTGGGGCTAGAGTCAGCAGGGGTTCGGCTTTCCCCTCGTCCAGAAGTGATTCCTGGACCAGGGGCAGGGGTCTCGGACAGGTGGATTCCGGAAGTGGTGTCTTCCGGTTACAAGCTGGAGTTCGAGTTCCGCCCCCTCACAGATTCTTCAGTTCTCGGGTGCCGTCCGATCCTCTTGCCGCCCAGGGGCTTCGGGTGGCAGTAGCAAGTCTTTTGGACATGGCTGTCATCTGCCCGGTGCCCCACTCAGACCGGGGCCTGGGCTTCTATTCCAATTTGTTCACGGTGCCCAAGAAGGACGGATTCGTTCGTCCCATTCTGGATCTGAAGTTGCTCAACAGGTTCGTTCGTCCCCAGGAGTTCCGGAAACTCTGCGCTCAGCCATCCACTCACTTCGTTAGGGGGACTTCATGACGTCCATAGACATCAAGGATGCTTACCTGCATATTCCAATATTTCCAGCACACCAGAGATTCCTCAGGTTTGTCGTGGACAATCGACATTTTCAGTTTGTGGCTCTTCCGTTTGGCCTTACCTCGGCTCCAACGGTTTTTACCAAGGTGTTGGCAGGAGTGATAGCCATACTCAGAACCAGGGGTATCCGCATCGTGCCCTATCTGGACGATCTTCTCATCATGGCGTCTTTCCTCACTCCCTCCAGGGTGGTGGAGTTCCTGGGAATGTCGCTGTATACTTCTCAGGCCAGGGTGTTTCTCCCCCGAGCCAAGGTTCTTCTGATTCAGGATTTGACTCAGCCTCTTCTATCCATTTCCCCGTCCGTCCATCCGGCTAGGGATGCGACTCGTGGGATTGATGGTGGCATCGTTCGAGGCGGTTCCCTTTGCCCAGTTTCACACAAGGACGCTCCATCTCTTAGCGGCCTGGGACGGGTCCCCGCTGTCATTGGATCAGTCCTTTCTGATGTCCCCCCGGGTGCGGCGTTCCCTTCGGTGGTGGCTAAAACCAAGCAATCTGACGAGGGGCAGATTCTTTCTGACCCCTCCTTGGGAGACGGTCACCATGGATGCCAGCCTGTTAGGTTGGGGGGGGATTTTGGAAGGATCTTCAGTTTCAGGGGCTGTGGGGACCTCTGGAGGCTCACGATCCCATCAATGTTCTGGAGTTGAGAGCCATCAGGTTGGTTCTGGCTCACTTGACTCATCAGTTACGGCAACTACTGGCTCAAGTTCAGTTGGACAATTGGACGGCGGTCGCCTACATAAATCACCAGGGAGGTACTCGCAGCAGGCGTGCCCTCAGGGAAGTGTCCTTGATCCTTGCCTGGGCAGAGAGCAATGTCCCATGCATCTCGGCGGTGTACATTCCGGGAGTGGAGAACACGGAGGCGGACTCCCTGAGCAGGGGGTCATCTCGCCGGGGGGAATGGTCGCTCTGCTCCAAGGTGTTTCGGTCGCTTTGCCTCCGGTGGGGGTCTCCGGAGGTGGACCTCTTTGCCTCTCGTCACAATCACAAGCTTCCGGCATTTGTGTCTCTCTCGTGGGATCCACTGGCTCTGGCAGCAGATGCCATGTCTCTGAACTGGAGGGATCTGGGGTTTCTGTACCTGTTCCCTCCGTTTCCCATGGTGGGCAGAGTGGTGCGCAAGCTGGCCCTAGAGGGCGCGTCAGCAATCCTGGTGGCTCCAAGGTGGCCAAGACAGGTTTGGTTCGCAGACGTGGTAAGGTTGGCAGAGGATCAGTTAGACCTGCCCCTTCTGCCGGATCTGCTCACTCAAGGGCCACTGCTCTACCCCAATTTACTAACGCTGGCTTTGACGGCGTGGTTGCTGAAACCTCCATCTTGAGGGAGGAAGGTCTTTCTGATGCTGTCATTCAGACTCTGGTTAGGGCTAGGAAGCAGTCTTCCTCTGCCATCTATTATAGGATTTGGAGGTCTTATATTGATTGGTGTGAGGTCAGGGCCTTGCCTTGCAGGGCGTTTTCTATCCCTAGGGTTTTGGAATTTCTGCAACATGGTCTGGACCAAGGTTTGCAGCTTAGTACGCTGAAGGGGCAGGTTTCTGCCCTGGCGGTTTTTCTTTCAAAAGTCTTTTGCTCTTCATCCTTTTTCCAGGGGGTTACGCATGTGCGGCCTCCTAGGAAGCCTTTGCTCCCAGTTTGGGATTTGAATTTGGTTTTGTCTGCCTTGCAGGGTCCTCCTTTTGAACCTTTGCAGGATATTGCACTTTCTACGCTTACTCAGAAGGTTGTTTTTCTGGTTGCCATCACTTCCGTCCGTCGTGTTTCGGAGTTGGCAGCCTTGTCTATTAAGGCTCCTTACTTTGAGAGGCATCAGGACAAGGTTGTTTTCCGCTTCAAACCAGATTTCCTTCCTAAGGTGGTCTCTGCTTTTCATTTGAATCAGGATATTGTTCTTCCCTTCCCTAAGCCCAGCAATGACAAGGAGAGGGTTTTGCATTCTTTGGATGTGGTCCGCTGTGTGAAGTACGTTTTGGTGGCTACTTCTCCTTTTCATAGGACTGACTCCCTTTTTGTGGTGCCCTCTTGGCCTAGGAAGGGTTTGGCTCCTGCCAAGTCTTCCATTAGTAAATGGATTCGCCAGGCCATTGTTGGGGCCTATTCTGCTAAGGGGAAGATTCCCCCTTTTCGTGTTACTGCTCATTCTACTTGTGCTGTTGGGGCGTCCTGGGCCTTCCAGCACCAGACTTCTGTTGAGCAGGTTTGTAAGGCTGCTACTTGGTCTTCAGTTCACACTTTTTCCAAGTTTTACAAGTTTGATGTGCGGGCCTCAGCGGATGCTGTTCTTGGCCGCAAAGTTCTGCAAGCTGCAGTGGTTTAAGTTGGTGCCTTGTTGCCTTGTTTTTTGGATCCCCGCCCTTTATGGACACTGCTATTGGATGTCCCAAGTGTAATGAATGTCTTGAAGCGGGGGGGTGTGACATACTTAGAATAATACCATTTTGTGAATACTCACCTGTAAAATGGGTATTATAAGTATGTCACACACCCCGCTTCACCCTGCCCTTTTGTATTCTGGATCTTTTATATGGTGAACCTTTGTTCGTTTTTATTGGCTTTCCTGGTCCCTTGGTCTTACTGCTATCTTTATACTGGGGAATGAGTGGGAGGTCCCAGGTATTTATGGGCTGGGAGGGTCTGACCTTTTTTTGTTATCTCTGCAAGATTGCCATCTACAGGTCAGTATACCCAAGTGTAATGAATGTCTTGAAGTGGGGTGTGTGACATACTTATAATACCCATTTTACAGGTGAGTATTCACAAAATGGTATTTTTGATATATTCATATTTTTTTTTGTTTTTATCATCACTATATTCATCCCTTGCTGGTTAAATCATGGGTTAGTCAGGAATAGGCTTAGGCTTCTATTGGTTTCTTGGAGATTCGTTCATTCTCTGATTCGTTTCCTCCTACTTCCATTTAAAAAAAAAAATCCTGGCAGGATATTTCTTGATGCTGGGTGTGTAAGTGACTCCTCCTCTCGCCACCCAGCATATTTATATGGATTTTTATTATTCAGCCATTTTTTGCGGTAGTCCAGCTTTAACTTATTGGTGTAGGTTCTTATTTAGGCCTTGTGTGCCAGTTTGGTGCTGTTCATCAGGAGTCTCCAAATAAGCATTGGCCATGAACTTAAAGCGGACCTTCACTCTGAATAAGAGTCTATCTTATGTTTCCCACACCCTGTACATACAGATTGGCCACATTAAAAATCCTCCTACCTGCATCTACTGCATGTTATGAGCCTTTAAAGTGGACCAACACCCAGGGGGGATCGGCCCGGGAATCTATAAGATTCCCGGACCGATCAGATCCCTCCCCGTGGGGCATCCGAAATCGGGATGTCCCGCGGGGAGGAACCCCCCAGGAGGCCCACAATCCTTACCGGCGATCCAACGGCGCATGCGCGAGACGCGGCCGCGTCTCTCGCTTCTCTCTAGCAGGGCGCGCCCCCGCGCCGGCCGTTTTGTGAATGGCCGGCGCAGGCGCGCTCCCTGTTAGAGGGAAGCGAGAGACGCAGCCAATGACAGCGCTCTGGTATGCGCGTCCAAGCGGCTTTGGACGCGCATACCAGAGCGGCTCTGAGCCCTGTCATTGGCCGGACGAGGTCACGTGGGAGCGGGGAGAGGTGAGTTTTTGTGGCGATCGGGGGGGTGCCCCACCTAAGTGGACAAACACCCAGGATAGTCAAAATCCTGGGTGTTGGTCCACTTTAAACATCCAAGATGGCGGCTTATGGAGGCCGCCATCTTATCAGGCAGCCTGCAAACAGGAAGTGCCTCCTGACTGTGCTGCTCTGCATTCTGGGACTGCTGACCTTTACCTGACCCCAGCTCTGCTCTGTCTGAGCAAAGCACAGCTATAACCCGCCCCCCCTGTACCTTATCCCACTCTCCTCTCCTCAGTAAGTGTGATGCTTCTGAGTCAAGATGGCGGCGCCCGTATCCTAAATTCCTGAACAGAGTTGCAACCCAGTGGGGGAAAGAATAATAAGTTAGTGACTAAAAACGTAAAATATATTTATTTTAGATGCTGGGGAACCGTTTTTTAAGAGTTTGGGCTTTTCATTAAATCACGCTGAAGGTCCGGTTTAAAAAGCTATACTTGTTTGCTTTACAGGAATTTCAGGATAGCTTTATGTGACCCTTATGAGTGTGTCGGTTAGCCTGTCCCAGGAGGATCTCAGGATCAGGAAGAAAACCTCATGGAAAAACGAAAAATATTATTTTTGCACCATTGCTAGGCTGCTTGCTATTCTCCCTGTGTAATACTGGGTTGTTGTTGTTTGACAGTCCTTTTTCCATTTCCTTTCACATGAGTTTGCTTTAAAACAGCAAAACAGCATTTGTGCTCTTCGAGCCAAAGTGGTTTTAATATCCTAGTTTGCAAAGAAAGTCTAAGTTTAGAAAATTTAAGTTAAAAATGAAAATGTAAAAAATCTCTGATGGACAATGGTTTAACTAATAGCCGCTTTTATTTAAAAATCTCAAGTTGCCAAGGACCACAAAGTAGGTAACCTCAAGCCCCGCCAGGCATTAGTTGGACATGTATTCTCTATGAATCAGAGCCGTTTTTTCAAAAATCTGCATATTCATCTGTTTTGCTGCCAACTGAATAAAAATCCTCCAATACAGCTGGCCTTTCCCCGGTCCTACAGCAAATGCACAGCCTCCCTCCAATCAGCTCACTCGACTGTGCTGACACAAGCTTGTCTAGGCTTGTCGAAGGAGCCGAGCTGTGCTGGGGGCCGCATCCCCCTCCTACCCTCTAATGGGGAGGTTGCCCGTGCTTGCCATCCACAAATGCCCTACTAAAGGTATAGCGGGGATGCAGCTGCTGCTCACGCGTGCGCCTTTGGACTGGTGGAGAAGGTGAGTATACTGGGCCACCTGGGGGGTTTCCCACAGTGGGGTATCCTGACTCTGGATGCCCCGGGGGAGGGAATCTTGCGGCCCTGAAATCTAAGACTTAAGGGCCAATGGCTGTGGGTTTTGGTACTTTTAAGCACCTTTTGGCCTATTGGTGGCTGTTTAAACCATTCTAATGGATAAGTATATTTCCATAAGCATATTGACCTGGGAAACTGAACATTAAAGTAAACCTAAACCTGCCAAATCTTTGCCAACAAAGGTTCTAGTCCATGGGACCCCTAAACCCAAGTTACTGATTTGTATAGTGCAGACATGGAATCAGTTGCTGAATTGTATGATGCAGTCATGGAATCAGTGATGTGTGCTTTCTTCATGGTCTGGTATGGAGGAGCTTCCAGGAAGGACAAGCAGAGACTGACTGACAAGAATTACTAAAAGAGCCGAGGGAATAATATGATCTCCACTACCACCACTGGAGAACCATTTCTCAAGGAGGCTCAAAAGGTTGGCCTGCAGAGATCATGGTGGTGTCTCCTATCCGACCCACCAAATTTTTAGACTCCTTCTATCCAGGTGTAGGTGATGTGTCCCTCCCCTAAAAACCAGCATGAGCTTCTTTGCTTTCCGTTACTGAACAGTTCATTATTTTTTACTTGATCATATCTGAAGACTTCTCAAGGACCCACTCAAAAATAACCTATTGGATTGTACATGTTTTTTATTATTGGTATTAAAATCCTATGTAATTGTGTGGTGTTCTATTGCTGTTTTATCTCAACCCTGCACTCGCCCCTACCCCATGCCTTAGCCGATCAGATGATTAGCAAGCTAGAGTGAGGAAGTCTGATATGTACTCGAAATCGCCACTTTGGTGTACATTGCTAACATAAACACATTATTGCTATGGAAACTTATTTTTTTTTCCAATTTGTGTGCAACTGTGTTATAAAAGAAAACAACGATAAGCTTAGCGCATTGAAGACATAGTTTAGGCATACAATATTGTAAACTTTAAAAAATGTTATTGAAAGTAGAATTTTTTTTTATTTTTTTTATTTTTTTTTATTTGTGTATTTTGCTTTTTCTCTATTATGCGCTTTATTCTAATACTTGTATTTATATTTTTATAGGTGAGCGGAAAAGTCCTTATGTTGCCCTGTGTTGTGTGGTGATGGCATTTAGTATACTATTCATGCAGTGATCTTGCAGAGACTTTCTTCAGACTCTCGTTTTTGTCAGTTTGTCTATTGAGAAACCAAGCAAGGGACCAGGCGTTCTTGCAGAGAAGATTCTCCACACATGACCGTTGGAAGACAATTTCTCAATCTTTTTGGATTTTTTTTTTCCATGTTGAAACTGAACTTTCTTGTGGGGGAAAAATCCTTTGCATAAAAGTTTGCTAAATTATTTCAGATATTGTGATACATTGACTACAGACTATTGACTACAGACTTGATTACCAAATAAAAGTTATTTGATAATAATTTCATGAGCTTATCTGTTTTGGGTTATTTGTACCAATTCTTTTTTGGGGGGATAAAAAGGATGTGCATTCTGAAATATGTGTTATTTTAGTTAGATAATGTGTAAGCATCATTTATAGCGGGTCAAAACCCTTGTGGCCGGGTCCTGGAATCTAAAAGATTCCATGCACAGCTGCTAGCCTACCCCAAGACTTCCTGTACCATATTCGGCCGCTGTGTGAAACCCCCAGGGCGCCGGTAATCTTATCTGAACACAGTGGGTCCCACGTCGCATAATTACCGTGGCACAGGGCATGGCTTTGGTGGTGAAAAGCCCAGTTTTCTTTGAAAACCAAGCCACGCCCGGCTGCTCAGGCCTGGCCCACCCGCCCAAAGATTGAGCATAGGACCCATCTGCTTTACCACTTCATGGTTCCAAAGGTCAATAGCCAAGCCCGCAGAGGTCCAGTTGGCTGCAGCCAGCATTAGTAGTGTTAGAAAGTCTGCAATGTAGTTTTGGAACCCTCTTTGACGGTTCAAAACCCGCACAGGCCGGTCCTGGAATCTTAAAGCATAACAAAACCCACTGTGGTTGGCCACTGGTATCTAAAAGACTCCAGGGCCAGCCGCTGCGTTCCAACCTGAATGCTATACTTTATAGTGAGTTTAAATTAGTGTTGTGGATAGGAACTTCCATTCCCTGACAGCAAATGGCTTGATAGAGTGCATTCAGTAGGCTTTGATATACAGTAAATTAGCTGCTTGATTCTAACAAGCATGTGGCTGCACTTGTTCCCAAAAGTTTTTTTTTTTTTTGTCCCTTTCATTAACAGTCAGTTGCATGTTGGTTAACCTCAGCCGTAGGCGTAGGCTAAAACTAAGCATCTTGCCACCATATGAATGTGCTTGCACATTACACCCATATATTTCCATACCTCCCCGAACCATAAAAATCCTGGATCCACAATAGAAATGGCTTGCACTAATTGCCACATATACACTATATGTGCTAGAGTGGTGTTCCCCAACCCTCTTCTCAAGAGCCACCAACAGGTCACATTTTTTGGATCTCCAAATTGCTTGCTCTATAGCTTTGCTGCTGCACTAATCATTCCACCTGTGCATCTGGGTAGAGATCTACTAAACCTGTCCTGTTGGTGGCTCTCGAGGGAAGGGTTGGGGAACACTGTGCTAGAGCATATACTCCAAAATACTTTTTTGTTAGGCTAATTGCTTTGGCACTGACAGTTCTGTGAGTATAATCACTGTAAAATCACGCCATCCTAATATTGATAACCTTTTTTATTAAAATACACAATCATGACCATGCTGACAGCCCATCATTGCTGTCATGAAAAGGGGTGTTGATTTATCAGAATTGCAGAAAGTGGTTTTAATTCAGGCGAAGGCTGGCAATAGTTCAAAAGCTGTTCCCATGCTGCTGCGGTGAACATTTTATTGGGAGTAGACAAGTGACATGGAAACTACAGAGCAAGTGCCGTTAATGATAGGGTGAGGTGAACATTGGCTGCAAAGTGCACAAGGATCAACGTGCTACAGTGGAGCTAACCTCCAAAATGAACTAGACATGTATCTAAAACAGCAAAACTTTCTGTGTATGGGGCTCAGAAGCAGATGGGTGGTCACTAAACCTCTAATGAAGTTGCATCAGCAAAAAAGGCTTAAAATGTCACAGTACAATCACATCAGGGCTTCCACTGATTGCTTTATTGAATAGATGGATGTTGGCTAAAAACATCAACGTCCTGGAAAAATAGACTTTCTTTTTATGTACTTGGTTCCCAAAACCATATTCTGAGGATGTCATTTGGCAGAATACTTTAGGAATGGGATTGATGGTTTCAGTGAGATGTTTTTTTTTGGATGACCATTATTTGTAACTGGGGTTTTTGGTCTTCGTGTACCTTAACCCCCCCTAACAATCATGGTGAAAAAAAATTCCAAAACTGTGCCGTCATTAACAGCACACAGTGCAGAGTGTGGGTTCCTGGCACACGGGGTGAGGGGTCAGTATCCGCAGTCTGCTCAACCAAACCTAACTTCTCCTTTTATGAAATAGAGAAAACGGGGGTTAAACCGGAACAAAACGTATAAGTCACAGCCCTTGAATCTAAAAGATTCCAGGTCTGGCCACTTGCGCTCCCCTGGGGCATCTTAGATTGGGATGCCCTGCTGTATGAAAACCCCCCAGGGAGCCACTACACTCAACTTCTTCCAGGCTCCCTCAACAATGTAAACATTGGTGATTGCATCCTCTGCATCTTTGGGCTGTGTGCATGCTCTTGTCCCCAGTCGTCTGGGGACGGGATGGCATGCTGCAGGGTTTGTGCCCATGCTCGCTCCGATTGCCACCTGCCGAACATTTAATATGTGTAGCAAGTGATTCTGATTGGACGAGAGCCCACACATGCACCATAGGACCGGGAAGAGGTGAGTTGTTCTGGGGGGGGGGGGGGGGGGTTTACACACTGGGGCACTCTAATTTGGGGTGCCTGAGGAACAGGGAGAAAACCTATTTGAAATCCTGGGTTTTGTTGCGCATTAAATGTGGAAGATACAATTACCCTAAATCTCAGGAATAGATGTTATGAATTTAATTATTTTTTGTCTTCAGGATTTTTAGTTATGAGATTTTGTTTCTCAGTAAGGAGGATTAAATGACCGAAAAAAGCTGTAAGCTATATCTCAGAGTTGCAGAAGCCGATCCCCACATCCCTATAAATGTAGAACACCCGCTGAATGTATATTTTATGGAGCATCAGAGCACTAAACACGCATATTATGCTGAGAACAAAATAATAGTATCCATTCAGAGTTTAATATGTTGTGTTATGACTACGAAGCTCATATACACAAATAGAATTGGCAAGCCTTCTCTTGGGCTTTTGTATTCAGAACTGCAGTGTGGATCCAGGTTCTTCTTTCAAACGTGTTTTGAGTTAAACCATTAATGCTGAGTCTAAGCAGACAAAATCCCAGCATTGATGTGTTTGTATGGAGCAGTGCGGTGACATGGGAATGGTTTCAACACAAAGTGTGATTTGTGGTAAAGCATGCTTCCATTCCAATAAAACTACTGGAATAGACTCTCAGCGAGTTCTTGGGCCATCCAACGTGAGCTTATCTTGTTTGTTCCATTTGTCTTGTGGGACCTTGGCATGGGTTGCTGATTAGAGTTGAAACAGAGGATTTAAATACAGGCTTCTTTGTCTAGGAACATGCACCCTCTGTGATATAGGGGTATTATCTCAAACTGCCCGTGTAACCTAAATCACTTGCTTGAAGGGAAACAACCAAGTGTATTTTACGCTATTCAACAGATCATTGTGTACAAGATGTCTTAATACTGAAACCTTTGTTATGGCATCGCTCAAACAATCTATAATCCAAATGAGGGAGGAACTAAATGTTTGCGTTTTTTAAAAGGACCTAAAGAGAAAGTTTTGGTAGTGAAAGTGTAAGTACTGAAGCCCATTATTAGCCTTTGTAGCTTTTTGTTTAAAAAGTAATGGTACTAACCAGGGTTAATTGTGAGATCTTGCTTATAATCGGTCATTGGCTGAAGTTTACTTTTATTCAGCAAAATCTCAGTCCCAGATCCTGATCGTGGCCGTGGAGAGGGCGTTGAACGACACCCAGTTAAACACCTGAAAACAAAGTCATTTCGGTGAAGGACTCAGGAGCAGTGCCAGTCAGAACTTCTTGGCATTAAAAGGGAATATGACAGACAATGATTGATTTTAAGCACAGTACCAGACACAAACATGAAGAAACATTTTAGCAAACGTGGAGGCTGAGTCATTACGAACTCCAAATGAGCATCTGCATAGCGGCACTCGGGCGCTGTAACAGAGTGTCTCAGTCGCTGGCCCTGGCCCGCATTGATGAATGTGATGTATGTTGGGCACTCTAACACCAGTACAGCGCTGCAGGGAGCGAGAGGTAGCAGCAGCTCAGTCCGACTAGCACTCAGCGCTCCACACCATACTTACATACAAAAAAGGACACACACAGCATCGGTGCTCTAAATCTGGTCGCTATAGCATAGAGCGCCAGACACTGTGTGATTAAAGTCTGTTTTTGAACACTTATACACCTGTAACAAAGCGAAAACACATGGTATTACATTGTTTTAACACTGGGAAAATAACAATTAAGTGCCAGACCTATAATGACAATTCTGCATAAAAATATAAAAAGTAAAAAAGAAATTCTAAAAATGTTTGTTTGCAGCCAGGAGAGGTCACACAATGATTTGAGCAAAAAAAAAATTGTCAAACACGCTGTTTTAACACAAGCAAATGAATTCCCATTGAAATTTATGGGAGAGCGAAAGGTAATACCTGGCGCTCTGGCAGCTAGAGCGCCGGCGCTACACACTGAGCCATCTGTAATAATACATCGGACGCTACATGGCGCTTACCAGATTCGCTTTCATAAATGAGTTTTTGTGTACAGCGCTATCTCTTCTTAAAGCAGACCTTCAATCTGAATAAGAGTCTATCTTATATGTTTCCCACACCCTGTACATACAGATTGTCCATATTAAAAATCATCCTACCTGCATCTACTGCATGTTATGAGCCTTTAAACATCCACTTCCATAAGCCGCCATCTTATCAGGCAGCCTGCAAACAGGAAGTGCCTCCTGACTGTGCTGCTCTGCATTCTGGGACTGCTGACCTTTACCTGACCCCAGCTCTGCTCTGTCTGAGCAAAGCACAGCTATAACCAGCCCCCCTGTACCTTATCCCACTCTCCTTTCCTCAGTAAGTGTGATGCTTCTGAGTCAAGATGGTGGCGCCCGTATCGTAAAATCCTGAACAGAGTTGTAGCCCATTGGGGAAAGAATAATAAGTTAGTGACTAAAAACGTAAAATATATTAATTTTACATGCTGGGAAACCGTTTTTTAAGAGTTTGGGCTTTTCATTAAATCACGCTGAAGGTCCGGTTTAAATAACCCCCTTAGTTAACCCAATGCCTGGACAGTCCTTTAAACTTGTAATACATCGATTACAAGAAAGCCCTGCATACTGAGGCCCATTACAGATATATTAAATTTTACAGTCTGTCAATAAATAAACATAAAGAATATAGAATCATATTAAAAGAGAAATATCAAGAGGTGGGGACTCATGGCTACATATGACTCAAGGGACAACCAAACCAAAACACTAAATGATCACACAGCAAATCAGAGGCATCTGATGGATCTAGTTAAAGGATACAATAAGCAAGTTGGCATTATCCCTCCAATGAGTTCTCTTAGGCAGAGGTTTACTAGTGTTTCTAAAGTGGACCTTAGTTCTCATCTGAGATGTCACGTGTTGGTTATGTCTGAGAAAACCATATATAGACATCCTGTTCTAGATTCTGTTGTCTAATCCAAAATGGAGGATAATATGGTGAAAAATAAGTATGGGGGGCACAAGAAAGAGATACATGTAGGCATAGTAGGGAAGGAGGGAGAGGGTGTGGAAGGCTAGCAGTAATAGCCTGTGTTCTGGACGTCCTCCATGTAAACTAGCAGTAACCAAAGTTCATTGTGTAGCAATCCAAAGCACCCATATGATTACACTAATCTTTATTGCAAATTTACATGATTGCACAATAATAACAGACAACTAAAACCAATTAAGAACTACCCTGTTACAAAAGCCCCACACGTGGAGCAATATCCCTGGCAAATAATCAATCTCACATATACTAAGGCTACAATGCTAAAGCCACAAGTGCGATAATAATGTGTATAAAAACCCAGTAACATTAATACATACTAAGCGATAAGACCCCCAAAGACAAGAGAAATAGGGACATAAGTGAAACCACTACCAAACAAAACACAAGTGACAAAAAAAATAACTATTACTATTGAAACTTTCTTCAGGGATCTGGATTCACAGTTATCGCAGACCTAGGTGTCTGCTTCTTCTTGATGCGCTCTTTTGTATTTATGGACTGTGTTGTGCTGCAGTCTGGAAAATACTGCTGACAGTGTTTTGACCACAGCCATTAGAAGTCTATGGGCAACACAGGTAAAGCACATGTATTGCTTCCACAGCACATGTGCTGGGTGCTGGTGGAGATGAGCAGCCAATGGGAGGCACTTTAACTGGATCTTCAGTCCAAACCCTTAAAAAACTTTTCCCAGCAGCTAAAACGTATATGTTTGAAGTTTTTAATCAAATACCTATTAATCTCCCCCCCCCCCGGGCTTCAACTCTGGTCAGGATTCTAGAATATGGGCACCCCCATCTTGCCTCAAAAGCACAGGGGGGCGGTGTTATAGCTGTGCTTTGCACAGACAGCGCAGAGTTGGGGTCAGGAAAAGGGCAGCAATCCCAGAATGCAGAGTGGCACAGTTAAAAGACACTTCCTGTTTGCAAGCAGCCTGAGACTCTATAGGCTGCCATCTTGGATGTTTAAAGGCTCAGAAAATGCAGTAGATGCAGGTAGGAGGATTTTTAATGTGGGCAATCTGTATGTACAGGGTGGGTGAAACATATAAGATAGGCTCATATTCAGGGTGAAAGTCCGGTTTAACTATTTTTCATTCAGTTTTCCTATTTTAAAGTGTTTAGCGAGGCAAAAGTTGAAAAGTAAATATCTGTAGCTTTCATTGAGTACCCCAGCGTTGCCCTTTCTGCTCTCTCAGTCTCTGTAGCTAAAAAATCACTTCCTTATTCAGCTGTAAATCACCAGGCCACTGACCTGGTCGTTCAATCAACCTTCAGTGTACAGAGAACGGAAACACCCCCACTCCCTCCTGATTGGCAGCATCTCTCTGCAGCTGTGAAACCCCGCTTTCTTCTCTCCTCTCTTCTTCCTTGTGAACATGCACAGCTATCAGCATGTGTCTCCAGTCTTTGATCAGGCTGCCAGCAATCAACAGCCTGCCCTTGCCTGCCACTCTGTATTTCAACCTTGCCGCAGGTCAGACACCGAGCAACCCCCCTTTCATCTGGGCAAACTAGTTGCTAACAGGCTGGAGTAAATATCTCTGTTTGCACCATGTCTCTCACTGTCATGATCTGGTCACAGTGAGCTGACAGGCTCTAATCTCTGCCTAGAGAGATACTTACATCACATCGCTGTTGCAACACCCACTGTTTCTCCTCATTTTTTCTATGAATCTTCAAGGCTCTAATACTTTTACAAATAACTTAGCAAATACGGGGTCTTTTTGAAAACGGATTGAAGTTTAGGACAGTGTAACATGTAGCCCGAGACAATGGGACAATAATCGGGCTTGCTTTTAGTATACCTTTAAGAACAGCCCATGGATGTGTTCTAGGGTAGCCAGCAAGCAAGGCTAACCAGGGGTTCCACAGAGCCAGAAGCCAACATGTTGAAAATCCTGGGTTTTTGTCCACTTTAACAATAGCTTCATATATGTCAGAACAGAAATGTGGTGACTGGCACAAAATTCAGGGTCCCTGTGCCAGTGACACAAACGTCTTTTTCTATTTTCTGGAATATGAATGCTCTGCTTGTCACTACACACAGAAAGGGGGGCTGAATTTCCAAAAGGGAACCTAAAATGGCAAATTAAAGAAAAAATTCTTGAGATTTCTTCTACTGGCAGATCTTTATTAGCAATAAGACTGAAAAGAAGGCGCTAGCTAATCAGTATGATTTAGTAACTAATTAAAAAATCTGTTGAAGTACTGAAGCTAAGCCGTTAAAGCGGATTCATTGTCTTCTCTTAGTTCACACAGATTTTATGGTGTTTGTGGTGTCATTTGCCTCACAAATAAGAAACTAAGTTTGTGCTACTTTTCTCAAGACTTCTTGTAAAAGTTTTAACCTTTTCTTGTTTAAGTGGTGAGTTTCACGTCAGCTGAGAAGAAGTCTTGGCCTCCAAAGAGCGAAAAGTGAGGCATTTGGATGAATCAAATGTCGGCATGGCAAATAGGCAGCTCTCAAGAAGCTTGCTTGTGTCAGGTTCCCATTAGTAGGCCCTGTTCAAATCCATTAGCCTGCAAGATATTTTATTATGTGTGGCCTATGGGGAATGGGTCAGGGCTCTAACAAGCCTTACCAGGTCAACAGAAGCAGGCACCATATAGAAACCATATTGAAGGGTCATAACCTTTTACTGAAATGCCATTAAAAGTGAGGAGCTTACCTGAACTCATCTGACACATGGAGATTCCAAAAAACAGGCCACAACCTACATTACAAGTTCCATACCTCCCAGGAGTCCCTGATTTGGAGGGACTGTCCCTCTCTTGAGCCCATGTCCCCTGTTATTCTCATTTGTCCCTCTGTGAGGTGTAACATCAATAAATGATTCATATGCCTATTTAAATTGTTTCTATTGTTTTAACACCCATCTCCTATCCATCCCTCAGTGAGGAGGCGTGGTCTACAGTCCCCCAACACTGCGAAGGGAGCACTGAAGAGGGACGAGGCCGACAGAGGCCCGTATTCCCTTTGCCCCCTATAAGATTCAATAGTCCAATGGACAATCAGCGAAATATCAGTCAATCTGACTGAATACCACTACAAGTGGAAAATTGTGTAAATATATGTGAATAGGTAAAATATGTTGAATAAATATGCGTGTATTGGTAAAAATATGTGTAAAAAAAATGTAAAAAAATGTAAGTAATGTATATGATGTACCTACATGAATAAACAAGACTACCTTATATGCACATCATGGAGAGCTCATAATTTAGGGTAAAAAACAGGCACATCCCGGTTCCCTCCCCAGAGAGAGAACCAACCCCCCTTTTTGCATTATTAGTTTCCCTGACGACAAGTCAGGAGCCTGTTACCCGACAGCACTAACACCCTTCCCTAGAAGCACCCCTCCTACCCAAATCACCTTTCCCCCTTCCCCCCAACCTTATAAACAAATACTTTAACAAATGTCCGTCTTTCCCACCCTGAAAAGTTGGTAGGTATGCAAGTTCTCCTAATAGGAACTGTAACGCAAAATCACCTAATATTACAAATATTTATAAACATGCTGAATAGTGAGAGATGATTCTGTAAAAGCATTTTACATGGGTGATCTATTCTATTTCAATGCCTATGTTCTGAGACAACCTGTAAAGCAAAAGCCTAAAAAAAGTCTAAATATCTGCCCTAAGTATTGCATGATGGGTAAAAGCACTGGCACATATCAAAAGAGTTTAATAGCAATATTATAGGTTTCCAGCACAGGCTAGCTTAGCAGATTGTCCATTAGAGTTAAAGTGATCCTATACCCAGAAAGGAAGTTTATGTTATCACCTTTTAACCCGAGTCCAGTGCCCCAAAATAGCCTGTGTTTATATTTTTTACTAAAGCCTTTGTCCAATATTCATAAAAACACAAACCGGCATTAAGGCCAACTTCACACCTAGGCGATGCGATACAATTGCGTTTATCGCTATCACAACAAAATTGCCTGTGCACCCACGAATATGCAGACGCTTTTGCTGAGATTGCACTTGCAAGCACTATTTCCTGTTTTCCTGCAAGCGTGATCATGGCAAAACTGAAACGTGGGTATGAAGGGCCCCTAGGTATCTATGGGCAGCGATCTTATGGCGATTGTCCCACTATCACAGGCAATTGCTCGCATGAGAAGCCGGCCTGAGGGTCAGCCTTGTCAATAATAATAACTGCAATAAATCTGAAAGCACTACAAGCTAAACTGCTATCTACACCTCATGTGGCAGTTTAACTTGTAACTGAATGAATCATCGCTGGAGAGCACCAACCGCTATTTGAACATCATACTGCATCCTGTTAATTGTTTTCTATGAATATTGGGCAAAGGCTTTTGTAAAAAAGAAACACAGGTTGTTTTGGGGCACTGGGCTTGCGATAGAAGGTGACGACACAAACTTCCTTTTTGGGTATCGGTTCACTTTGATCAGATGTCCATTTTAAAAGCAGCATGGTGTACAGCAAAAATGTCTGGATTTTAATTTATGGGCAATTTTCTTGTGCTATCGCTCCTTTAAACCCAACCCTCACCCTCAGCATGATCCTGTCTTATATGGCCCTTTATATACATATTGCCCGCAGCTTCTATGCTGCTCAGCATTATGGGAATGCCTGTGTCCTGAGTTCAGCACAGCTCTGTGAGCATGAGAGTAGTACGCCTTTGCTCGAGAAGATGATTTGGAGGCTGCTTCATTTTTGTAGTTGATGACCAACCATGTAGTTCTTCTACGCGAAAAGTTATGGATGTCTCAGTGAGATTATATCTCTCCCACCATATCAGAGACAAAAAAACAGTAGGCTGATATAAAGTCTAATATATTCTATCTAGTCTATATTATATTCTATCTATATATTTGACTCCCCTCCCTGATTCCTCCTACCTTAAAGCAGAACAAAGCTCAACTTGGCTGGGCCTGGCCTTCCCTTGTGATGTCCAGCTATGTATAACACACCATCCGCCCAGGGCCGTATTTAGGGTTCATGCTGCCCTAGGCACTACCTAGGCTTACACCCCCCCCCCCCCCGGCCTTTTTTAGCTGAACAGAAATAGCAATGCAGAGGGAAAATCGCATCAAAGACCTAAGGACCAGGAAGCAGTAAGGATGAGAAGATGAGGTAGAGGAGACAGTGGAGGACAGAGCGGGAAAAAGGCTTGAACATAATCTGAAAGGATCAGCAGTGAGTGAGTGGAGGAAATGGCACTAGAGAGTGGAGGAGTCAGTGGACACTGGTGGCAAGTCTGCAGTGATGGGCGCCAGAAGGCCAAAGCGCAATGCAGTAAATGTTACCTGCACTACCCATAGGCAGATATAGATTTGCTGCTTTCACTTTAAAGGCAAATAATGTATGCATCATTTTCCAGGACATGATGCAGAGGGGGGCTTAAAGCTGCAACATGAAAAGCAGCAGGTGCTGCCTTCTCCAATAGGTGGCACTGGAGTGTCCAAGTGTCCCATAAGTGTCCCAAATTTGTCCCTCTGAAAAAATGGTCAGATTACTAGAACCGACGGGTCAGAAACTGGAGCAGTGCAGCTATGAGACCTAGCCTCTGGCTGGGACATAGGCGCCCTTGTTATTTTCTCAGCCCTTGCACAGGCCATTCAACATAATGCCTGACCAGGCCTCAGGGGGGACCGGAAATGACCGAACACACACACAATGTCTTCTGCAATGTGTGCTATGCCTTTCAGTCTATTTGGTTAAAGTAGACCAAAGCCCAGGATTTTGACTATCCTGGGCTTTGGTCCTTGCAGCTGTGTGAAACCCCCCAGATCGCCCAAACAAACTCACCTCTTCCTGGTCCTACGATGCATGTGCAGCCTCTCATACAGTCGGGAGAGTGCCAGCGCCGGCCATTCACAAATGCCTGCACCCTGCTAGATGGATAGCAGGGATGTAGCTGTGACTCGCACATGCGCCGTTAGACCGGGTAAGACGTTGAGTATATGGGCGACCTGGGGGGGTTCACACCTGATTCTGGATGCCCTGGGGGGAGGGAATCGATTGGCCCGGGAATCTTTTACATTCCTGGGCTGATCTCGGTGGGTTTTGGTTCACTTTAAAGAGACCAGGACAATGAGTTTATCCTTTGGGCGGGGGATAAAACTATACTGTGCAGCCAGGGATGCCATAATAATTTCAAAGCAGACCAACACCCGTTTACAGCTAATGGGTGTGGGTCCAGCCATATTCAGACAGGTTGGGGGAGCATCCAGAATGCTGCAGCCTCCTTGTGCATCGTCCCCCAGGATGCCCAGAATACTTACCTTATCCTCAGCCAGGAATGCAGCCCCTTGACTCGCTGCCGGGTGTGGGATAAGGAAGGTAAAAATTGTGGGTGTTCTGGGGGGGGGGCAATGCACAGGGGGGTTCTGGATTAGAAAGGTGTTTACGAGCACCCTGGGGGGGTATCAGACAGTGGGGCATCCAGATGGGCATTTCAGATTCCAGGGCCGGCTCGGGTGGGTTTTAATATGCTTTAAGCCCCCACAACTCCCAACGCTCACCTCCCCTCACACTCCCATGGCACACGTGCAGACCTCCTCTGCATGGCAATCAGCTTACTGACCTGCACCTAGTGGCAAGTCGGCCACCTGCAGCTGCCTGGCCATTCAAAGCTGCCTGGGGTGGGACACATAGCATGTGGAGATGCAGAGGAAGCCCCGTTGTATTACAGAGATTACAGGGATACCCTGCTGAAGGGGACCAGAACCTGGGGGGGGGGGGGCATAATGTCACGTTTTGGCCTTCTTTAAAGTGTTCTAAGGCAACAACAGATGAAAAGCAATCAAAACATTAACCTTCTCCCATTTGTTTGCTTTGTAAATCACTGGTGGCTCAATGGTTAATGGCCCCTCTGTCTCCCTGTCACCCCCCCCCCCCCCTCTGCCTGCAGACAATACCTAATCACAGCTGATGAATGGCCCGTCAGCTCCACACAACTCCTTTGATGCAACTCCCGCACTGGTGAGGGTGACGTCATTCCCAGCCTCCTCCGAGCTTCTTATCAAGGAAGTGGGTGGTGATTGGGCTGACTAATCACCCACGTGCTGTCTGCACACAGCACAGAGAGAGATGCCCCTGCCTGGGAAAACCATCTATGATGACGGTTGCCTCACTGCTGGCAGGTGATTTTCTTTAATGAAATTGCTGCTGACTGCTGCCCCTGTCCCCGCCCCTGGCGTAGCTCCGCCCTAGGCACGTGCCTATGTTTGCCTTGTGGCAAATACGGCCTGCCTCCGCCCCCCCCCCCCCCCAGGCGACACAAAACTCACCTTTTCTGGTGGCTCTCTCAGCATGGTAAACAATCCGGAGCGAAAGCGGCCACATTCTTAGCTTATTTGGGCTCAGGTGCCTGTGCCCAGCCATTCAGATCGGCTGGCAGTAGGACTACGCCTGCGTGTAGGGATGCAGCTACTTTTGCTCCCGATTGCTGAGTGCAGAACCATTTACTGAGCATTAGTATGTGTGACAAACACCTCTGGTTGGATGAAAGCCCATTGCACTGTAGTAGCAGGGAAGGATACGTTTTTCTGGCCGATCTGGGGGGTTTCACTCAGGGGCAAGGAACAAAACCTGGGATAGTCAAAATCCTGGGTTTTGTTCTGCTTTAATGGAGATCTATCACAAACAGAATTTAAAACTCTAAATTGCAAGAACAGGGATTACCTATACAGTTCCCACCAAGCTTGTTGTTTTTCAATGTACCATTCAATGAAAGGGAAGAACTGCTGCCTGTTTCCTGAGCCAGACTATGGGAAACAATAGCCACTCTAATATCTACTCAAAGCAATGCATGATGGGTAAAAAATATCCTGAATAGAGATGAGCAAACTTTTCAAAAATTCGATTCGGACAATTTGCCGAATGTCACCTCGAAATTCGAGTCTGAATAAAATTTTCACGAAACACTCTTAATACAATAAATCCTCATCATCAGGAGAGACAATGCAGAGACTTTTTCCTGCGCTAGGCTCCTGGCATCTTGCTCCCTGACGCACGGAGAGGGGATTTTTATACCGACAGAGTGAACTGATGTCAGCTCACCAGGAGGGGAGAACCCTGTGCCTTTTTTTTCATTTTCAAGGGTAAAACCCTTAAAAAGAACATCATGGTTCCTCAGCAACTCCCCCCCCCCCCCCGGCCTTTGAGGATGCAGGTAATGGGGCGGGGGTTTCAGGAAGTCACTCTCTTGATGGCAGATGTCTTGCTGACCCCCTCCTTCTGTTTTAACTGGTATAGGGGGCTAAAGGACCCCTTACAAATTCAAAAAGGGTTAAATGTGACAAAAAACACACACAAGAGAAAAAAAGTCCTATATTAAAATTGGTTTACACCAATACTTACCTAGTTTCATTATATCTGTCGCCAGGCAGTGTCAATATCTGTCCCGCTCCATCCTCCGATGTCCTGCACCACTCTCTGCTGTCACTGGGCTCCCATCACCTGCGCCTGCTGCAGGGAGGGGCTGTATATATCGTTCCTCAGCTATATATATAGCCACCTTGAGGGGCTATTCAGAAGAACTGCAATAGCAATGAGCATTTGTTGTAGCGTTGGCTGGCTTAGAAGCCAGACCATCAAGAGTTCAGCAGTCCTTCCCTGTAAAAGCAGAATAGTGTAATCAAAACCTGTCACACCAGATCCTTCTTACACCAGTAAAATAAAGAAATAAATGGCTGGATTTTTTTGATGCAGGGTGTATAATTAACCGCTGCTCTTGCTATCTATCAGCCCTATACTTTGCGTGATTAACATATTAACACCAAATCTGGAAGACTGAACAGCCTTTTATCTGGTGTACCAGATAATATTTGTTGATCTCTTTGACTTGCCCCCATTTGGACTGCTTTCTCAGGAATAGTATGTCCTCTGAACATAACAACATGCTTGGCTATCTAATTTATAGATATACGTTCTTCATGCAAAACACATTCCGCAAGTTATCGTTTTACAACATGGCACAAACAGCATTACAGTTTAGCTTTTGGTTTAAGTGTGAATTCTATGTGTTCAGCCAGCAACTATTCACATCATCTTGTCTACAACTGTGTCAATTAAAAACATCTCTTATGGCCAAAGGCTGAGCCGCATGGAAAGTTTCTGCTGATATTGTCCAAGAACAGAATATCTAAGCTTAGAGTCACTGGACCCCACCATAAGAAGCAAGAAGACTCACAAGTATTAGGGAGAACACTGAAAAAAGACTGAAATTACCATTTCACGTAAAGACAATTGATAGGGCTTCGAGGAAGGCTTATGTTTTGTCTCGAAAATAAAGTTTGAAAACTGATCAATTAGACAAAATGAAATCTTACTATTCGGTGCTTTCTGCCATGAGAATAGAGCAAGGATCCCCACCCCTCTTCCTGAAGCACCACCAACAGTCCATGTTGTGCAGATCTCCACATAGGTGTACATGTGAAACATGTGTACAAGTGTACAACAGTGCATAGGCAGAACTATAGAACTATAGGTCGCTGCGTCCAAGGATTAGATCCTTCTAGGGGCAAATATTCTTAATCAAAGTGGAAATCCTCCCCGGCCAGCCTTTAAAAAGACTCCAGGGGTGGCTGCTGGCCTTCCCTTGGGCTAGGGGTGTACATACCTTAAAGGAAGTGCTGGCATCTGCCTCCTGACCCATGGAACAAGGGGGTCCGTTCCACCTACATACACCACCTCAATGTATGACCGACATCAGCATATTATTTACTCCTCCTTCATTCCGGCATGCATGTACTGCACGTCTACCGGGGTCAGCTGCGCGCATGCTGCACGCCTCCTGCGACCCGCCATGCATGCATCGTGTGGTGGGGGCCCATGCTGATGGGGGCTCTGCTAAGGGGCCCCATTAGGGCTATGTATGCCCCTGCCTTGGGCCATACCAAATCGTTTTGAGCCCCCCACCCAGGGGTCACTTTTTCTGGCGACTCCCTCGGCATCTCTTGGTTGAGGCACATCCTAGCCCCCAGCCATTCAGATAGGCTGGCAGCAGTAGCAGGCCCCAGTCTAATGGGAACTAGGGATATGTCCACTCCTGCACCCGACTGTCATGCTCTGCGTCTAAACAAAGCTGTATTGCCAATCAATAATGCACGCCATTCTGCTCTGAATGGACAATAGACGTTGTAAGCGCTGTAGCACCGGAGAAAGGTGCATTTTTATGGCTGACCTGGGGGTTTCACACAGTGGGGCATCCCAAATCTGGATGTCCTTGAGGCAAGGAACAAAACCCAGCATAATCAAAATCCCAGGTTTTGTTTCCGCTTTAAGGCATGACCCAGAAGTCATTAATAGGCTAAAAAAATTCTAATGGGTGATGAAGTGGGTTCAGCAATAGCCATGGTATTAAATGCTAAAATCTTAACCTGGGTATAGCTGCAAAGTCATGCCCTGGAGTAAGCCCATATAAGTCATAGAAAACTAAGCACCACTTGGAAACTTTATTTCGAGAACACCTTATCTTGCATTTTGGTTACATCTGAACTGTTGAAATGTGCTGCTTGAAGCTAAGTGTTTTTCAGAGCAGCTAAATATAATAATGCAATTGAAGCTTAATATTGAAAGAGTATCTGTAGTACTAGAAAAACAGCCAGAGGAGTCTGTTAAGATAATAAGCAAAGCTGTTTTTCATTAGTAAGGTGTGAAGGAACGATCCAGTTAAATGTGAAAAGCCCACATATACAAGTCCGGAGTTCCCCTTTATTTCCCCCTGTTAAGGCCTCCTTGTCATAAATATGCACAGGTCCTAATCTCCCCAGGAAGGAGTATCAGCATTTATGGGTTGAGCAGGGCAGATCACAGACTCCCTGCTGATTCTCTCACACCTCCAGCCTGGGAAGGCTCCAGTGGGTCTGGAGATGGTAGGACCCCTGGCTGTGAGCCCCGTCACATGAAAGATGAGAGCCGCAGTCCAGCGGCACCAACACAAATCGGACCATAGCTGGGCCACCAGCCAGATACAGAACCAGAACCGACTCACAAAACCACACATAGTGGTAGGTTTCTTTGGGCCCTGCGACATAGGAAACCTAGAAAATGGAGATCTAAGGTTCTGACCCATTTAGGGACCCCATTTTTGGACTAATCAGATGCCCGGCATCTAGCCCAATCTTTTGGTGCCATATCCAAAGCCATACGACCCCCCTGCTCAAAGTTATAACTCCTAAAGTGTTTTAGGGGCTAAAGCAAGCTCCAGACTGGTGGGAGGTGACAATCCGGCCCACAGAAGGGAGGGATTGAAAGGGTCCCAAGGCATGAAGGGGGTAACCCTGGGCCAGGCTTTTGTCACTTCCAGAGAGGTCACGGTTCCCCCGTGCTGGAGGTGCCCATCAACAAGCTTGCCACTTACCTCTTGAGGGAGCTCTTCATCACCACTCTACAACTGCTTCTTAAGGTAACTGACCATTGTCTCTCTGTGTAACTTACTGTAACCTGTAACCCACTACTCAGAACAGCATTTGTATCCATTCATATTCCATTAAAGCCAAATGTTTGTTATCACTGCCTAGTGTGCTTATAGCATTAAAACCTATATTTAACTTGAGCGATCTTTTTGCCTTAGCCAAGAATCTGTGTCTGCAGGCTTTGAGCCTGGTATTCCTGATAGGAGGGCTCGGACAGGGGTTTTGCGGAAAGCGATCTGTGTGTCCGGAGGTCCCTGGTTTATAGTCACGTGACCCGCGGTTCCATGACATAAGGAAAGTAGTATTTTGTCTGTTGTTAGGCTAACCACCTAGACTCATAACATTGTGCAGCTTGATGGTCAGTGTGCTAGATAGTACAAAACCAAAGCAAATACCAACCCTTGCACTGCTTTTGGTGACCATTATGTTCTATTATTCTGCCTGTGAACAGTCAATGACTTAGCTTAGGTATCCATGGAACACCATACGTATTCCAATAAAAACAACTACATGTAGCTAGATTTAAGGGAATACTGACTCCTAGAGACTCTGAAGAGTGTATCTAGTCTCTCTTTCCTCTACGCTAGGTCTACTCCTGTATGTAGTAAAAAAAAACAAATATTCTATAAAATAATGAAACCTTGTGTAGTATTATACTTTGTTGTATTATTTAATCCCAGAAAGTATAGAACAGTAGAACCATTAATAAGGCCCTTTTTGCAATAGGTTCTTATTTAGCCCTCAATGAACTTCAGAACTGTGAGTAGATGCAAGTGGGATGCAAGAGGGATGATGAGGCCTGGTGGTATTATGTAGGGTAGAGCATTCATTTAACCAGGTGGTGTCTCAATAATGCTACATTAACAGTTCCTGATCTACAGACATAAATAGGTCCTTCTAAATAGCTGCTGAAATGATTTAACTGAAGATTCCCGTTTTGTGGTCTTCTTTTTCCATATTAAAATGCCTATGTTTTGGTGAGTGTCCTGGGCTTTCCCTTCCTGGAAGTACCGCTCCCAAGAATGTATAAACTGCAAACCTCTCGAATTTCCTTGGTGAATTGTAGCTGTTTATAATCAGTTTATTTAGCCAAAGTGTCCGGTTCCTGTCGTCTTGTTATTTTGCATCTGACAGTGACACTGTGACTTGCTTTTATGGTAAATAGTCTGCTATTATTCGGCTAATCTGTCATTTTAGGCAGCCTGATTACACTAGAGACATATGTAAGTGCAACTGACACTTGTACAAGGAAGTATACAAGTATTCTGCTTAGAAATCATACACCTATTGCCCCACCCTATTTATCTAACCTATTGCCCCACCCCTTTTATCTAAGACTTTCTTTTCCTACAATGAAGCCATAAAAGAGTTTCGGTAAACCAACTACCATTTCTCTTCCAGAAAATTCAAAGAGCCTATACCTTGGGCAATTTTTGACCCTGTGAACTAACATATAGTTCTTTAGAGCCTGTGGGGTTTAGACATAGAACATCCCTACTTCCCTAGATTACTAAGAGGAACATCAGACGTGCAGTGATGTTCCTAAACATTTACCAAATCTGTCCCACCACACCATGTTCTCCAGTGCTTCCAGCCGCCTTCTTCTGCTGGGTGCCATCGGTAGAGCAGTGTCATCCCATCACGCACTGCACTCTCACCGGTGTCACTTGCCTGCAGTGGCAGTGACGCCTGCCCACCCCTTTCTCAATATCTCCTCTTCCTGGACCATCCCTCAGCCATCTAATCAACGGCAAGCTCCAGGGGGAGGGACAAGGCTGGCTAGAAGGAAACAGAGTGAGGCCTTAGCCGCTGGTGTCAGTAACAGGCGGCTAAAGCAGCGGGGCCATTAAAAACAGCAGGATGTCAGAGTTTCGGACAGTGCTGAACATCCAAAAGGTAAACAGTGCCATGGGAGGGGGGTGTTAGTGAGGCCGACTAGTTTTAAGATCTGTTGTTCCTCTTTAAAGTCCCTGTCCAGCCACACACTTTCTCCCCCCATATCCCCCTTGGTAACTATAAAATAAGCTATTACAAAGCACCTGGAAATATCTAATTATATGTAAATACCTCATGTATTCTAGGCGAAACTAATTTCTTTACTTCAGTTTCTGGGTCATGGTTGAGCTGGGATGGGCATGTTATGGTGCAGCTTTATGAGACTTAGGGATGCTATGCTGTGATCAGCGATAGCTGTGGGACCACCGTGGCTTGCCGTGAGGCACAAGAGTCAGGCATCAGGTCAGCTGCTTGCTGGCTAATTATTGATGTTGGGTTTAAAGTCTCACTTTCCTCTAGTACTATATACAGATGATCCTCACCTCCGGTTTAGATACCCCCTTGAACTGACTTTATAATACAACTTAGGCTTTCCTTGTGACCTTCTTAACTTACAGTATGCTGTCAGCCTCTGACCTCAGCCTTCTTCACAACTCATGAATCTTTGCTGCCTCATCTTGTCCTTAGCTCTGTCTTTATGGTGTCATGCCCAGATCCAGGCACCTAGTTCTGCCAGGTGGATAATCTGAGGTGTTCCTGCCACCCAGTCTATCTGGGGCTGCTAACTTTTTTGACCTGGTGACCCCTCTAGGTGAGTCTAGCCTCATTTCCTGTTTGATCACCAGATAGAAAGTTCATTTAAAAAATCCCCTTGGATGCCATTGAGATCACAAGGTAATGACCTGCACAGACACCTACTGTTTGGGCATCATGAACATAAATTGATGTTTTATTTTTGCATTGAGGTTTCATTACTGACCTGGTTGTACATTAAGCCTTTTTTTTTATTTTGGATATACTATTTCTATCTAGGTATCATGGTCATAGGATTGCAGGCACCTTTTTTTGAGCATGCACATTTTTCTGCGCACATAGGAAATTCATACATAATCACAATTAAACAGACATGGTAGATTCAGCGGTATTTCCCAATTAGTTATCACCAGGGGCGGACTGGCCATAGGGAGTTCCGGTGGGCCACACTGCTTTTAGGCCACTTGGGCTGGGTGTAAGACACTCCAGCTAAGACGCTCCAGCCCATGTTCTGCCCCTCCAATAGCCCCAGCATCATGGATGTGGTGAGCATTCCCTACCATACTAAATCTTCACTACCATCACATTGCATATCTCACTCTGTACATGATCTGATCCTGCAATGCTATAGCATCAGCTGATCAATGTATGCATTTATCGGCTGCAAAGTTGCGTGGGGGCATAGTTAAGGAGCTCATGGGCTGATGAGGGGCCTATGAATTCCCGTGCCGATTTATGACCAGTCCGCCCTTGGTTATCACTGTGAGATCTGTGTTTTGTTAGTTCCTTTGACCAGCTCCCCAAACACGATGTTATACTGTATTCCTATCCTACGAACCTCTACGCCCTACATTTCATCATTTTTTAATGCCCTTTATTTCATCATTAATACAGTGATATCAAACCAGACACAGACTGTGCTCTCCCCAAGGCCTTCTCCTGTCATCAAACTCTGATCACTTCCTCCCACTCGTGTCTCCAGTACTTTACATGTGCCACTGCACCCCTCTGGAATGCCCTTCCTCAATTTACCACTCCCCAACCCTCCAAACCTTCAAAGGTGCCCTGAAAACTCACCTTTTGAAACACGCTTAAGATGCCACTTCACAATCTTCACAAACTTTGGGAGAACTTGGCTCCATGCTCAGTACATACCAATTGTGACCCAACTTTATGTCTCCACTCTTTCCCCTTTTGAATCCAATTGTACTCTATTATCAACTTGTATTTGAAGCATCTCTCATATCTAACCCATAATACTTTGCTAACTAAATATACTTTTGTGACAGACTCTCTGCCCTTTGGACTTTACACAGGTTCATTACTTTCCTTTTCTTAAGCATGTTACAGACTGCCATTATGTTGATTGATTACGTTATTCATTGTTCTGACTGCCATTGTATTGATTGATTACGTCACAGACAATGGCATTGTTCTGATTGAGTGTATTACAGACGTCTATTGTGTTGCTGATTGCGTCACCGGCAGAGTTGAGGGATTGTGTGCCCTACTCCCATTGGTCCGTGTGTTTGTCATGCAGTCTTCCATCAGGTCCACGGGGGAGGTCCCCTTGCATGGAGCCTGGCATATAAGGCACAGTGTGGCACTAATAAACTTCACTTCACCTTCACCCTCAATACTGAAGTTCTGTCTCTTATTGGGGGAAAAGCTATATTACAATTCACTAGCCCTTGTAAGGGCTGTTCCTGTTTCCTCACGGACGACTCTGGAATTCCAGCAGCACCTCTTACGATTGGGAAAAGGACGTCTCGGGCGGTGAAGCCCTCCGGCAATAAGGGTTATCTCTACAACTTTACTAACTATATTTGTTTTGCCCTGCCTGTCATTTTCTTAAATTGTGCAGAACCACCACACTGATAAATAACAATAATACCAACCATGCTAGTTTAAAGTCTCTTGCTCTGACCTCTGACCCAGCTTCATATGACCATGGGATCCTGTTCTTGGAATCTGATGACAACTTCTCCTGCCCTCAAATTTGAACAGACTTTAAGGATCAAAAACAACAATATATAGAATATATATATAAATACCGCGCTCAGAAATTAATTTGTGATAATAAAAACAAACATGAAAATAAAAATCTTAGACACAGCTCCACGTGCTAAACTTGAATCCCACCATCAAGAAAATAAACCAGAAAAAAACGAACAAGAACACAGAGCTATATGTAACTTAATTAAAGTCCTCTTTAAAGTCCTTAAACTTGTGATCAGAAATCCACCGTGAACATCAGCAGTCAATTTGTGCAATTCCACCACCAGTTTGGTACTCTTACCAGAGCTAATCAAATAGCCAGCATTCACAGCAATATCGCAGACACTTCAATTAATAACCTCCACCCATTGGGGGTACGATTCCTCAATATGTTGGTATAGCTGGCCAGGTTTCCAGAGCATAATCATGCAGGAAGAAATAAGAGGACCATAGTGCAGTATTGCTATACTATAAGTCTATTTAATAAGGCCAATATGTCCCGCCTTTACTGAATTTAAACGCTGCGTACCACCGCGCCGGCTCACCTAGTGAAAGTCGCGCTGAGCGACGAAACGCGTTGGGAGCCGGTGGTTTACTATTTTGGAGTTCAGCAGTGTGGGTTGGCTTAACCTTTTAATGTGACATGCGATTTTTATTCCTGTGTTTGTGAGTATTTTATTGGCCTTATTAAATAGACTTATAGTATAGCAATACTGCACTATGGTCCTCTTATTTCTTCCTGCATGATTATGCTCTGGAAACCTGGCCAGCTATACCAACATATTGAGGAATCGTACCCCCAATGGGTGGAGGTTATTAATTGAAGTGTCTGCGATATTGCTGTGAATGCTGGCTATTTGATTAGCTCTGGTAAGAGTACCAAACTGGTGGTGGAATTGCACAAATTGACTGCTGATGTTCACGGTGGATTTCTGATCACAAGTTTAAGGACTTTAAAGAGGACTTTAATTAAGTTACATATAGCTCTGTGTTCTTGTTCGTTTTTTTCAGACTTTAAGGATCAGTCTTCTTTTTCCTGATTGTAACCCAGCTCTGTCTCTTATTCTGTGGGGTTCTTCCAGCTGTTCATCCTTACTTCAACATCAGCACCATTTACTGTCAGCCCAGCCTTTTTTCTTCCACACGGTCCCTGTGATCCAATCGGGTGCCAGGGGTTAAGGGGCACAAAATCATCCAGCCATCTATGAAAACTTTCACATCAGCCCTGGAAATCAGCCCCGAGACATCCGTACTGAGGCCTCCCCAACCATGATGCGGGGGCTATAGCATTGGGGACTGGTGTTCCTTGGCTTTGTGGGGGAAGTGGGGCTAGGTACAGGGGAATGGTATTGAATGTGGGTGTTAAAAGCAGCAGCCCGAATGGCCCCAAATCAATGTGGCCCACCAGGCACTGTCCCAGTTCTCCCTATGGCCAGACCCGCCCCTGTCAGCAGGCAGGCTGTCTCATATTCTCAGCTCCAGAACAAAATGGTCTTGCCTACCTACCTGCTTTCTGGTCCGCTGACCAGTTTCACACAAGCTCCCATCCTGCAGTCTTGAGATTGGCACCAGAATCCTATTTGTCTTGCAGTTATCAAACTGTGCAGAAGGAGAGAACTGTCTCCTGAAATGAACGTCAACTGATTACGCTGTCAGGTGACCTTCAAGTGCAGATCTTTGGTAATAAAAAAGAATTGTCCGCATAAACTGTATTATTCATTATATCTCTCCTCTGCTCTGTTTTCAGAACCCACACTGGTGCTGCTTATCTAGGGCATAACTGCTCGTCCTTAAAAGAGCACTATCGCAAAATTGTGCAATATTAAAAATCCACATAAACAAGATGGCTAATGAGAGGTAAATTGAATAATACTCCCGCCTAGCTTGTGGTTTTCTTTTGGTTCTTGGTAGGAATAAAATCCAGGGGTGACAGGTTTAGTCTATCAGGGGTGACAGAGCCTGTCACCCCTGATGTCCTCTTCCTTGGCCTGGCTGAAAATATTTCTTGGTGCCGGGTGTATAAGTGACCTCTCCTCCTCATCCAGTATATTTATATGCTCCTTTAATGTCCTGTCACCTGAGCCAGCCTGCGACATAATAACAGCAATTGCTATTGCAGTTCTTATGATGTGTGAAATGGCTTTTTCCCATCATGCACTGCTTTGGGCAGATCTTAAAGTGGTCATTGCTGATGTTCCCCACAGGCTGTCTCAGGAGACAAGCTGTTATATTTTTTATATCTACCAGTGAAAGAAAACCACTAGTTCAGCTTCAATTATTTTCATTTGGCCTGTATAAGTGACCCCTCCTCTCACAATCTAGCATGTTCATATGGATTATCTTAAATGAGTTCCTATTTAGACTGCTGTTGTTTATTTGACATGCCCTCAGTTCTGAGGTCCGGCTCCAACAGACAGGAAGTGGGACAGTGATTCCCTGTATAGTAAGTTTGTGATTTAAAAAAAGCTGTCTCTGCTCTATTTGGTAATGATGACTTACAATTAGGCATGTCCGTGCCGAACTTTGCAAGGTCGGGTTCCTGGCCATGAACTCATACTTCAGTCTGAAGTCTGTGCCGGGGTTCGTGTTTGGCCCAAACACTGAGAAGCCCATCAATCAGCTTCTAGCGCTCCCCACAGCCAATCAGGTCGGCCAGCAGGCCGAACATCTATCTGCCCACATCCATGCCCACCTCCAACCAATAAGGAAGGGGAGTAGGTGGCAAAGGGGGATGGCCGCAAGCTGGGAGGATAGCTCCCAGCCCAGCCAGCAAGCAGGCAGGCGCACACAGAACTCTGCCTACAGAGGATGATGGGGGGGGGGGGCTCTGTTACAGCCTGCTATGGGATTATGAGGGTTGTTCTGCAACACAGTCTGCTATGGAAGATGATGGAGGGCTCTGTCACAGTCTACTATGGGATGATTGGGGTTGTTCTGCAACATAGTCTGCTATGGAAGATGTTGGGGGGCTCTGTCACAGTCCACTATGGGGTGATGGGAGTTTTTCTGCAACACAGTCTGCTATGAGAGAAGATGGGGGCTCTGTCACACGGTCTGCTATGGGGTGATGAGGGGATTCTGTCACACAACCTGTTATAAGGTTATGGGCGGTTCTTCTTATTTTTTTTTTAATAAAGGATACATAATATTAGTACTATCTACCCCATTTTGTGCAGGCCGATCTCGCCTCCCGATTTTCCCTCTGACGCCCTTTTCCCTTGAAATTAACATTTCAATGTATTTAAGTATTAAGTATTTGTTTATTTTTTTCATTTTGTGGGATTATTTTGAGCACCTTCCCTAACCCATTTTGTGCATGGCAATTGCCCAGGTGCCCCCCCCCCCATTTAGCCTGTTTACACCCGTAAAAAATTATTGTTTCATTTGAGATATATATATATATATATATATATATATATATATATATTTTTTTTTTTGTTCTGGTTTAGTTTTGAGTACTTCCCCTAGCCCATTTTGTGCAGGGCAATCATCCCTGTGTTGCTCAAAATTTGTAGCCCTATAGCCCTTGCTACCCCTATTTTTGGCCATTTTTGGGCCCCCAAGTTCGGGTCCCTATTGATTTCAATTGGGTATGGGTCAAGTCTAAGGAACTGAACTGAATTCGGCAAACCCAAACTTCTGCAGGTCTGCAAATCCCTTCTTACAATAATGCAAAACGTTATAGGGTTTGCTGAGCATGTCAAACATATGTAGAATTATTTTTTTGGTAAAAACATTATACATAGGTCATACAAACTAGTTTACATAGGTCATACAAACTAAATTCTTAGAAAGGTCCTGGCTGAAACAAGTGGTTTACCGTAATTTGATACAAACTGCAGACACTGACTTAAGCGGAAATGCAATTTTTGTGTTTAAATATGATCTTCAGGGAGAAGACTTATATTGGTTATGCTATGATGTGTTGAGTAAAGGGAATGTTGCTGACAGAGGGCCCCTTAAGTGTTTACATATTTGAAACATCATAACATTGCCACATTGTCTGAATTTACTACTGCCAACATATTCCAGAATCAGAACAGCAAGTCAGCCCTCTTGAATATCGTTCTCATAAGAATCCTAGACTCAATATCCCCATAGGAAATAATATTGCATGTACATCTAGAGCCAGTACAAAATGGGAAACAGATTTCATCTCACCGCACCAGTGGACACACAAGGAGAGAAATAATGTTGCTCTTAAAGGTAGATGCACTAATTCCCTTTTTTTTATTCGAATTGAAATGTTGCAGTCTATAACTGGAATAATATTCACAGATAAAATAGGTTTCTACGAGCATATTTTTCTTGAGATCATCATTTATTTAATTGCTATGCCGATTCTTTAAGGCATGAATAACATATGGGTATAAATATGACGTGACATATATGGGTATAAAAATGACATATGAATGAAATAATACACATTTACTATAGTCCCTTACATATGAAGGACCTTAGTTGCTAGCCCCCCAAATAATGCACAGCAAAAAGCAGGAAAAATAGGTAGCTCTGTTATCTAATCCGGATATATCACATAGCACTATGCTCTGTTTCCAGGTCTTGGGGGGCTTCTTTACTTGTTTCTAAGATTCTGGAATAACAACATTTTTTTGCAAGATAGTTGTGTATTGACTGTAACTTGATCCTTTTGTTTTTCAGGTTTAAGCACTGATTGGATCACTACAACTGCATCACAGTTCATACCCCTTGTTCCCTACTAATATCAGTATTTATTTACCTGTGCATATACAAAATACTGTACATACCAGAAGAGAGGCAAGAGAGGCAAGGGGGGTACTATGTATATATACACGCACAGTACAAAAACAAAAGGTGCACCACTGAAACCACAGAGGATCTCAAGTGGTAAAGTAGACACCAAAACTCTGACCCAGTACATACATTTTATTACTGGACCCATCCAAAAATCACAAATATGTATGTCCAGTCCACTCTCAGTCATCACAGACCTGTAAATGTTCTTAAGTATCTTTGTTGGTAGGATTCCTTCATCACAAACCTGTAAAGGTTTTTGAGTATCTTTGTTGGTAGTATTCTTTGCACAGTAATTCTAATCCCAGGAAGCTGGTTGACCTTTTAAAACGTATTGATCTGTACCGCGAAGTAAACTCAGGTTCAAATATGCCTCTCGTAATGCACATCAAATGGAGAGACTACAAATCCCTGGTGGAGTACACGTATCACCTAGTAGTATCAATAGGAGAAATAACTTAGGTTGTGTCATTTGGCGATGGGTTTGGGTTAAGGGAACTTAATGTCCTTTACCTACAAAAAGTATAGAATTCTACTGAAAATGCACTCGATGGATGATAGATGGATAAAACATGGGCCAGACCAAAATGGAAGAAAAGGAAAAGAACCAATGACTCTTGGTTATTTCTTTATGTAAGTCCTATGTGCCACCTATGCACTAAAGGAGAAGTTAACTCCTAGAAGTTAAATGGTCCAGAGAATAAAATATCCTTAAAGTTACACTAAAGGCAAGCCCATTGTTGTCCCATTGTCTTGGGCTGCATGTTTTACTGTACCAAACTTCAATCTGTTTTCAAAAGGACTGGATGAGGCAACAGCGATGTGATGTAAGCACACTGATGAGTGTGAGAGGAGGGCAAGGTTTCAGAGCTGCAGAGAAAGACTGCCCATCAGAACATCTGGGCAGGGAGTGGTGGTGGTATTTCATTTTCTCCCAGTCTTTACTGTAAATATATTTGGGAAGGATATGAGGAGCAGTCTTAAAATCTACCACTATATATACAGTAATGGTAGGGTCATCGGTCTTTCAGATCAAGTGGCTAAGCTTTTCCACCAGTTATATTTAGCCAGATTTCTGATAAGGTCATTGGCAATGGTGTATTTTGCAAACCCTGGTAATTTTTTGTGCAGTCATTGGTAAGCAGTGGGGAAAGTACACCTTTTGGTGCACCAGTATTGGCTGTCAACATAGTTGGCTCACAAATATTGGCGAGTGTGGAGAACATGTTTTTTTGATATTATTATCGCATAACAAGGATGCGGAGAAGAGCATTGTCAAGAATTTGTTGAGAACATGATTATGTGAGAACCAGTAGAGCAGTTATACTCAACTGGTGGACCGGGGTCCGAATGCGGACCTCGGCACCAGATTTCCGGACCCCTGCCCTGACAGCCCCCCACTCAATATGTAGCTCCTATTTTTCCCAGTGCCCTGTAGGATGTTTGGGTTGGGGGCAAACAGCCTTTTTTAATTTTGCCTGGGGAATCTATAGGCCCTCCCCAATGTGTTGATTTCTAACTATCCACCCCCCTCAACAAAAGCTCTCCGCTGGGACCTTCACCTCTAACTGGATGCCTTTAAATGGACCTTTACAAGAAGTGGTTGAGTACCCCTGCAGTAGAGGATAACCAAAAATGCTGTTGGCTAATTTAAATATCTGTGGAAAGAACAGTGTATGTCTCTCCACAATTGTAATAGGATCCATGCTCTGCTCAGAGCCAGTAGTATTGTATGTGTCACATGTGCTATATTTGTTTATATTGAACTGTGTTGCTTTATTTAAAATGTAATTTGTGAATTTATTTACTGCATGGGAATGTTGTTTCGAGTGGTAAAACCTGCACAATTAAAATCAATCAAAAAGTCATTAGAAGCCTTTGCCTACCCTCCAAAAACAGGAAGTGATTATTTAGAAAATAAGATAATTAATCAGCAGTTGCAGGAAACAATAATTATAATGGAATATGAAGATATATGAGCTTAAGAAAATATTTCTCTGCCGCTCACTGGAACAATAACAGCTTCTACAAAAGGCCAGAACCACATGTTTGTCCATGGGTAAGGGGTAAGGGGGCCTGTACAAGAGAGCGTCAGTAATTGACAAAATATGAGAGGCAGTCATGCACAGAGAAGTGATTTATATGGTTATTTATTTATGAATGAGTGGAGCATATTAAAAGTGATTCATCAAACTCTCATACTGCCTTGGAGGGCCATTAAAACCAGTTTAAAATGTCACTAATACTAGGGAGATCTTTACCCACTTACTAGCTGCCAGCAAACACATTACAGGTCTGGGAATCAGCAGAGTGCTCTGTTTCTTTGATTTTGCAACATGTTCTAACTAGAAATTAGCAAGGCAGGGATACAAAATGGCTTCTCATTAAGAAGTGAGTAAATGAACGAACAATGAAAATACAGATTGTTAATGGTTTCTTTGAACGATGATTGAAAGAATACATCTGAGGGCCATGCACACATTGTATCACAGTGAGTATATATATATAACATATGGCAGAAATACAGCTTCTGGATAGCTGATGAGTGATCGAAAATGTGACCATAGCCATTTGGTGAAATGTACAAATATTTTATGCAGCCCCTGGTTGTCAGTAGCTCAGTGTTATTTAAGCTTGTCGTTCTGCAGATCATAAACCATCAGAGTCTTCTTGAAATCTCATAAAATAGATGGAACTGGAATAGCATATAAGTTGGAAAGCAAGTGGTGCTCAGAATTGTTGTATAGTTCCTCCAAAGCTGTGCGGACATTTATTTATTCTCAAAGAAAAGTCATTCGGACTTCAACTTTGCTTCTAAAAGAGCACCCTCAACTATGGCAATGCTCAAGACCTCGAGGCACTTACATTGGTGCCTGAAAGTTTGTAACCCCCCAGATGGATGAGCTTTCTAAATATTTACAAATTAAGAGCTATGTTGAGTCAGGACCCAAATCTATATGCAAATTTGAGAATAGGTCCCCAGGGGCGCTTTTTGCTCTTGGTATATCTTATATTCCATATAATCTTATCTTTCATATTAAAGTGATATTTCAGGCATAACCAAATGTAAGACCATGTCATGCTGGGCTACATTTGGCACTGTCCTAAACTGTTTCCTGTTTTTTAAATTGAAGAAGAAATAGCCAAGATATCAAAGTTTTCAGTTTTACCTCATGTTTTCTCTTCTGAAACATGTGAGCGTGGCCCCTGAATTTTGGATACCGCATAATAATCAGAATAACAGATGGGGCAGTGCTGAGAGTGAAAGTGCTTGCTAGAAGAAATCTAGATTGGTGGGTTTTGAGAAGGGGGGGTAGCTGTGCTTGAATGCTAGCTCTGAGAGGGCATTCAAGCCAGAAATACAAAGGGGGTGGTCTGGACTAGCTCCTTGAGCTAGTATTGGTGGCCCATATTGGCTGGAGGATCAGATAAGGAAATATATGTTCTCGTTAAGGGTGCTGAGCTGAGAAGAAGCACAGTACTGCAGGAACTCTTGGCAAGGTAAGATGCCGTTTATTTTT
Source organism: Gastrophryne carolinensis (assembly GCA_027917425.1). Classification (NCBI taxonomy): domain Eukaryota; kingdom Metazoa; phylum Chordata; class Amphibia; order Anura; family Microhylidae; genus Gastrophryne; species Gastrophryne carolinensis. The sequence goes on from CM051234.1 coordinate 561,997,845, forward strand.
TTTTTTAACCTTTGGCCTGAGAAATCCCTTTAACCTCCACCTCAGGAAAAATCCTTTATATGTATAATTGGTTAAATGATGGTACCTAGGAGAAACTCCTACTATGGGTGTTTCTAGAAGCTCAGAGAATTTTTTGGCACTGGAAAATAGCTATAAAAAATGTTTGCTGGTATCTGTTTTCCGACAAGATAACTAAATTCAATTTGCCTGACCAACCAACAAACAGGATGTTGTACTTATTTTACATGATTGCACGTGTTCTCGTGTTGGCTAATACTTAAGGGAATTCTCTATACGTATTGCTGCAAAGCAAGCAATTGCTGGTCTTTGGCTCACATTAGCCCTGAAGTTTTAGGAGGTCTTAAATGGTTAAATGTTAGACTTACCATATTTTCACCCTATAAGACGCACATATTTTCCCCCAAAGTTTGTGGGGGGATGTCAGTGCGTCTTATCGGGCAAATGTGGAAAGGAAAACTAAAGGAAAAAAGTCAACTCACCTTTCCATACTTCCCCTTTGCGCTGTCCCCACCACCTTCGCTGTATCTGCCACCTTCTCCGCTGTGCCTGCACACACAGACATACAGCAGGTGGATGTGGCTGACGGTACTGTCTGTACTGTCTGCTATGAGGCTCTGGGGAAGGGGGGAATTGCACACTGCCTGTTATGGGGTTATGGAAGGGGGTATTTTAGCAAACCAGTTGGTTCAGAATATATTTTTTTTATCTTATGTTCCTCCTCTAAACCCTAGTGTCAGGATCCACAAAAGATTCTCTGGCACCCAAGTCTGCGTGCATGCAGACACCCTGTCGTCAGCCTTTAGAGATGAAGGCTCTGACCTCCTGTGCTAGTTTGTCTTACTGGATACTACTGCCTTCCTGCTCCCTAACCCGGCTTCCTGAACCATTCTTCGTTACCAACCTCGGCTTTGAACTTTAACCCTGCTTTTTGTGTACACCTTTGGATGATTTCTCTAAATGCACTTTGAAATGATCTGCTAATCCTAAATGTTTACACACTTTTACCACTCACAGACATATATATTGGATAATCTTCCTCAATAAATAAGTCTAATATTTTTATTCACTTGTTTCATTTGGTTAATCTTATATTCTTTTAGGACTTGTGTGAACATATTATATATTTTTAGGTCAAAATTATTTAGAAATACATAAGAACCAATGGTCAAGGTCTAGCTCATGGCATTTAATTTATTTTAAGTCTAAAGATGAGGTTCAGCAAAATACCATCGGCTCTTCTCTTGGGAGCATCCAACCCCCCCCCCCCCCGGGGGTCTGCAGCAAGGCAGAGAGAACTCGTTCCCGTCCCTAGGTAACGGCTTTCCGCATCTCCCCGTCCGTCGCAGGGAGGAGCCTTTTATAGGGTGGGTCAGGTGATGACATCACCTGATCTGCTCTATAAAAGGCTCCTCCCAGCAGCAGCTTCTGAGACAGAAACAAGTAGTGATCAGCGGAACTGGATGCGCGGGGGGGCTCTGATCCCCTGCCCCCAGCACTTGGCTCCACCAATCACTTCTGGCTGTCATTAATAGACCGCGTTAGATCGGAGGTAAGTAGAGATAAAAACAATGTTTTTTTATTTTTAATAGACAACTTTTTTGTGGGGCGTTTTTTTTTATATTTAAACCGGACCTTCAGCTTGATTTAATGAAAAGCCCAAACTCTTAAAAAACGATTCCCCAGCTTCTAAAATTAATATATTTTACGTTTTTAATCACTAACTTATTATTCTTTCCCCCACTGGGCTGCAACTCCGTTCAGGAATTTAGGATACGGGCGCCGCCATCTTGACTCAGAAGCATCACACTTACTGAGGAGAGGAGAGTGGAATAAGGTAAAGGGTGGCGGGTTATAGCTGTGCTTTGCTCAGACAGAGCAGACCTGGGGTCAGGTAAAGGTCAGCAGTCCCAGAATGCAGAGCAGCACAGTCAGGAGGCACTTCCTGTTTGCAGGCTGCCTGATTATGGAAGCCGCCATCTTGGATGTTTAAAGGCTCATAACATGCAGTAGATGCAGGTAGGATGATTTTTAATGTGGCCAATCTGTATGTACAAGGTGTGGGAAACATATAAGATAGGCTCTTATTCAGAGTGAAGGACCGCTTTAAGCCTCAATGAGACCCCTATACCAGTTCACAGGACAGGAGGGGGCTGGTAAATTTCCTGCCTCCCCAAAGCCTGTGAGGGCTATGCAGGCTGGTAGCTCTTAGGGCCTACATGTACTACACAACAAGAGAGCAGAGCCGCCAAATCGGCCAACGAAAGCCGCACAACCAAATAGTTTTTAGTAAAAAAGTGTATACCTTTAATTGCAAGTAAAAAAAAAAAATACATACAAAAACACATAGACAAGAACACATTAAAAACAATTAAAAAACATAATACAGCTGCCAAGAAAAAACCCGGGGCCTAATCAACTCCAATCAAACAATTATTATTAAATATTATTGCACAGTGCCCTATTAATACATAAAATTGTTATTGCACCCTATCCATATATAGCAAAAAATGTGATATAATAAAAACTATACAGTGATTGGCTGCCAGCCACTAGTGCTAGACAAAAGTTATCTAGTGCTACAATATGATAATAATCATATAATAAAACATACAAAATGTGCAAAGTATATATAAAGTGCTAGTGCTAAAAATTTATCACAACCATAATTCCATATACAGGTTTTAAAGTGCAATGTGAATCTATATGGACAAGGTAGTAATCATATGAATCAAAGTTAGGGCAGCGTGAGGAAAATAAGTCTGAAATTATATCACCATCTTATGAGGGTCCCAATCCTGGCCAGCTGTCCCACTTCATCAGGATGTAAATTCTCAATGGTGTGTATGCCCCTTTTAAAGCCCCCAGCATTGAGCTTGCGGTGCCCGACAGGTGGATGCACCCAAGCCTCTGGCCACGCCCTATCCGTGCTCCCTTCCGAGAGTACGTGGGGATCACATCACATCCTGGAAGGGAGCGCGGACGGGGCATGGCCAGACGATCGGGTGCATCCACCTGTCGGGCACCTCAAGCTCAATGCTGGGGGCTTTAAAAGGGGCATACACACCATTGAGAATTTAAATCCTGATGAAGTGGGACGGTCGAGGCCCACGGAACGCGTCGATGGTCTTGCAACAGAGGGTGACAAAATTCAAGTAAGCTGGCACTGTTCAGGGGACCTTGCGATTTTAGATTTAGCTTTTTTTCTTGTTTGCAAATCAATATTTTATGTAAATGTGGTTTTTAATGAAGCCCTGTGCAACCAGTGAATTCATCGAGGGTTTTCATCCGTAAAACTGTGCCCACAACAATGAGGCTGGTATGCCATAGTTTGTGGGGGGGGTATTTCAAATGTAAAGGGTTATTTTTCCAGTGCATAAAAGGGTGTCTACTAATACATATGAGGTACTATTGTAACTGGGAGGAATGGGGCTTTTACACCCACTATGGATTACTTGAAAAACCTACATTTTCTTTTCTTAAAAGCTACTTTAAAAAGCTTTAAACATAGCATTTTCTTTCAGACAGTTTGCAAAAATATCGCAAAAAATGTATATAATTTTCCTGGGAAATCCCTGGACATTCCAAAAATAATGTCTAAAAACATAAACACATATAGCGCAAAAATTGTGAAAGATGGTCTGAAAACAGAGGGTGACTAAATCTCTAGGTAGGCTGGAGGTGAAAGGGTTAAAGTATGAGGCTTATGCACTGTATATAGGTAAAAAAAATACCAGTTGTATGTGTGCACCATAAAGTAAATGTGTTTTGAAGGACACAGGAATTTTAGCATCCCATCTTGAAATTACGGACCAAAAATCTAACTGTTAGTTTTATTACAGTACTCAGACAAATGACCAGAAAGCACACGCTATGTACATTGTGTACTAGATGTGTACGCTGACACTCAGGGATTTCATCAAGCATAGAAAAAAAACAGAAAACATATTTATTATGGTCAAACATTAAACAAACTGGGTCACATTTCTGTATATACAAGCAACAGTTTTTGTTGTTTTTGGTAATGTGTCCACCCCACAAAGTGGATTGCTTTTTTACTAGGTACTGCTTCTGAACATTTACCAAATAATTCCACTGAGGAATTATAAGGAGCTGCTATGAATCAGCAGAAGAAAATGTAAAGAGGTAATAAACACCAACAGTTTTCATCAGGTCTGGAGTCATGCCACCTGGACACTGGAGCGGCTTGTCCGCTACATTGAAAAACACGTTTTACATAAATAGTGATACACTGTTTACATGTTTGTCCTGTTACATGGACTCCAATTTGCCAAGAACAGCACTGAGAGCACCACACTTAAAGTCTATGTTTGTATCACCTAAAATGTTGGACACCTATTCCCTGTATCTGCAAAAATGCACAAGTCATGAACTCAGTTGTTTGGAAATTTGGACCATGAAGATGTAAGCAAAATTAGGAATGGCTGTAGTTGCTATCATGTCTACTAAGATGATATTTTACAGGCATTCATGTTATCAGTAGGGATGTGTGAACCCCCCTAAGTTTGGGTTCAGCGAGTTTGGCTGAATTTTTAATAAAAACCTAGTCACCATTGAAATCAATGGGAACCCAAACTTTGGGGGTGGGGTATGCAGAGTGTGATGTAGAAGCGCCCTGTTGTTACTTACCTCTGCCCGCTATCCTCGTCAGTCAGAGGTGGCAGCAGCCCTACAAAAAGATGGCCGTCAGCTCCCATGAGTGAGAACACTCCTAGTGCTGGCACTAGGATTCTCCTCACTCATGAGAGCGACGATGAATGTGGAGGAGTGCATGCTTGGACCACGCGCTCCTGGTGGCAATGATCAGCAGCCCAGAGAATAGCAAAGATGGTGGCAAGCAGCACCACAATTGCCCGACCATCGCTGCTGGATTCCAGGGCAGGTAAGTGTTTTTTAATCACGTAACCCACCCGCCCTGCTTCAGCACTTGGAGAGGGTGGCAGGGTGGGGATCTAGAAAATGGCCATCCTGGGCTGGACAGGCCCTTTAATTCTTGACCTTTATCGTGTTGCTTTCTGCATTCAGGGTTTAGTTAAGTAAAGTGGTAAATAAGTCTCCCTGAGCACAGGGATAGACTGGAAAACCTTGGGCCCACCAGAGGAAATCATTCTTGGGGCCACCAGAGAAAAATTATCCTTGGGACCCACATGCCGGGATACAGAGCTCCAGTCCACATCCCCAGTCCTCTATGAGTTTTTCCCCTACTCCCAAGTTTTTTCAGGTGATTAGATTAATTGAAGGAAGCCTAATAAAAGGAGCTGCTGAGGCTTCCAGTTTGGAGAAGGAGAGACTGGGATAAGGAGCCCGTGCCTTGCTGCTCCGAAAACCTACAGGTCTGAAGTGCATCCGAAGGACTTTATGTGTAATATTTTTTTGAACCTGTGGATTAGCAGCCTGGGCTTGTATGCCCTGAAAGTGGACCTGTGATATTGAGGACTTTCAATACTCTGTACCTATCAGACACTGGACATTGCTAAAGCTGGTGAGGAAACTAACTAACTGTACTGAACTGTACCCTGCATTATACTTATTTATATTATATTATACGAATTTAAGAGATTTTTCTGTTGGACTTTGTCTTCAATAAACCGCTTATTATTTCAATTAAGAACTTTAGTGTCCAGTGTCATTGCCGTTAGCACCCCAGATACTGACACCACGCATAGCATAAACACAAATACAATACTCAAATTTAGTACTGCAGTATTGGGACTAAGGGCTCGATTCAACAAAGTTTGTAACAAGAAATTAGTCTGTTTTTTGAAAAAAAAATACTACAGTTTTAGCTTTTTTCAAGTTCTTGTGATTCAACAAAGAAAAAAACATGCTTAATTTTTCTCATTTTTTCAACTTGTCTTCTCTCATGAAGTGAAAAAAGAATTATCTAAAGTGAAAAAAATACAAATGAAATTTAGAATTGTAAAAAATGATTCAGCAATGTTTTGACTCTAGTTTATACTTCTCTTTTGAACAAATTATTTACAGCTACCGAGCAGGTGTAAAAAATTCTCAGCACATTCCCTTATGGTTATTTTTATTAGTGTAAAAGACATGTGGAATTAACTTTATGTTTCTCTCTTCGTCCTTCAGGACAACCTGCCGAGAGAGTGGCTCCACACCCTGGGAGGAAACACAAACTGAACAGAGGTTAAAACTCCATCCCTTCTTCTCCACCTCAGTTCTTTGTGTTTCCTCCCTATGGAACCACTGGACAGATAGGACCGCTTATCTTCGGGTGTAGTTCACCCGAGGTTCTGAGGTGGGCAGGGCAGTCCCACAGTCTGACAGCGCACGAGTTGTGCGCTGTTCCATTTAAATCCTGGCCAAAGGCATTTTGACCAGGGAAACCTAGGCAGGCTTACCGGAGCCTCCGGTTGGCAGCGGCTAAGGTCCTTTTCTTTGATATGCAACCGGGATGCAGGGTGAGAAAGGGGGGAGAAGACTCACGGCCGATGACCCAGCAGTGCTCTGACGTCACTTCTAGTTGCGGATTCTACACGTGGGGCGACCCGGAAATGTGAGCAGCATTAACTTGCCAGCCACTACAGCAGGCTGGAAGGAATTCAGGATGGAGCGGCACGGCAGCGGCACAGCAGCGCGGTGGCAACTACTTAGCAGCCCACAGCAACAGGAAGCCATACTTAGCCCACTACAGGTCAGTGATCCCGACACGGAAATCCAGGTGCAGGCCGTATATCATCTAGCCTTAACACCTCGTGCAAAGTGCCTCAGGAAAAGCCGGTAAAGTAAAAATCCTGTTTTATATTTTGCTGTTTATGCTGAATCTAGGGGTATGTATACATAACTTGGTGTTGTATTTTGTCCTTTTAGTCTAATCCACCCAAAGTAAAGGATAATGACCCCCCAAAAGAGAAGCTCAAGGACCCTAGACCCATTAGCACTGTGAATCCTGAAGTGTTACACTTCCGGATACCTGGCAGAAGTCATGCCATGTCTACAGTTAAGAATGGGAGAGGAGACTTCATCTATGTACAGGGAGTTGTAACCCATGAGGAACAAAATATTTTAGGTCTATAGGTCCTTTGGGTCACACCCAGGGGTATCCACTGCTGTGACACTCATCTCTCAACCCGTTCAGTTAACCCAGACTGGTGGTATCCATTATTACTTCTACACCTTCTGCAAACACCCGCGGTTCTGGGCCTGTTCAATTTGAAGCAGGATCAGAGGTAGTAGCGAAGGGTGAGTGTGAACTCTCATCGTTAACGAGGTTATGCAGTAGGATAAGAAGGGCGCAGGTTCCTCCAATACCTCTGAGCCTCTGTCAGAAAACGTGGTAGATTTATTAGATGACATGTATTATACATGGGGAATCAAGTGTGAGGATAAGTCCTTATCCATCCAAGATACCATGTATAAGAAGTTTTTGAAGAAGAAATCCAAAACATTTCCTGTCCATTCAGCACTTAAAGGATATTATAAGGTCTGAATGAAAGTACCCAGAAAATATTTTTTTTATTTCAGGCTCACTCAAACAAAGATATCCCTTTCAGGAGCAGGACAGGGAGCTCTGCAGCAAATGTCCAAAATTAGATGCACCACTGGGTCACATGTCAAGAGCGGCAGATCTAAGTTTTGAGGATATAGGGGCAATGCGTGATGCAATAGATCGCAGGAAAGGGCGCATCGTGAAGAGAGTGTGGGATGCTGCATCCTTTACATTTTGACCTGCTCTGGCAGCTGATGGTGACATCAGAAGTATGGAAACTTGGCTCAATAATCGTAAGGGTTATTTAGAGAATGACACTCCTAAGTAAAGTATTCTGGAGACCTTACCTACTCTTTTTAGAGCCATTTCTTTCCTAGCTAATGCCTAAGAGGAGACCATCAGAGCCATGGCTAAGTCAACTGCTTCATTAGCCTTCGCCAGAAGGGCACTTTGGCTAAAACATAGTCAGGTTTCAAAAGCTAAGCTATGCTACATTCCATTTCATGGTAATCTCCTTTTTGGAAAAGACTTAGATACTATTCTGACTCATTCTAATGAAGCAGGTAAGAAATTTCCACATAAGAAAAGGACGTTTCAAAATCGCATTAATACTGAAGCCAAAACTTCCATAAGGCAATTTCAGGGAAGACAGAACGAACAGAGGAAAAGATGGACACAGACATGGCCTCAGAGAAAGGGTAGTTTGCTCTGCAAACCCGCAGAGGGCCCTAAGCTTCAGTCCTGACAGAGATAACCCAATGGTGGGTAGGCTCTCCTGGTTTGTAGCTGCCTAGAGACCAGTCTCCCAAAATCAATTTGTGCTACCGACATTGGAAAGGTGATACCGCTTAGAATTTTTGGCCATTCCTCAATGCTTTTCTGCATTCTGGTGATCAAATTACCAAGGGGCACCAGGAAGAGGGAGGACTTTCCACTAGTCTTTCTGCTCCATTCAGAGGGGTGGGGGTTATATTCTCACGTTTTCCTGGTGCAAAAGCCATCTGGAAGTTATCGGATGATTCTCAATCAGATACAAGTTCAGAATGAAATTTATTTATTTGGTAAGGAACATTCTCATAAAGCAGGCTCTTACGATCAATTCAGACCTGCAGGATGCTTGCCTGCATATTCCAATTCTGCCGCTACATTGCAAGTTTCTAAGATTTGCAGTATAAACAGACCAGTGGCTTTATCACTACCAGTGTTTTTCCTTTTGGCCTGTCGCCAGCCCCACAGATCTTTACAAAGATTTTAGCGGAATCAATGGTGCACCTCAGACAGGAAGGAATTACAATTATTCCGTACCTGGACGATTTACTCTTGCCAAACAGGTCAGAGGGATCACTACTAGCAGACTTTTCTTCTTCTAAAAATTTAGGCTGGATTGTCAATTTAAAAATATCAAGTCTAGTACCCAGCCACTGTTACAGATTCCTCGGGTATGATCTAGACAGTATCCTTCAAAGAATTCTGCTTCCAAAGGAAAAGGTACCCTAGATCGAAACAAAACAATGACTCAAAAATTCATCAAGTTCCCTCAGGTTTCTCTACAAGAAATCATGGCCTTACTCGGTCCCATGACGGCTGCGATTTGGGCAGTCCCATGGGCTCAACTCCATATGAGAACTCTGCAGGGATTTCTATTATCTTGTTGGGACAAGTAACCGAACTCATTGGATCAAAGAGTTCCAATAGAGGAGGGTGTTTTAGAATGCCTCCATTGGTGGGCAGATCTGCTAATATTAAAAAGGGAATGGATGCCAAGAAATTCTGTACTGATTATGACAGATGCCAGCTCTTGGGGTTGGGGAATCCACCTGGACAATCTGAATGTCCATGCCAGCTCTTGGGGTTGAGGAATCCACCTGGACAATCTGAATGTCCAAGGAAAATGTCCGCCATACACAGCAAAGAGATCCTCCAATTTCAGGGACTTACAGGCAGTCAAGCTGACATTGGATAATTTTTTCCCAGTAATCTCAGGCAGAGATGTCCAGATCCGCTCAGACAATGCTTCCACAGTAGCATACTTAAATCATCAGGGCGGAACCAGGTCATTGTCCTTGATAAATTTCTCAAATTACATAATGTTTCCCCTACAGGAACAGGTCCTGTCAATATCAGCAGTTCATTTAAAGGGTACCCTGAACACTCTTGCAATATTATAGATTCCCAGGCCGATCGCCGTGGGTTTTGGTTCACTTTAAAGACTCAGACTTCAGCATTATCCATTTTTCTAGACTAGCAGTTGAGACAGAATAAACTTTTTAATTGGTTCTTTAAGACATTTACCCGTAAAAGTGGGACTTAACGTCGTGTTGAAAGGGTTACTGGGACCTCCATTTGAGCCATTGGAGGAAGTACCAGAAAAGTGGTTGTGTTTGAAATTGTGTTTTCTGTTGGCCATCACCTCAGCAAGGTGGGTAAGTGAGCTGCAAGCTCTATCAATGAAGGAACCCTACTGCACAATTCTTCCAGATAAGGCCATGAGACCCGATCCTTTATTTTTGCCAGAGATTGCTAAGTCTTTCAACAGGTCCCAAGACATAGTGCCCATGACACTGCCTCTATGGCAGGAACAGAAAAAGATCTCTCACTATTGGATGTGAGAAGAGCTATAATCTTTTAATTAGAAAGATCTAGAGAATGGTCAACAGCGGAATAGCTTTTGATAATATTCAGCAGCAAGAGAAGAGGCCTAGCTGCCTCTAAATCTACTATTTCCAGATGGATAAAACAGACTATTGTGCAGGCTTACTCATCCTCCTCCACGGGTCTCAGCACTGTGGAGGAGGATGACCACAGCAATGTGGTCTTCACCCCACACTTCCCTCAAACACTATAGACTAGATCTCCTTTCTGCAAACAACACCCTAAGGTATAATTACTTGATAATCCTCTCTGTGGGTCAGCCTGAAGAACGAAGGGAGAAAATCCATGTTATACTTGCCAGTAACGTTTTTTCTACGAGTCATTCAGGACGACCCCTTAGTTCCCTCCCATTGTGCTACAGTTTACCTTATGTTACTTGCTTAACCCTTTCGCTGCCAGCCTACCTGCAGCATTTGCCACTCCCTGTTGCCAGACTGAGTTTCACTGTTTCGCGCTACACATGTTCAACTGTCATTTTTGAAAGGATTTCCAGGGATTTCCCAGGAAAATTATATATTGTTTTTTTCAACAGAGTCTGGGCTTTAACATGAAATGTCTTGTTTGTATTTTTTAGGTGTATTCTCAACATTTTTGGGTGAAATGTGTGAAAAAAATTAAAAAAAATATATTTTTTTACAATTTGTAGAGTTTTTTTGTAATAAAAAATGTAAGTTTGTCAATAAAATCTTATTGCGTGAGAAACCCCAATTTCTCCCGGTTACAGCGATACCACATATGTATAGGTAGACACCCTTTCCTGCCCAGAAGCCTTTTATAGCTGCTGGATGACAAATGGTTAATTAAAAAAAAAAAATGACATAGGGTCCCCCTTCCCGGGGAGGGGGACCCCATTTTTTTTTGGATTTTTAAGGGTTAAAAACCCTTAAAAATCCAAAAAAAAAAATGACGTGGGGTCCCCCTTACCCAAAGTAACCAGCCCGGGACCAGCTATGGGGGCTTGTAGGCACAGAGTGGGGGGGCCAGCTTTGGTGGCCCCCCCACCCTGCAGCCTACGAGCCCACATAGCCTATGTGGGCCCGGGCTCTTCTGCCCCCCCCTGGCCTTTGGGGAGGCAGGTAATGGGGGTGCGGGGGTTAATGGCAAGTCACCCGCTAGGGCAGGTGACTTGCCACCCCCCCCAGCCTTGTGAACTGGTATAAGGGGTCTCATGGACCCCTTACCAGCTCACAAAGGGTTAACTGTTAAAAAAACCACCACACAATAATAAAAAGTATTTTATTCAAAAAAAAAAAAATTTTTTTAACTGTACTTACCTTCGATTGCAAGCTCTTGTCCCTCGCCGCTCAGCTGACAGATGCCTGTGATCGGCATCCAGAGAAGGAGAAGGCAGGAGATCAGAGGATCTCCTGTCACCTCCTTCCAGGGCACCGATCACCGGCATCTGAGAAGCTGAGAAAGCTGAAGCCGGTGATAGGGACCGGGATGACGTCATAAGCCCCGCCCCCAAGGGGGCGGGGCTTAGAGGCAAGATGGCGGCCGCCATCGTGAAGAAGAGAGGAGAGAGCCTCCCAGGCTCTCTCCTGAAGATCGGTAAGTCCTGGGGGGGGATCGGAGGCCCCCCAGGTGAAGAGGAGGGACAGCGGGAGCCAGCGCACACACAGGTAAGTGAATGTCAGTTTTATTTTTTTTTTTTTTTTACAGTTAGCAGCTGCTGCTGCAGAAGCGGGGGGGGGCGGCCTATTCCGGGGGCTCTCCTGGAGCCATCCGACCCCCCACGGGGGATCGGATGGCACCAAATTAAAGAGGAGACCCGGCCGGATCCAACAAGGGGTCAGGTGAGTATTTTTGATTTTTATTTTTTAAACTAGAAGCGAGGAAAGTCAAGCACGTAACACCTACGGGCTTGGCACTTAAGGCCCAGCCAAGCCAGCACGTAGGTGTTACGTGCTTGGCAACAAAAGGGTTAAGACTGATGTGGAGAGGAAGGGATGGGGTTTTAACCTCTGTTCAGTTTGTGTTTCCTCCCAGGAGGTGGAGCCACTCTCTCCATGGGCCGTCCTGATGGACTCGTAGAAAAAACTTTACCGGTAGTTACTGGCAAGTCTAACAGGGATTTTTTTTATGACTGTTTTAATTCCACTTGGCAAATGAAGGTCAATGTGGAGAAATGTAAAATCATGCACTTGGGGTCTAATAACCTGAAAGCCACATATATCCTCAGGGGGAGTGAAACTGGGAGAATCGCTAATTGAGAAGGATCTGGGGGTACTGGTAGATCACAGGCTAAATTACAGCATGCAGAGTCAAGTAGCTGCTTCCAAGGTGACCAAGATATTATCATGCATTAAAAGAGGAATGGAATCACGGGATAGGGGTGTAATTTTGCCTCTTTACAAGGCACTGGTGCGCCCTCACCTGGAATATGCCGTCCAGTTCTGGGCACCTATTCATAGAAAAGACGCTCTTACTATGGAACGGGTGCAGAGGAGAGCCACCAAACTAATAAGGGGAATGAAGGATCTTAGTTATGAGGAAAGATTATGAGAACTAAGTTTAGTCTTGAGAAGAGACGACTGAGGGGGGACACGATTAACTTGTAGAAATATATAAACTGCCAATACAAAAGATTTTAGTCTCCGGAGGCGACAATTGTTTTTTACCATACCATATACATCTTTGGAATAGCCTCCCGCAGAAGTTTGTCACAGCATCATCCGCTGACAGCTTCAAAAAAGGATTAGATGCTTATTTAGAAGAAAATAACATTAACAGTTACTATTAGCGGTTATCAGTAAAAAACAAAACAAAACAAACAATAAAATAATAAATAACTTCCCCTACTCCAACACCCATGTCTTGGTGGACATATGTCTTTTTTTTTTTACTGTATTAAACATGTAACTATGTAACCCAAATGCTATTAAATGTATTCCTCTGTGTATGACCCCAGCCTACCCAATTTGATGGACATATGTCTTTTTTTTACTGAATTAAACATGTAACTATGTAAAGACAAAAATAGGGGCTGTGGATCCGCCCTCGCTTTCTATTAAATATCTTAGACCAGTATCTGTTATGTATGTCCACTGCGCAGGAGAAAGACAGAACCTGTCACAAAGTCTCTGGCCAAATAGTCAATGTAGCATACATATATATGTATATATCTCCGCGGGACCTATTATATTACAATCCTTTCCATTCACCACGTGAAGCAATCAGATAATTTGTGTATATTATCCACCACCTGTTACTTAGTGCACGTACCAGATGCAAATAAATGTCAAGCCTTTAGAAATCCAACATTGGTTCCTTTATAATCACTTTCCTTGAATCCAGATATAAATTGTAGTTTCATATATATATTTACTTCTCATAAATGGTCAACCAATGTATTTTAAAATGAATTATTCCTCATTTATTCAGTTGCACATGTAAAAAAGAATCACATTGGCGCACATAGCATAATTCTGCGAGTATTAGTCTTATGCGCTATATTAAAATAACTCTTACCAGATAGTAAGTTCAAACTTGCATTGTATACAAACACTTGTTTGAAATGTAGAATGGAAGTTTATCTCCTATTCATACCCCTCCAATGCAACTCGCGTCTTTAGATAGCAAACACCATATGCCGTCAAGTCCCAGGCCTCTGGACTCGGCAACCGTCGGCTGTTTTTGGGGGTCACGTGATAGGCAATAGGCTCCGCCCAATGCGTTTCGTCACTAGGACTTAATCATAGGCGCATGGAGCGCTACTACGGCTGGAATCTATTAGCTTCTGTTCAAGGGATTTAACTCATTGCATACCGCATAATAATAACGGCAAGGAATCCATTTATTTTAAATTCTTCCTCAGCATTATAGCTAGTTGCACGCTATCAATTAATGCCGGCATTTTGGATACTACTCTATATTTCTATGAAAGGAGGAAAACTTACACTCTCCTTTCATTGTAGTTTACCATTATCACATATTCATATAAAAAGGATTTATGTATCTCTAACAATCATTTTGCTTACAATAAATCCCATAAAAAGGAAATTAACTAAACTCCTAAATATATTTATAAATTAAATTATATTTTTACATAAAACCATCACTGTATAAAAGGTTTTTACACACAAACTTTATATTAAGCATCATCTTGTTTTTTTTATATAAAATAAAAAGACCATATATAAAACTACTATTAGTTATGGCAATCACCCGAAATACCATTAATGCAATTGTTCTTACTTTCATATAAAGTTTCTAAAACAATTTTTATTACTTTTCATTGTATAAGTTTGTCTTCACTGAATTTTGATATATATAATTGTATATATATACATATTTAATACAATTTAATCGATTTTAATTTTATAGTCTATAATAATAGTATTTCTGGTATGATTACCATATACTTAATAAATAAGAAAACATATACAATATGCTAATTTATATCTAATTATTTTACACAAATCATTGCTATATTGTATATGTATATTTAGTAATTTGTACAAACATCATTTTAAAAAGCAATTAATATCAAATTCGACATTTAACCCCCCAGGTTGCATGGAATCAATTGTATATATCCATTTGGACTCTAACTTTGATAATTGATTTATTATATCTCCTCCTTTTAAATTCAATTTAATTTGATCTATTATGTCGAATTTTAAGTAAGCGGGGTTGCTGTTGTGCATATTTTTAAAATGCAGGGATACACTATGTAAATCATAACTTCTTTTAATGTTATACAAGTGTTCCCTTAATCTTACTTTAAATTCCCTACCAGTACGGCCAATGTATTGTAGTCCGCAGGGACATTCTAACATATAAATAACATTTTTACTGGAGCAAGTTAAAAAAAAAATTATTTTAAATTCTTTTTTTGTTATATTTGACGTGAATTTTTTTATGCATCTGCCATTTTTTAAACAAGTTTTACATCCGGCACATTTATTACAATAATAAAAGCCATCTACCTTATTAATAAATCCCATTTTTTTCTCCATAGTGGGTTCTACATAACTCTTAATCAAATGAGTAGAGAGTGTAGGTGGTCTTCTAAAAATCACCCTAGGTTTCTCAGGAAGAACGGGGCCTAATATCTCATCACACTTGATTATTTTCCAGTGTTTATTTAATATCCTATTAATTTTTCTGTGATTATTTCCGTATTGTGTAATAAAGGCAAATTCTGCCATATTTCCCTCTCTTACATTTTTTTGTGATCTACTAAGTTACTATTTCTTTCTATTTTATTAATATTATCTATTTCGCCCTGTATAAATTGCGGTTCATATCCTTTATTGATAAACCTCTTCCCTATATTTTGTGCTTGTTTTATGTAATCACCCTCGTTTGTGCAGTTTCTCTTGATTCTGTGGAACTGTCCTCTAGGGATATTGCTAATTCATTTAGGATGGTGACAGCTCGTTGTTGGGACATAAGAATTTCTGTCTGTCTCCTTAAAGAAAGTACTTGTAATAAGACTGGTATCTTTTTTCTCTATAACCAGATCCCCAAAAATGTTAAAATACATTGGTTGACCATTTATGAGACGTAAATATATATATATATATGAAACTACAATTTATATCTGGATTCGAGGAAAGTGATTATAAAGGAACCAATGTTGGATTTCTAAAGGCTTGACATTTATTTGCATCTGGTACGTGCACTAAGTAACAGTTGTTGGATAATATACACAAATTATCTGATTGCTTCACGTGGTGAATGGAAAAGATTGTAACATAGGTCCCGCGGAGATATATACATATATATGTATGCTACATTATGTAACTATGTAACCCAAAGGCTATAAAACGTATTCCTCTTTGTATGACCCCAGCCTACCCAAGACACCAAACCTGTACCACCTGCCCATGGCTTCGACCTGCCTACAATTCTGAACCTGTTCTGCTTATCTGGGATCTTGGTTAGATTGACGTCTCTTTGCCTGTGTCCATTGGCTTTTATCCTCCATATAGAAGTCCAGTTACTGGTCTGTCTGCTGCCTAGTAAGGCCTGGTAACACCAATTCTCTGTTTGCACCCCAGCCTGTCCTCCTTATAGAGTTGATCAGCACCATATAAGAGTAAACTGCTTTTTTTATGAATTTTTTTCCTTGGTGCAATTCAACACCAAATGTAACTGTGAAATTTGAACATTTGCACACCTAAATATGATGCAGAAAATGGGAAAATGGGAAATGGGAAGATGGGAAAAACTCATGGTTACAGGTGTTTCTCCCAAAAAAGTGAGTAAAGAATACGGTGCTTAATTAACCCTTATTGGGGGGGTATAGGGGTCTACAGTGAAGACAAAGCTTTGGTTTTTACTCCATGTCACAGGTTGAATGGTGAGCTGGGTCTGCTAGTCTCCACCATCAGAAAAAAAATTACATTTAAACCGGACCTCATGCATGATTTCATGAAAAGCCGAAACCCATAAAAACCTATTCCCCAGCATCTAAAATTAATATATTTTAAGTTTTTAGTCACTTTATTATTCTTATTGTAGCATACGGGTCCCTGAGGGATTTAGCTCCTCAGGGTGTATGGGGAGAGGGTTCTTTGTTAACAGGCTTGGGGGACCTCCTGATGTGGGCTTACTTCCAAAAACTCCAAATGAGACGGAATTTATGAAAAGGGCACTTACTTTATTAGCAGGACTTCAGGTACACTTTAGGCTTCACAGCAGGTTATACAGTCTTTCCACACAGTTTCCTTAGCAAATTCCATAGCACAACATTACATCCAGAAGGACTCCAACAGGTGGTGGGCACTCATCCTGATCCCATAGCAGAATACTGCGGCCTTAAGCTTCCTCCATCAGCATCTTGGGTGGAATGGCTCACCTTTCCCTGTGGTTACTTGTTAGGTATGAATGTGGCTCATCTGCTCTCTCTTACACCTCTGCGACTGCTACCAGTTGACCCTGCTGGTACCTTCCTCACTCCCGGTTACTACAAGGTAGTACGAGGTAACTCTTCTTATATAGATTCCCTAACTGGCATCTAGAACCTTCTCTAGTTTTTACTCACCTTAGCCTATGGCAGCTCAGCTGTACTCCTATGTGGTTAGGTTTTAGTCAAACGTTTGGTGACCGGTGTCACAATTCATTAGCTATCCAACAGTGCCATCTTGTGGTGATGTAGCGCAACTGCAGGACAGATATGAACCATCACATTGAAGAACCACAAAGATAATGGCTGAATACTTTCCGCTGGCTACATTTCCCCCACCGGGCTGCAACTCTGTTCAGGAATCTTAAGATACAGGCGCCACCATCTTGACTCTGAAGCATTACATACTAAGAAGAGGAGATGGGCGGGGAGTGCAGGGGGTGGGGTTATAGCTGTGCTTTGCTCAGACAGAGCAGAGCTGGGGTCAGGAAAAGGACAGCAATCCCAGAATGCAGAGCGACACAGTCAAAAGACACTTCCTGTTTGCAGGCTGCCTGATGCTCCATGAGTCACCATCTTGGATGTTTAAAGGCTCATAACATGCAGTAGATGCAAGTATGATGATTTTTAATGTGGGCAATCTGTATTTACAGGGTGGAGGAAACATATAAGATAGGCTCTTATTCAGGGTGAAGGTTTGCTTTAAAGTCTACTTTTCGATTGAATTATATAATATATATAATAAAATAAAATATTTTAAGTGTATATTCGTTTGTGACTAAAGGATGTTTCCACGTTGCTGAGCTGTTCTATTCTTTTTTTTCTATGTTTTTCTATGTTAGCAAATGTATGTTTTATGTTATCACTACCTGAAATCAGTTGCTATTGGCAACATACACACCAAGTCTGTACACCAAGAAGAGAGAAGTGAGTCCTGTACACACACAAAAAACTGCTGCTATGACCACTGCTGAGGTGAAGGAGCACAGCCAATCTTACATATGCCCTGCAGCAGTGTTCTATGCAACTATCTGCAACATGTTGTTGTTGGCAATGCACACTAAGGGGGTTATTCATCAAGGGATAGTGCCAGGTAGTGCCTTGTAGCGGCAGGCAGTGTCTGGTGAACGCTGGGCGCTGTAGGCAAAACCACATTTATGAAAGTGATTCTGGTGAGCGACTCTAACAGCGCCATGTAGCGTACGATTCATCATTACAGGTGGCTCAGCACATAGCGCCGGTGCTCTAGCTTCCAGAGCGCCAGGTATTACCTGTCGCTACCTGTCGCTCTCCCATACATTTCAACGGATGTTCCTTTTCTTCTGTTTAAACAGGGTTTTTTTTTTATTTTTTATTTCTCTCAAATAATTGTATCACCTCTCCTGGCCTAGAAAAAGTGTTTTTTGAAAATGTTTTAGATTTTTTGGTATTTTATGCATGGTATTTTATTGTCATTACAGGTCTGGCACTAAAGTGTTAATGTCACAGTGTTTAAACAATGTAATTCCATGTGTTTTCTTTTTTTGTTACTGGTGGATAAGTGTTCAAAAACAGACTTTAATCACACAGCATCTGGCGCTCTATGCTATAGTGACCAGATTTAGAGCGCCGGCGCTGTGTGTGTAGCATTTTTTTTAGTATGGTGTGTGTGCTGAGAGTCGGTCGCACTGAGCTGGTGCTAATTCTCGCTCCCTGCAGCACTGTACTGGTGTTACAGCTCCCAACATACATCACATTCATCAATGCCGGCCAGGATACTACAGCGACTGAGGCGCTCTGTTACAGCGCTTGATACCAGCTTACAGCGTCTACTAGTGGTCGCTCTAAGCGCCGCTATACAGACGCTCATCTGCCAATGCCTGGCGTTAGTAATGAATCAGCCTCTAAGGCCCTTATTCATCAAGCGATAGCGCCAGGTAGTGTCTGACGAGCGCCAGGTAGCGGCAGCTAACGGCGACTACCGACTCAAGTACGCCCGGCGGCGGTCACAATGACGCATTTATCAAGCTAAATGAGGCTAGCGCCGGCGAGAGCGACGGCTAGCGCGGCATTCATCATGAAGCCGGCTGGCCCGAACAGCGCCGCTGCAAATTCCTTCACAGCGACACGTATTACCTGGCGCTACCTGCCGCTCTCCCATACATTTCAATGGCAGACGCTGCAATGATTGTTTTTAGTGGTTTTGGGGTTTTTTTGTTTGGTACAAAATTCAACACATGTTTATATTGATATGTTTTATTAATCTGGCTGGTTATTTATATGTATTAGATTTTTTTTTTATTTTTCACAATGTAATGTTGTGAGTGACATGGGAATTGCATCTCCTCCACCCAAACTCATTGGCCTCAAAATCGCTGGTTTCCCACAAAAACGGGGCTTGTAAAGCTATTTTGTAGCCTGTCAGGTTGGGCGGTCACGTTCGCTCTTAGAAATTGTCAGCGCCCAAGCTATTCGGCAGCCCTGTCCTTGATGAATCTGTGTTGGTCAGTGTTTGTGCAGTCGCTGTTTGAATTCGCTATGTGGCGGCGCGAGCGTCGCTGTGCCTCGCTGCGCTGCGTTGTGCGGCGCTGTGCTGTTCATACATGTGCCCTTCTGCCATTTGCAAGGAATTCACTTCCCGCGACCCCAGTCGTTGTTAATGAATACACTGTAGTTGTGAGCGTGCCTGGCCACATATTGCAGGATTAACATTCAGTCGTACCAGCTCATAACAACCCGTTATGCATTCTCATGTGTGCCACATTTTCAGGTAGTTGTCTAGTTAGATTGTGTGATGACTTTGTGAAGCAATAAGATCTGTATATTTAAGCACAACGGTGTATGCTTTAGAAGGACCTATGCATTACAGTATGTAGAATCCCCTGCTAAATCAAGCTAATAATTCGTTGCGCCTTTGGCCCTAGCTTGTTTTGCAGCGTCATTTTAATGTTTTTCCGCCACTTAGCTTGCACATAGCTGATATTAGCTTGTCCCTGCTGCGCGCATGTTTGTTTTTGAATTTTGAAGCACAGTTGCTTGCGTCATATCCGGTTCCGGGATCCTCCTTTGCGTTTCAACGCCACCTTAAGGTAAAAATGTCTAGCGCTTATGCCAATAGCTTGTTTTGCAGCGTCATTTTAATGTTTTTCCGCCACTTAGCTTGCACATAGCTGATATTAGCTTGTCCCTGCTACGCGCATGTTTGTGTTTGAATTTTGAAGCACAGTTGCTAGCGTCATATCCGGTTCCGGGATCCTCCTTTGCGTTTCAACGCCACCTTAAGGTAAAACTGTCTTGCGCTTATGCCACTAGCTTGTTTTCAAGCGTCATTTTAGTTTTTCCGCCACTTAGCTTGCACATAGCTGAGAATAGCTTGTTGCTGGGGCGCGGTGCGTTTTTTTTTTAGGTTTTTTTTATTTTTGTCTAATGTCGCTAGCGTCATTTCCGGTTCCTGTTTCCTCCTTAGCGTTTCCAATATGGCTCCAAAACGCCGAGTAATGCGCCTCCCCAGCTCCTCCTCAGATTCCGGACCCACCACCCCTCCCCCACATCCCCCACCTACCTCACCTTCCCCAAATACCACCCCTCCCACCCATTCCCCTCCTGGGCCCAGGAAACAAAGGCGCACCCGGGTGGATAGCCGTGTAAATGGCCAGGTTGTGAAAGTGAGTATTTTAGTTATGTATTTTTAGCTTAAAAATTTATAAACACACAGGGGGGATAGGGGCAGAATTTGTATTGTTTTTAGGCCAAAATTTAACACTCCACATGGGGCATCCCCATTGTGGATGTCCTGCTTGGATGGCCCCCCCCCCCTGGAGGGCCCTAAAAATTACCTCTGCCCCGTCCCATATGTGCATGCGTGAGTTGCGGATGCCTATTGCGCTTACCTCTAGCAGGGTGTACCCCTGCGCCATACATATTTTCATTTTGTGTGCAGGCGCACTCCCTGTTAGAGTCAAACGCCACATGCGTACTTTGCCGTGCAGACACAGCTGAGCTGGTATGCACCTCCCAAGGGCCTTGGATGCGCATACCACACCGGCGTGGAGCGCTGTGTTTGGCTTGCGGAGTGACGTGGGAGTGTCCTCAGCGGTGTATTTGGGGCCTTCCAAGGGGGTTGCAGACAGTGGCCCACCCACAATAGTTGTGGCCCACAAAAGTGCACCCAAACCCAGAATGATGTAAATCCTGGGTGTGGGTCCACTTTGATCTTGTCTCTGTATAACTGTTTATGACATTGTTCTGAGGTCATGTATTTAATTTTTTTTGTTTTTTTTTTTTCTTTTCCTAGGACTTCTGCCTGGCCGAATACGACTATGCCCGAGGAGCTAAAAAACGCCTTGCCATGGAGGTGAAGGCCACTGTGTCCCGGCGCTTCCAGACCGACCTGACCATCCGGGCCATCCAGCAAAAATGGTCTGATTTCAAGCGCCGGGACCCAGAAGGCGTGTACCGCCTATATGATGCCTACGCATCAGGTAAGTTAAAGCTTATGTTCTTTTTTGCCTTTGTGCAGAATCATCTGCTAAGCTGTGTCCTTTTTTGCTCTTTATATTAATTATTTGCTTTCACCCCCTCCACACAGATAAGCGTCCTCCCCTGGGGAAACGTGGGAAGGGATTCCTCCCCCGAACCAGGCAGGCGGACTCGGGGGAGTCATCGGGGGAGGGTCCCTCCCGCGGGTCCTATTTAGAGGACCCAGGGGAGGAAGGGGATGACGCCCCAGAGGAGTGTGCTGCTGGGGGGCAGGCTGGATCAAGCCTCAGCTCCTCACACTCTGAGTCTGAGGACTCTCACCAGGCAAGGGGCCACTCTCAAGCAGGGAGTGAGAGGGAGGAGGGTGGCCCTTTGCCTGGTGGATCTTCTGAGCAGAGTGTGAGGAGCCGAGGCTCCCCGCCTCCTCCTCAGAGCCCTCCCTGGGCTTCAAGTGGCGCTTCATCCCCTGGTGAGTTTACATGTTTTAATTGTTAGTCTGTGACAGGTTTCATCTGACCATTTGTGCTTAGCCCTTGCCATTCCTCTGTAATTTGCAGGGCATCATATAGGCGGCACCTCCATGGATTTTTGGCGTCAAATCCTCCTCGGGCATAGTCGTGGTAAGTGTATGTTTTTAGCCAGCTCATTTTGGAATTTATGTCATTCCTTAAAGTGGACCCACAAACATTGATGATATTGCTTGGATTCTGGCGCCTTCCCTGCCCAATCACATCCCTCACCCAGGGCCACCCCCCAACCAAACACCACAA
Source organism: Gastrophryne carolinensis (assembly GCA_027917425.1). Taxonomy (NCBI): domain Eukaryota; kingdom Metazoa; phylum Chordata; class Amphibia; order Anura; family Microhylidae; genus Gastrophryne; species Gastrophryne carolinensis. The sequence goes on from CM051234.1 coordinate 562,020,070, forward strand.
ACTACTTCCCTCTTTGGGGGTGGCAGAAGCCATTGTCCCTGCCTCCTGTGTGGCACTCGAGATGTGTGTGCGCCTGCGCTCTGTTTCATACTGGCATGCGCGTGCGCACACACTGGAGGAGTGATGTGCGGAAGGCAGGGGCGGTGGCGGTCTAAAATTGTGTTGCTCTGCCAAAGTAGACTAAAACACTGAATATTCACAATCCTGGGTCTTGGACCACTTTTAACAGACACGTTTCCTGGTCCATTGTCTCAGCTGGTTTGCTAATGTACATTAACATCACAAACCACACTACAGTGCTAGCCAACTGGCAACCACCCCTATGTTTCTGGCCACACCATGATGTGTGCTAGCAATAGTTAATTTACGTGAAGTAGTTAGGGCAAACACATGTTGCACACTGGTAACATTAGCCATTAAATTGGTAATGAGTCATTTACATTGCAATGTAAAGGTTAGTGCCAGATTTTCATAATGGATACATGTGGCAACCATAAACACTTCACATTAACTAATGGACCAGGAATATAGCAAATATCGTTTAACATGTATGTAAACAAGTTTTTTTTTTTTGGAGGTAAGACTCAATAACCAGATTGATGTCCAAACTTCGGGTGTCATAGCTCCACTAAATGTTGTTTTGTATTTTGTTTTTTTATGGACAGATGTCGCTACGCAGACGGAGGCAGAATTCCTCCTCCCCACACCAGCTCCAGGGACGGCCAGCAGCATGGGCCACCGCCACAGCTGCGATGGTGAGTACATCCAAATTCATATGGGTAAATACTTTTGAAACATTTCTCTTCTAGTTACATATGTAGAAATTTTAAATTTACCAATGTGTGAATTTCACACACATCTAGGTTAAATGTGTTTGGACAATAATCCAACATGCCAGTCACCATCCTTGATAGTTGCCTCACATTCTTGTTACGGACACATACGGACTATTTGTGGCGTATAGACAACCAAATGGGGCTGATTAGGTGTTTACCCATAACATTATAGGGCAAACTTCCATCATCCTTAGGCACTGATGTTTGGCTGGGACTAAAGACATAAATGTCCTTACTTGGCCATAAACATTATTACATTTGCAAGAGTTAACCTGGCCCAACACCAAGGGTGTTTAATGTGCATTAAACATTTAATTTGCCAACAACTAACAACTAACACCCCGCGGAACATACGATAAGTGCAGGTACCGCGGGTCCAACCCACCAAGCAAACCCCTAATTATCGGAACTTATCTTCCGCTGGCTCCCGCGCACCACTCCAGACGTGCATTTTTCCCCCCTGGGCCGCTGTGAATGGCCGCCAGGTCCCCATGAGCAGCCAGAGAGTGACATGCGTGAAGAGGCGGCGGAAGAGGAGTGTACATTCCTGTTCCCTGCATAGACGTTAGCGTGCGTTTTTTGTGCCAATCACGTTGGAGCATGGAGAGGTGAGTGGCTATGGATTACTGTGTGTATACACACATCAGGGGAAAAACAGATCTGTGAGCAACAACAAAGTGGCCCAAAACCCATGAGAAACTATATTGTGGGTGTTGGTCCACTTTAAGAGTAAAGGTATGTGGTCCTAACATGTTTTCAAGCCAATATTAAAACTTTTATTTAAAATGTTAGGGGCACATTGTTCACCAATGTTAATGTGAGTGTTAGCAAGTTAGAAACACTGACATTACATTGCTACATCTGTGTATGTTGAGTTCCCAATCAAATTCTAATATATTATTTTTAATCACATCTCTACAGCTTGTATACGCCAGCATCGCAGACTGTGGCGGGCCTTCCGCCAGATGAAAGGGATGCTGCTGGCCATGAAGAGGCGTCGGAGACGTTAGGGTGGGGGGGATGGCTGCCATGTCCAATTTTAGTGGCTTTGTTGGCCTATGTTGGCCGTGTTGGGCCAATTTCTTTGATTAAAATTTTTTTTTACGAATAACTGTGTTGTTCCTTGACCAGCATAGGTTTAGATTTAAAAAAACCATTATGTCTAAAATTAGGCAGCCATTTGGAGCCAGTACATGTTTACACCATAGTAAGCAATGTTAACTAATGTGGCACATAAATGGTGGCATAATATTAGAGATGATTGAGCAAATCATCCATGACTGTGTATTTCGCTTTCACATGTATGGATAAACACAATTTAGAGGTGGTTTTCAAAAATATATTTACATAAATCATAAGAAAAAGGTTTACAAATTAATATTCTTGGCTGGGTGGCCGGGGAGGTTGGGAGTCATTGCTAGGGGCGGTGTTGGGGGACAACAGTGCAGTAAAAAATATAGACTGCTGTTGTATGAGCTGTTGTAGCAACAACAAAGTTTGGTCCTGCCGCTGTATTGCTTCTGCCTGGCGCTGTATTGCTTCTTCCTGGCGCTGTACAGATTGCTCGATAACATTTGCCAGGCGACCAAGGTCCTGGTTCTGTATTAGGTTTTGCCGTAACTGGTCCACCTGGCGCTGCAGGGCCTCATTTTGTTGCTGACACATCAGCACCTGATTTTCCAACGCCGCAATGCGCACATTAGTTCCATCACGCGGCTGTTGGCGACTGTAGTCCTCCAGCATCCGGACCCCTAGTTGGTAGAAATCGGCACTGGTTGGTGCCACACCTCCTCTTGCTGTGGTTGGAGGCTAAACAAATAGTAAACCACATTTTAGTCAAACAGAACCAATGCAGTTATGCCCCTCCCAAAAGTTACCATAAACACTCACTATACAACTTACCCTTGTCTGAGCCTCTGAAGCTTGGCCACATGGGACTTGGGAAGAGGTCCCAGCTTGGGGTTCTGGTTCCGCCTCCTGCCAAAACAACAATGAAAGGAAATGTTACATGTTGCTTCTTCCACTACCCACGAATATGCCAATGGGTTTCGAGGTCGTCTACATCAGCCATGTTACCTGCGTGTCCTCCGGCACAGGTAGGCTCGAGGTATCGCTGCCAGAGAGTCGCAATTCAACATCCGAGATGTCGGGCAAGTTGGCATATGCTAAACAGGAAAATCAGGTTAGTAGGTCTGTGGGCCAAACTCTAATGTAACCTGGTTAGGCTATCGAGGCCATACCTCTAAAAAGTAAAAAAATACACACTAGACCAAAGGTCTCTGTTAAACTCAGATTGTTAACATGTATGTTACAGGACTAAGACGCACTAATTTCTGCAAATCTCATCATAAACATTGCTTAAATTAAACATACCCGCAATATCCCAGATGTCTGGAGTGGGGTCCTCACTCGAGCTTGGACCTTGAAAATACATGTGGACACACAAGTTGCCAGAAGCAAGTGGCACAACATTAGAGCCAAAATACAGACTAGAGCAAGGCCAAACCACTTACCCTCATCTCTGGCAGCTGGAACTTGAGGGGCCCTTTCTGGACAGCCACTTCCGATATTCGGGTCAACTACAAAAAAAAAAAAATGTCTCTAAATAATCAGCAAACTACTACAGGGAATGTTTGGCTAAAAATATGTCCGCAAATATACATTGCTATCACTCAAATAACTAATAGACTGACCCTGGGGAGGCAACCAGCACTCCCAAGAGGCATCTTCAAGTTTACCAAGCAAACATGTAGCTTAGTAGACTAACCAAATTGAACCAGTGTAACCTAAACAGCATAAAGGATACATTATGTATTGCTCTACACACCAACAGGGTCCTGTTGACCGGCAACATCGGAAGTGGGGTCCAAAGATGAACCAGTCACTTGGCCTACCAAGAAAAAAGACGAATGAGACACATGCACTTGAGTCAAAGTGGATCAAGCAAGGTGAACACATGCACTTACCGACATCCAAAGAGTAGGTGGGATCCGGAGGAGATGCTGGGGCCAAGGGCATGGGAGCTAGGCCAAAATAAAACCAACATTGAGCCATAGCTAATGTGCGTTGCAAAATACAACATGCATTAAGGTGTGTGAGCAGCTCTTTCAATAATATTGACTAATCAAGCCAAGTGTGGCTCGCACATTGATATGCCGATATATGGCTACACATCTCTGGCGTCCTACATATCTACACATGTTAGGGCCTTGTTAGTTACTTGCTGTGAGTGTTACAGTGGGCGTGCAATTAGGGCGCAGGCACATATTATTAATACTCAACAGGGCAAACCTTGATTGTTTGAGCTGCTCCCACACCCATTTGTTTATAAAAAAACCAGCAACCAAATTATGGGTAAATACCTTCAATGGCAGACTGGGGTAGCCTTGAGGTTGCTGGAAGGGCAGGAGCTTGGGTGTCCTGAGCCACATCCCGGACAGCAGCATGTGCACCTATGCATAAAGCAACAGACAGAAAAGTTACAAATGTTTGAGCTGTAATGTAATACTTCACAGGTCCTACTGTTAGTTGGTCAGAATGTAAAAATGCAAATCACATACATTAACATTATGTTATTGTAAAAGCCAGAAAATATGTACCTTCAGCCCAACCGGTGGTGTCATCCCCAGGATCCACACCCTGCAGCCGAGCCAGTGGGATTTTGGCCTTCAGCATCTCCTCATACGGCCTGTAGGTACTCTTTGGAGCCTGGATGAACCCACTGTCCACATCAAGATCGTGATTCATCTTTTTCATAAGGGCCCCTCGCAAAGTGTAGAAGCGTTTCCTGCAGGATGGGCCACTACGTGGGTGTTGAGCTGTGCTACTAAGCTCCACACCAATGGCATCCCACAGTTTGCTTCTTTCTTGTTTGCCTAGGGACTTGCTTTGGGTGCCAAATATCAGCTCCCATTTCGCAAGTGTCAGGCGCACAAGATGATTATTCTCAGCCAAATTAAATTCAGGCTCCCTCTTGGCACCTGGGCGCTTAGCCTGGGGTGCTGCCCCACCTTCAGGCTGTGCCCTTTTCCGTAAGGGAGGTCTGCGCACAGCACCCACCAAACTCCTACTCGGGCCTGCTGTGGCCGGCAGATGTCCTGTATTTGGCTCCATCCTGTAGCTGCACACACACACAAATCAACACCCCACAAGCACGCATGCACACTACAGAATGGCATCGCAATCTCTTAGGCTTGGGCAGGTTTTATGTGCTCTAACAGCCAATCCAAAAGCAGCCCACTTAATTGATTCACACATACAGCCCAGTTCCTTCTAGGCACACCTCCACTGCACTGACAGAAGCATGTGTGTTAGCCAATTAACTCATTACAGACCTCATTAAACAAACAACACACACCCAAATCCAACAATGGACTGATGTATCTCAAACCCTTGTGACATGTGGCTAGCCTAACGGCTATTTAAAAAAACAACAGCTTCCCTTTCATTGGTCCCCACCTGATTTTTGGCCCATGTCCGTTAATGCACGCAAGTTACGGCTCAAGTACGCTAGTAGCGCTACTAGCGTGCGCGTGCGCACTCTGTTTTACGCACACCTGGGTCGGCTAATTGGCGCCCGGAACTAGCAGAGCGACGCAAAAGGCGGCAAAGCGGACCTGTCACTTTAGAAAATGAAGTATAAAAGGAAGGAATGTTCTAGCTTCTGCTATTCTTACACTGTGGCAAAGGCTGTGGTGTGGTGCTGTGCTCGCTTCCCTTAGCTCATTTGAGCCTCTGTCTGGTTTCTGTCCTCACTCTCTGTGGCTTGTTGGGTGATTTCTGACATCAGTGCTGTTTCTTTAGGAGCTTGGTTTGGGTGGCATCTGCAAATATTGTGTAGCATACAGCAAGTGAGGCTTGATTTTGGGGCCTTTTGTGGGCTGTGCAGCAACTCCCCTCTTGGTTGTGCTTAACTTAGAAAGCTGGTTTTCAGCAGGCTGGTGGTTTGGACCACTATAGTTCTGGTTTTGTGGTGAGCTGCATTGTAGCGGGTGTGTGTGTAGTGTGATTGTTTGTGTGTGTGTTGTGTGTTAGTTGTTTTTTTTGTTTATTTTTGTTTTTGTATATATCTTTAGTGTGTGTGATGGATAAGAGGGTGATGTATGGTGTCTGGGTGGATGGATGTATGTGTATGCTGAAAGAGCAGGAGGAAAGGGAGCGGGGTGTTGTGAGGCTTAGGGCACCCCGCTCCTTTGCAATCCGCCTTTCAGTATGGGACTTAAGTGACGAGCAGATCAGGAGCCGCTTCCGTCTGAATCGTGCTGCACTACAGTCCCTATATGATCAGATTAAGACCAAAATCGAGCCATCCACCAAACGCACTCATTCCATTCCAGGCATAGTACGCCTGTGTGCCACTCTTAATGTTTTGGCACGAGGGACCTTCCAGGCAACCTCAGCCCTCCTCAGCGGGATAAGCCAGGCTACTATGAGCCGCATACTAATCCAGGTAGTTCTGGCAATTTGTGATTTAATCCCAATTTACATCAAGTTTCCTGAGGATGAGGAAGAGGTTGCCAAAATAAAACATGCTTTCTATCTGATGGGAGGGATCCCGAATGTGCTAGGGTGCGTTGATGGTACACATATCCCTTTCCGCCCTCCCCGTGCACAGGAGCTGTCCTACAGAAACCGGAAGCAGTTCCATTCGTTTAATATCATGGTGGTCTGTGACCCGGACATGAGGCTGCGGGCGGTGAGATCGGGGTTCCCCGGCTCATGCCACGATTCTTACGTCTTGCAGCGGACAGTCCTGTGCCGGAAGTTTGATAACAACGAAATGCCAGCTGGCTGGCTACTGGGTAATAAATTAACCATGTCTATGTATTTTGCTAATATGTGGCCTAGTAAGCCAATTTTAACCAAACTACCACCAAAAAACATGTACTAGTACTAATTGCTGTCTCTCTCCTTGTGTTTTTTCTACAGCGGACAAGGGATATGGGCAGAGAACGTGGGTCATGACTCCGGTCAGGAACCCACGGACCTCTGCCCATGAACGCTACAATGCAGCGCATCGCAAGACCAGAAGCATTGTGGAAAGAACCATCGGCCTGCTGAAAGCACGCTTTCTCTGTTTGGCACGGCCAGGAGGAGAGATGCTCTACAGCCCACAGAAGGTTTCCAAGATCATCCTTGCCTGCTGTGTGCTACACAACATTTGTATTTGTCACCGAATCCAAGCCCCCGAGGAGACAGCACTGGTGCCAGAAATCCCCAACCTGCCCGCAGATAGAAGTGAGGACACCCAGACTGGCGATGAGCTAAGGGAAAGGCTGATCACTTCTTTTTTTGCGGTAAGCTAACTACCCTTCACTCTAATGCAAGTACTGCACTACTGTTTAAATGTATTTGACCTCCCATCCAAAAGAGCAAAAAAACGCACTAAGGGGGGTGTAAGATGACCCAAACCACTCTAAGAGGGGGTGTAAGATGACCCAAACCACTCTAAGGGGGGTGTAAGATGACCCAAACCACTCTAAGGGGGGGTGTAAGATGACCCAAACCACTCTAAGGGGGGGTGTAAGATGACCCAAACCACTCTAAGGGGGGTGTAAGATGACCCAAACCACTCTAAGGGGGGTGTAAGATGACCCAAACCACTCTAAGGGGGGGTGTAAGATGACCCAAAACCACTCTAAGGGGGGTGTAAGATGACCCAAACCACTCTAAGGGGGGGTGTAAGATGACCCAAACCACTCTAAGGGGGGTGTAAGATGACCCAAACCACTCTAAGGGGGGGTGTAAGATGACCCAAACCACTCTAAGGGGGGGTGTAAGATGACCCAAACCACTCTAAGGGGGGTGTAAGATGACCCAAATCACTCTAAGGGGGGGTGTAAGATGACCCAAACCACTCTAAGGGGGGGTGTAAGATGACCCAAACCACTCTAAGGGGGGTGTAAGACGGCAATGTTGGTTATCAAGTTATGCATTTTTTTTTGGGAAACCACAAAACAACTATAAAGATATATACTAACTGCACTTTTCTTATTTTTTCAGGCACAAAGAGATGCACCCTGATCCTTAATTTCCTTTTCCAAAACTTTCCTGGACTTTACTTTGCTTTAGAATTTCTGTTTGACTTTTCATTTTCAATTTCATTTCTGTTTTATTATTAATTTTTTTTTAGAGTAAAAATAAAAAAAGAATTATATATATACATGTGGCTATGTGTTTAATTCTGTTGTAAGTTTCCTTTTCATTCTAATTCCTATTTTAATTTTCCTTTTCTTTCTCTGTTCTGTTTTTATTTTCCTTTTCTATTTTCCTTTTCTTTCTCTGTTCTGTTTTTATTTTCCTTTTCTATTTTCCTTTTCTTTCTCTGTTCTGTTTTTATTTTCCTTTTCTATTTTCCTTTTCTTTCTCTGTTCTGTTTTTATTTTCCTTTTCTATTTTCCTTTTCTTTCTCTGTTCTGTTTTTATTTTCCTTTTCTATTTTCCTTTTCTTTCTCTGTTCTGTTTTTATTTTCCTTTTCTATTTTCCTTTTCTTTCTCTGTTCTGTTTTTATTTTCCTTTTCTTTCTCTGTTCTGTTTTTATTTTCCTTTTCTATTTTCCTTTACTTTCTCTGTTCTGTTTTTATTTTCCTTTTCTTTCTCTGTTCTGTTTTTATTTTCCTTTTCTATTTTCCTTTACTTTCTCTGTTCTGTTTTTATTTTCCTTTTCTATTTTCCTTTACTTTCTCTGTTCTGTTTTTATTTTCCTTTTCTTTCTCTGTTCTGTTTTTATTTTCCTTTTCTATTTTCCTTTTCTTTCTCTGTTCTGTTTTTATTTTCCTTTTCTTTCTCTGTTCTGTTTTTATTTTCCTTTTCTTTCTCTGTTCTGTTTTTATTTTCCTTTTCTATTTTCCTTTTCTTTCTCTGTTCTGTTTTTATTTTCCTTTTCTTTCTCTGTTCTGTTTTTATTTTCCTTTTCTTTCTCTGTTCTGTTTTTATTTTCCTTTTCTTTCTCTGTTCTGTTTTTATTTTCCTTTTCTTTCTCTGTTCTGTTTTTATTTTCCTTTTCTTTCTCTGTTCTGTTTTTATTTTCCTTTTCTTTCTCTGTTCTGTTTTTATTTTCCTTTTCTTTCTCTGTTCTGTTTTTATTTTCCTTTTCTTTCTCATTGGTGGTTTAATTGTATTTCCTTTTTATGTAACAAATAAAAAAAAAAATTAATTGTGGCTATGTGTTTAATTATGTTTTATTTTGCATTTATATTCGAATATCTGGTTGAATTTAATTTCCTTTTCAACACAAAATAAAAACTCTTTAAATTTTTAACAAATGTTGCAATGTGTTTAAGGTACTGGATGGCCAGGACACAGCAAAGCTAACAGGCGCTGTGTAGAATAGCGTGGTCACACTGACTGACAGCGCCTACAAAGCTGAGGGCCAACATCATATTCAGCAATGTAGGCGTTGTTCGCAACAACGCCAGGTAGCGACTGAGGAGGCCTGCTATAGCGAATCGCTACCGCCCGCGGCTGACGCTAGCGGCGCTCATAGCGCCATACTTCAGTCGCTCATCTGTCGCTACCTGGCGCTATTGATGAATCGGCCTCTAAGTCTGCACTTGGTGTACATTGCCAATAGCGATAGATGAAAGATGCTTCCATAAAATACACGTTTCCTAACATTAAAAAATGCTCAATAAGCTCAGCACCTTTAAGACATAAATTTGCCACATTAAATATACACATTCTATATTTACAATATACTAATTGTATCAAAAATGGACTGAGAGCAGGACTAGCATGAGGCCAGCACCGGGAGAGCAGAAAGCAGGCTAAATGCCTGAATTGTCCCTTTGAGGCAAAATAATTAAACACACTGAATTCTCGTTCTCTATCTAATATTGTCTACAGTGTACCTTGTGATTTATTTGTGATTTGTGATTTATTAAAATATAATAAAAGGCATGGCTGATTGATAAAGTGCTGAGTTTTCCAAAATTATAAGTAAAAGATGTGATTGTTTGGAATAGTCTTGTTGTCTGTGTTTCTTTTTATGCAGTATTGTTCATACAGTATTCCCTTTGGGCTTTTATAATTATTCATATTAACTGAGGAATGCCTTTCAGTAATCCAAATAGATTACAATTAAAGACCAGCACCACTCAAACTCCTATAAGTATTGCATAGCTGCTGTCAAGTCTAATCACACGTTGGCTCTTTGCATCTCATGGGGGAGTTTTCTCCATCCAAATTTAAGCCCAGTTGCCCAGTTGCCTAAACCATTAAACCATTAACCGTGATAGTTATTAAAAATAATATAAAGTAATCTACAAAAGAGACTTAGACATGTCTGAAAAGAGGGTTTATTCACTAAAATCATTATCCCCTCAATATTATCTTCCCATCATTTGGGGTTTACTGGAGACCATCATTACATAATAGGTATTTTTACAGTGAATACATTTACAGTGAGTGAAGCAAATAATTCTACTCTTCTTAACCTGGATGCAGAGAAAACTTAGGATAAAACATTGAATGGCCTTTATTGAAAGTAGACATTTTTGCATGAAAATGTATTTTTATTGGACCCTTTGCATATATGTTGTAACCATCATCTTTTTAAAATGTGATGGTTGGCGATAGGAGCTGATCCTGTATGCTGAGAATACAAATTTGTAATTTTTCAATGGTTAACAGGAAGTTTCAGAATATACAATTAATACGTCTTCTGTCGGTTCCTAACACTAACTAAATCAACTAAGGTGATGGTATCTCTTCTTCTATTTAGATGGAAAATCTAAGTGATCCTATATCTTGAATTAAATAACTTTTCCAAAAATGTTCCACACCACATATACAGTGATATTATTCAACCAATATCCTACAATATTAAATATTTATCATCATCTTGGTCATAACTGACACTTTCATTTCTGTGGCACGGAACGCGTGGGTGAGGATCCTTCCAGCAGGGGTGAGCAAGTTTGTCACACTGAGGTGCAGGTCGGTTAGTTTGGCCTGGCACTATATTGTATAATCGCGCACAAATTTATTCAGCACTCAGCACTTTATTTTGCAATTTGCACTTTGTAGTATCTAGGTTGAGGATATGATGGATTTATTTATTTGTTTATAAGTTGGTTAGGTAGATAGTCTTTTTAGGGTCACTCCTGCTGGGAGATAACTATATGTTGTATTTTAAATGTAGGTGATTGTATTGTATGTTGATGTTTTAATAGCTATGGATCAATAAATCTATTTTGATGAATCATTAGTGTCATTTATGGTTAGCAGACAGGTGGTGCCCTTAAGTATATATTCCCCTTTGGTGGTGTGCTGGTGCCACTGATTTTCTTTTGCTTATTGATGTACATTAGGGATATTTTTGTGGCACACCAGGTCTGTTTTTATTATTATTGTTCTGGGTGGTGCCGGACAAATAGCACTTTTGTGCAGGGTTTTTGTGTTAATTTCTGTGGAAGGTATGATTCATAAAAATTGTAGCTTTTCGAACAATATTTGAAAAAGTTACTCCTTTTACTGATGCAGAGTTTGTAAATTCTGCAGCCAAAAAGTATGTAGATGTTACAAAACCTCAATTTACAAGGACATCTGTCTAGATCAAAATCTTCTGGTAGACATATATATATATATATATATATATATATATATATTAGAGATGAGCGAACGGGCCGGCCCGCTCCCACCATGCCGGCAAAAATGCTTTTTTTTTTGTTTTTTAAATGCCGGCATGGTGGGAGCGGGTTGGCCCGCCGGCCGGCCCGCTGACAGCGGAACCGGCTGGCCCGCTCCCACCATGCCGGCATTTTTGATGGGGAACTTCGTAAAAGTTCGATTCGGCCGAACCCGAATTTCTTTGTGAAATTCGGCGAATCGGCCGAATCGAACTTTTCAAAAGTTCGCTCATCTCTAATATATATATATATATATATATATATATATATATATATATATATATATATCCTAACACATTGCAAAGCATAGATGCATACACTGGGAGAGTAATTTGTTGCTAGCGCCACTGAGCGCCACTTGTGCTGCTAAAGAGAGGCACACACAGCGTCCAAGTCGGAACACTAGAGAAAGACCAATGGCGCTATTGACAGTAATGAGGTGGACTCCCTGTGTTAAATCCTTTCTCTACCTTGCAATGTTGGTGGTTGCTTATAGGCATTCCACAGCAGCGTTCTCTACTACAATCACACACAATACAGCTCACTCACATTTTTAGCGGTTTATCATTTAATTGGCAGGTTTTTGAACATAAATATTTTAAGATTTCATCAGCAAAATAAATTTAAACATAAAATTAGCAATTTCATCCACTTTGTGGTGCCTATAAGTGAAAGAAAAAAACATGTCAGTTTTAAAATAATTTCCCCTTTTGCTAATTTTCCCTGTCTAGGTCTTGCCTAACTCTATTGGGGTTATTTTTAAACTGCTGTTGGCCATCTTTTGATTGGGGCAAGTATGTATTTTAACTAATTTTTACTGGCAACTTTTTAGGTCTGCTTTAGCCCTTGCTGTTCCTACTGCAGCTATCATAGGCCAGTTTCTGTCACTTACCTGAAAAAAATGAATTAATCATTTGTGCCTGCTGGGCAAAGCCAGTCTGGGTGTCTTCTGCACTGTCTGGGAGCAAGTCTGGGACTTCAGGCACCAGTTGCATTTCCTCTGGCTTTTCCATTCGATGGAATATGCAGAGATTGTGTATCACACAGCAAGCGAGGATTACCTTGGACACCTTCTCTGGGCTGTACAGCATCTCCCCTCCTGCCCAGGCCAAACATATTAATAGTGCCAATGGTTCTTTCAACAATGCATCTGGTCTTGTGGTGAGCTGCATTGTAGCGTACTTCAGCTGCAGTATGTGGGTTCCGCATGGGGGTCATGAGCCATGTCTTCTGCCCGTATCCCTTATCAACTAAATACAAACACATGCATCAATGTTGTTTACAACACAAATGCACACCCCTATCTTGTTTGCAGCATTTTGCCTTCACCCTCCCACCTCCCCTAGTTTCGCTAGTCCACTGTTTCTAGGTCTTATAATGTGGCCACCTAGTAGCCATCCTGGTGGCATTTCGTTGTTCAAATTTCTGACAGATTGGTGCAACACATAGGAGTCATGGCAGGATCCTGGAAAGCCCAACCTCACAGCCTGCAGCCACATCTCATTACAACGTACTGCACTGCCACTGCAACCACAAATCCAAAAACTCAATCACCAGAGTTCAATCTTGCAGATAACATCAAGCTGGTCGAGCTCACCCTTGCTAAATGGTCATTCTTGTATGGGCTACAGAGTCGTGGCCTTAAAGAGACTGAGCAGACCAAGGTCTAGGCCAGAATAGCTGAGACCCTCAATAGCTTCGGTGCACATCAGCTGATCACTGCAGACATGAAAAAACTATTCAACAGGCTGCACAGGACCCTCACCAAAAAATAAAGTCAGATCTGCTCATTGAGTGGAGAGCAGGAAGGACCCATGAATAGCTACCGTGAATATGAGGTCATGTTGAAGCACAAGATACCTTTATGTCGCCTGCAGGGTGTGGATGTACGGGATGACACAACAGCCTTGGTCAAAGCAAACTGTTTCAATTGTTGTTTCACAAGTTTCACATTCCTTGCTTAAGTTCCTGCTCAAACTGTTGCTTTGTTGTCCAGCACAGCTGCAGATGCAGGATCAGATTTGGAGGGACAAGAAGATTCAGAATCACTACCTGACAACATCCAACAGCTGTAAGTCAATGTTGGAGCCAGCACAGGTACCCAAGTCAACACATCCACAGCAAGCTGTTCCTCAAGCCAACCGGATCCTATCTGTAAATGGACTAGTCACCAATTTGCACAGGTCCCTTTCTTTGTGCAAATTGGCTTGTTCCATGTTTTCATCTGTTGCAATGTATTTGTCTTACCATTGGTTTCTTTTACTCTGGTTGTTAGGCCACAGTGTCCCATGCTCAACACCCACAGCCAGCTGTTCCTCAAGCCAACCGGAGCCTGTCTGTAAGTTACATTGTTACATAGATAATAAATTTTACCTGAAATAACGTTTCCCCATATGTTTTGTATTGGGCATTTATATATTTATACAAATTAATCATGTTCCCCCTCAGTCGTCTCCTCTCAAGACTAAACAGATTTAATTCTCGTAATCTTTCCTCATAACGAAGATCCTTAATTTCTCTTATTAGTTTGGTGGCTCTCCTCTGTGCCCTTTCCATAGTCAGAGTATTCTTTCTATGAATGGGTGCCCAGAACTGGAACTGGACGGCATATTCCAGGTGAGGGCGCATCAGTGCCTTGTAAAGAGGCAAAATTACACCCCTATCCCGTGATTCCATGCCTCTTTTAATGCATGATAATATCTTGGTGGCCTTGGACACAGCTGCTTGACATTGCATACTGTTATTTAGCCCGTGATCTGCCAGTACCCCAGATCCTTCTCAACAAGTGTTTCTCACAGTTTTACTCCCCCGAAGAAATTTGTGACCTTCAGGTTATGAGACCCCAAGTGTATGACTTTACATTTCGCCACATTGACCTTCATTTGCCAAGTGGATGCCCAGACACTCAAAGTGTCCAAGTCAGTCTAAATCTTGTGAACATCTTCAATAGACTGCACTGTGCTACATATCTTTGTGTCATCTGCAAAAATAGAGACAGTGCTTGTAATTCCATCTTCTATGTCGTTTATAAACAAGCTTACAACCACTTACAACCGGTAACCATTCAGAGTAGGTATCATTAACCACAACTCTGCACACAATCCTTCAGCCTGTTTTCAATCCAGTTACAAACTGTATTTTCTAATCCTGAAGATCTCAATTTCCTCAATAAGCGTCTATGGGGTACAGTGTCAAATGCTTTTGCAAAATCCAGAAAAACTATATCTACAGCCGCCCCTCTATCCAGGCTTCTACTCACCTCCTCATAGAGGCCAATCAGGTTAGTCTGGCAGCTTTTGTCCTTAGTAAAACCATGCTGGTTGTCACTTATAATATTATGGATAGTTACATATTTGTGTATATAGTCCCTTAATAGCCCCTTAAGCAATTTTCCCACAATGGATGTTAAACGTACCGGTCTGTAATTGCCCGGAGAAGACCTAGAGCCCTTTTTAAAAAATGGGCACCACATTTTCCCTGTGCCAATCTCCTGGCACTATACCAGTGATTTTTTAAAAATCAAGAACAGGGGTGATGAGATATCTGGGCTGAGTTCTTTAACTATCTATTTTGACTATCCTGGGTCTTGGTCCACTTCGGTGGGGCACCCCCGATCGGGGTGCCCCGCTGTGTGAAACCCCCCCGAACCCCCCGAACTCACCTCTGTCCGCGGCGACAGACAAGCCACGGACAAGCGGCTCCTCCGCCGCCGCCTCCCGCGCGTCCCTGTTGACGCGCGCGTGCCCGCGCCGGCCATTCACAGACGGCCGGCGCGGGCGCGCGCACGTCTAGAGGGGCGCGAGGGCGGCGGCGGCGAAACTAAGGTAAGGAGTTTGGGGTGTTTGGGGGGGTTTCACCCCGCGGGACATCCCGATCTCCGATGTCCCGCGGGGAGGGAGGTGATCGGCCCGGGAATCTTATAGATTCCCGGGCCGATCACCGGTGGGTGTTGGTCCACTTTAAGAACTCTTGGGTGAAGTCCATATGGTCCTGCAGTCTTATTCACATTTAAATTATTTAGCTTTTCATGGATAATATCCATGCTAAGTTTGTTAAGCATTATACTTGGGCTATTGCTATGAGTGGTAACTCCTGTGTTGGCTCTATGCTCCTCTCTTGTGTACATAGAGCTGAAGTATACATTCAACAGCTCCACCTTATCTTCATCCCCAGTGACCATTTCCCCATTATCATCAATTAGGACACCTGTCTGTTCTGATTTCGTTTTCTTTGAGTTTATATATTGTCAGGGATTGGGGCGAACGGCAGTGATTCAGACGACAGTTCTCCTTCAAATCAAACGTAATTTATTGAAAATAAAGATTCAACAGCCAAACATCTCTTAACATCAGAGAAGGTTTGCAGCCAAAATGCAGAATAGCAAGCGGTTTCCTCACCGGCTCTTAGTAAAGTCCAGGGTAGGAAAATGCAGCAAGCTGAAAAAGTCCTTGTTGTACAAGGTCCACGTCCAGGGCATACGAGCCCACGCTGTTAATCCCCACAAGTCCAAGTTTTGGGGTCACACAAGCAAAGTCCTTCGGCTTTAATCCAGGTCTGTTATTCACATCGAGCAGTACGACCTGGGCTCCTTACTCCAGGCTGGTCAACAGCAAACTGAAAGGCTCAGCAGCTCCTTTTATTTAGGCTTCCCCTGCAATCAGCCTCATCACCTGTGCGTGGCCTGGGATCAGGGAACAAACCTGGAGAGGACTGGGGAATATGAACTGGGTCCTGAAAACCCGGCATGGATCGGGCCTGATAGAGCATAGCACTTTCCCATACACCTTACCACAATAAATTATAAAAAAAAAACGTTTAGGGTTTGTTTTGCTTTCTTTGGCCACATCTCTTTCAATTTGTGATTTTGCCAATTTGTGATATTTCTTTCTTACATGCTTAATTTACTAATTTATACTTTTCAATAGTTACAGCTGAGAGCTCAGCCTTGTAATGTTTAAATGCCCTTTTCTTGCTCTTTGTTGCCCTTTTAACCGCAGGTGTCAGCCATGAGGGGTTTGATTTTAGCCACTTATATTTGTTACCCATAGGAATACATTTTGCAACGTTGGTACTCACAATTGATTTAAAGCACTCCCATTTGGCACCTGTATCTTTATTCCTGAACAGATGCTGCTCCAAGTCTATCCCCTCGATTCAAAGAGCAAAAGTTAATTGATTTCGGATCGAGAATCGTAAGTTTGGGTGGGTGTTAGTCATTTTTTCCTGTTTTTTTGGCCATTTCCGACTCGCACGAGCCTACGTTCGAATGCGTATATGCTCTTACGATCATCGCAAGTTCGTGCGTAAATTTTAGGATCAAAACGTAAAACTTAGGATCAAATCCTAAAACTTAGGATCAAAACGTAAAACTTAGGATAATTGGATGTGTTTAGGTGTGATTCAGAGAACAGTTTTCAAACCTCTAAATATGTTTTAAAAGAAAGCCACTGCCGACACCTTTTAGCAGTCGTATTGCTGTTCTTGAACAGGTTTTTTGGCTATGTGGAGGAGTCTGCGCGTCTGGAGCTCCAATGAACTGCATGTATCAGCATGGCCGAGGCCATAAATTGTATGGCAATGCATACCTGATTCATGTATGCCTTATAAAAGCATTTTAATGTGGACCTTAATTAGTCCTTTGCATGTAAACCTTTATTTTGCAATATATTTGCGTTAATTAAAGAAACTTATGTCCTTTGGTATTTATTTTTAAATTGATGTACTAGAATAATATTTTTAGATTGCATTTATTGGTGTAGTTGTTTACCTTTGCTTTGTTTAATTATTTAAGCACATCTTTGGTCAGATGCATCACACTTACTGAGGAGAGGAGAGCGGGATAAAGTGCAGGATGTGGGTTACTGCTGTATTTTGCACAGACACAGCAGAGCTGGGGGCACGGAAAGGTCAGAAATCAAAGAATGCAGAGCAACACAGTCACAAGGCCCTTTCTGTTTGCAGGCTGCCCGATAATACCTGAGCCGCCATCTTGGCTGTTTCTAGGCTCATAACATGCAGAAGTTGCTGGGTGTTTTTTATATTTGAGAGCAATCTGTATGTAGAGGGTGTGGGTAACCACACACAAAATTTTAAGTTGTACCATTTGAAGCCTAAATATTAAAATTAAATCCTCAAGTAAAAAATGCAAGTTAACAAAAAATTAAACAAAGTAAGATTTACTTATGCAAATGCATTCATTAATGGTTGGTTACTACAAAATGAATGAAATAAAGAAAAATAAGACCAAATATTTAGAATGCACCTTAATGAGGTAAGTTTGTAGTGCGCAGCCGCAAGATCAGAAGGATTTACGTCCAGACAAAAAAGGAAAAAGGGCAAAACCAATGTTGCAACCTGAGAAATGAAACGGAACATTCAGGATGGAAACTGACATAGGTCTGATTCCCGAACTGCCATACGAACGGGCGTACATTTTAGGATAGAAACGTATTTGCTTATAGAATCACTCGCAAGTTCATACGAACGCACGAGCGGACGTGAAAAATAGGATGATCGGCACCCAAATCAAAGCTGTTACATGTTTCTTTGAATCGACCCTTATGTTCTGGAGTGCAGCTCTGGGCCTGGGGAAGTTGGCCTTCCTAATATTCAGTGTTTTTACCCTCCCAAACAGAAAATCTTTCTTACAGTTTATGTTAAATACAACTATATTGTGGTTACCAAGATTTTCAGATCATCATTATTTGATATTACCAGATCTAAAAGAGCATCACCCCTAGTAGGTACCTCCACAAACTAATTGATATAATTATCTTGTAGCAAGCTGAGAAATGCACTCCCCCTTCTAGAAGAAGCAGAACCATGTCTCCAGTCGATTCCTGGGTAGTGGAAGTCCCCCATTACCACCACTGTACCAGCCTGTGAAGCCTGCTCTACCTGCTTTGTGCAGTTGACCCTCTATTTCCTCAGTTATATTTGGGGGCCTATAGATTACACCAAATTGTATTTTAACATTGTTTACATTGCCCCGCACTTCTACCCACAAGGATTCAACATCCTCACAGACTTCGTCTAGTATCCCCTCATTAATATATGCTTTGAATTCTTGCTTTACATAGAGACACACGCCGCCCCCTTTCCTTTTTGCTCTTTCCTAAAGAGAGCAAACCTTTGAAGATTGACAGTCCATTCATGTGTGGAATCCAGCCATGTCTTAGCCACACCAAAAACATAAAGATTTTCCTCCAGTACCAGAGCCTCAAGCTCCCCCACTTTACTAGCCAGATTTCTGGCATTTGTGAACACTTTAAGTTCCCATCTAGTTTGACAAATTGATCTATAGTATTAGCTTCTGCAGTAATACATCTGCCTAATTTTTCACTGCTGGTTTGCAATACATGGATCTCCTTATCCATCATAGCAGTGCTCCCCCCTTCTAATTCTCCACCCACTATCATATTCTGTCTCTTAAGTAACCTAATACCCCTCCACGCCTTCTAGTATCCTCTTAGTTGACTCGTCATTGTCTAAACAAAAGTTTTCTGCTCACCTTTGGGGGTACCATGACTGCTGACTGCGTCAGTTGTGTTTTCTGATATTGGTGTTTATGCATTGTGTTTTCTGGACACACTGGGCCATGCTAAACCCACGGCACAAGCTTCTGGTTTGGTCAGCCTGACCCTGCTTGTAATCGGCTTATTGTGTGGTTGGCTCTATTATGTTTTTCTTGGACATTGGCCCACATTTAGAATATCTTTAGCTTCCTGTAGTCCGAATTTCTTGTCTGTGTGTTTGTACGCAGGATTGAGGTCCACAACACCTATGGCTGTTGGGAATTGTCCATCCAAAAGCAACACGTGACCCCTGTCTATAAGTGCTACATAGCTGGCTAGCTGATATTGTTCATTTGTCACATAGCTTTTCTTGTTCCCCTATTTGAGCAAGTATTTTTTGGTTGTTCTTATCTCAAAGAATTGTACGTACCCTTGGGAATACAAATTCTGTTACAGAGTATGGGGAGATTGTCCTTATGTGAGTCAACACACCTGTCTGGAGCATTTCCATTTAGTTTTCTTCCTACATTATTGCTGAGGTCTCCTATATGGGGCATGTTGCTCATATTATATCCAGTTAGACTGTCACAGACAATGGCAGATACAGGAAGATACAGGAGGAGTATGTGTGGGAATGCTGGGCATCCCTAGCAAGGCTGCGAAAGAGATTAAGTGGACCAAAACCAGACCTAGCATCTATAAGATGCTAGGCCCAGTAAGTACCCAACTTCTGGACATGCCCTGCTGTGTGAAACTCGAGAGGTTGCCCATTATACATACCATGCCAGTGATCCCATGACGCATGCATAGCTTGGTGGTGGTATGTCCTTCATTTGTCTAGTCTGCCTAGCTGTGCACTGCCATAAAAAGATGCAGGGGATGCACTTCCAATTGTGCAAGCAAATGGTAACATTGTTTTGAACTTTTGACTTTCAGGCTCCATATCTCACATCCTCTACAGTTTTAAAAGCGAGACTACTGTCATTTTACAGACACTCATCCTGGGTTTCTCTATTTCTTCTTCTATAGCACAAATTACAACCTGTTCTCACATTCCCTAATACCTCAGTCTGTAGTTACTGTAAGTTGATTCCAAAGCAGGAGGTTATGAGGAGCAGCCATTAACGTACCCAAGTGAGATTTCCCAAAACATAAAAACATTCAGCTCATCCATAGTTGTATCTTGGCCAATAATATTTCCAGACTGCATATTTTGAGCGGCATGACAGTTGGAAGTCCTTCTAAATATCTGCGTCAACAAGTCCGCTCATCACAAGGTTTATCAGTTCTGGCGTGACCAATTAGGTAAATGACACAGGTTTGGAATGGTGGCCCCAAAAAAGGTGAAGGAGCCTTGACAAAAAAGTATGAAACATGGACAGTAGAAGATTGCAAACAGGTTAGTTGGAGCGATGAGACTAAAGGAGTTAGACTGGGCTCTGGTGAGTGCTAATGGATCTGGGGAAAGCAAGGGGAAAGAAATTAAAGGAACGGTTACATTTGGCAGAAGGAGCCTGATAATATTGTTTTAAAGCCAAAGACATTGGATACTAGGTCAGGTTCGAAGGTGTTCTCAATGCTGAGCTATATGTGTGTATCCTACAAGACAAGTTACTTCCTACACTCAAGTATCATTGGTATGAAAAAAGAATGACATAAGCACTGATTCAGCACCATGAGAATTTTTCTCAGTTTTTTTTAATTTATAATGATTTGTTCCTTAGTGCAATTCAGCACTATTTTTAGCTGTGCACATTTTTAAATAATTCACACAGCTAAAATGGTGCTGAATTGCACTAAGGAAAAAAATGATGTTTTTTCTCCAAAAAGTGATCATTTTTTTTCACGGTATTGATCAGCTCTCTAGTGTTCCGCTCACCCTGCACTGTGTAGCCTTATCTCATACATTCCAATAGGCTGGGATGGTTACAATTATTTAAGTTTTTAGTAGATTTTTTTTGGGGGGGGGGACTGGTGCATCTGCCATGGGATCCCTGGGCTTGTTGGGATTATTTTTACATGTATTTTTAGAAATGTATTGCTCAAATCATTGTGTGTTCTCTCGCGGCTGCAAACAAACACTTTTAGAAACTTTTTTGACTTTTTATATTTCTATGCAGAATTGTCATTACATGTCTGACAATAAAGTGTTATTGTCCCAGTGTTAAAACAATGTCATTCCATGTGTTTTTCACTTTGTCACTGGTGGATATGTGTTAAAAAACAGACTTTAATCACACAGCGCCTGGCGCTCTATAGTGACCAGATTTAGAGCGCCAACGCTGTGTGTGTGTCCTTTTTTGATAAGTATGGTGTGGAGCGCTGAGAGTCAGTCGCACTGAGCTGGCGCTACCTCACTTGCTGCAGCGCTGTGCTGGTGTTAGAGTGCCCAACATACATCACACATCACATTCATCAATGCAGGCCAGGTTAGAGCAACTGAGGCGCTCTGTTACGCCTGATACCCGCTTAAAGTGCCTACTAGCGGTCGCTCTAAGTGCTGCTATACAGACACTCATCTGCCTATACCTGGCGTTAGTAATGAATCAGCCTCCACGTCATGTTTGTCTAATGCCCCTAATGCGATTTAAATTTTTAATTTAAAAAAACAAACAAAACAAAACCCTAAAAAATAAAACATCTTTTTGAGCGCCTCTTGGAGTGCATTGCAATTCTTTGAAAATACATTTTGTCAGCTTGCGGCGCTCTCGGCTGGCGCTAGGTATCGCTTGCACATAGGCTTATATAAGCCATGCGCTGTGATCACTGCCTGGCCAGGAGCGCTACAGCTAACAGTGCCGCCAGCCAGAAGCCGACGCTGTGGTGCGGGCACTGCTGAGCATCTCGGATAAGGCGTTCTAGTGGTGCCCGCACAAATAATAATGAATAAGCCTCCACGTAGAGAGTGAAGAAATCAGACGATAGATTTTCAGACTGAGTATATTTAAGGTAAGCTTGCGAGAAAGCTGAGGCTGGTGTATGTGCCACAGGATCACTGAGCGGGTGAATTGTTTTGGTGTGCATTTTTTGAACTTTTCTGTTGTGCTGCGGACTTGTGATTTGGGCCATGCACAACCTGTGTCATGTTTTTCAAGTGTCCACCATTGCATTCCTTGATGTTTTTATAAATTTATTGTGCTGCCATCACTCCTAAAACTAAAAAAAATGGGATTGCTACAGGCGCTGTATGCCTGGAAACCCCTTTTAAAAAGTGCCCACACAGACGCTGTGTATTTTCTTGACAAAAGTTTTCCTGTGCTCCGAGCCGGTACTAGGCGTCGCTAACGCATCACCTTTTAACAACCCTGCGCTAGCACCCAATGACTGGCTTGGGGGCGAGACAACACAGAACGGTGCCTATCTCTAGGTGGCTCTGCAGTACGGGTGCGCCCACCAGAAAAATAAGTAAATAAGGCTCCCAATATCTATTTTCAGCCCTTCTGAGGTTTGTGGTCTGAAGAGTTTTAAATATATATGCCATTGTATTGTTTGGTTTGCATACTGCAGTTTTGAATGTAGTTTTAATAAATTATTTTATTATTATCATTTTTTGTTGACTTCCTAAGTCTGTGGGCCTCTTATCTAGATTGGTTTCTTTTGAGGATTTCTACTGATGAAGAGAACTGAGGGACTTATTTATGATGTGCGCCTTTTAGCATGGTTTTTGTGGCTTTAGCGCCAGCTTCGGAGCGTTGGCATTCCCATCTTATCTGGCACTGTGCTGTGTACAACATTGGCCCTTAGCAGTCACTGCGCTGAACGCTACTAATTAGCTTTCAATGTTGCCGTATTGGCTGGCCTATGTCAGCGCCTGTTGGAGCCTCTGGGTGATTATCCCAGCGCCACTGTGCGCCACATTGTACTGCAGTTATTCCCGCGCTCAACTTAATTTTATGATCTTTTTCCTCCTTGAAATCATTGGCGCTGTATTTTTCCGGCGCTGTTCAGCGTTTTTTCATTACAGTTACAAGAAATCACTGCTGGGGACAAAGGGGACAAACTTTACAGTGCGTTTAGGCTGCGTTTTAGTAGTTTTTTGTCCAAATTAAATATTGTTAAGCAAAAAAAAAGGCATTAAAATCAATTTTAATAACACCCAAAACAAACATTTTGGACCATTTGGATCCTGTGTTTCAATTATTGACTGGTCCCAATGCAAGTTCTGTAAAAATAAATGTGTTTAATATTAATTCTAAGCATTAAACACTTCAATCCAGTTCTGCTCATTGTGCTCTATAGGATCTTGGCCTACAGCTCCTCTATAAACCGATGCAGCTTAAACAAGAGCGCCTGGCGCTGCATCATTTTAGGGGCTAGTGTTAAAGAAGACGGTAGCCATTGGCGCTATTGTTTTTTTTTTTCTTAAATCCCACGCTGCGTGCCTCTCAGGCCAAAAAAGTCGCACTGTGTGACACTGGTACTTCTTAAATAAGGCTCAGAGTTTTCTCGAAAGCTTATCTTAAATATACCCCGTTAGCCTGAAAAGGTATCGCCTGATTTCTTCACTTTCTACTGCTTCAGATGGAACAGATTCAGGCAGTTTTGTAAGCCAAAAGTGGATTTACCAAGTACTAACAAAATTATAAAAATTTAAATGTAAAATTTTTGGGAACAAAAGGTAAAAATTAAGTTATATGACAAGAATCTGCATAACTATTCATATGCTATATAGTTGCAAGTCCAATTTATGAATGAGATAAGCAAGATGTCTATTAAATTATGGCAGTGTCTCATGTTTGACTGTTTGACAGTTGTCTGTAGTGGATGGTGAGCAATGGAGCGTGAAGGTCAAAAGATTAAACGTTATTAACCTTTTGCGCATCAGTGTATAAGCAGATTAAAAAACTGAATGAAGAAGAGCTGTGCCGTAGGATCGCAGGCCAGGTATGTATAGCTGGCAAATGGCAGGGTTTCACGTAGTGCGGCTTCCCAAAGGAGTAAAAAAACTATTTAAAATAGATTATACAACTATTTTAGTATAATCTGTTTTTATTAAGACAATAAACAGGAACAAACCTTTGGGGGGAGTCCACGAATCAGTAGAATTAAATGGAAACATTGAAATCCACATTGTGCCGTTTCAAACATGCTATTGATAATCTCTATAGGCTGACCCGCAGATATCCTCCTGGGCCCCGAAAGCCCACCCAGGCCTCCCACATCTTCCAACCCCTTGGCGCGTGCCTAGACCTTACAGCCCCAGAACGGCAGTTTCAGTACCGAGAAGGGACTAGGGGAAAGAAAGAGAGAAGGAAAGAAAAGCAGTAAAGAGGGGGGAACAATGGGGGACCTGGCACTAAGAGAGGGGGAAGGGATGGCATGGGAGGGGAAGGCAGGTTATGGTATAAGACCTAAACTCCAGGACCCATTGCTTTCCAACTCAGCGTCATGACCCAGCCTCCATCACTTTTAACCTCCATCACTTTTAGCACCATAGCCCTAAACCTTTCTGAGTCCCTTAGATTCTTCCAACATGCCCAAGTCACTGTATACTTTTCCCTCAGTCCTCTATCCCCTAAAACAAGCTCGCCCATTTGCCTAAACGCTCGAGCTCTGTCACCCATTCCTGTATGGACAGGGTCCTCTGCCTTTTCCAATGCCTTGGAATTACTGCCCTGACTGCCGATAAGAAATGCCTAAGTACATCAGTTTTGTACTGAGACACAGGGCCATCCCAAACAGAGAGAAGAGCCAACTGTGGGGAGTTAATGACTACTGTACCCGAGCCGCTGTGTATATGTCCAGTATCTTGTCCCAGAAGGCCTTACTAACTGGTATACAACTATTTTAATATGAAGCATGATATTAGTAGTTAGCTTTGTAGAAGTTGTGGCATTTTAGCCAAACTGAGCAGACTAGAACATTGATGGACAGCTTGCTACCAAAGCCCCCAAAAAGAAGGCTTTATATGATTTGGCAGCAGTGCTATACACATAGAGTGTAGAAATTACTTTCAATGACTCTTTTACATAAGACCCCAATTTTTTAAGCACATTTTAGGCCAAACATTGCAGCTGTTATCAGAACTGCTCCAAAGAATGGGCCCATTGTGGCATTTCTCACTTCATCGCTGGCCAGCAGCCACCTGATCTAATTTTCTGAGCTGCCGCCGACAAGTTGGCACTGTGTAAATATAATTGTACGATGTAACAAATTTAATTAGATGGAAGTGATTGATAATTTGGGGAACTGACAGGTATATATTTCTTTGTAATGGATATCACAGTGGGCTACGTTTCCAAAACTGGGGAAATAATATGCTTACTTTAGTCTGGGGCCGGCTTATCTGATCGATGTGAGATATTTCAGAAAGTGGGATATTATATACAATGACTTCACCCTTAAGGACAATCATTAGTCTTGACTTGCGGATGTATAATACGCGCACCTTTGACAGCCACTTAAAAAGGGGATAATTGGAAGCATTTACTGTAAGATAAACCAGGTTTGGTCACAGCTCTGCTTTCAAGGTTCAGGGTCAGTGCTAAACCATTCACGTGCGTGTCACTTGAATTTACTGAAGCCGTTTCTATTTAACCTATTGCCTGCTGCATTCTATGTATGAACATGTAAAAGTAGCAAATTAAGCTTGTGACAACAAACCCAAATTCATTGTGCCAAAAAAAAATAAAAAATATTTAAATAACTAATGAGAAGAAAACAGAAGTACAGTAAAGGCTGTTAGATTCTGGTGCTGTTAAGTTTGCTGCAAAATGGAAGAAATCATAAATCAATCTGATCTGTCCAATAAGACTATGAACCAAATTAGGAAACATATAGGGTTAGGCAAATGATTTTGAGAGCTTTGGTTGAGTTTTAAGATCCCTTATTTATTAAACATGCAATAAAGTGTAAAAAAAAAAAAAAAGCTACACATTATTTTTAACGTACATGTTATGGGGCAAGTTACTGTATGTTATGGAGCAAGTGCGGGGCAGATTATTTCTAATTAAGTAGTCGTGAAATAAGAGCAGTCTATGGGAAATCCATATGGGGTTATTTAAATTATTTCCTATTGGCTCCTGTTATTTCAACTTTCTATGTTATTAGAAAACTTTGCACCTAATCTGTAAAACTGCCCCATCACAGGTGCAGGTTTTGCCCCTAAAGAAAAGAGAAGTATAAGATTGTTTACCACTTTACTGCTCGCTTAGTGAGACAGTCTCTCAAGCACTTGCCAAAGATTGCAAAAATCAATCTGATAACCCACTTTTTTAGGTCATGAGGGGGATATTCGTGCATATATGGCTATTATATGCTTGCGCACACATAGGGTTTTTAAAACATATTTAATCAATTTAACCCATCCATACAGTGAGACAAAAAAGCAATGCATGCAAACATGCTCGGAGCAGTGGGCTTCCCAAATCACAGCACCCGGAGCAGAGCAGATGGGGGGGTTAAAGTGGACCAACACCCAGGATTTTCACTATCCTGGGTGTTGGTCCATTTCCGCGGGGCACCCCGATCGGGGGTGCCCCGCTGTGTGAAACCTCCCAGAAAGCCCAAAAAAACTTACCTTACCGCCGACGGATAAGCGACAGACAAGCTGGGGCCGCCGCCTCTCGCGCGTCCCTCTTACAGGTGCGCGCCCTGCTAGAGTGATGCGCGAGAGGCGGGCGGCGGTGGCGGAGAAGGTAAGGTTTGTGGGAGTCCGGGGGGGTTTTACACAGCGGGGCATCCCGATTTCGGATGCCCCGCGGGGAGGGAGCTGATCGGCCCGGGAATCTTATAGATTCCCGGGCCGATCAGCGGTGGGTGTTGGTCCACTTTAAGAACACTTCAAGCGGTCTTTCACTCTGAATAAGAGCCTATCTTATATGTTTCCCACACCCATTAAAAATCATCCTACCTGCATCTACTGCATGCTATGAGCCTTTAAACATCCAAGATTGTGGCTCATGGAGCATCAGGCAGCCTGCAAACAGGAAGCGCCTTCTGACTGTGCTGCTCTGCATTCTGGGATTGCTGACCTTTTCCTGACCCCAGCTCAGCTCTGTCTGAGCAAAGCACAGCTATAACCCGCCCCCCTGTACTTTATCCCACTCTCCTCTCCTCAGTAAGTGTGATGCTTCTGAGTCAAGATGGCGGCGCCCGTATCCTAAATTCCTGAACAGAGTTGCAGCCCAGTGGGGAAAAGAAGGGGAGGCCGATTCATCAATAGCGCCAGGTAGCGACAGATGAGCGACTGAAGTATTGCGCTATGAGCGCCGCTAGCGTCAGCCGCGGGCGGTAGCGATTCGCTATAGCAGGCCTCCTCAGTCGCTACCTGGCGTTGTTGGGAACAACGCCTACATTGCTGAATATGATGTTGGCCCTCAGCTTTGTAGGCGCTGTCAGTCAGTGTGACCACGCTATTCTACACAGCGCCTGCGCTTAGCTTTGCTGTGTCCTGGCCATCCAGTACCTTCAGAATAAAACACATTGCAACATGTTTTTTTAATTTTTTGAGTTTTTATTTTGTGTTGAAAAGGAAATTAAATTAAACCAGATATTAGAATATAAATGCAAAATAAAACATAATTAAACACATAGCCACATTTTAAATTATTTTATTTATTTTTTAAAGAAAAAGGAAATACAATTAAACCACCAATGAGAAAGAAAATGAAAATAAAAACATAAATGAGAAAGAAAAGGAAAATAGAAAAGGAAAATAAAAACAGAAATGAGAAAGAAAAGGAAAAGAAAAGGAAAATAGAAAAAGAAAATAAAAACATAAATGAGAAAGAAAAGGAAAATAGAAAAAGAAAATAAAAACATAAATGAGAAAGAAAAGGAAAATAGAAAAGGAAAATAAAAACAGAAATGAGAAAGAAAAGGAAAAGAAAAGGAAAATAGAAAAAGAAAATAAAAACATAAATGAGAAAGAAAAGGAAAATAGAAAAAGGAAATAAAAACAGAAATGAGAAAGAAAAGGAAAATAGAAAATGACAATAAAAACAGAAATGAGAAAGAAAAGGAAAAGAAAAGGAAAATAGAAAAAGAAAATAAAAACAGAAATGAGAAAGAAAAGGAAAATAGAAAAAGAAAATAAAAACAGAAATGAGAAAGAAAAGGAAAATAGAAAAGGAAAATAAAAACAGAAATGAGAAAGAAAAGGAAAATAGAAAATGACAATAAAAACAGAAATGAGAAAGAAAAGGAAAATAGAAAATGACAATAAAAACAGAAATGAGAAAGAAAAGGAAAATAGAAAATGACAATAAAAACAGAAATGAGAAAGAAAAGGAAAATAGAAAAGGAAAATAAAAACAGAACAGAGAAATAAAAGGAAAATGGAAAAGGGAAATAAAAACAGAACTCAGAAAGAAAATGAAAATTAAAATAGGAAGTAGAATGCAAAGGAAACTTTCGTCAGAATTAAACACATAGCCACATGTATCTATATATAGTAGATTTTATTTTTAAAATCTACAAAAATTTAAAAAGGAACAGAAGAGAAAAGGAAATTCAAAATTCAAACAGAAAGGAAAAGGCAAAGTAAAGGGAAATAAAGTTTTTAAAGTGCCAAATAGGGATCACGGTGCATGTCTTTGTGCCTGAAAAAATAAGAAAAGTGCAGTTAGTATAGATCTTTAAAGTAGTATTGTTGTTGCAAATAAAAAAATGCATTACTTGATAACCAACATTGGCGTCTTACACCCCCCTTAGAGTGGTTTGGGTCATCTTACACCCCCCTTAGAGTGGTTGGGATCATCTTACACCCCCCTTAGAGTGGTTGGGATCATCTTAAAACCCCCCTTAGAGTGGTTTGGGTCATCTTACACCCCCCTTAGAGTGGTTGGGATCATCTTACACCCCTCTTAGAGTGGTTGGGATCATCTTAAAACCCCCCTTAGAGTGGTTTGGGTCATCTTACACCCCCCTTAGAGTGGTTGGGATCATCTTACACCCCCCTTAGAGTGGTTGGGATCATCTTAAAACCCCCCTTAGAGTGGTTTGGGTCATCTTACACCCCCCTTAGAGTGGTTTGGGTCATCTTACACCCCCCTTAGAGTGGTTGGGATCATCTTACACCCCCCTTAGAGTGGTTGGGATCATCTTAAAAACCCCCTTAGAGTGGTTTGGGTCATCTTACACCCCCCTTAGAGTGGTTGGGATCATCTTACACCCCCCTTAGAGTGGTTGGGATCATCTTAAAACCCCCCTTAGAGTGGTTTGGGTCATCTTACACCCCCCTTAGAGTGGTTGGGATCATCTTACACCCCCCTTAGAGTGGTTGGGATCATCTTAAAACCCCCCTTAGAGTGGTTTGGGTCATCTTACACCCCCCTTAGAGTGGTTGGGATCATCTTACACCCCCCTTAGAGTGGTTTGGGTCATCTTACACCCCCCTTAGAGTGGTTTGGGTCATCTTACACCCCCCTTAGAGTGGTTGGGATCATCTTACACCCCCCTTAGAGTGGTTGGGATCATCTTAAAACCCCCCTTAGAGTGGTTTGGGTCATCTTACACCCCCCTTAGAGTGGTTGGGATCATCTTACACCCCCCTTAGAGTGGTTTGGGTCATCTTACACCCCCCTTAGAGTGGTTTGGGTCATCTTACACCCCCCTTAGAGTGGTTTGGGTCATCTTACACCCCCCTTAGAGTGGTTGGGATCATCTTAAACCCCCCCTTAGAGTGGTTGGGATCATCTTACACCCCCCTTAGTGTTTTTTTGGGCTCTTTTTGATGGTAGTTCAAATACATTTAGCCAGTAGTGCAGTACTTGCATTATAGTGAAGGGTAGTTAGTTTACCGCAAAAAAAGAAGTGATCATCCTTTCCCTTAGCTCATCGCCAGTCTGGGTGTCCTCACTTCTTGCTGCGGGCATGTTGGGGATTTCTGGCACCAGTGCTGTCTCCTCGGGGGCTTGGATTCGGTGGCAAATACATATATTGTGTAGCACACAGCAGGCAAGGATGATCTTGGAGACCTTCTGTGGGCTGTAGAGCATCTCTCCTCCTGGCCGTGCCAAACAGAGAAAGCGTGCTTTCAGCAGGCCGATGGTTCTTTCCACAATGCTTCTGGTCTTGCGATGCGCTGCATTGTAGCGTTCATGGGCAGAGGTCCGTGGGTTCCTGACCGGAGTCATGACCCACGTTCTCTGCCCATATCCCTTATCCGCTGTAGAAAAAACACAAGGAGAGAGACAGCAATTAGTACTAGTACATGTTTTTTTGTGGTTGTTTGGTTAAATTTGGCTTACTAGGCCACATATTTGCAAAATACATTGACATGGTTAATTTATTACCCAGTAGCCAGCCAGCTGGCATTTCGTTGTTATCAAACTTCCGGCACAGGACTGTCCGCTGCAAGAGGTAAGAATCGTGGCATGAGCCGGGGAACCCCGATCTCACCGCCCGCAGCCTCATGTCTGGGTCACAGACAACCATAACATTAATAGAATGGAACTGCTTCCGGTTTCTGTAGGACAGCTCCTGTGCACGGGGAGGGCGGAAAGGGATATGTGTACCATCAACGCACCCTAGCACATTCGGGATCCCTCCCATCAGATAGAAAGCATGTTTTATTTTGGCAACCTCTTCCTCATCCTCAGGAAACTTGATGTAAACTGGGATTAAATCACAAATTGCCAGAACTACCTGGATTAGTATGCGGCTCATAGTAGCCTGGCTTATCCCGCTGAGGAGGGCGGAGGTTGCCTGGAAGGTCCCTCGTGCCAAAATATTGAGAGTGGCACACAGGCGTACTATGCCTGGAATGGAATGAGTGCGTTTGGTGGATGGCTCGATTTTGTGCTTAATCTGATCATATAGGGACTGTAGTGCAGCACGATTCAGACGGAAGCGGCTCCTGATCTGCTCGTCACTTAAGTCCCATACTGAAAGGCGGATTGCAAAGGAGCGGGGTGCCCTAAGCCTCACAACACCCCGCTCCCTTTCCTCCTGCTCTTTCAGCATACACATACATCCATCCACCCAGACACCATACATGACCCTCTTATCCATCACACACACTAAAGATATATACAAAACCAAAAAAAAAAAAAAAAAACCACAAACACACAACACACACACAAACAATCACACTCCACACACACCCGCTACAATGCAGCTCACCACAAAACCAGAACTATAGTGGTCCAAACCACCAGCCTGCTGAAAACCAGCTTTCTAAGTTAGGCACAACCAAGAGGGGAGTTGCTGCACAGCCCACAAAAGGCCCCAAAATCAAGCCTCACTTGCTGTATGCTACACAATATTTGCAGATGCCACCAAAAACAAGCTCCTAAA
The DNA here is from genome assembly GCA_027917425.1 of Gastrophryne carolinensis. Classification (NCBI taxonomy): domain Eukaryota; kingdom Metazoa; phylum Chordata; class Amphibia; order Anura; family Microhylidae; genus Gastrophryne; species Gastrophryne carolinensis. The sequence continues at coordinate 562,051,289 of CM051234.1, forward strand.
GAAACAGCACTGATGTCAGAAATCACCCAACAAGCCACAGAGAGTGAGGACAGAAACCAGACAGAGGCTCAAATGAGCTAAGGGAAGCGAGCACAGCACCACACCACAGCCTTTGCCACAGTGTAAGAATAGCATAAGCTTGAAAATTCCTTCAATTTATACTTCTCTTTCAAAAGGGACAGTTCCGCTTTGCCGCCTTTTGCGTCGCTCTGCTATTTCCGGGCGCCAATTAGCCGACCCAGGTGTGCGTAAAACAGAGTGCGCACGCGCACGCTAGTAGCGCTACTAGCGTACTTGAGCCGAAACTTGCGTGCATTAACGGACATGGCCCAAAAATCAGTGGTGGCCCAATGAAAGGTAAGCTGCTGTTTTTTTAAATAGCCGTTAGGCTAACCACATGTCACAAGGGTTTGAGATACATCAGTCCATTGTTGTATTTGGGTGTGTGTTGTTTGGTTAATGAGGTCTGTAATGAGTTAATTGGCTAACACACATGCTTCAGTCAGTGCAGTGGAGGTGTGCCTAGAAGGAACTGGGCTGTATGTGTGAATCAATTAAGTGGCCTGCTTTTGGATTGGCTGTTAGAGCACATAAAACCTGGCCAAGCCTAAGAGATTGCGATGCCATTCTGTAGTCTGCATGCGTGCTTGTTGGGTGTGTATTTGTGTGTGTGTGCAGCTACAGGATGGAGCCAAATTCAGGACATCTGCCGGCCACAGCAGGCCCAAGTAGGAGTTTGGTGGGTGCTGTGCGCAGACCTCCCTTACGGAAAAGGGCACAGCCTGAAGGTGGGGCAGCACCCCAGGCTAAGCGCCCAGGTGCCAAGAGGGAGCCTGAATTTAATTTGGCTGAGAATAATCATCTTGTGCGCCTTACACTTGCTAAATGGGAGCTGATATTTGGCTCCCAAAGCAAGTCCATAGGCAAACAAGAAAGAAGCAAACTGTGGGATGCCATTGGTGTGGAGCTTAGTAGCACTGCTCAACACCCACGTAGTGGCCCATCCTGCAGGAAACGCTTCTACACTTTGCGAGGGGCCCTTATGAAAAGGATGAATCACGATCTTGATGTGGACAGTGGGATCATCCAGGCTCCAAAGAGTACCTACAGGCCGTATGAGGAGATGCTGAAGGCCAAAATCCCACTGGCTCGGCTGCAGGGTGTGGATCCTGGGGATGACACCACAGGTTGGACTGAAGGTACATATTTTCTGCCTTTTGTACAAACCTAATGTTAATGTATGTGATTTGCATTTTTTCATTCTGACCAACTAACAGTAGGACCTGTGAAGTATTACATTAGAGCTCAAACATTTGTTACTTTTATGTCTGTTGCTTTCTGCATAGGTGCACATGCTGCTGTCCGGGATGTGCCTCAGGACACCCAAGCTCCTGCCCTTCCAGCAACCTCAAGGCTACCCCAGTCTGCCATTGAAGGTATTTACCCCTAATTTTGGTGCTGGTTGTTTGGGGAACAAATGGGTGTGGGAGCAGCTCAAACAATCGAGTTTTGCACTGTTGAGTATTAATAATATGGGCCTGCGGCCTAATTTCACGCCCACTGTAACACTCACAGCAACTAACTAACAAGGCCCTAACATGTGTAGATATGTTTGAAGCCAGAGATGTGTAGCCATATATCGGCATATCAATGTGGGAGCCACACTGGCCTTGATTAGTGAATATTAGTGAAAGAGCTGCTCACACACACCTTAATGCATGTTGTATTTTTGCACGCACATTAACTATGGCTCAATGTTGGCTTCATTTTTGCCTAGCTCCCATGCCCTTGGCCCCAGCATCTCCTCCGGATCCCACCTACTCTTTGGATGTCGGTAAGTGCATGTGTCCACCTTGCTTGATCCACTTTTACCCAAGTGCATGTGTCTCATTCCTCTTTTTTCTTGGTAGGCCAAGTGACTGGTTCATCTTTGGACCCCACTTCCGATGTTGCCGGTCAACAGGACCCTGTTGGTGTGTAGAGCAATACATAATGTATCCTTTATGCTGTTTATGTTACACTGGTTCAATTTGGTTAGTCTACTAAGCTACATGTTTGCTTGGTAAACTTGAAGATGCCTCTTGGGAGTGCTTGTTGCCTCCCCAGGGTCAGTCTATTAGTTATTGGAGTGATAGCAATGTATTTTGGTGGACATTTTTTTTGCCAAACATTCCCCGTAGTAGTTTGCTGAATATTTAGAGACATTCCTTGTGTTTTTTAGTTGACCCGAATATCGGAAGTGGCTGTCCCGAAAGGGCCCCTCAAGTTCAGGCTGCCAGAGATGAGGGTAAGTTGTTTTGCCTTGCTCTAGTCTGTATTTTGGCTCTACTTTTGTTGCACTTGCTTCTGGCAACTTGTGTGTCCACATGTATTTTCAAGGTCCAAGCTCGAGTGAGGACCCCACTCAAGACATCTGGGATATTGCGGGTATGTGTAATTTAAGCAATGTTTCTGATGTGATTAGCAAAAATTATTGCCTCTTAGTCCTGTAACATACATGTTAACAATCTGAGTTTAACAGATACCTTTGTTCTAGTGTGTATTTTGGCACTTTTTAGAGGTATGGCCTCGATAGCCTAGCCAGGTTACATTTGAGTTTGGGCCACAGACCTACTAACCTGATTTTCCTGTTTAGCATATGCCAACTTGCCGGACATCTCGGATGTTGAATTGCCACTCTCTGGCAGCGAAACCTCGAGCCTACCTGTGCCGGAGGACACGCAGGTAACATGGCTGATGTAGACGACCTCGAACCACATTGGCATCTTCGTGGGTAGTGGATGAAGCAACATGTCACATTTCCTTTCATTGTTGTTTTTGCAGGAGGCGGAACCAGAACCCCAAGCTGGGACCTCTTCCCAAGTCCCATGTGGCCAAGCTTCCGAGGCTCAGACAAGGGTAAGTTGTATAGTGACTGTTTAGGGTATTTATTTTGAGGGGCATACCTGCATTGGTTCTGTTTGACTAAAATGTTGTTTTCTATTTGTTTAGCCTCAAACCACAGCAAGAGGAGGTGTGGCACCAACCAGTGCTGATTTCTATCAGCTAGGGGTCCGGATGCTGGAGGACTACAGTCGCCAACAGCCGCGTGATGGAACTAATGAGCGCATTGCGGCGTTGGAAAATCAGGTGCTGATGTGTCAGCAACAAAATGAGGCCCTGCAGCGCCAGATGGACCAGTTGCTCCGAAACCAACACCAGAACCAGGAACTTGGTCGGCTGGCAAATCTAATGGAGCAATCTCTCCAGCGCCAGGAACAATCTCTCCAGCGCCAGGAAGAATCGATACAGCGCCAGGAAGAATGTCTCCAGCGGCAGGACCAAACTTTGTTGTTGCTACAACAGCTCATACAACAGCAGTCTATATTTTTTACTGCACTGTTGTCCCCCAACACCGCCCCTAGCAATGACTCCCAACCTCCCCGGCCACCCAGCCAAGAATATTAATTTTGTTTTGTTTGGTTTTTGTAAATATATTTGCTTCACCCACCTCTAAAGTGTGTGTTTCCTAAGACCTAGCTAATAACACAGTCAGGGATGAGTATCTTGACCTACATATGTCAATGTATTGGTCAATTTAGGCCACACATTTGAGACCATAGCTTACTATGGTTAACACATGAAATGGCTCCAAAGGTATGACTAAATTGACACACAAATGGGTTTTGAGACAGTTAAACTATGCTTTGCAATGCAACACACTGTAATGATGGTACTCAAAAAATGTATTAAACAAACATGGCCAACAGGGCCAACATTGCCCAACAACGGGCATCAAGAGCCCAGCCTTCCCCCCACCCTAACGACGCCGCCGGCGCCTCTTCTTGGCCAGCAGCATCAGCTTCAGGAGCCGGATCTCCCGCCACAGTCTGCGATGCTGGTTTTCACAAGCTGTAGAGATGTAGAAACAACAATTGATTAATAAATTGGATGTGACCTCAACAGACACAGATGTAGCAATGTAATGTCAGTGTGTCCAATTAGGTGACACTCACATTAACATTGTTGACCACTGTGTGCTTATTGGTTAACATGATATGAGTACTATTGACTGGCAGGAATGTGAACAACACATTCCAAGCATACATTTACTCTTAAAGTGTACCAACACCCACCGGTGATCGGCCCGGGAATCTATCAGATTCCCTGCCCGATCACCTCCCTCCCCGCGGGACATCCGAGATCGGGATGTCCCTGGGGCTGAAACCCCCCCAAACCCCGAAATACCTACCTCAGTTTCGGTGGGGCAGTGCCGCCGGGCCCTCCCTGGCGCCCCTCTAGACGTGTGCGTGCCTGCGCCGGCCGTCTGTGAATGGCCGGCGCAGGCACGCGCGCGTAAAAAGGGGCGCGGGGGAGGCGGAGGAGGAGCCAATTTGCCGTGGCTTGTACGTTGGCTGGAGTCAAAGTGAGTTCAGGGGGTTGTCACACAGCGGTGACGATCAGGGCTGCCCCACCGTAGTGGAACAACACCCAGGAAAGTCAAAATCCTGGTTGTTGTTCCAGTTTAACTCTTGGGAAGCCAAGAAGGTATAAGTCCCAGTGTGTCCATTTTTGTGTTTAGTCACAGCCAAACATCAGGGCCTAAGTCCTAACGAGTACACGAGTTTGCCCTATAATGTTAGAGGTCCAGACCTAATAGGGCCCATTTGGTTGTGTCTAACGCCAAAATAGTCTCTATGTGGCCTAATGAAGAATGTGAGCCAACAATCAAGCATGCAAACAGGCATGTTGGATTATTGTACAAACACATTGAATCGAGATGTGTGTGAAATTAAGCCATAGGTAAATTTAAAATGTCTGCAGATGTGACTATAAGACATATGTTTCACAAGTCTTTAGGCATATGAAGTGGGATGTACTCACCATCGCAGCTGTGGCGGGGGCCCATGCTGCTGGCCGTCCCTGGAGCTGGGGTGGGGAGGAGGGTCTCTGGCTCCGTCTGCGTCGCAACATCTGTCAACAGAAAGCAAAAGACAAAAACACAATTAGTGGGCAAATGACACCTGACTATTTGACATCCATCTGGTTATTGAGTCTGAAAATGCAAAGGCTTGCATGGTTACATACAGGTTGTCCTAAATTAGCATATTTCCTGGACCATGAGTTAATGTCAATTTGTTAGGCTTGACACATGTATCCCTAAAGAGAATGTGCAAATAACATAGACAGTGCTATGTAAAGGAATCTTTAGCAGTTGTTTGGCTAATGTTAATAGTGGGCCACATGTTGGAGCGGGAACAACTTAACCCAAGAAAACAAATTAGAACACCCATCATGGTGTGGGCAGAAACATAGGGGTGGTTGACAGTTGGCTAGCACTGTAGTGGGGTTTGTGAGGTTAGGGTACCTTATCAAACCAGCTGTGACAATGGACCAGGAAACATGTGTCTGTTACAAGTGGGCCTATACACAGGATTGCAGCAAATCTGGGTTTGGGTCCGCTTTGGCAGAGCAACACAATTTGCATGAGACAACGTACTCCGCGCCCGCTGCCTTCCACACATCACTCCTCGAGTGTGTGCGCACGCGCAGCCCATTTGGAAAAAGAGCGCAGGCGCACACACATCTAGAGTGTCACACAGGAGGCTGGGACGGTGGCTTGGGCAACCCCAAAAGAGGTAAGGAGTTAGTGGGGTTTTTTTGGTGGGGGGGGCCCTGGGTGAGGGATGTGATTTGTCCTGGAACCTTCCAGAAACCAAGCACCATCAATGTTTGGGGGTACACTTTAATGAATGTCATAACATTGGGAATGTGATGGCTAACCACAAACACTTACCATGACTATGCCCGTGGAGAATCCTACGCCAAAACGCCATGGAGGTGCCGCCTATATGATGCCCTGCAAATTAGAGAGGAATGGCAAGGGCTAAGGACAAATTGCAAGATGAAACCTGTCACAGACTAACAATTAAAAAATGTACACTCACCAGGGGATGAAGCGCCACTTGAAGCCCAGGGAGGGCTCTGAGGAGGAGGCGGGGAGCCTCGGCTCCTCACACTCTGGTCAGAAGATCCACCAGGCAAAGGGCCACCCTCCTCCCTCTCACTCCCTGTTTGAGAGTGGCCCCTTGCCTGGTGAGAGTCCTCAGACTCAGAGTGTGAGGAGCTGAGGCTTGATCCAGCCAGCCCCCCAGCAGCACACTCCTCTGGGGCGTCATCCCCTTCCTCCCCTGGGTCCTCTAAATAGGACCCGCGGGAGGGACCCTCCCCCGATGACTCCCCCGAGTCCGCCTGCCTGGTTCGGGGGAGGAATCCCTTCCCACGTTTCCCCAGGGGAGGACGCTTATCTGTGTGGAGGGGGTGAAAGAAAATAATTAATCTAAAGAGCACAAATGGACACAGCTTAGCAGATCATTATGCACAAAGGGTAAACAGAACATAAGCTTTAACTTACCTGATGCGTAGGCATCATATAGGCGGTACACGCCTTCAGGGTCCCGGCGCTTGAAATCCGACCACTTCTGTTGAATGGAGCGGATGGTCAGCTCGGTGTTGAAGCGCCGGGACACTGCGGCCTTCACCTCCATGGCTATGCGTTTTTTCCCTCCACGGGCATAGTCATATTCGGCCACGCAGAAGTCCTATGAAAAATGAACAAACAAACTAAAATCAATACATGACATCAGAACACTGTCATAAACAGTTATACAAAGACCAGATCAAAGTGGACCCACACCCAGGATTATCAGTATTCTGGGTTTGTGTGCACTTTGGTGGGCCACACCAATTGTGGGTGGTCCGCTGTCTGCAACCCCCTTGGAAGGCCACAAATACACCCCTGAGGACACTCCCACGTCACTCCGCAAGCCAAACACAGCGCTCCGCGCCGCTGTGGTATGCGCATACAAGGCCGTTGGGACGTGCATACCAGCTCAGCTGGGTCTGCACGGCAAAGTACGCATGTGGCGTTTGACTCTAACAGGGAGTGCGCCTGCAACCAAAATTAAAATATGTCTGGCGCAGGGGTACACCCTGCTAGAGGTAAGCGCAATAGGCATCCGCAGCTAACGCATGCACAGATGGGACGGGGCTGAGGTAATTTTTAGGGCCCTCCAGGGGGGGGCATCCCAGCAGGACATCCACAATGGGGATGCCCCACGGGGAGTGATCAAATTTGGTCTGAAAACAAAGAAATTTCTGACCCAATCCCCCCTGTGTGTTCTGCAACTTTTAAGCTAAAAATACCAACAAAAAAATACTCACTTTGACCACCTGGCCATTTACGCGGCTATCCACCCGGGTGCGAGTTTTCTTTTGAGGCCCAGTAGGGGAAGGGGTGGGAGGGGTGCTATTTGGGGAAGGTGAGGTAGGTGGGGGAGGTGGGGGAGGGGTGGTGGGGTCAGAGTCGGAGGAGGAGCTGGGGAGGCGCATAACGCCGTCTGGGCAGCATAGTGGAAACGCTAAGGAGGAAACAGGAACCGGAAATGACCCAAGCGACATTGGAAAAAAGTTTAAAAAAAAAAAACGCTACGCGCACCAGCAACAAGCTATTCTCAGCTATGTGCAAGCTAAGTGGCGGAAAAACTAAAATGACGCTTGAAAACAAGCTAGTGGCATAAGCGCAAGACAGTTTTACCTTAAGGTGGCGTTGAAACGCAAAGGAGGATCCCGGAACCGGATATGACGCTAGCAACTGTGCTTCAAAATTCAAACACAAACATGCGCGCAACAGGGACAAGCTAATATCAGCTATGTGCAAGCTAAGTGGCGGAAAAACATTAAAATGACGCTGCAAAACAAGCTATTGGCATAAGCGCTAGACACTTTTACCTTAAGGTGGCGTTGAAACGCAAAGGAGGATCCCGGAACCGGATATGACGCAAGCAACTGTGCTTCAAAATTCAAAAACAAACATGCGCGCAACAGGGACAAGCTAATATCAGCTATGTGCACGCTAAGTGGCGGAAAAACATTAAAATGACGCTGCAAAACAAGCTAGGGCCAAAGGCGCCACGAATTATTAGCTTGATTTATCAGGGGATTCTACATACTGTAATGCATAGGTCCTTCTAAAGCATACACCGTGGTGCTTAAATATACAAATCTTATTCCTTCCCAAAGTCATCACACAATCAAACTAGACAACTACCTGAAAATGTGGCACACATGAGAATGCATAAGGGGTTGTTATGAGCTGGTACGACTGAATGTTAATCCTGCAATATGTGGCCAGGCACGCTCACAACTACAGTGTATTCATTAACAACGACTGGGGTCGCGGGAAGTGAATTCCTTGCAAATGGCAGAAGGGCACATGTATGAACAGCACAGCGCCGCACAACGCAGCGCAGCGAGGCACAGCGACGCTCGCGCCGCCACATAGCGAATTAAAACAGCGACTGCACAAACACTGACCAACACAGATTCATCAAGGACAGGGCTGCCGAATAGCTTGGGCGCTGACAATTTCGAAGAGCGAACGTGACCGCCCAACCTGACAGGCTACAAAATAGCTTTACAAGCCCCGTTTGTGTGGAAAACCAGCGATTTTGATGCAAATGAGTTTGGGTGGAGGAGATGCAATTCCCATGTCACTCACAACATTACATTGTGAAAATAAAAAAAAAAAGCTAATACATATTAATAACCAGCCAGATTCATAAAACAGATCAATATAAACATGTGTTGAATTTTGTACCAAATAAAAAAACCCAAAAACCACTAAAAACAATCATTGCAGCGTCTGCCATTGAAATGTATGGGAGAGCGGCAGGTAGCGCCAGGTAATACGTGTCGCTGTGAAGGAATTTGCAGCGGCGCTGTTCGGGCCAGCCGGCTTCATGATGAATGCCGCGCTAGCCGTCGCTCTCGCCGGCGCTAGCCTCATTTAGCTTGATAAATGCGTCATTGTGACCGCCGCCGGGCGTACTTGAGTCGGTAGTCGCCGTTAGCTGCCGCTACCTGTCACTCGTCAGACACTACCTGGCGCTATCGCTTGATGAATAAGGGCCTAAGTGACTTAAACTATATAAACTTAAAATATATTAATTTTAGATGCTAGGGAATAGTTTTTATAAGGGTTTAGGCTTTTCAATTTCAATAAATCATGCTGAAGGTCCGGTTTAAGTCATGTCCTGGCCGGGAATTGAGCCTGCCACATTTCTGTTAAAAGATTGCTTCCTTACTACTAGGCCACAACTGTTTAATGTTAAAAAGTAACAAACTGTATAAATATGACAATTAGCATAAACAGCTTACACCAGGAGTCCCCAACTTTTAGTCCGAGTCACAGGGAGTCACCTGTAGAAGCAGGGATACCTGCTTCTCCCATTACATTCAGCTTTCTATAGGGCTCATCAATATGCACATCATAGAAAGCTGCTTGGAGAGGGCACTGCACATAAATATCCCAAGTTTTGTTCCTCTTTAATACTTGGTTTGTAGTGTGGTGCTGGCCACTATGCTGGGGGAGAATTTCCAAACTACAACCCAAAACCCACTTACTTATTTAAGTGCTGACAACAGTGCTATTTAACCTGAAGACTGAGATTTCAGTTTAGCAAACAATTGGTGATGCCATCCCATGCATACTGCTGGTTATTACCTACTTTCTGGTACCTCCACCTTTTGGAAGCTGGGAGTCAGGAACTGACCCCATGTGACTGAAGGCAGACAATCAGGTTTTGGTCAGCTTTCAACCAGTGAGAAAAGAGGTCCTGGAAAAAGTATTAATGAGTGGTAGGGGGCTAGTGAGGGCACTTTCCAGGTGAGGACGCACACACCAATCCTCCAGCCACCACTTCCCTGAACAGACACACCAATCTGCCAACAATCAGCTCACCTGACACACACACATCAATCTGTCAGCTACCACCTGACATACACATGCATCAGTTCACCAGACCCTCCTACAAACAAACGCACACACACAATCACCCCTACCCCAACCAGTAACAATTCCAGTGCCACCTATTATTTATTTTAACCCCAAGTGTGGCCCCTGCCTGATTCTCCAATTTCCCTGTTCTTTAGCTGACCTCACAGACTGTGTGCAGGCCTACGCAGCAGCAGCTGGGGTTCCTTCATCCGTCTAGCGATGAAAGTGATGTCAGCAGTGGGTGGAGCCAAGATGCTTATCTTCTAGGAAGGTTAAGGAGGTGCTGGCACCTATGACCCACCAAGGGGTGATGGGTGCCGCTAGGAGGTGCTCTCTGGCAATGGGACTGAAGGAAATACCTGAATTCGGTGATGTGGAGGCCAATTCATCACTAGCGTCACCTGCCGCAACGTGGCATTATCGTTTCTTAAATAAACCCCTTAATGATAAAGTGGTTGCTCCAACACTAATATTTTTGTATTGTATGTCTAGGACTTTTCTGGCCTTGCTTCTGGGAAGGATACCTTTTATGGTATTAAATATGGCTCAGTTATTTACCAGCGTCTTTAACAGCGTTAAATTGCCTTTTTTAGTGTAAGCTAACAAACTTTCTAGAATGTGCTGTTACTTGACTCACTGAGTCCCTTACAATTAGGGGAGAAGAGGAATCTGAGAGGTCTGGAGTATTATTTTAACAGTAAGACATCATTTCTTCTTGCTTTAAAAGTGCTACAAAGCCAGTGACCTACTTATTTTAGTAACATTTATAACTGATCTTTTCCCTAAAGGCACTATAAACCCTACAGCAATAATTACCCAGCACAATCAGCCCACCAGATTCCTGCACCAAGTGCCTTTTCTCCATTTCCTTCAGCACAGGGCAGAAGTGGAAGCAGGGCTCCAAAGTTAGGCATTATTGTCAATTTAATTCCTCCATGAACAAGCAAGAAAATGGTCCTACAGCTACTCTGACTCTCTTGGTTCTCTCAGGGTGAGCGAGCCTGGCAAGCCACAGTGGCCCTGCAGCTCTCTCTGACCACAGCAAAAGCTGCTCTATGACACGCCATTCCAATCTCAGCCACGAGCCAGAAAATAAAGCAAAGAAATTAGTTTCGCCAAAAATACATAGGGTATTTACATATAATTAGACATTTCCATGTGTTTTGCTTATTTTATACTTTTCCCAAAGGTAATAATGTGAGAGAAATTTGGCGTGTGTCTGGGCAGGTGAATTTAATTGTGTAGTGTAGTCATCTTGTGGGTGAATTCAGCACCAGGTGCAAACATTGCATTAAGGAGTAAATGTGCAATTTAGGTTAACAATTAAATAGAAGTGCTCCTTTTACACCTGGTGCTGAATTGACTTCTGCATAGACAATGAAAGGCATCTCTAGAATAAAAGTGCTCTTTTTACACCTGGTGCTGAAGCACCCCTGTGCTTTAACACCAGGGGCAAAAATTTCCCTTTTATTTTTGGAGAGTAAAAGTGCCATTGTCTTTTATTGTCTAAGCAGGAGTCCATTCAGCACAATAGGGTTGATTCAGAGACAGATACGCATGGACTTTCGCTTGTTTTTTGCTTTTTACGTTACTTTTTCCATGCGTATGTTCATTCCCGCTAACGCGTATATGCGCTTTCGATGTACAGATTTAAATCTGATAATTTGCATTAGTTCAGATAAGTTACGTTATTGGGATGGGCTTGCGTCTGATTCTGAGACCTGATTGCCGATGAACCACCGCCCTATAGAACAGTTTCATTTCCGCTCCACTTACGGGACCATTTTTGCCTCGGATTGCTATTGTTGAACATGTTTTGCGGCTACGTGGAGGAGTATGAGCGCCTTCAGCTCCAAGGCATTGCATGTTTTAGCATGTCCGAGGCCAGATTGCACCGGCGACGCATGCCTGTCGATCGCATGCATGACGTTGAGCTGTTCGAGCTCACCTGACTTAATCGCGCTTCCCTCCATAAACTGTATAGTGAGCTGCGGCCATTGTTAGCCCGCACCACAAGGAAGGGGCAAACAATTTCAGGTATGATCAAGATGCTTGGCTGCCTGCAATTTTTGGTGAACGGCTCGTTCCAGAGGCTGGGTGCGCTGGATGTCCCAGCCTACGCTGATCCGCGCGCTATCCAAGTTTCTTGATGGCATGGCTACCATTAGTCCCAAATATATTTCCTTTCCGGACAACATGGTAGCCTGGAACGCGCTTAAGTTGTTTTATTTTAATATCGCCGACATGCCCAACGTCATGGATGCGATCGATTGCACCCACGTTGCATTGGTCCATCCCGCAGCCGACGAGTACATCTATAGGTAAGTTAATTATGTCATTTTGTTATATTGTTTAGGCAAACTTTATTGTAACTATCTATTAATCCCTCCTTCTAAAGTGTCCCTTTGAACCACTTTACAATGCATACCTTAATCCCTCCTTCTAAAGTGTCCCTTTGAACCAGTTTACAATGCATACCTTAATCCCTCCTTCTAAAGTGCCCCTTTGAACCAGTTTACAATGCATACCTTAATCCCTCCTTCTCAAGTGTCCCTTTGAATCACTTTACAATGCATACCTTAATCCCTCCTTCTAAAGTGTCCCTTTTAACCACTTTACAATGTATACCTTAATCCCTCCTTCTAAAGTGTCCCTTTTAACCACTTTACAATGCATACCTTAATCCCTCCTTCTAAAATGTCCATTTGAACCACTTTACAATGCATACCTTAATCCCTCCTTCTAAAGTGTCCCTTTTAACCACTTTACAATGCATACCTTCATCAATTAGTTTCATGTAGGCCTTATCAAACCATTTTAATGCTGACCTTAATTAGTCATTAGCATGTTAATCTTTATTTTCTTCCACATCCATATAATATTTGTGATTTAAACTACTTATGTACTTTGTTAATATTATTTGGATTGTAGAACAGGTTTTTTGTTGGGGTGTTAGGAGTTATTGTTTGAGTTGTTTACCTTGGCTTGCTGTAATTTTTTTTTTTTTTCAGGAACTGCAAGATGGGCCACCCACTGAATATCCAAGCAGTGGTTGGCCCGGACCTGCAATTCCTTAGTGTACTTGCCGGGTATACAGGCTCATCCCATGATGCTTATATCTTGCGGAGCTCTGGATTGTTCTGTCGGTTTGAGTCTAGAGAATTATCTGGTGGATGGCTCCTGGGTAAGTTTTCTCAAATTCCATCATTCCATTTTCCCTGTATGGCTATGAATATAGTTGATGATCCATGTCTTAACCTATGGCTGTTTTTTTCCCTTGATGACATGTTAAACAATAATGTTGCTTAGAATGTGTAATTTATGTAAGTATTTTGTTATTCTTTCAGGGGATTCTGGATATCCGCTTTTTCCCTGGCTCCTGACGACCGTTCTTCAGCTGCAGAATGCGGGCCAGGAGGCGTATAATCGGGCCCACCAGAAGACCCGGGCCGTAGTGGAAAGGGCCTTTGGACTGCTCAAGTCCAGATTTAGATGTTTGGACCATACAGGGAGGGCACTGCAGTACGAACCCAACAAGGTCATCCAAATAATCCTTGCATGCTGCGTGCTGCATAATTTTACCCTGATGCTGAGTGTCCCCCGTTATGTTGATCTGCCCCCCTCTCCACCCAGCCAGGAGGCAGATGAAACTTATGATGGCACCCCTAGTGCCTCTGGCCCATACAGGGGGGGCACTGCAGTACGAACCCAACAAGGTCATCCAAATTATCCTTGCATGCTGCATGCTGCATAATTTTGCCCTGATGCAGAGTGTCCCCCGTTATGTCGATCTGCCCCCTCTCCACCCAGCCAGGAGGCAGATTTATGATGGCACCTCTAGTACCTCTGGCCAATGTGTGCGTGCACGTGTTATATCTTCTTTTTTTTCTTAACATTTGGTTTGTTTGTTTATGTTTTTTTGTGTTTGTACAATTTGTTGCCTCTGTGAAGGCCTTTTTTTGGGTTAAACATTTTAGTAATGATGTAATTACTAGACATTTTACACCTGATTTGAGCCTCATGCAGTTTATTTTCTCATGTTTGTGATTTCAAACCTTCATTAATATCCAAACAACACAAACATTAATACAGCTAAAGTCACATTCAATATATTTTCAGGAAATATGTCAATATTTGGTTGAAGGGCACTCGCAGACTCCATGTACATACATTTTAAAAAATAACTATAAATTGCTGCAGACTCCTGGCCCCTAGCAATTCTGCACATCCAGGAGTTCTAAGGTCACTGACTCCAGGCCCAAGTTTACCCGTCCACCAACATCAAGATCCATAGGGAGCACCACTTTCAAGGAGAATAGTCGCCCAGGAATACATATGCCACATACACAACCTCTCCTGCTTGTAATTTTGGCAGCCTCTGACAGCCAGACCCCATGCCAATCCAGTCCAATCTTTGCCATTGGCAAATGTTGTTAGTTTCAAGCCAAGAATGTCCCCCAATTTTGGCACCAAACAGGATGAGGCAGCCAGCATTTCCTTAGGCCCAAGCCTGCTGCGTGTGAGCTTGAGTGGCCGCTTCACTGAGGCTTAAGCTCAGCCATTGGCTAGTGGGGTATGTGAGCACTCTAATGAGCTGTATGGGCGGATTCCAAAACAAACCAGCCAAGCCATAAAACACCCAATCTTGGTTGCGCTCACCACACAGGTAAATATAGTTGGGATGTAGAGGAAAGATATTTACCTGATCCAGGTCAAATTGATATTAATATTGATCTTGGCCAAAAAAAAGTTGTGGAGGGCCTTGGAGGTGGGCCAACACCTGGGCATGTGTGCCATTCATAATCTGCCACTGCTCCAGCATCTGTCTGTTGCTAGTTCTAAATTCATGTAGCATGGCAGTGAAGTTTGTATTTAAGGTGGCCGTTTGTTCTGCCATCTTTCTGTTTAAGGTGTCCATTTGTTCAGCCATCTGGCTGTTTAAGGTGTCCATTTGTTCAGTCATCTGGCTGTTGCTCATCCTAAATTCAGTCAGCATGGTGGAGAATGTAATATTGAAGTTCTCTAATTGTGCAGTCATCTGCTCTGTAGTTTGTTGAGTCACCTGCCTAAAGTAACGGCTGTCATGGCGCCATGCTGACTCCAGGATCTGCACGCATCTCCCCTGGGCAGCACTGGGGACTGGCACTGGGGACTGTAGGCTCAGTCTCAGCCTGCTGCCCACGGTGGGCTGGCAGCATGCATCCAGCTTCACTCTGCTGCAGAGGATTTGTTGCAGTAGGATGCTGGGGCAGTGGCAGATAGGGTTCCAGGGGGGTTATTTGCGAAGGTCCAATCTGGCTGGCATCTTCCTCCTCCATATCCTGGATTACATCCATTAGTGTGGGAGTCTGTTTGGACATGTGAAAAAGTGTGTCAGATTTGGCCATAAATATCTCTTAGAATCTAATTAGTCGTGTCCATTCACAAGCATCACCAGTTTCAGCAAAGTCCACTTACCCTATATATCTGGTCCTGTGTCCTAGGCAGCAGGGAAGTAGACGGCGTGCTCAAACGGGAGGAGGCTTCCACACTTCCAGAGGCTGGATGCTGTGCTGTGTTAAAAAGTAAAAGGCACGTAAACACACAAACATCCCTGGATGAGCCTGATGATTACATATGCTTTAGAAAACACGTGGACAAGCAGGAATGACAACTCCCCCAAGGTTTAAAGTTGAC
Source organism: Gastrophryne carolinensis (assembly GCA_027917425.1). Classification (NCBI taxonomy): domain Eukaryota; kingdom Metazoa; phylum Chordata; class Amphibia; order Anura; family Microhylidae; genus Gastrophryne; species Gastrophryne carolinensis. The sequence goes on from CM051234.1 coordinate 562,066,782, forward strand.
CTTCAAAATGATTCAGAGTCTATCTTATATATATGCCTCACTCTGTACATACAGATTGGTCACCTTAAATAATCCAAACATGCATGTACTGCATGTTAGGAGGCTTTACACAGGCAAAATGTCGCTTTTGGGGCCAACAGTCAGCTTGCAAATAGCATTTGCCTTCTGAGTATGCTGCTGTGTATTCTTGCAATGTTGACCTTTCCCTGACCACAGTTCAAGTTTGTCTGACCAAAGCACAGCTACAACCCCAGTGGTAGAAAGCTAAAGAAGTAAGTGTTGTCAATTATTTTCTATATTCACATCACATGCAGTGCTTTGGTAAGATAAATTGGTTAAGATTTTACACAAATAACGTCAAAGGTTGTGTATGGATTGAAAACCTTTCTAAGGACCATGAACTACTGCACCCTGGGAGAGTGTCCATCATTAAGGCCATTCCTCACCCGCCTACAACAGTAACCTCCCCTCAAAGCCACTCCCTAGGTGCCTGTGTTCATATCTGCCTGTGAGCCTCATTTCCCAAGTTTCCAATAGTTAACATTTAAACAATCATTACTAACCTGCAGAAATGTCCTGGGTGTACTTGTCGTGTCTGCCAGAGAGGCCCTCTAATGCTACGGGGTGAATTAAAGCCAGGACCATTTGAGAAGAGGAATCTGGCCCTGGAGATCGTGGCCCGCATCCACCAGGAAACGGACACCACCTGGGAGATGCAGGAGCTGCGCGATTCGTTGGGGACCACGGATGAAGACTAATTATCTGGGGCCTGCCATTGCTTTGTATATAGTTCTCTTGTTTTAACTAGTTTTTAAAAATGTAAATATGTTTTAAGTTTTTTAAATTGTACTGCCAAAAAATGGCCAACCATTTTTTTAAAAAAAGGCAAACCAAATTGCCAGTTGGTATTAAAAAACACCAAACCTAAAACTTGTTTCTGTGTCATTTTATGTTAAAAAAAGATTCATTAAGGGTTGGTTACAGCAAAACGTAGGAAGAACACAAAATAAAAAAATGAAGAATATCCAGACCGCGATGTGATTGAGGTAAGCATTAGGTGCGCAACATGAAGAATATCAAGACCACGATGTGATTGAGGTAAGCATTAAGGGCGCTAAATGATGAAGAATGAAACCGCGATGTGATTAAGGTAAGCATTAAGGGTGCTAAATGATGAAGAATGAAACTGCGATGTGATTGAGGTAAGCATTAGGTGCGCAACATGAAGAATATCAAGACCGTAATGTGATTGAGGTAAGCATTAAGGGCACTAAATGATGAAGAATGAAACCGCAATGTGATTGAGGTAAGCATTAAGGGCGCTAAATGATGAAGAATGAAACGGCGATGTGATTGAGGTAAGCATTAGGTGCGCAACATAAAGAATATCAAGACCGCGATGTAATTGAGGTAAGCATTGTAAAAGAAGTGAGTGATCAAAATATGTAGACGAGCACATTAATGAGTTAATTTTGTTGTGCGCAGGCGTAAGGTCATAAAGATTTCCGTCTGGACGTTTATTTATAGAAAAAGGAATTCAGAATCTAACGGGAAACGTAAATCATTCGTTTGAGGGGACGTTGGAAAAAGGCAGAAAACAGAAGCCTACGTTGTAACATGAGTAACCTAAACGGAAAACGAAAGCTGAAAAATGACATTCTCGTTGTTAACCGAACGGACGAACACTTGACAGAAGGCTTGCGATGCATGCTTAGAATCACTCGTACACTCATACCCAAGCGGGAAAAAAACAAAAAAAAAAAACAGATTGACACAAAAACTAAATTCTTTTTATGTCTCTCTGAATCAATCCTAATGTGTAGAAAGAACACTTAGGCCCTTATTTAACAAGGGATAGCGCCAGGTAGCGAATGGTGAGCGAATGGTAATGACGGTCACCGCCACGAGAACACCGGCTCCCCTCCGCAATCACACATTTATCAAGCCAATCCTGCTTAGCGACTGACAGAGCGCCAGATTGCGAATCATTCATCATTATTCCAGCCTCACCCCACAGCGCCAGCGAGCGACCTTGAACAGCGCCAGGTATGACCTCTCGCTACCTGGCGCTCTCCAATGCATTTCAATGGAGCAATCTTTAAATATTCTTAATAAATTGCTATTAATGTTTTTTTTTTTTTTTTTAATGTCAAAAATTCTGTGACCACTTCTGCAATGTTAGATATTTTTTTTAAGGTAAAAAATTTGTGCAGAATTGATATTACAGGTCTGATATTAATGTATTCATATATACAAAATGTTTTGAAAAACTTTTTTTTTTTTCTCCAAAAATATGGTTGTTTGGGGGTTAAAAAACTACTTTTAACTCATCGCCGCCAGTGCTCTGGGGTTTAAACAAGCATTTCACAGCGCGAGAATTTTTTGAGCGTGATTTGTCAATGAATATGCTGGGAGCCGTTCGCTATGGCCATTCGCTGTCATGCGCTCCCATACAGCGCGGAACCTGTCAAACAGCGACTCCTAACCCCGTATTCAACATTACCGCACACCGACTGAGTCGCGGCCAGCGGCCAAGCACAGCGAATACTAGCGGGCGCTGTGAAAATACAGCTACTGTCGCTCATCTGTCGCTACCTGGCGCTATTGATGAATCGGCCTCTTACCCCAAAGTAAGTTGTCTGCACCTTAGGCTCGATTCAGAGAGATAAAAAAAGACAGTCGTTTTAGTGCAGATCTGTTTTTTTTTTTAATTTTCCCGCTCTCGTAAGAGTGTGCGAGCGATTATATGCATGCATTGCTAACCTTCAGCAGAGTTTCCGTCCGCTCGTATGCCAGAGTACGAGTACGAGGATGTCATTTTCCAGCGTGACTTTTCTATTTAATTTTCTCATGTTACAACGTCGGCTTTCGATTTTGCCCTTTTTCCATCGTCTCCTTCCACAAATCCTTTATGTTTCCCGATAGATTCTGTTTTCCTTTTTCACTAAATAATTGTCCGGATGTAAATCCTTACGATCTTGCGCCTGCGCACTACAAACTTAACTCATTAAAGTGTTCGCCTACATATTTGCCACCCTCACTTCTACTACAATGTTTAGCTAAATCACTTAGCGCTATCCTCCATCTTCCTTTTTGGACCCTTAAAGCTCACCCCAACCACTTAGCACTATCCTCCATCTTCCCTTTTGGACCCTTAAAGCTCACCCAAACCACTTAGCACTATACTCCATCTTCCCATTTGGACCCTTAAAGCTCACCCCAACCACTTAGCACTATCCTCCATCTTCCCTTTTGGACCCTTAAAGCTCACCCCAACCACTTCGCGGTTAGGTTCTTCTTCCATTTTAGTCCCCTAAAACTTACCCAAACCACTTCCCGGTTAGGTTCTTCTTCCATTTTAGGCCCCTAAAACTTATCCAAACCACTTCCCGGTAAGGTTCTTCTTCCATTTTAGGCCCCGAAAACGTACCCAAACCACTTCGCAGTTAGGTTCTTCTTCCATTTTAGGCCCCTAAAACTTACCCAAACCACTTTGCGGTTAGGTTCTTCTTCCATTTTAGGCCCCTAAAACGTACCCAAACCACTTCGCAGTTAGGTTCTTCTTCCATTTTAGGCCCCTAAAACTTACCCAAACCACTTCCCGGTCATCTGAATCTTCATCTCTAAATATTTATTTCACCCTTCGTTTGGTGTTAATGTATTTGTGTAAAAAAAAGACACTGAAACTTTTATTTTGGTTTTGATTTTTTTTTAGTAAAAGCCCATTTTTTGGGGACTTTTTAAAATGTTTTTTTGTACACATTTTTGCAAAATTTTTTGGGATAAAACTTTAAAATGTTTAAAATTTTTAAAAATAAAAAAAATACATAAAAAACACAGTGGCAGGACCAGGAACATTCTTCTTCTTCTGTTGTCCCCAACGAGTCAACCAGCTGCTGCATATTGGCCACCAACTCAAGGACCCTTCTATTCATTTCTTCAACTCTTGCCCGTGTGGTCCCTGTATAAAATTTAAAAAAATACATTATTTTGCGCCAAATACATGTTTCTCACCTGTGGATGGAATGTTTGTTAGTTGCCAACCTAAATCATGACGACATATGTCAGTCTGCTCAGTCATTTATCTAAGGAAGCGGGCAGAGGTCATTCTGCTCAGTCATTAATCTGAGGAAGTGGGCAGAGGTCATTCTGCTAAGTCATTAATCTAAGGAAGTGGGCAGAGGTCATTCTGCTCAGTCATTAATCTAAGGAAGTGGGCAGAGGTCATTCTGCTCAGTCATTAATCTAAGGAAGTGGGCAGAGGTCATTCTGCTCAGTCATTAATCTAAGGAAGTGGGCAGAGGTCATTCTGCTAATGCTATTAACTATGTCTTGATGTATCTGGGTGATCATGTCAATTGCCACATACTGCAAAGAATGACATTACAACTTACTTGGTTGGTGGCCGACGGATGCCTCATTGGGGACAATCCTACGTCCTGGGCCCTGCCACTGCTGTGAAGTAGAGGCTGTAGAGACATGGCAAATAGGGTCACCTATAATGCCTTAGTCAACAGTAATCAAATGTGTATTTCAATGTGTGTGTCACATCACTCACCTTCTCCCTGTGCCTCCTTGGCGAGATCTGCTGCATCCTCCACATCTTCACCCGCTCCAGAAGCATCTTGAAAAACAGATTAAGGGAATCAGCTTTGTCGTAAATAGCATGTATATGTGTGTGCGGTTACATGAAGAGTCACATACCAGAGGCTCCTGCCTGCGTCGCTGGGTACGACTGCCTGCCCACACTGTGCCGCCCCTCCTCTGTGGAAAGGTCCAGGGGCTGGTTTGAGGAACCAACAGAGGAGGGGTAGGACCGTCGCACTGGAGATCCACCACCTTCACTTCCAGCTGCAAGTTCATGCAGCACTGGTCGGTCTGTGCGCCTCCGTGTGCGGCGGATTCGGTAATCCATTTCCAACACTAGAAAAGAAAAGCAATTATAAATAAAGGCCTACCTTCTGGATTAGTTACATCTGGCATGCAATCGCTATGTACTTACTAGGGGAATGAAGGCCGAAAAACTGCCGCACCCGGGGCATGTGCAGCCGTTTCAGGTCCGACCAATGCTGCATGATCTGAGTGTGGGTGAAGGTGGTGTCCCTCTGATGTTGGATTTTCCCAATGATCTCCAGGGCGACGGTGCGCTTCTCAAAAGAGTTGGGCAGGTAGTCGTACCTGCGCTCCAGCATGGTCTACAAAACAGAAAAAAAATTTCAAAGATTTAGTTCAAACTGCATACAAATATCTGTCACCAATCTATCATTTGATTAAATGACATTAACAGACACATTTCTAGCCTAATCCAATCCTTGAAGCTGGGCTCAGTTTTGGTTTGCAGATGTGGGCCCTCACTTTGGTTTTGCACGGAGTTTTAGACACTTTTAAAACAAACCGTTTCTTCCTGCGCTTCCTTAAGGGCTAGGCATGCATTTAGATGGCAAATCAAAGGCATTAAAAGACACTTACAAGCATGATGATCTCTTCTTGTTGGCGGGTGAAGATTGTGGGCGCCATCTTGCCTCTGGTCTACAGCAGATAAGTAATGCCCCTGCGGTTTCCAGGTTCCGCACGGCCGAACGAACGAACCCCGCCAATCTAATTTAAAGGGTCCTGGACACACAGCTCATTCTCTTTCAGAGTCCGTGAGTAATGGCACCAAAAAAAATCCAAAGCTAAAGCAGCAAAGGAGGTCAGCAGCAAACAGGCATCCAAGCAGTAGGAGCCTGCTGCAGGCCCAACAACTCGGTCACAGATGCCAAAAACTAATCTGCGGGCAACGCGCATTGCTCAGCCAAAGGCACCCACCACAACCACCAAGAAAAAGGAGCCAGCGGGAAAGAGGAAGCCACAGGCCAGCAAGCAAACCCCAATGGAGGGGAAAAAAGGTACAAAGAGGGTGTGAAGCCCCAGCCCCCCCGGGTCCCCATCACCCCCCCCCCAACGTGGCTCAAAATCAAAGGCGAAGAGCCGAACCCACCGGGAAAGAAGCCACAGCAGGCCAAGAAGCCACAGCAGGAAAAGAAGGCACAGCAGCCAAAGAAGCCACAGCAGGCAAAGAAGGCACAGCAGCCAAAGAAGCCACAGCAGCCAAAGAAGGCACAGCAGCCAAAGAAGCCACAGCAGGCAAAGAAGCCACAGCAGACAAAGAAGCCACAGCAGGCAAAGAAGCCACAGCAGGCAAAGAAGGCCAAGAAGCCATAGCAGGGCAAGAAGCCCCAAAAAGGCCAAGAAGCCAAAGGTCAACATCCCCACCCGCACGGGTCTCCAAAACCTCTGGCAAGAGTGCAAGGCACCGGGCAATAAACCAAAGCTCTGCATCACCCCAGGACCAACCTACAACATCCAAGGGGCATGCCACTTCTAAGGGCCCACAGAGTCACAGGGCCCCAAGCCGTAATTCATCCAACACACCCTCTCCTCCTCGGCAACATTCTCCACTGGCACAGGTGGCAAGGCAATCACCATATGCCACATCTACACCTGCGACTTCAGTGGCCACCCAGCCATGAACACCCAGTCCCTTTCCAAGTCCTGTTCAATCTGTAGCCAGCCAGCAGTCCGTAATTTCACCTCAACACAGCTAGGCCAGAATGTCCCCTGATTTTCCGCCAAACACTGAGGAGCCAGAACTGCAACCAACAGGGCGCACATTGCGCAGAGGCCAGTTGAGTGGCAGGTTTGGGGAGGCCAAGACTCTGGCATTGGCTAGTGGCCTCACCTTGTATTATGATGATCTATATGGGCGCAGATCCAAAGCTACAAGCAAACAGCGCAAAGCCGAAATTTTGGAGGAGCTCACCAGACAGGTCAATGCAGCGGGGGAAGAGCTAAAAGATGTGGAGCATATTCAAAGGAAAATATGGGACCTCAAGTATGCAGCACGGAAGAAAGAAAATAAATGGCGTAATTACAGGTACATATATACTTTGTGGATTTGTCTTCTTCTTGTATTGGCACAATTTTGCTAAATGTGTACTATCTTTTTCAGCTTACAAACTGGCGGAGGATTCCCCACTAAACTGCAATTTACCCGAGCTGAGGAGATGGAGCTGGGCCTGCTACATCCTGTGGCCTTAGAGGGACACTCAGCCCGACAGGACACGGACATTCCGACTATTCCTGCAGGTTAGTAATGTTAGTGTGTATGTGAAATGTGAGCTACTTGTAAAATGAGGCTCAAAGCCATATATTAACACATGCCCCTAGGGTGTGCCTTGTAGTGGAGGTAACAATTTTTACAGGGTGTGTTATGTCTGTGGACTCATCATTTGCTAATTTGCTTGGCCATACATGAGCTTTGAGAGTCTTTAGGAACACTATTGAGATTAGCAAAGGACTGCCTGTTATGTATTTAGAGTCAATTACATCCAACACTTACATCTTTATCTGTAGGCCACTTGGGTTGGAGCTGTGCTTTGGTCTGAAAGACTTGATCTAGGGTGCTTGAAAGGTAGACCTAGAAAGAATGGCAACCAGCATAATCTAAGGCTAAATGCTATTTGCAAGCTGAATGTGGTCCCCTAATGGGCTTTTAGGGATGTGTGAAGCATCAGAACAGCCAGTACATGCATGTTTAGTTGGCATAAGGTGACCAATGTGTATGTACTTGTTGACTAATACATCTAAAAGATAATGGCATTCATAGTCAAGGTCAACTTGGTCCGTTGGGGGAGTTGCCATTCATGCTTGGCCAGGTGTTTTAGTGAAGCATATGTTTTATTACACATCAGCAATGCATAGTTGTGTGTTTACATGCCTTTTTTTCAACAATGCAGCCCAGCATCATCCCTCAGCTAGTGGGGAAGCCTCAGCCAGTTTGACCATGCCGTCAACTTCCGTGCTGCCTCGGACCCAGGATCCGATATATACGGTAAGTGTCTTTTTCTGATTTTGCTTATGCATGGGACTTGCCATGTTTCTTTTTGCGGAATTACATATGTATTGCCCAAACTGAACCTTTATTTTTTACATGTCCCAACAGACCCACACACTGATGGAGGAAATCCAGGAGCTGGAGGTGGATGGAAGCTTCATGGGGCCTTCTGTACAGCCCCCCCCCCCCCCCCCGGGACAGAATCTGCAACTGTGCCAACATGTTTCTCCAACAAATCCTCAGCAGCAGAGTGAAGCTGGCTGCATGCCAGCCCATCGTGGGCAGCATGCAAAGACTGAACCTACAGTCCCCAGTGTTAGCTCTGCTGCTGAGGATTTGGCAAGCAGACCTGTGGCTGTTGGTGGACCTAGAGGCCCATCATCTGCACACCCCACAACCCGGGGAATTGGGAGGCATAGTCAGCTACGTCGCCCAGTTTCCCAGGGGAGGGGCGTGCCGATGATGGAGTCAACAAGCATCTTCATGGGCAATTAGAGACATTAAATAACACCTTAAACTCCATGCTGACTGAATTTAGGTCCAACAACAGCCACATGGCCACCTTATCGAATTATTACAGTGCCATGCTTGAGGAAGTTAGAAATAGCAACAGCCATGCTTGTCACATATGTGTTTGTTTTGAAATTTTGTATTAAACTTTGGTCTGGAGTGCCTTACTTTGAAACTCCTGCCTGTGGTCAATTGCTATGTGACATGATTTGCCAAAAATGACATTTGTAGTGTGACCATGTATTTACATGAACCATGGGAGTGACCATCAACTCCAATGTTTGCTTTTCAAATTAACCCCAAAAGTTTTTACTTAACTTGTTGTTGACTAAGTTGATGCCTTTAGGTTTTTTGGGAATAAAGATTACTTAAAGTTTGCACTAACAACTTGGGCACAAAAAAATACATGAGTTTCAAATCAGGTGGGAGGTTTTTAGTAATTAATTCCTTACTCTTTTGTACATAAAAAAATAAACAAACCAACACAAAGGGCAACAAACTAAATTAGCAATCAATAAAGTGACAAAACAAACAAAGGGACAACAAATTAGGAAAAATGTGTGGCTATCAAATTTGACCACACGGCTTGGCCAGACGCACTGGGTGGCCCACGGTAGTCCTCCTCTGGATCATCGGTAGGTGGAGAGGGGGGCAAATCCACATACCGGGGGACACGCTGCAATATGGCAAAATTATGCAACACTGCACACGCCATGATAATATCTATGACCTTTTTTAGGGTCATACTGAAGGGCTCCCCCGGTATGGTCCAAGCATCTGAAGCGGGTCTTTAATAGGCCAAACGCCCTCTCCACCACGGCTCTGGTCTTCCGGTGTGCCCTATTATATGCATCCTGGGCGGCATTCTGGGCCCGGAGGACGGGCATCAGCAGCCACAGAAGGAGTGGATAGCTGGAATCACCTGCAAATATTGTAAGCAAAACACATAAATTACACATTACTCCCTAAATTGAATCCCAAAACTGCCCATCAACATGACTAAGAGGCTAGGTCACATTTGCTAAACAGCATGAGCATATTGCACAGGCAAAAAAAAAGCCAAAAAACATCTAATAGATTTGTGAACAATTTAAACATCAAAGATGGCGGATGATGGCCAATCAGCCAGACTGCTAACAGGTATTGGTTTAGGACTGTGCTGCTCAGCATTCTTGGATATCTTAACTTTTCAGGACCCCCTATCTGCTTTGTCTGAGGCAAAAACAGCTCTAACTCGGCCCCTGCACTTTATCCCGCTCTCCTCTACTCAGTAAGTGTAATGCATCTAAGCAAAGATGGCGCAGACCCTATCATAAAGTCAAGAACATAATTTCAGCCGAGTGTGGGGAAGACTAATGATTACTATAAATTCAAATTTAACATTTGGTAATGCAGGACAAACATTTGGCAAGGCTTTGTTGTTTGAAAAATGTAATGGTTAAGGTCGTGTTTCACATGTAAACAAGGTGTTCAAATAGGCATAGTTTCATACATGGAACACAAACTAAATTCATAGGCATAGATATAAAAAAAAAATGACGTTATTGGCGTCAACTTACCAAGGAGCCATCCACCGGAAAATTCCCCAGACTCAAACTGACCGTACAATCCAGATCTTCTAAGAATGTAGGCATCATGGGATGAGCCTGGGAACCCGGTAAGCATACTAAGGAAACGCATGTCCGAGGCCACCACTGCTTGGACATTCAGTGAGTGGCCCATTTTGTGGTTCCTGGGAAAAAATAAAAACAAAAACAATAGCAAGGCAAGGAAAACTAGTGAAACACTAACTAATCACACCCTAAGCAAAACCTGTGGCCCAGTACAAATAACACTAACCAAGTACATAAGTATTTTGTACACCAAAAAAAGGATATGTATGTTTGAAAAAGTTAAGATTAACTTTGAAGTGTCTATTTCAGGTACACATTAAAATGTTTCCCTTTTGAACACGTGAAATTTTGGAGAAACTAAATACGGTCCATTGTTTCAAAGGGACTCTTTACAAGGAGGGAATAATTACAAGGAGGGAATAATTACAAGGAGGGACTTTTTACAAGGAGGGAATAATTACAAGGAGGGACTTTTTACAAGTTGTGTTTTTAAAAAATGTAAAAAAAATAAGGTAAAGTAATTGTAAAAATGACAGATTGAACTTGCCTGTAGATATACTCGTCGGCTGCCGGAGGCACCAGGGCAACGTGGGTGCAGTCAATGGCAGCCATGACGTTGAGCATGTCGGCGATGTTATAAAATGCCAGCTTAATCGTGTTTATGGCTACCATGTCCTCAGGAAAACAAATATATTTCTGAGTAATGGTAGCCATGGCTTCCAAAAACGTGGATAGCGCACGGCTCAGCGTAGGCTGGGAGATCCCCACGGAGAGGGCACCCAGCCTCTGGAACGAGCCGTTCGCCAAAAGTTGCAGGCAGCCGAGCATCTTGGTCATACCTGAAATTGCTTGCCCCTTCCTTGTGGTGCGAGTTAACCATGGCCGCAGCTCCCTATACAAATTATGGAGGGAAGGGCGATTAAGTCTGGTGAGCTCGAACAGCTCAACGTCATGCATGCCATCGATGTGCATGCGTCGCCGGTGCAATCTGGTCTCAGCCCTCCAGACAATTTCAATGCCCATGAGCTGCAGATCCTCATGCTCCTCAAATACACTAGAGTCATCCATAGCTGCTAGTCTCGAGGTCAACATGGTCCCGTAAGGGGATCGCAAAGGAAACGGGTTTATAGGGTGGTGGTCCGTCGGCAATCAGCTCTCTGAATGAGATGTAAGCCCATACCAATAACGTAAGTTATCTGAACAAACGAAAAATATCAGATTTTGTTGGGAAAATGATCAGAACTAACGCAAATGATCCGACTTGCTTTCGTTCTTTGAAAGCGCATATACGCATTTGCCCGAACGTTCGTACGGATGAAAAATGAACGAAAAAAAACAAAAAAAAGACAAACACGCACAAAAACTTTCACAGACGAATGTACCTCTGAATCGAGCCTCTTGTGCTGAATTTTCTGCAATGGGTTGCTTGGCATAAAAAGGTTGAGAACCATTGCCTTAGGGTATTGGATGGGGGTAAAAAAAATCAATAGCTAGTCATGATAATCGAGACAAAAATAAAAAAGGCAGATGTGGAAATCCCCTTTAATGGCATATAAATGCTAATGTTTTAGCAAATTGTTTCAGTGTTTACTCTTGACTTTATTTTACAAATCCCATTTCTGCGATCCAGCTTAAGTCTTCCCTACAATATATGGTTGTTAGCTCTTCTCATCCTTTCCAATTTAATACCATGTTGACATTCGCGTGCTAGACAAGATAACGTCATTGCTCTTGAGTTTAGTTATGTCTGTTAGGATTTAGAAATCAGCTGAGAAAATTTTACTAATCTCTATCTTCCTCTACATGAATCTCCTGATCTCTGTCTGGGTTAAAATGATCTTTAAATGAGGCAGTTTAGTCTCACTATAGGCATGCGGGGCTACTGTATAGCTACCATCTTCTTTGCTGATGATGGTTAATGAAGAATGGTTTTCACACCAGGGTTGGTCCCCCAATGAACGTGTTAAACTTTGCAGCTTTCCCTCATAAAAGTAACTTGTCTTTAGCCATCCGTAAGACTGCTCTTCCAAAAGTCAGTAACAGATGTCTGCCGTAATAAATCTCAAAAAGTAAAACAAAACTGCATTGTTTAAACATATACTGTCACTAAATAAGCAAATAAGCATGATTTATCTTGTGTTTCCAAACCATCTGGGTTCTTTATGAAGAAAAAGTGCATCTTACGTTCACATGAGGTTTAATGACATAAATATGACTACATGTAGATTGGGCTGTTTACAGAACTCACTTTTTTATTCTTTCTTTCATTTCCGTAAATGTTTATTTGAAAGTTGAGTTGATGTTATACTCATGGTCGTCAGAAAACGTATGTGTTTATAGCTCTTGCCAATATGCCATGTTTATTTGAGTAATGCAGTGCCAACGAGGCAACCATCACTGTGTTGTGTCGTATTCCAATGAAAATCATATTGGCAATATTAGCAAAGCCATTGTTTAATATGTTGCTTAAAGGCAGCCAAGGATTTAGTAGGCTTATTTAGGGGGGCCTCAAAAATGACTGGACTTCCTCTTCATTATGCAGCAGGAGGGCATCCTAAATCCAGATGCCCCTCTGTGATTTGGTGCCCCTTAAGCTGAGGAGCAGGGCCGCCAATACTCACTTCTTCCAGGATTCACGCGCCACGTGACTAGGAGCAGCGTGGGCAGCCATGGACATTATGGTGCAACTGCCAGCCTGATGAGCTAAGTAGGCTGGTCTGCGGCTGCCATGAAGGAATTCCAGGATTTTATACTGCTAAATAATGAAGAGGAAGTAAATTTTTGACTTGACTTCCTCTTTAACTCTAATTTTTCTTTTTGCTTTATACAATGCAAAGTAGGAGGAACACACCAGAAAATAATCTATATACATGATAAATACAGAGATTGTTGGCAACGTAACAATCAAGCTGAAATAATCAAAACAGGATACTTGTCAATTTGTAAAGAGATCCTCCAGTGTTATTTTCTAGGGTGTTCGGGCTACCCCGAAACGTTGGTATGCTCATTATCTTATGCTCATCATCTTTTACATTCATGTACTAATAACTTTGTGTTTCATTTGATCTAGGGTGTTTTTGTCTGTGGGTCACTTTGTATACTGAGGTATTCTTTGCTGGTGGTTTCTCATTATCAGTACTGGGGCATGATGTCATGCCACTGGTGATGACCCAGTATTTTCTTTTTTTTTATTTCTACTTTATACAATTGGTTAAGGTTTTCCTTTACAAAACACATATACTTGCAGTACCCTCATTTGTACTGTAACCCAGGAGAGTTGATTGTGCAACCTCTTGAAGGGCAAGGTAACATTTTACCCCTTTTTAGAGATAATATTCATATGTTTTTGTGGATACTGCTAGTACCTCATACTACTCTTATCTCACAGTATTTGGGGCCCGAACACCCTGGGAAATAACAGTGGAGGTTCTCCTTACAAAGGCAACATATATCCTTTTTTGGTGACTTTAGCTTGACCGTTATGCTGGCAAAACCTTTGTATATATCATGTAAATAGAATTTTTGTTTTTTGCAAAAATAAAACTTACTAGTGCTCTTACTAGTTTGCATTGTATAAGATTCTTCAATAGGGTAATTTTAGGAATTTACCCAAAGGCGGATGCACCCCCCTATTGATGGACTGTCATTGCTTTGCTTCTTTATGTTATGCTTACTATATTCTAACATAACTAACTAACTATTTCTAGCATAACAGACCTAAAATGAAAATAGACTTTAGGTACAATAACAACTCCGCCCCAATATGGGATGACTTTCAAGTTAAAGTAGAGTGTTCTGCATGGCAGATTGCCAATATAATTTCAAATCAAGATTCCATTAGGTTTCACCCAGATCTTATAAAATTTAGATCCTGGTTTTAGTTTAGTTTAGCATGCTAGTAAACCCAAAATCTATAGAATTACTTACATTGCTCTTTCATCATCCATAGCACCAAAGGGACTGCTAGTAGCCAACAGGGAGTACCATGCATGTGGGCCTTATTAGCCACTGGCAGAACGTGGAATGCATCCACACCACACACTGTCGTCGAAGTAATGTGAAGGGCCAGTATATTGCCCATTTCTGGCTTTCTAGGGTCTACAGGGTGACAGACATTGCAAATGGGGATGCCCGGGAGTGTGGGGCAAAGTTTGTCCTCAAGTTGTTTTTTACTGTATAAAGAAGTCACTCCAATCAATTGTAAGCAGGATACATAGGTTTGGCAACTACTACACATCAAACAAAAGCATATACCTAGCACTCAACCCTGCCAGAAAAACAAACCTTTCACTATCTTTTTAAATAAAATCAGAGGATTTTGTCAATATCCATTTGCAAATGATTCTGAATGCAATCTTAGGATCTGCTTATGCAGAAGGGGAGAATACTAGAACTCAGAGAACTCTACGAGGACCACCACTGTGACCTAGTAGAAGGTGTCAGGTTCTGGAGGCCAGTAGAGCCTGAATGGTGAATTACACTCAACACACCAGTGTTCTTGGAATTTATGAAGTGCCTTGGTTTTCACCACAGCCCTCAATGGACTAGGCTTTGGAAACCCTTTGGGTCGTGCACCTGGTTGATCTAGGTATCAGGGTCTGAGCACAGGAGACAAGATGACAGAACAAACAGAGAATTCAGATGCATGCAGCAGAGGTTTCTGAACAGCTGGGGTTAGAGTATAGGTTCATTCCAGTGTTTATCTAATGCAGAGGTGCAGGAGAAAAAATTGGGTCAAAAACAGAAGAGAGGTTCCCAAAGAGCAAACTAGCATTTTGTTGTTACAGGTGTCTTCCTTTTAAAGACCAGAAGGCTGCAGTTGGCACACATTCCCCTCGATTCAAAGAGCCAAAGTTAATTGATTTCGTATCGAGAATCGTAAGTTTGGGTGGGTGTTTGTCATTTTTTCTTGTTTTTTTGCCCATTTCGTATTCGCACGATCGTTCGCGCATAGACGTATATGAACATACGCATTTCGTACGAGAATCGTATAATTTGCGTTAGTTCGTGTGTTTTTCCCGTCCAAATCGTATTATTTGCGTCCGATCCTATTTTTTACGTCCTTCACATGGGCTTGCGACCAATTCAGAGAGGTGATTGCTAATTGTTTGGAAGCCCATTAAAGAGCTGCTTTACGAAATGTTTGCCGGCAGCTATTTGGCCTCGGGAGTAGGATGGAGCGGAGCGAGTTTGTGGCACATCAAGGGCTTATGCTTTTTGGCATTGAGTTGATCGAGATGTCTGAGAGCAGATTGCCCCTGCGTCGTCGCATGAACATCGATAGCATGAATGATGTTGAGCTGTTCGAGCTGACCAGGCTTAATCGCGCTTCCCTCCATAAATTATATAGTGAGCTGCGGCCATGGTTAGCCCGCACCACAAGGAAGGGGCATGCAATTTCAGGTATGACCAAGATGCTTGGCTGCCTGCAATTTTTGGCGAACGGCTCGTTCCAGAGGCTGGGTGCCCTCTCCGTGGGGATGTCACAGCCTACGCTGAGCCGCGCACTCTCTAAATTTTTGGAAGGCATGGCTGCCATAACTCCAAAATATATTTATTTTCCGGATGATATGGCAGCCAGAAACGCCATTAAGCTTGGGTTTTATAATGTGGCCGACATGCCCAACGTTATTGGTGCTATTGACTGCACACATGTGGCACTCGTACCTAGGGCAGCCGACGAGTATATATATAGGTATTGAGATTGGTTATTATGTTGGCCAACGTGTCATGTAACCTGTTTTCCTTTGCGGCAGCATATTTGTTTATCCCTCATTTGTGTAGCTGCTTTATCTAGGCTTTTCATTAGTATTTCCCAATAGAGTGCAGACATGTTTTGTTGTTAATTTTTTATTTTGGGTCAAATATCAATTACCCTTTTTGTATGTTTTTGCCTTAAGGAATCGTAAAATGGGACACTCCCTTAATGTCCAGGCCGTGGTTGGTCCGGACATGCGGTTTATGAGTGTCCTTGCCGGCTACCCAGGATCGTCCCACGACTCCTATATCCTCAGGCGATCTGGGTTGTTTCGGAGATTTGAGGCAGGTGAATTTTCGGGGGCATGGCTGCTTGGTAAGTGTGTCCTATTTGTGTGTTATTAAATGTTGCATTAATCTTGTATTTGTTGATATGTTAGTATTTGAATTCTTTACATAAGCCTCAACCTGCCTTTTTCTTGGGTCATATATTATGAACTTCCAAAAAAAATGCTTGCCTCGCTTTGTCCTTCAGAATGTTTTCCCTTTAGTTAGGATGTCTGTAAGTTCCTTGTCCCTAAATATATTGGTTTTGAGTTTATACCCAAGGATCTTTGAGCTTTGGCTCCTTTTGTACTATTGGTCTTTAAATGTCAAAGTGGACTTAAACTGCATACATTGTAGTTTCCAGATAAATGTGGATAGCCCCTCAGCAGCATCCTAATTGTAACATGTTTGAAAACTAAAAATATATTTAAATTCCAAATACCCTTGGGCGTGCAGATGTTTGTTAATTAATTGGTATATTGAAGTGCCATTTTTAATTAGGTAATCCATTAGTGGAAAGATTTATTTGGCTAATGTGCCCTGTTTTTTTTTTGGGCCACTTTACCTTACATCATTATGATATATGTTAAATTTTTGGTGTTTGTTGTGTTGCCTTTTTAATTTTGATTACATTTAATTCTCTGTTTAAGGTGATTCCGGGTACCCACTTCTACCCTGGCTCATGACGCCTGTGCTGCGGCCCCAGGATGCCTCTCAGGAAGCGTACAACCGTGCGCATCGCAAGACCCGGGCTGTTGTGGAGAGGGCCTTTGGGCTGCTGAAGACACGTTTTCGTTGCCTTGACCATACTGGGGGCGCCCTGCAATATGATCCCAAGAAAGTGATCGACATTATCATGGCATGTGCTGTTTTGCACAATTTTGCCATCCTGGAACGTGTCCCACGTTATATGGACAGCCTGCCCTCTTCAGCCGTAGAGGATGAAGTCGAGAATTTTGTGGGCCCACCCAGTGAGTCTGGCCAATCTGTAAGAGCCAACCTGATCTTGCAGCATTTTACTTGATTTTTTTCCCTGTCTCAACATTCTGTGTGTCTGTGTTATCCTTTTTGTTAAATATGTTGTTTTGCCATAATGTGGCATTACCTCAAAGTAAAACATTTTGACCTTAATTGTTGCCTAATGTATTTCATGTAGTTTCCTTAGCTTTAGATTTGCATTGTTACACCTCTTCCAACCAAAATTATCTTGTTTAGCCCAAGCTGTTTAAAATGTGTTCCCACTAAAAACGCCACAAGTATTGTAAGTGAGATTTTTTTTTTACTTAGAAAAGGAAAAATTATAGTGCTTAACAGAAAACATTCCACATACATCTGTGGTTACAAATGGATAACATTACAAAAAAAACATCGAGCACATCTACACCTGGAAGTGAGTGGCACAACCAAACAAGGACACCCAGTCCAAAGGCCAGCCTAGTCCAGTCATTAATATTGCCTGTGCCCAGGGATATTTGGGCATGGCCATAATGTCACACAAACATGTCTGCAAACAGGAGGAGCACCAACCAAATCCATATTTAAAGCCATAAGTGGCCAGATACCCTCCACATAGACCTATGGCATTGGCTAGTGGCCTTAAGCATTACTCTAAGGAGCTATATGGGAGCAAATACAAAACACAACCTGCATGAGCAACACAAAATGGATTGTTTGAAACCTCAAAGGACAAGTAAATACAGTGGGGGTTAAGAGAAAAGATGTCCCACACACCCATGGCTTAATAGGGTGGCTGCCCATAATAACCAGGTGGAGGTCCAGGTGGAGGTCCATGTGAATGGGACCTAGCCTGGGCCATGGCAGCATTGTGAATTTGAAACTGCTCCACAATGTTTCTCTGCATATTGGTCATCTCAGCCATGGCTGACTGGATGCCATTACTTGCATTGACCACGTTGCTGTTGAGGGTACGCAACTCCGCGAGGATGCCCTGTAGACTGGTATGGATGTTGACCATGTCGGCATGCCTTTGCTCACGCTCTGTAACGAGCTGTGCCTCATAAGAGTCCCTTTGTTGGGTCCATAATTGAAGCAGGGCACTCTGCCTCCCCTGGGAAATTGTGGGGCGGCGTAATGGAGTCCGCCGCACAATTACCCTGGCTCTTGGGCGTGCCCTGCCGCGTGGTGTCGTCCCCTCAACAGCAACAGGCCTGCTTTGCAAATCCTCAGCAGCAGAGTGAACACTGGGGACTGTAGTGTCAGTCTCCCCATGTGCATGCACAATGGATGGAGATTCACTCTGCTGCTGAGGATTGGCCAGAGAAACATTATGGAGCAGTTCCAAATTGGGACCCAGGGGGAGGTCATCCGACGTGCCCTGCATGGAGACATCATCATCTTCCTCCATGTCCTGGATCTCTTCCATGAGTGTGCGGGTCTGTAGGGACATATAAAAAAAAAAGTGTAAGTTGGCGTCCAAATTTGGGATTCCAACAGTTTAACACATTCTTAAGCACTTGGTAGTATTTATGGTACTAAATTAACTTACCGGAAATCTCTGATCTGGGCTCCTATGCTGTACGGACCTGGTAGGCATAACCAAACTGGGGGGTGAGTTTACCCTTGCTGAGGGATCATGCTGGGCTGAAGAAGAGAAAAACAAACCACGTAAACACACACATAACCAATTTTGGGCTAGGTAATCAAATAAAGCTCTATTTGTAATATTAATCAACTCTAGAGCAATGGGGACATTTGTTCAAAGACACGCAAGTTTAGATAGGTGCAATGGCTCGCGAAAACTGCTAACTGACCTCAGTTCTAAGTCAGGAAGTGTACCCAGTCAGCATACAACTTTCAACGCACATTTATGGATTTAGACTACCATTCGCTAGGTCCGGGGTACTCAAACAATTGTTGGAAAGGTCCATGTAAAGGTATGTGGTGAGAGGTGAATGTCTGGCCATGGGGCTGACGCAGGGGGTGTCTAGTTAGAAATAAACACACTGGTGGAGGGGCTGGAGATTTCCAAGTGCAAACTAATAAAGGCTGCTTGCCCTTGCTGGGCTGGATGGGGCAGAGCTGAGGGGACAGGGATTGGATGGCTAAAGGGGGGAGTTAACGTATTGATGGTGATGGGATGGATGGAGCAAATCTGTTACAAATGTATGGGGCTTATGTGGGGGGGGGGCATGTTTGGACTGTGGCAGATGGGCCAGAGCAGGGGCAGCGGGACACGATTGTGCCAAGAGAAAGTTTTACCAAGTTACTGTGTACCTTGCAATGCCACTTCCTGTGCAGTACTTCATATTGCAATGCTATGTTTCAGGGAGCCATGACATTGGGCAGGAGAACAACCACTACATCGCCGATCAAGGGGGCAGCTCTGAGCACGTCAACACAGAAGTAACTGAGTGCAGGGCTGTCTGGGCAGGGGTCCTGGAATCTGGTGCCAAGGTCCGCATTGGGACCCCGGGCCGCCAGTTGAGTCTCGCTGCTCTAGGTCAGATATGTTTGGGGGTGGCTAATTACATTGTTAACTCAAAAACAACTCACACAACAAAAAGGCAACCCATACATAATGATGTGTGTTTTGTGATTGATTCCAAATATATCACTTTTCTGGAGAAACTTCATGACTTTACCAATCCAATTGGAAATTTGATCTTTGCCATAATGGATGTGGGCCTAAATGTGTGATTCCCAGGGACCAAAAGAGGACACAAACAGGCACAGTAGTGCGAGGCCAAGCAAGGCAAACCATAGGGGCATCCCGTTATCTTGTTACTAGTGAACTGTAGATTATTTAGCAAACAGGCAAACATGCAGATTTAAGAGTACTCACCGTGGGTACGGGTCGGTGAGTCTGTGTCCCTTAGACCAGCATGTCCACCGACCGCGACCGGATGGAGAAGTCCCAGCACAATCTCCTCAGCAGGGGTAAACTCCAATTTAGAAGGAAAGCCACCTCCAGTTTTCAGGCTGAAAAGAGAAAATCGTTTGGTACTCAGAAAAGGTGCATACAGTACATCCTAAACATTATATTTGGAGAAAACATTTATTTACCTGTAATTATGCCTTTTAATTTCTTTTTGCCGTACAGCATACTTCAGATCAGAGATTTTCTTCTGAATTTGGGACACATCTTTCCTCTCTTCCCCCGCTGCATTTACTTGTCGTAGGATGGTTTCAAACAATTCCATCTTGCGCTGCTTTGTGGTGTGTTTTGATTTGCTCCCATAGAGCTCGTCATAGTATAATGTAAGGCCACTAGCCAATGCCATATTTTGGTCATGGGAGAATCTCCCACTCAACTGGCCGCGGCGCAATGTGCGGCCAGATGGTTGGCTTGGCTGCTCCTCCATGTGTGCAGACACATGTGGTGACATTATGGCCTGGGGCTGGGTAGGGGAATGGCCGGATTGGTGGCTTCCCAATGACTGGACTGGACTGGCCAAGGGACTGGGTGTTCTGGCGTGGCTGGCCACCGAACTTCCAGGTGTAGATGTGGTCATGGTTGCAATTCTGGGCCCTCTTGGGGGGCTATGTTCCCGGCTGGTGCCAGGTCGGGGGCTCTGTTCCCGGCTGGTGCCAGGTCGGGGGCTTCTGGCCCTGGATGGGGTTCGGTGGGCCCTGTAGGGGCTTCTGGCCCTGGATGGGGTTCGGCGGGCCCTGTAGGGGCTTCTGGCCCTGGATGGGGTTCGGCGGGCCCTGTAGGGGCTTCTGGCCCTGGATGGGGTTCGGCGGGCCCTGTAGGGGCTTCTGGCCCTGGATGGGGTTCGGCGGCCTCTGGCTGGGCTTCTGGCCCTGGATGGGGTTCGGCGGCCTCTAGCTGGGCTTCTGGCCCTGGATGGGGTTCGGCGGCCTCTGGCTGGGCTTCTGGCCCTGGATGGGGTTCGGCGGCCTCTGGCTGGGCTTCTGGCCCTGGATGGGGTTCGGCGGCCTCTGGCTGGGCTTCTGGCCCTGGATGGGGTTCGGCGGCCTCTGGCTGGGCTTCTGGCCCTGGATGGGGTTCGGCGGCCTCTGGCTGGGCTTCTGGCCCTGGATGGGGTTCGGCGGCCTCTGGCTGGGCTTCTGGCCCTGGATGGGGTTCGGCGGCCTCTAGCTGGGCTTCTGGCCCTGGATGGGGTTCGGCGGCCTCTGGCTGGGCTTCTGGCCCTGGATGGGGTTCGGCGGCCTCTGGCTGGGCTTCTGGCCCTGGATGGGGTTCTGCGGGCCCTGGATGGGCTTCTGGCCCTGGATGGGGTTCGGGCCCTGCTGCGGGGCCTGGGTTGCCGAACTGCCCTACTTGAAGCCATGGCCGGTGTGGGCTCCCTTGTGCCGCCTCTTCTGGGGGCAGAGGTGGTGGGTGCTGCAGTTGGCTGCTTTTTGGCTGCAGGGGCACGTGGCTTGGGGCCCCTTTTTTGGGTTCCTGAGGGTCCAGGGTCCCTTGGTGGGGCCGAGGTGGTAGTCTTGCCTCTCAGCTTTCTCCTACCTTGCTGGGACCTTGTTGTTGGGCCCTCCGCGGTCTTGCTTTGCTGGGGTCGCTTGCTCATAGGCTTTTTAGGTGCCATCTTACACAAATGCTCAAAGAGAATGACCTTTGGGTGCAGGGACCTTTAAATAATGAGCCCAGCGTGTGACGCCTATGCGCACGACTACGCGCTCGTACGAACGTACGTTCGAGCGGAACCAGGAAACCGCTGGGGTTTCACTTATCTGCTGCCTTGAAGAAGCATAAAGATGGCGCCCACTATCTTCACCCGTCAACAGGAAGAGATCCTCATGCTGGTAAGTGGCTGCCTGTGCATTTTAATCTAATAGTCAATGATGGCCTAAATGTAAATGATGCGTTTGGAACTAGTTTGGGGTCTCTTAATGTTTAATCACTGGCTCCTCACACTTCATCCTCAAGGGCCGAGCCTGGCCACGTTTTCACCTGTCTATGCTGATGTCCTAATTCGGCCAATTGCTCTGGCTTAGCAACAGTTAATTAACCTGTGGAGTAGCGGGGCGAGCTGGCAAACCTGGCCTGTCTCGGACCTTGATGCGGATGTTTGAGGAACACTGTTTTCCTAAGCCATAAAAACACAACGGGAAGCCACACACGTGGTCCAAAAGCCTAAGCATTAGCCTACATCTTGGATGTTTAAACCATCCTAACATGCCATAGATGCAGGTGGGCTGATTCTTGATGTTGGCTATTATCTGTATGTACATGGTGTGTGATACATATAACATAAGACCAGACTCTCATTCACAGTCAACGTCCTCTTTAAGGCACTCCCCAAAAATGGCTGCCACTCGAAATGTGTGTGTTAATGACATGCAATTCTCAACTTGTCATGCAACACATATGTGTGTGTGTGTAAAAGTAAAATCTCTGTGTCCATTATGTTTTTCAGATCATGCTTCAGCGCCGGTATGACTTCGCGCCCAATGTGTGCGAGAAAAGGGACATCGCCCGGGAGATCATCGCGGAGATACACCGTGTGACTAGCACCACCTTCACTCACACCCAGATAATGCAGCATTGGTCGGACCTGAAACGTCTGCACATGCCCCGGGTGCGGAGGTTTTTTGGAATCCATTTCCCAAGTAAGTACAAAGCAATTGCATGGTATATGTTCCAAATGTATAAGTTATGCCTTTATTTATAATGACTTTTCTTTGGTAGTGTTGGAAATGGATTTCAGAATTCGCCGCACCCGGAGGCGTACAGGCCGACCAGTGCTGCATGAGTCTGCATCTGTGAGTGAAGGTGGTGGATCTCCCGGGCGACGGACCTACCCCTCCTCTGTGGCCTCCTCAGACCAGCCCCTGGACCTTACCACAGAGGAGGGGCCAAACCGCGTGGGCGTGGAGTCATACCTGGCCAGGCATGGGGAAGGCTCTGGTATGTCACTCTTCATGTATAGGCACAAAGATATACATGGCAGGCCAAAAACTAAGTTATCCTTTATTATGTATTTGTAGAAGCTTCTGGTGCGGGTGAAATAGTGGAGGAGGAGGCAGCAGAGATGCTGGAAGTCGATCCTGGCGAAGGTGAGTGATGTCAGCCAGACTGGGAGCCAGATATGTGGGGAATAGTGACTCTCTACAAGTACTAACCAAATGTCACATGTTTCTCCAGGGACTTCTTCACAGCAGAGCCAGGACCAAGGGCAGCCTGTTGGCCCCAACCAGCCATCTGTCGGCCACCAACTCCGTAAGTCTCCATGCCATTATTCATATTAATGTTTGGTTAGCTAATAACACACACATAACTAAAGGCGTAGCCAATGTGTAGTTCACACTTTCATGTGGGCACTTCGTTAGCTTAAAGAGGACCCTAACTTGTATTAAGAAACAAAGAATTAGCCATCACACTGTACCTACAGATTAGAAACATGGAAAAACACCCTTCACCCATCTAATGCATGTTATTAGACTGAACCAAGCCAATATTGGGGAATATGGAATGCGCAATATTTACAGGCAGCATGGGATACAGATTGAAAAAAGGAAGGTGCTGCCATGCATTGTGTGAGTGATGACCTTTCCCTCAACCCAGCTATGCTCGGGATTCCCAACGCACCACTGTAACCTACTCCCCTGTACTTTATCCAACTCTCCACTCCTCATTAAGTGTTATGCTTCAGAGTCCAGATGGCGGCGCTGTAATCCCAAAAAAACCCAAATTAACTTTGAGCTGGTGCAGAATCATTTGTGAATAGTTATTGGTTTTCATTAAATAATGAGTTTAAAGACTTACCTGTGGGAAATGCATTAACTGTATCCCTTGGAAGAATGACATATGTCATGCATTTACATGTATTTGATTAACCCTAAATCTATTTCCAGCATACAAACCGGTCTGGGACTCCTATTTATGTTTCTTTCTCTATTGGTTACAGGGATGATACCCCAAACATTGGCGGGCAAAAAAAAAAGAATTAAGGAGTTGGTGGCCGAGCTGCTGGCCATACAGGCGACGTTGGGGCCAACAGATGAAGAAGAGGATGATGAATAGTGCCCTTGGTCCTGGCTCCTTTGTTTAACTTGTTTTTAAAGTTTTTACAATTTAAAAAAGGGTTTTATGGTTTGGTTAAAAAACCAAAAAATATGTTTGTTAAAAAAACACAAAAAAAAAAAAAAAAATGTGTTTTACTGTTATAAAAAAAAAAGACATTTATATGTGTTTTACCGAGACCAAAAAAAAAAAAATAAGTTTTTAAAAAAACAACCAAAAAAAAAAAAAATGTTTTGAAAATTAGTAAAAACAAAACAAAGGAAATAATTTAAATAAATTAGATTTTAAGCCTTCCTAAATGTGTCTTTTCTAATACGCACACACCCAAAAAATTACACAAACCAGAAACAACACGCTTAGAAACATATAGACATATGTACATTATGTGATTTTCTTACGTTTTAGGGACCGAGAAATGAAGTTGGATGCAAGCGCTAAGGGGTTTAGGTAAGTTTGAGGGACCGAGAAATGAAGTTGGATGCAGCCGCGAAGGGGTTTAGGTAAGTTTGAGGGACCGATAAATGAAGTTGGATGCAAGCGCTAAGAGGTTTAGGTAAGTTTCTGGTTGAGGGTGCGCATGCGCAAGATCTTATAAACATACGAACGCACGAATCTAAGAGGCCAAAAACCAATGAAAGCCAGAGGCAAACGCAAGTAATTGGAAGAGGTTGACGATGGAAGCAGCCGAAAAAACAGGCTGCCGCCTCAACAGGTGAGCACATGAACGTGATTTTTACGATTGGCAACTGACTGAGGCAAGTTCGGGAGATATCATACGAACGGACGTATATTTTAGGATAGAAACGTATTTGCTTATTGAATCACTCGCAAGTTCATACGAACGCACGAGCGGACGGGAAAAATAGGATGATCGTGAGCCAAATCCAAGCTGTTACATGTTTCTTTGAATCAACCCAATTGTCTGCTTTTGCATGCTCTGTTCAATGATGCGTTTAAACACATTGATGTGTGTACATGTGCATTATATCTGATACACACCTGCAGTCTGAATCCAATATGTGGATTTGACCCATTATGGGTATTTGTTTCGATTTGTGCAGGTTGGGGATCTCTCCGGGTAAGCCTGCTCTCAGTTTAATTATTACATTAGTAAGGTAAAAAAATAGAGACTTTTAAGATTTGTGGCCTAGAGGTTAAAGAACCGATATTAGGGTTGGAGGTTCTGTTTTCTGCTGTGGCATGACTGATTTGTTCTTGATCAAGGCGCCTAAAATCCAATGGCTCCTTCGACGTGAATACTACTTATATTCACCAATAGTATATAATTCCTATGTATGCACATGCACACACTGGTTATAGATGCACATTACAACATTTTTAAAATAGGTGCCATGAGGTGGCAATGTGGCTTTTCAATAATTTGAAAATGTATGTTCACTAAATCATCTGATTTTATTCAAATATATACTGTAGAGATTATTTTTAGTGGCAGCGTTGAGTACCGTGATCTTTTTTTTAAATTGATGTTAGGTCCACATTGATGTTATGTTAAACTAATACTGCATATGTGCAGCCAATGTTCCAGGGGAGAATGCTGAAATGAAAATAGGGGCAATTGTATAAAAAGGTGTTAATATTCTAATTAGAACACCTTGCTTTCCAGGATTCTTTTTTTCTAGAAAAGGTAGCCCCACATATGCCTCTACTGTCATCTGTAACTGCCATTTGATTAGTTTTTACCTGTCTGCCCATTGGCCCTAGACATTGCATAGTCAAATTGACAATTAATACACGAGCTCAAAAAAGTTTGGGACCAGGTAGTCAGATTATTTCTGCATGACATTTGTATGTCTTTTAAAGCCTATTGGCTTCATGCAGAGCCTCCCCGTTCACTTCTCCCGTGCGTTTTCCCGTTGGTTTTGGGCTTTGATCGGGTCAGGAAAGGGTGCTACGTTGATTTTAGTGTGCGTTTATGCGCTCAGGTGTGCGCTCAGCCGCCTTTCCGATTGTCGGCTCGCACGAGGCTGTTTCCCGGGAAAACGGACGCCTCGTTCATTGGTCCGTTTTTTTCAGTGATGCAGAGCCTTGTTTTCCGATTGAAATCACCCTAATGAAACGGGGCCGCCGAGCCTTCACTTACGGCAAGTCAGAGCAGCCGTATTTGCACTCGGGCAATAATATGCAGTCCTGTTGGAGCACATCAGCGGCGCCAGCTCCGCGGTCTTGTCCTGCTGAGTATGGCAGAAACCAGGCTGCACCTATTTGAGCTCACCCGCCTTACTGGGTATGTGTATGAAACTTGTATTGGTTGCCCACCCTGTCTTTTATTTTTTTTTCCCTTAACACACTATTTGTTAATTTTTTTGTTAGTATATTTTTAGCCTAATTTTTTAACGTTAAATTAAATGGGTTAAGTGATCGAACCCTATTGCGTCATGTTCTTGCCCTCTTATGTAAGTAGTATTCCCCAGACTTTTTTAATGAGTGTACAGGTTGGATGTGCATGTAGGCTCATTACAAATGTCCTTTACTCCAACCCTACCCCGCTCACCCATTTGTCCCTCTTTTCTATTGTTGCAATGCACACCTTTTTTTATTTATATTTTGTTTTTTTTTTTTTTTGTTTTTGGGGGGGGGGGGGGGGGAGACTCTGGCTATCCTTTGCTCCCCTGGCTGCTGACCCCAATCCTGCACCCATCTTCACAGGCAGAGGAGCCCTACAATACTGCCCCCAGGAGGACTCGCTCTGTGGTGGAGCGAGCCTTTGGTCTCTTGAAGATGAGGTTCCGTTGTCTTGATCAGACTGGGGGGGCATTACAATATACGGCTGCAAAGGTCATTAAACTAATCATGGCTTGTTCCGCTTTAAGAGAGGGAGTCTGCCATTTCTGAGTAAAGTCTGAGTAAAAAGGGTTTCACACAGTGGGGCATCCCGATCTGGGATTTCCAGGGGGAAGACCAGTGGCCGCTCTGGGTTTTGTTCTGCTTTATGTGAGGGAACCTGTGTTACTTTAATAATAATTGTATAATAATAATAAAAATAAGGAGGTGGGTTATTCCATCCTAACCTGATTTGGTCATGATGTTTTAAAGCAGGCCAAAACCCATGTAACCCAGCCCTTTGGAGTGTGAAGGAATCCAGGGCTGGGTTACAGGCATCATGTCTCTGGGGCATTCCAATTTGGGATGTCCTGCACGTCACTGCGGGGAAACGTCAGAGCTATACCAGGAGCTATGCCATCTTTACACAGGAGCAGGACGACATCATAATGGATGTGTGTATGCGAGCGTGCGTTTATGTGCGCGCACACATTCCTTATAATAAAAAAAAAACAAAGTGCAAGAATAGTCTGAAACAACTTAGTTTGTCACGTTACATACCAGCCCACCTTAGTTTAACCCATGTACGCAGCAACAAACTAGGCTACGTGCAGATAGAAGAACTAGGGCAATGTGAGGCAGAAAAAGGTTAATAAAGTGACTTTAGTTAGGCCAGGAAACTTGTTAATGTATTTGGTGGATTAATGGTGGGTCCTTGTATCTTTTTATAACAGATGATGCTGCGGAATCGTTTTTTAAGAGTTTGGGCTTTTCATTAAATCACGCTGAAGGTCCGGTTTAAAAAGTGCCCAAAAAAAAACACGCCCAACCAAACCATAAAAACAATGCTAAACTAATGTTGTTTATCATTCACATATACTAGAAAACCACAGGCACAAGACCCCGAGGCCTAATGTTTTTTATTTTGCATTAAAATTTTAATTGTTTTTTAGTTTTGGCAAAAAATAAAAAAATATGAAAAATCCAAATCCCCCCACAAAAAAACAACGTTTGAATTAAAAACAAATAAAAAGATTTGGTGTGTTGTCTTTCCTGCAAATGTACAATCATACAACATCATCACACATTTACATGACACAAAAGGTTTAGATATGGGACAATAAATCAAAACCAATCAGAAAGAATTAAGGTATGCATTAATGGCAAGAAAAAAGGAACAACAAAAATTTAACAGAAATATATATATATATATGTGTCAAATTGGCAGTTGGTGCCATATGCATATTCAAATGGAGGTTTAGGGATGTGCGCTTGCGTGTAGCCAGATTGGCAACTGAAGAGCCATGGAGATGTAAGTATACTTGCTCAAACCACCAAAATGGAAGGTCAAATACGACGGAAACCAAGCAGGTACGTTCAAAAAGCCAGGAAAAATCAGGGAAAAACGGGCCGCCCGTGTGAACGTGAACGGGAGCCCCGATCAAATTGAAGGCACCCGAGAGAGCAAAAAAAACTTTCCGATTAAAGTGAAATTGACGGATCAGTTAGGGAGCCATTCCGACGGAGGCTCTGCATCACATTTGAGCCACGATTCAAACGGGAGCCCCGGACAATCGGAGGGTTTTAAGGGCAGTTCAGAGGAGGCTCTGCATCAGGCCCTATGTGCCTGCCCTCCAGGTACTCTTCTTTTGGAGATTCATTGGTGTGTCACTATGTAAATTGACCATAGTGTGTGTATATATGTACATATATACATACTGTACATAGTGAACAGTTTCAGGGGTGGATAAGAATGTTGCCACGTACTGCCATGTAACGCTGTGCAGAAAATATGTTAGTGCTGTATCAATAGAAGAACCAGCTACATTTGAATTTTCTAAATTATGGATTACTGATGAATAGGAAACGTTAAACCAGAGCACTCATGGCTTAACGTTTCCTATTCATAAGTAATCCATAACAATAGAAAATTTTGAAGAGCATGGGCCACTTAAATGATTTGGAACTTGGTCGCAGGCCATAATGAATAGGTTCAGATTTTTTTTCATTTGGCATAGCATAAGAAAGATTTTCTACAACAATCAGGATACACACTTTCTCCACAAACTCCAGTCATACGTAGAGATGGGCGAACCCGAACCACAAAATCCTGTTGTGTTGGATTCCATCGTATCCTGGCTTGATATTGTTTTCAAATGTATTGTCATTTTTTGGTCATCCAAAATAAATTGTTTTGGTTCTGCACTAGTACTAGTAGTTGTCAGCACATGGTTATAGGTTTGTAATATGTTATTTTTCATAGAAGCACACTAAGATGGTCTGGAAGAAGCCAACTTTCATAAGCCCAAGCTGTTTTTTGGGATGTCTCCCCTCATAAAAGCTTCTAAAAATGTAACATACATAAAAACATGTAACATACAGGCCAGACGGGGAGGCCGATTCATTAATAGCGTCAGGTAGCGACAGATGAGCGACAGTAGCGGTATTTTCACAGCGCCCGCTAGTATTCGCTGTGCTTGGCCGTTGTTCGGTTGTTGACAGCGACTCAGTCGGTGTGCGGTAATGTTGAATACGGGGTTAGGAGTCGCTGTTTGACAGGTTCCGCGCTGTATGGGAGCGCATGGCAGCGAATGGCCATAGCGAACGGCTCCCAGCATATTCATTAACAAATCACGCTCAAAATATTCTCGCGCTGTGAAATGCTTGTTTAAACCCCAGAGCGCTGGCGGCGATGGGTTAAAAGTAGTTTTTTAACCCCCAAACAACCATATTTTTGAAAAAAACAAAAAACAAGTTTTTACAAACATTTTGTAATATGAATACTAGAGATGAGCGAACTTTTGAAAAATTCGATTCGACTGATTCGCCGAATTTTCCGACAAAAATCGTTTCGACCCGAATAAATTCGCGACGAATCGCTATTAAAAACGGCTATTTCTGAGCCTCCTACAGCCTCAATAGGGTTGTAAACCATTCAGCCTTGCTGTAACACGCACAGGATGCGTGCTGGGTTAGTTAAATAATACTTTTAAGAAATATCACATGCAGATCAGAGGCATCGTTAATAGAATCGCAGAGCGGCACAATTGCAGAGAGTTGAAGTGGCATCACTATGAGGGGCAGAAGGAGCCCAAATATACACTGGAGTTGGCTTCAGGAGCCCAAAAATTGGATGAATCACACCCTGGAGTTGGCAGGAGTTGACAGTAGCAGCAGCAGGAGCCCAAATATACACTGGAGTTGGCTTCAGGAGCCCAAAAATTGGATGAATCACACCCTGGAGTTGGCAGGAGTTGACAGCAGCAGCAGCAGGAGCCCAAATATACACTGGAGTTGGCTTCAGGAGCCCAAAAATTGGATGAATCACACCCTGGAGTTGGCAGGAGTTGACAGCAGCAGCAGCAGGAGCCCAAATATACACTGGAGTTGGCTTCAGGAGCCCAAAAATTGGATGAATCACACCCTGGAGTTGGCAGGAGTTGACAGCAGCAGCAGCAGGAGCCCAAATATACACTGGAGTTGGCTTCAGGAGCCCAAAAATTGGATGAATCACACCCTGGAGTTGGCAGGAGTTGACAGCAGCAGCAGCAGGAGCCCAAATATACACTGGAGTTGGCTTCAGGAGCCCAAAAATTGGATGAATCACACCCTGGAGTTGGCAGAAGTTGGCAGCAGCAGCAGCAGGAGCCCAAATATACACTGGAGTTGGCTTCAGGAGCCCAAAAATTGGA
Source organism: Gastrophryne carolinensis (assembly GCA_027917425.1). NCBI lineage: Eukaryota > Metazoa > Chordata > Amphibia > Anura > Microhylidae > Gastrophryne > Gastrophryne carolinensis. The sequence continues at coordinate 562,097,226 of CM051234.1, forward strand.
TGAATCACACCCTGGAGTTGGCAGAAGTTGGCAGCAGCAGCAGCAGGAGCCCAAATATACACTGGAGTTGGCTTCAGGAGCCCAAAAATTGGATGAATCACACCCTGGAGTTGGCAGCAGCAGCAGCAGGAGCCCAAATATACACTGGAGTTGGCTTCAGGAGCCCAAAAATTGGATGAATCACACCCTGGAGTTGGCAGAAGTTGGCAGCAGCAGCAGCAGGAGCCCAAATATACACTGGAGTTGGCTTCAGGAGCCCAAAAATTGGATGAATCACACCCTGGAGTTGGCAGAAGTTGGCAGCAGCAGCAGCAGGAGCCCAAATATACACTGGAGTTGGCTTCAGGAGCCCAAAAATTGGATGAATCACACCCTGGAGTTGGCAGAAGTTGGCAGCAGCAGCAGCAGGAGCCCAAATATACACTGGAGTTGGCTTCAGGAGCCCAAAAATTGGATGAATCACACCCTGGAGTTGGCAGAAGTTGGCAGCAGCAGCAGCAGGAGCCCAAATATACACTGGAGTTGGCTTCAGGAGCCCAAAAATTGGATGAATCACACCCTGGAGTTGGCAGGAGTTGACAGTAGCAGCAGCAGGAGCCCAAATATACACTGGAGTTGGCTTCAGGAGCCCAAAAATTGGATGAATCACACCCTGGAGTTGGCAGAAGTTGGCAGCAGCAGCAGCAGGAGCCCAAATATACACTGGGGTTGGCTTCAGGAGCCCAAAAATTGGATGAATCACACCCTGGAGTTGGCAGGAGTTGACAGCAGCAGCAGCAGGAGCCCAAATATACACTGGAGTTGGCTTCAGGAGCCCAAAAATTGGATGAATCACACCCTGGAGTTGGCAGAAGTTGGCAGCAGCAGCAGCAGGAGCCCAAATATACACTGGAGTTGGCTTCAGGAGCCCAAAAATTGGATGAATCACACCCTGGAGTTGGCAGGAGTTGACAGTAGCAGCAGCAGGAGCCCAAAAAATGGCCTAAAGACATAAATATGTTTTGCACCATTTGGAAAGTGTAAAACGTGGCACCATGCTGAATCTAGTCGCATGCATCAGGCATTGGTGGGTGGAAATCCTGGCTGATCCATCCCTGATTCATTTTGACAAAGGTGAGTCTCTCCACATTTTTAGTTGACAGACGAGTTCTCCTCGCCGTAACTATGGCCCCCGCCGCACTAAACACCCGCTCAGATGGCACGCTACTTGCCGGGCAGGACAGCTTTTCCAGGGCAAACTCTGCTAGTTGCGGCCACAAATCAAGTTTGGCTGCCCAGAAGTCCAGCGGATCCTCAAGGTGTGTTGGCATGGTCATGTCAAAGTATGACATGACCTGCTGGTTCAGGTCCTGCTCCAGGTCTTCCTGCTGCTCATGAGTAGCCTCACTATGCGGGTGTAGAAAGCTACTCATTAGCGACTGAAGACTGAGGCTGCTGCTGCTGATGGAGCTTCTGCTGCTGCTGCTGCCAACCCCCCCAGCGGCCATGGCAGTGGAAGGTGAGCGCAGAGGTCCCCTCGAGTCAGACCTGCGAGAGTATGGACCATGGCGCAGATAGGCATCGGCCAACTGCCTACGTAGAATGTCTTTGTAGTAGTTGAGTTTGTCCTCCCTCTCGGTGGGTTTAAAAAATGCCCCCATTTTGTGCCGGAAGCGAGGGTCCAATAAGGTGGACAGCCAGAAGTCATCCCGCCGACAGATGGAAACAATTCTGGGGTCACTACGCAAGCACGTGAGCATGCTTCGTGCCATTTGCGCAAGTGACTCGGATGGACTACCTGTCTCCATCTCCACTGCATACTGCCACGGTGTGCCCGGGTCCTCTGTCTCTCCTTCCTCAAAAACCTCTAGCTCCTCTGGCTGCTCCTGCTCCTCCTCTCCTGTCCGCTGACTAGATAAACCAGCCATTTCGCCAAGCCTAAACTGTGTTTCGCTGGGCAACTCCTCCTCCTCCTCTTCCTCCTCCTCCTCCTCCAGTTCAGCTCCAAGGGGGTTCATGTGGCCGTAAGATGTAAACGCCATGTCTCCAGTGCCCTGACCAGCCATGGTTTCCAACATGTGCTGCAGTACATGAAGCAGTGGAATCACGTCGTTCATCCCGTAATCCTGCCGACTGACAAATAAAGTGGCTTCCTCAAAGGGCCTGAGCAAACGGCAGGTGTCACGTATGAGCTGCCACTGGTTGACATTGAAGTTACACAGGGGAGTCCCCCTATCTGCTTGGATCATCAGGAAATCCGTGATGGCTTTTCTCTGTTCATATAATCGGTCCAACATGTGAAGGGTGGAATTCCAACGGGTGGAAACATCGCAAATCAGACTATGTTGGGGGATACCATTCTGACGCTGTAGCTCAAGAAGGGTGTGTTTGGCAGTGTAGGAGTGGCTGAAGTGCATGCAAAGTTTCCGTGAAGTTGTTAGGATGTCCTGCAGATGGGGGGAACACTTCAGAAACCGCTTGACAACCAGATTGAAGACGTGAGCCATGCAGGGGGCATGGGTCAGGCTTCCTTGGCGCAGAGCAGACAAAATGTTCTTCCCATTGTCGGTAACCATGATTCCCATTTTAAGTTTTCTCGGAGTAAGCCATGTTTGGATTTCCTGATGAATACATTTAAGCAGTTCCTCCCCTGTGTTGACTCCGTTCGCCAAGACAAACCATGTGAAGCACTGCGTGACACCTCCGTTGCCCTGCACAACATGGTAGACTGGAGGGGCACTGAGACTTGAGCCTACAGTGGAGGGTGAGGAGATGGCGGAGGATGAGGAGGCCGAGTCGCACGGTGTCACAGGCCCAATGGGCAGAGAGCGCGGAGGGCCGAAGCGGCGTGACCTGTCCAAGTTTGCTGCTGCAAAGGGACCACATTCAACCAGTGGGCCGTAAACGACCATGTACTGCCCCCTGACCGTAGTTACAGCTCCAGATGTCGGCGCTGCCATGTATTTTTGCTACACCACCGACAGGCTCAAGGACTGGCCCACCTTCTGTTCAACAAAAGTGTGCAGCGCTCTGGTACTTGCCTTCTTGGCAAAGAAATGACGGCTTGGGACTCTCCACCTCGGCTCGGCACAAGCCATCAGTTCTCTGAAAGGTGCAGATTCCACCACCTGAAAAGGGAGCGACTGCAGCACCAGCAACTTGGACAGGAGCACATTCAGCTTCTGCGCCGTAGGATGAGTGGGCGCATACTGCTGTCTCTTGGACATTGGCTTCGCTGATGGATTGCTGGCGGGATGCATGACTTGGAGAGGAGGAGGAGGAGCAGGAGCGACAGAGGATGGGTATGACGCACAGCTGCCTTCGGCTGAGGTGCTGGAGCCTTGGCTGGCAGAAATTGGGAGCTCACTTGGTGAGGAAGCAGACTGGACCACCCCTTGGGAGCCTCGGTTCTCCCAGGTCGTTTTATGGTAGACGCATCATATGTTGACGCAGGGCCGTGGTGCCAACATTTGGACCCCTGGCCACGCTTCACCCTTTTGCCTACATATCTTGCAATGTGGCCATGTTTACCCTCCTGCGGATGCCTACAGGAAAAACTGCCACACTGCCGAGTAGCTACTTTTCCCACCACCTGGCCTCACTGATTCACTGCTGCTGTTGCCAACTCCAGGAACCCCTGCTCCACTACCTCCCGATAAGGTAGACTGCCGCACAGCAGGTGCTCTACCCCGGCCCTGGCCCCGCCGCCGGCTCCAGCCTTTGGAATTGTGCCCCCATGCTGACTGCTACCACTTTGCTGCCTCAGCTGCTGACTCCGGGGCAACCTGCACCCCTCTTCTCCTGATGATGACGATGAAGCCCCTTCATCACCCGGCTCCCAAGTGCGATCGGCTTCATCGTCATCATCATCATCATCACCGGGTTGTGGCTGTACGTCACTGATGTTCGTGATTCGTCAACAGTGTCTGGCGCAGGAGCTGGAACGCTCGCAGCACCCACGACCACTGTCCACATCACTATTTGTCTGCCTAGCTAAAGAAGCCACCTCCATTTCTTGCTGGGCAGTAGCTGCTGACTGTCCTCTATCTGATGGTCCTCCTCACTAAAGAGTGGAGCTGAACCCAAAGCATAGGATACGTCGCTGGGGGAGGGAACGGCGTAGGCCAGAGGCAATGGGAGGACAGGGACTGCTCTCGGGGCATGCCAACTCAGGGTTGTGTCAGAGGAACCTACCGACCCTAGACTGGGGGTCTCAGACGTAAGTTGTGATGATGTTGTTGATGAGCGCGTCAACCAATCTACCACGGCAGATGCGTTACTGGTGGAGACCCGACCGCTAGCAGATACTGGCAGATTAGGTCTCTCAGCGTGACTCCTGCTGCTACTGGCCCCCAGTCTGATGCGAGCTCTTCCTGCGGAATCTTGGCCTCTGCCACTCCTCTTTTCACTTCCAGGCACTTGTCTGCCCGACATAGTCTAACTGGCGTGGTAGTAGGTGATATTTAAAAAAACCCCGGGGCAGCGGTGGGTCTATATGAAACAGAATATAATGCACACCAAAAGTGAGCAGTAACACTCCAGCCCTCCAACAGGCCTGCTTAGTGTAAATAAGAGAGCTGCTTAGTGTAAATAAAGAGGGGTATGCTATGTTACAGAATGGGATGCCTCAACAGAAGTGCACCTGGCAGGCAGCAGTAAGGCCTATGCCCAGCAAAAGTGTCTTATAATATAAATATAATAAGAGCAAATGCTTATATGGTCTTAAACAGAGGCTGCTTTAGTCACAGAATGGGATGCCCGGGCAGGAATCGAGCTGCCAGGGTACAGTAGTGCTTTGGCCAGCAAAAGTGTCTTTATCAGGCCTATATTTCAAATCATGATTAGAGCAAATGCTTATATGGTCTTAAACAGAGGCTGCTTTAGTACACAGAATGGGATGCTCCCGGGCAGGAATCGAGCTGCCAGGGTACAGTAGTGCTTTTGGCCAGCAAAAGTGTCTTTATCAGGCCTAATTTCAAATATGATTAGAGCAAATGCTTATATGGTCTTAAACAGAGGCTGCTTTAGTCACAGAATGGGATGCCCCGGGCAGGAATCGAGCTGCCAGGGTACAGTAGTGCTTTGGCCAGCAAAAGTGTCTTTATCAGGCCTAATTTCAAATATGATTAGAGCAAATGCTTATATGGTCTTAAACAGAGGCTGCTTTAGTCACAGAATGGGATGCCCCCGGGCAGGAATCGAGCTGCCAGGGTACAGTAGTGCTTTGGCCAGCAAAAAGTGTCTTTATCAGGCCTAATTTCAAATATGATTAGAGCAAATGCTTATATGGTCTTAAACAGAGGCTGCTATTAGGTCACAGAATGGGATGCCCCGGGCAGGAATCGAGCTGCCAGGGTACAGTAGTGCTTTGGCCAGCAAAAGTGTCTTTATCAGGCCTAATTTCAAATATGATTAGAGCAAATGCTTATATGGTCTTAAACAGAGGCTGCTTTAGTCACAGAATGGGATGCCCCGGGCAGGAATCGAGCTGCCAGGGTACAGTAGTGCTTTGGCCAGCAAAAGTGTCTTTATCAGGCCTAATTTCAAATATGATTAGAGCAAATGCTTATATGTCTTAAACAGAGGCTGCTTTAGTCACAGAATGGGATGCCCCGGGCAGGAATCGAGCTGCCAGGGTACAGTAGTGCTTTGGCCAGCAAAAGTGTCTTTATCAGGCCTAATTTCAAATATGATTAGAGCAAATGCTTATATGGTCTTAAACAGAGGCTGCTTTAGTCACAGAAATGGGATGCCCCGGGCAGGAATCGAGCTGCCAGGGTACAGTAGTGCTTTGGCCAGCAAAAGTGTCTTTATCAGGCCTAATTTCAAATATGATTAGAGCAAATGCTTATATGGTCTTAAACAGAGGCTGCTTTAGTCACAGAATGGGATGCCCCGGGCAGGAATCGAGCTGCCAGGGTACAGTAGTGCTTGGCCAGCAAAAGTGTCTTTATCAGGCCTAATTCAAATATGATTAGAGCAAATGCTTATATGGTCTTAAACAGAGGCTGCTTTAGTCACAGAATGGGATGCCCCGGGCAGGAATCGAGCTGCCAGGGTACAGTAGTGCTTTGGCCAGCAAAAGTGTCTTTATCAGGCCTAATTTCAAATATGATTAGAGCAAATGGTTATATGGTCTTAAACAGAGGCTGCTTTAGTCACAGAATGGGATGCCCCGGGCAGGAATCGAGCTGCCAGGGTACAGTAGTGCTTTGGCCAGCAAAAGTGTCTTTATCAGGCCTAATTTCAAATATGATTAGAGCAAATGCTTATATGGTCTTAAACAGAGGCTGCTTTAGTCACAGAATGGGATGCCCCGGGCAGGAATCGAGCTGCCAGGGTACAGTAGTGCTTTGGCCAGCAAAAGTGTCTTTATCAGGCCTAATTTCAAATATGATTAGAGCAAATGCTTCTATATGGTCTTAAACAGAGGCTGCTTTAGTCACAGAATGGGATGCCCCGGGCAGGAATCGAGCTCTGCCAGGGTACAGTAGTGCTTTGGCCAGCAAAAGTGTCTTTATCAGGCCTAATTTCATAATATGATTAGAGCAAATGCTTATATGGTCTTAAACAGAGGCTGCTTTAGTCACAGAATGGGATGCCCGGGCAGGAATCGCGCTGCCAGGGTACAGTAGTGCTTTGGCCAGCAAAAGTGTCTTTATCAGGCACTCATTTCAATGTGTTTAGAGCAAATGCTTATATTGTCTTAAACAGAGGCCTGCTTTAGTCACAGAATGGGATGCCCCGGGCAGGAATCGAGCTGCCAAGGGGTGGCGTACAGTAGTGCTTTGGCCAGCAAAAGTGTCTTTATCAGGCA